>CM024753.1:200913914-201525386 GCA_014218235.1 Colocasia esculenta
AATCTGCTGACAGATAGAACATCTTGCCACAAATTCCGCTATTTCTTTCTTCATATGAGGCCACCAAAAATGCTTCCTTAAATCATGGTACATTTTAGTACTACCCGGATGAATAGTGTACCTAGATTTTTGAGCCTCTTCCAGAACTCGCTGCTTTACCTCTCTCTCTGCAGGAACAAACAATCTGCCCCGAGTCTGACCACACAATTATCATCAATAGAAACTCCTTCCATTTTTACAATTTTAGGTAAACCTGCATCTGCTCTCTGAGCTTCAATGATCTGCCAATATAAAGATGGCTCTACTGCACAGGCAGCTAAAATTGCCCGACGCTGACTGCTGGGCACATACAAGGAATTCTCCGCTATTTCTTCATACAACTTCCATTCTTTAATCATCATCAAATTCATATATGCTTTTCTATTCAAAGCATCAGCTACAACATTGGCCTTACCTGGATGGTAAGCCAAACTAAAATCATAATCCTTCAAATATTCAACCCATCTGCGCTGGCGAAGATTCAAATCTTTCTGCGAGAAGATATACTTCAAGCTTTTATGATCTGTAAAAATCTCAAATCTCTCGCCATACAGATAATGCCTCCACATTTTTAAAGCAAATACAACTGCTGCCAATTCTAAATCATGAGTGGGGTATTCTCCTCTGCTGGCTTCAATTGCCTGGATGCATAGGCTATCACTTTACCATGTGCATAAGCACTGCACCAAGACCTCTTCTTGAAGCATCAGTATACAACACAAAACCACCACTCCCTGCCGGTAATGTCAATATAGGTGCTGATGTGAGTCTTTTCTTTAATTCCATGAAACTTCTCTGACATTCACCGGACCACACAAAAGGCACTCCTTTCCTGGTCATCTAGTCATAGGTGCTGCAATCTTAGAAAAATCTTGAATAAAGCGCCTATAATAACCTGCCAACCCGAAAACTTCTAATCTCAGTTATTGTCTTAGGCACTTCCCACCTAGACACAACTTCCACTTTACTCGGGTCTACTGCTACTCCTTTGGCTGAATAACATGACCCAAAAACTGAATTTCCTTTAACCAGAATTCACACTTACTAATTTAGCAAACAGCTGGTTATCCTTAACAACTGCAAGGTAAACCTCAAATGAGCTGCATGCTCCTCTTCAGATGCTGAATAATTAGAATATCATCAATAAAGACCACAATAAATTGATCTAAATATGGATGAAAATTCTATTCATCAGATCCATAAAACCTGCAGGAGCATTAGTCAACCCAAAGGCATTACCACAAACTCATAGTGACCATATCTGGTTCTGAACGCTGTCTTATCTATATCCTCCTCTTAATTCTCAACTGATGGTACCCGGACCTCAAATCTATCTTAGAAACACTTTTGCTGATTGCAACTGATCAAATAAATCATCTATCCTCGGCAACGGTACTTATTCTTGATGGTCACATCATTCAATTTTCTATAATCAATGCACATCCAAAAACTTCCATCTTTCTTTTTCACAAATAAAACCGGCGCTCCCCACGGGAATGACTCGGTCTAATAAAACCTTTCTGCAACAATTCTTCTAACTGCTTTTTCAATTCTTTAAGTTCTGCTGGTGCCATCCGATATGGGCTTTAGAAATCGGCATGGTACCTGGCAGCAACTCAATAAAAGTCCACCTCTCTGTGTGGAGCTAAACCAGGCAAATCTTCCGGAAAACTCACAGCAAATTCCCTAACCACGGGAACTGCTTCCATTGGCTGACTGGCTTCTACCAAACTTACTGAAGCTAAATAGGCCACACCCCCATCATTTATCAACTTTCTAGCTTTAATTGAGAAATTAGAAACTTAGAGGTATAAAAAGGCATACCTTGATATTCAAACTTGCACCATTAGGATGACAAAATCTGATCCTTTTCTTTCTGCAATCTAACATTGCTCCATACATCTCAAGCCAATCCATACCCAGAATGATATCATAATCTGACAGCTGCAGGGCATACAACCGACCCGGCATCTGGTTCCCTTCAATCATAACAGGAGCTTCATCTATATAGCTCGAAGTGAGTAAGAACTCACCTGAAGGAACCTCCACCACTAACTCACAAGACTTCTCTTCTAAAGGATGAGCTATGCAATCCAGAAATTCTTCAGAAATAAAAAATGAGAGGCACCCGAATCAAATAAGACTCTTGCTGAATATTCATAAAGAGGTAAAATACCTTCTATCATATTTGACGCCTCTGCCTGGGCTCGGATGATAGCCATAACCCGGCCTCTCCCTCGCTGCTGTGGTACTCCTCTGCCACGACCTGCCTGTGGCTGCTGGAACTGCTGAGCTGTTGCTGTTGCTGCACACCTCTGCCATACCCATACTCTCTTGCATACGGACAATTGCGGATCAAATGTCCCGGCTGATTGCATTATAACATCTATACCCTGGAGGAACAATAGGCTGCCTGACAGTACTCTGCTGCGACTCCTCCACCTCAGGCCTACCTCGGCCCTGCTGCAACTGCTGACGACCTCCCCATCCTTTTCCTTTGCCTTTAAATGCTTGCTTTAATTTCTGGCCCCATTTCCCGAAACCAGATGAAGAAGGTCCTGCTGGTGCCTTGCCCTTGCTTGCACCTACTGTCTGCTGCGGTAGCCGGAAACTACCTGAACCTGATTCACCTGCCTGACGAGTACGGATAGACCTCTCCAAAGTAGTTGCCCCTGCGCTGCCTCTCCACTGTCTTGCACATAAGAGTACTATCGCATCCTGCAATTCCACTCTCATCCTCTGATAAAGTACTCAACCATCATATTATTATCTGAAACCACATATGGCGCATAACGGCTAAGTGCCATAAATCTCATCTGGTACTCTAAGACTGAAGAGTTACCTTGCTGAAGAGTTCGGAATTGCTCTCTTTTTACTTGCTGCACTTGGATCGGAAAGAATGTATCGTTAAATACATCAAGAAACTCCGGCCAAGTGATAACTTCTTTCGTCCTGCCTGCAAAAGTGGTTTGCATCTTCAATCGCCACCATTCCAAGGCAAAACCTCTCAACTGTAAGCAGCTAATACCACTCTATCCGCTGCCGACACCTCATAGTCGCAAAAACTCTCTCTCATTTCATGAACCCAATGCTCAGGTGTATCTGGATTCGGCCCTCCTGAATAGTAGGTGGCTGCAATCTCAGAAACTTTTCAACCTGCAACACTGGTTCTTCCGCTAACAACACTGGTGGTGGCACATGGGCTACAAAAGGCACCTCCACTCTCGGCGGAACTGGAGCAACAGGTACAGCCTCTCATCCCCAGTGGCACTGCAACCGGTGGTACTGGCGCCTGCTGATCCATTCTTGCCCGAATATCCGTGAGGCTCTCCCAAATCCTTTCTATCATACGCTGGTGCTTTCCTCCGGATCATCTCCTCCACCACCCCAATCTCTCCTATCAGCCATTTCAGAAATTTTCTACATACACAAACACCAGACAAAATCAAAACCATGAACGATCAAAAACAAGGGTCCCTACCAGCAGTGTATAAAGACCGAAATAAGGCTATGTATCTTTTTAATTCCCTTATATTAACACAGACCTTGCTCTGATACCAACTGTGACGGATCGCCTCGGTCAAGCCCGTTAAACTGATAACGTACTTGATCCGAGTCCGCCTCCCGCGAACGGCCGAAGCCTCGCAAGGGATACCAAACCACAGTCTTGTAAACATAAAGGAATACACCACATTTTATATAAATTTCACAAGTTTACATAGCCAAATTTTCACAAAACTAAAAAGAAGTACAAGAGCCTGGGGCATACCCCAGGTACAACTGAAGAAAGTAAACAACTACAAAACTACACTGCTGGAGCTACTCTGCTGGAGGTGCTGACCCTGCACCGCTACGACGCGGCCCTGAACTGGACGTCGGTCGTGAGACGTCCTCCTCGCTCTCACCTGTGGGGGTAGGGGTGAGCCTCTCTAGTCACTGGCTCAGTAGGAACTCCCCCAAAACCGAGCGAAACAAACACCACGAGTACGAATAGTAAACAGCACCAACAATTAATATAACAGCTAAGCAGGTAAGTAAGCTGTAAAAGTACTCACCGTCTGCCGACTACGAGAAACACAGTAATAATTAAACGGCAAACCAGTACAGGTGTACAAGCTAAAGTAGAGACAGCCAACACGAGCCATGTGAACTGGTTCGCGACACCAGAAACTGACTCGGACAACTAACACAGGTCTACCTCTCAGTCTCGCAGCCACGGACGAAAGGTCCAGCTGCCGCTCCACGTAAAAAGGTCAAGCAACTGTAGAGACCAACTAAACCACCACCTGCAGACCACACGGTCACAGGACCATGCCTGGCACCTCCAGAGACCTTGGCCTGGGCTCCCTAGAGTGAGGCACTGGAAAAGGACTAGCTGGGGTCCAGTACGTCTACTGGTGTCCGTACCCCCAACTACGAGCACGCTACAAGTGACTAAAAACAAACTCAAGTGTCACTGTCCCACTGTCGTCTTTCCCAGCCGGACGTACAACTCTAACACAAGAGTGAGGGTGTCCAGGTCAGACGACACAGACCTCGACGGTACAGCACAAGTACCGGGACAAAGCCCCGAGCTAACAGCCTGGCTCACAAAGAACCTGGGGCACCTAACTGGAGAGGTAACCACGGTAGGCGTCGTACTACTCGCCACGTACACAGAACCACGTGCACGTCACACACAAACCACGTGAAACCTCACGTAACCACAAGTAACCACTGGTCCACTACACGTGAACCCAACTGACTCTCGTACACAACGCGCAGTCACCGAAGTAAACACTAACAGCATACCTTGTATGCTAAACACGTAAACCAAGTGCACTCAGTGCACCTCATGCGTCAACACACATGCATTATCGATAATTATTGTACTTAGTCATTTCTGCTCATAATAGAGTAGGCAGCCACATCGACTGCCACTTACAGGGAGTCAACGGCAAGGTTCCTGGCCGTTAACCTCCTGGCTGAGGATCTTGGCCACAAGCGATGTTGACGCCAAGTTCTCCGGCCATAAACCCTGCAGAAACCCTAATCCGGCCCTACGGGCTTTCTAACTGTTCTAACTACTGAAAAACATGCAAATGCAATTTCTTTAGCATGCTAGAACCCAATACAACCCACTAAACACATGCTCTAAACATTAAATAACTCAACCACCCTTTATCCCGCATGGTGCAACTCTATTCAAACGTGGATTATCATGCTGGTTCAAGTGGTTATGATGTGTTTTAATGTTTCTATGAGCTACCAGGGTTCGTCCTCTACCTCAGAACGCGTTAGAATCTCCTGCAATCCCCCGGTTCACGCCGAGCCCTCCGCGAGCTCCCACGCGAATTGCACCATTTCCTCGCGTAATTCAGCGATGCCGCGCGTTCTACGATCGTCCAACTACTCCTCGGTACCTGTTGGAAGCTTCTAAGACTCGGGGGCAGCAAGTTGGGGCAAGAGGGAATGAGTGAGAGCTGTGAGAACTGCCCTCGGGTGAGCCTATAGCCTGCACCATTCTCAGGTTGGCGTCAACCCCCATGCCGCCAACAGCAACCGCCACCCTCTGCGTCCACATCTACTGCCGCCAAGTTCATGCAGTAAACGCCACTAAGCTGGACGCCAACAGGTCAACGGCCACACCTGGCCGCCAATTCCAACAGGACAGCAGCATGTCCCATTCTATTTCCGGACCACCCCGACGCTGCACCTAGACAAACTACACATCCACACCATGCATTCCACGCAACCGACTCACACTGGCCTCACAACGGCCGCTACAACCAACACACACGATCCGCATGGATCCGAAAAGCACGCGACGTTACACAACCCCCCACTCTACTGATTCAAGGTCATTGTGAATTTTTTATGTGCAGAAGTCACAATCATCTCCCCTCCCCAACTCCCTTGGAGCCATAGGATAAGCATTTAGAAGTGTGTTACACACCACTATTAGCTATGATATGCGTTTGTAAAGAGCCAAATAGAACACCAATGCGGTATACATCCCAATTTAGGAAAAATTTAGTACCAACTCTTCTTCTAGACTTAGTTTAGTTTACGTTTAATTGTTTACTTTCAGTTTAATGATTAGTATTGCACTTCCTATTTTAATGTAATTGTTTAGTATTGCACTTGTTCACATGTATGATTTTGTTTTCATTTTCCTTTCATATTTTTGTGACATGTAAATTTGATCTATGCATGTATAGCAATTTAAGACTACACACACCTCACGAGAGCGTGTTAAGCCCGTGTCAATAAATCTTTCCGTTCAAGACTTTGGGATTGATGTGCACGTTCTCATTTTGAATGATGAGAACATGTATATCTAACTCAAAGTCTTGAATTGTCCCGTTTTGGACAGTCCGTGAATGTTTGATCGTGGTTAGGTGGTCATTTACTATGTGTTTATACTATTTGTTGAAAATTTCGGATGCGTCTACTCACTCCTCTCTGATATACCTTTATTGATTTAGAATATTTTCTTAACCACATATTAGTAAGTGTTGTAAGAAAATATCTTAATCAATAAATATTTTTGATATATCGGAGAGGTTGGGAAGATGTTGCCAAAATTTCAACAAATTGTGCAAACATATAGTAAATGGCCATCTGAGTGCGATCAATATTCACAGATGGATAAAAAGTGATAATCTAAATAATATTCATTCCTATTCATTTTGGTTGCGTTGAACGATGTGTGAAAATGGTCAAATTTAGTTTTTTCAGAGTTTGAATTTTAAGTTATTTGTATGTTTATTGGTTGGGCGCAGGAAAAAAAAGCTTCCAACCGTTCATGGATGTATCGTAGAATAGTTTTATCATATGGTGTCTGTAGAGTTTAGGGCTGGAGTTGAGACTTTCATTCAGTTTGCATTGGGGAATCCAAATGCAGCAGTAGACAGCAAAGGTTGCATCCAATGTCCTTGTATGATTTGTAAAAATTTGAAGTAGAATTCATCATGGGAGGTTCAATGCCATTTATACAGAAAAGGGTTTGTTGAATGTTATATGAATTGGACATGTCATGGTGAGGAGCTCTAGTCGCACGAGCCTAGTAACGTGGAAGGCACAAGTACGTACGTGGATATGGTTGTAGATGTTGCTGATCCCACATTCAATGTACATGAGGATCATGTATACGCTGAAGACGTGCCGAACAAGGAAGCCGAAAGATTCTATCAGTTACCTAAGGATGTTGATGAGCCATTGTGGGATGGTTGTTAAAAACACACTCGTTTGTCAGCAGTGTCACAATTGCTGAACTTGAAATCTGAATTTCATATAAGTGAGAGTTGTTTTAATCTTCTCCTCCTTATCATCAAGAGCATGTTATCTCGAGATGAGAAGCTGCCTCCAAATTTTTTATCGTGCCAAGAAGAGTCAGCATGATTTAGGACTTGATATGTGAAAATAGATGCATGTCCTAATCATTGTATGTTTGTATCACAAAGAGGATGCAAATAAAGTATCATGTTCTATTTGCCATCATGATAGGTTTAAACCTAAAAGAGGGGCCAATTCTAGGGGAAAAGATATACCTTATCGTCATTGCGATTTTTCCCCTACACCCAAACTGCAGCGGATGTATATGTGTTCAAAGACAGCTCGACATATGAGGTGGCACGCGAAAGAGTACATCGTGACAAGGATATTATGAGTCATCCTGCAGATGGCGAAGCTTGGACTCATTTCAACCATGCTCATCCTATCTTCTCAGGGATTCGCGTAATGTAAGGCTTGGTTTATGCACTACACTAGCATGTGCATGAAGCGAGAGATTTGTTCCTGTCTTTATTGATTCCTGATCCTAAAAGTCCTACAAAAAATATAGACATCTATCTCAGACCATTGATTGATGAATTGAAATTATTATGGACTGAGGGGTCCATACTTATGATGCATCTAGAAAGCAAATTTCACCACGATGGCAGCATTGATGTGGACGATAAGTGAATTTCCTGCATATTGAAGCTATGTGGTTGGAGCACACATGGGAGGCTAGCATGTCCTTACTGTATGGATAATACCAATCATTTGTAGTTAAACATGGTGGGAAGTCATGCTGGTTTGATTGCCATCGATAGTTTTTAGCAGCTAATCACCCTTTCAGAAGGCAAAAAGATACATTCCTAAAGAACAGAATGGAACGAGATGAATTATATTCGAGAGGTTGTCCGGTCATCATATGGCACACGGTGTAGAAAATTTTCCATATCACACAACTGATAGGCAGTACCCGACACCTTTCAGTTTTGGGAAGGAGCACAACTGGGTGAAGAGAAATATTTTCTGGGAGCTACCTTATTGGTCAACTCTTCTTGTGTGGCATAATCTAGACGTGATGCATATCGAGAAAAATGTCTTTGATAATGTGTTCGACACTGTTATGGACATAAAAGGTAAAACAAAGGACAACGAAAATGCACGTTTGGACTTGTCCATGCTTTGTAAATGTCCAGAGTTAGAACTTGTTGAAGTAAATGGGAAATCAATTAAATCAAAAGCAGTTTATGTGCTTGGAGAGGACAAGTAAAGGAAGTGTGTGCAGTGGCTGAAACAGTTGAGATTTCCTGACAGTTATGTGTCTAATATTACTCGTTGTGTCAACGTCAGTGAGAGAAAAATATATATGGAATGAAGAGTCATGACTGCCTTGTTCATGCAAATGTTGCTACCTATTGCATTTCGTGACATGTTGCCGAAGCCTCTATGGGGAGCATTGTTTTAGCTGAGTCGGTTTTCACGATTATGTGTGCATTAGAACTCAGGCTTGAGGATGTGCAACTATCAACAGAATGTGGTCACCATCGTATGCAAGTTGGAGAAGATATTTCCGCTGCCATTCTTTGATTCGATGGAGTATTTACTCGTACATCTACCATATGAAGCTAAAGTCAGAGGGCCAGTATAATAGATGGATGTATCCATTTGAGAGGTATATGTGAATACTAACTTTTTTCTTCTTAGATTACACCTTATGTATGTTATGTTTCCCATCTGTCTTGTACATGTTGATGTGGTGCATGCATGACCTCAAATGAAAGTTCGAAAGAAAGCAAAAGTGAGGGTTCTATTGCTGAGGCATACATTATGGAGGAATTCTCAACTTTTGTTCGATGTACTTTGAAGCAACATACAAACTCGTCATACTCAATCTCCACGTAATGATGTGGGGGGGGGGGGGGGGGGAATCTGTGTGTGTTCAGATCGACTCTCCTATTTAATCATCCTAGACGTGCGTTCGGACGTTCTTCACTCGCATGTTGGATGACAGAGAGTTATGCGTCGCAGAGATATTATTCTTTTAATTGTGCTGAGCTTGTGTTTGTTTGAGTAAAGTGCTGAACTCACAATTTATTGTGTATATAACTTCTTTGCCCTTATTCTAGCTATTGAAGTGGTCTTCCATTCATATTGCAGACAATTTGATTCAAAAATAATTCAAAGAAATCCACATCTCAGTGATTATAAGGTTGAAAAAGAATGAGAGAAGTCATTGGTCTGATGGCTAAGAAAACTCATAGTGTACAGGCTCAAGAGTACGAAAGATAAGTTATGTTTCACTTTTTAACTAGTCTTCTCTATACGTAGGTTGAACAAGGTTTAATACTGATGAAAGAGTTGTTTCATATAACAATGACCCATCGAAAATTGCATAGAACTATCTTGGATTTATTGTGAATGGTTATAGATTTCACACAAAGACTATGGACAGAGTAAATCTACCAGAACAGTGGCGTATGTGTTAAAGGAAGTCCATTCATTTTCAAATATCTTGTTCAAGTGTCATTGGTTTGATCTGAATTCTATTCGAAATGACACAACGCATGGGATTGTCGAGCTTAAACATAAGTCGAATTGAATACTTATGCGCCGTTCATTTTAGCCACACAAGCCCAGCAGGTGTACTATACAAGCTATCCATCATCTACGAACAAAGAACGAATGATTGGTGGGTAGTTTGTAGAGTTAAATCAAGACTATTCTTTGATTATGAATTGGACATGACTGATCAGACACTGAAGAGATCAACGCCGAATTCTTTCAAGAAGACTTGGTTGAAGATGTAGAGTTGACAGCTCATACTGGAGTAGACAAATCTGAAGAACCAATTGCTTGTCTAAAGGAATGAGGTCGAAGAAGTCGATCCACATGAGATAAAAATGAGTATGGAAGGCGAACAGATATTGATGTTGGTCAGGTGTCTGGTGAAGATTCTGATGAGGAGGAGAAATATACCAGTGATGAATGTGAAGATGATGATGAAGATGGGGCTGAATTAGATATATTGTCATCATCTGAGGAGGAAATGGATATCATTTAAAATGGTAGAATTTTTTTCACATTTGTTCAGTTATTTAAAGTTGCCCACTTGTAAATAAGCATTGACTAATGAACATGAATTTTGGATGTTCCCTATGAAGATATGGTGCGTGGAGCACGATCGGGCTCTAGTTCTGGGAGGAGGATGAGTAGTGGGAGGGGTTCCTCTGTGGCATCAAGTATGTATATTTAAAGTTATATTTTACATTGTGTATTATTTATACATATTATTTATGCCATTAAAATTCTTACATGCTTGGGTCAGTTTACACCTCCTCCTCCTACAGTAGTAGGTATGTATATTTAAATTTGTAAGTATTTGTATAGTCATTATTTATATTCTTTAACATTGTATATTTAAAGTTGTATTTTACATTGTGCATTATTTATACATTTATTTATGCTATTTAAATTGTTACAGCTTCTGGTCCTTCTATGCCATTAAAGTTGAAGAACGTGAATTTTGATGTTCCCTATGAAGATGGTGCGTGGAGCACGATCGGGCTCTAGTTCTGGGAGGAGGATGAGTAGTGGAGGGGGTTCCTCTGTGGCATCAAGTTATGTATATTTAAAGTTATATTTTACATTGTGTATATTTTACATATTATTTATGCCATTAAAATTCTTACATGCTTGGGTCAGTTTACACCTCCTCCTCCTACAGTAGTAGGTATGTATATTTAAATTGTAAGTATTTGTATAGTCATTATTTATATTCTTTACATTGTATATTTAAAGTTGTATTTTACATTGTGCATATTTATACATATTATTTATGCTATTTAAATGTTACAGTATTGTATATTTAAAGTTGTAGTTTCTTTGTGCATTGATTCACTTGTTTTTATGCCATTAAAATTCTTATAGGCTCGGGTCAGTTACACCTCCTCCTCCTACAGTAGCAGATATGTATATTTAAATTTGTAAGTATTTCTATAGTCTTTTTTATATTCTTTAACATTGTATATTTAAGTTGTATTTTCTTTGTGCATTATTTATTATATATATTATTTATGCCATTTAAATGTTACAGCTTCTGATCCTTCTTTGTGCTCCTCCTCTGGCAGCAGGTATGTATATTTAAAGTTGAAGTTTCTTTGTGCATTGATTCACTTGTATTATTTATGCCATTAAAATTCTTACAGCTCAAGTCAGTTTACGCCTCCTCCTCCAATAGTAGCAGGTATGTATATTTAAATTTGTAAGTATTTATATAGTCATTATTTATATTCTTTAACATTTTTATTCTTGTACATTGCTTATGTCGTACATTTTTTGTCTAGGACCGAGTGTTTCCGCACCTCCAGCTTTCTTGGCAGGTGCATCTACGGTACCAGAGGCAGAGATTTTCAGTCTACAAGAGGGGGAAGGCAGTTTTTATGATGCCAGTCTGCGGAAGGTATGGATAAATGGGTATGTAATAAATTTATATGTATCTTTTATTAAGGAGGTATATTTAGTTCATAAATTCATTGTAACAAATTACTAATTACAGGATAAAATAGAGCCTGCCCAAGCGTCTTAATTCATCACAAGATCAATCCGGGCACACTTTCCTGAGCCTATCATAGATTCAATGATTTCCCGATGAACATCCAGGAGTTGTTGTATCAGATGTTTCATGGTATGTAATTTCTTATTATAATTTATTTGTTTTCTTACTCCTACATTCAGTAAACTAACTCTTATCTGTACAGAGCAATCATCGATTCACGTGTCCTTCGAATGAGGCGCAGTCTCGGTCAATATGGACGACCACCGCCTGATCAAATTATAAACATTTGTTGTATAATGCGAGGAAAAACGCACAGAGAGTTTGTCAGAGTCCAGACCCGACTCTTTGGAGGGAGCGCACACCGACATGGATGAGGAGAGACTACTGAGAAGGTCTATGCAACATATGGGGCCGCAGAGAGTGGCAAGAACCTCCACATAATGAAAGTGAATCGGGCTGCCAATCTAGAGGCCAACAAGCATACAAGTGGGTCCATCTCCTTTGCGACCCATCATTCCAGATTGGTAAGTCTATGTCCGTTTGTGATATATTTTATTTATATAGTACTCATTATGTAATGTTTTTATGTGAAATAGGAAAGGAGCTAAAACGACCTTCGACATTTCAGGAGGTGTTTGATAAGACACATAAGAAAAAGGGGATGGATCAGTACATTAGCGACAGAGCTCAAGAGGTTGCGGTAAGTATTTACAGTCTATTCACTATTTATTTTTCTCGTTATAGATTATATTAAATTGTCAATTTTATTTTTTGCAGGAGTCGTATACCAACAGATGACAAAGAAGTACGCTGGGGAGGAGGAGCAGCAGCAGTTAGATCCTGAGGTATGGGTTGCGGCATCTAGTGACCCAAAGAAAGGCCTTGTGTATGGTTTTGGGCACAGTATGGACACGAGCAGGGTGTTATCTAGCACCTCGAGTTCAAGCTCACAGGCGACTAATGCATTCACCACATCGGGTGCTCTAGGTACTTCTTCCAGTGAGATGATGGGCTTCATTCGAGATGAGATCTCTGATTTGGAGTCTCGTCTAGTCCACACGATGCATACACAGGTGTCCGACACTGTCCAGGCCGAGCTCTCCCAGGCTATCTCCCAGGCCCTCTCTCAGGTCAGCATTCCTCCTCAGGCAGCACCATCGACATCAGCACGGGGCCCTCACGTGAGTAAATTGATTTTATTGTAATTTTTCTATTTTAACAGTCAATTTTAGTTTAGTTTAGTTTAAAAAAGAAGAACATAATTAGGTTTGGGGATTCAAAATTAGAAATACTAATCCGATCGTCCTCTGGTTTGTTCCAACACGGTGGGGGTATTGAGTGTGACTTGTGAAAACTGACGGAGTTCAATTCGGATTCCCAGTTTGAGCTCGGCGCTCAAATTCACATTAAGCAAGTTAGTTTAGCTGAAAAATGAAGAACTTAGGTTTGGGGGTCCAAAATTAGAAATACTATCCGATCGTCCTCTGGTTTGTTCTAGCACGGCCGGGATAATAAGTGTGACTTGTGGAAACTGACGGAGTTCAATTGAACTCCTGATTTGAGCTCGACTTCTCAAATTCACATTAAGCAAGTTAGTTTAGTTTAAAAATGAATAACTTAGGTTTGATGATCCAAAATTATAAATTTAATTCGATTAGCCTCCGATTTTTTCCAGCACGGCCACGGCGATGATTGTGACTTGTGAAAACTGACGGAGTTCAATTCGGACTCCCGTTTGAGCTCGGCGCTCAAATTCACCTTAAGTAAGTTAGTTTGTTTTGTTTTTTTTTTAAATGAAGAACTTAACTAGGTTTGGGGGTCCAAAATTAGCAATACTAATCTGATCGGCCTCTGGTTTGTTCCAGCACGGCGGGTCATGAGTGTGACTTGTGGAAAGACGGACTTCAATTTGGACTCCCGGTTGAGCTCGGCGCTCAATTCACATTAAGTAAGTTAGTTTAGTTTAAAAACGAAGAACTTAGGTTTAGGGGTTCAAAATTAGAAATACTATCCGATTGGCCTCCGATTGTTCTGACATGTTGATACGGTTTTTTCGCTCCCTTTTTAGGGGGCGGGACGAAGAACGGTGCCACAAAGAGGGTGGAATAAACAGTGGATATGGGGTGTGTGGGATATGGAGTGGAAAGCAGAAAAGACATAAATAAAAGATCGTGATCGCCAAGCACACGACGGTGCCGAATGGAGATGCACGGCGATGGGTGCGAGTGGAAGAAAGTGATCACGAGCGTACCTTTTTAGCGGGGAGATTGCGCGGGGGATATGTGGGTTCTTTCTTCCTCTACGAGCACGGCCGGCCGTGATAGAGGGCGTTCCTTATTTGATTACCCTGAAAGGAAAGACAAATAGAAGAGACAGATTAGACGGATGGCAGTATACAATCTAAAAATGATAAAATGACATAAATGAAAGGGGAAGACACACCTTTTGTGGTGGCTTTTAAACCCCTAAAAAGTGGTGCGTGTGTATGCATGTGTGTGTGTGTATGGGGCGTGTGGAGCCCGGAGGAGATGAATATAAAGGACCACGTGGGGTCCGGAGGAGGTGAATATAAAGGACCACGTGGGGTCCGAGGAGGAAAAAGCGAATAGAGGAGGGGTCCTTCCCCGGATGTCGGACGGCGTGACGGCGTTGTCGGTTGGGCGACGGAGGACGAGAGGAGAAGGAGGGGCAAGTGCTCCGCTCCGGTACGCGTGAGTGGCGAGGAAGAAGACGGCGTCGAGCTCCAAAGGATGAGGACGGCGTCGGTTGGCGTGGGAATCTTCCTTGGGCCGACGACAAGGCGAGAGACCAGCAGGGGTTCGCCGCCCTGAGATTCCCCCCTCTCTCTCTCTCTTCTCTCTCCTCTCTCTATTCTCTCAAAAAAAGGGAGAAGGGAGCCGAACCCTGCCCCTGACCCTGTGACTTCATTTTTATAGGCACTGGAGCAAAATCGCGTCTAGGACAGCAGATGTTTTTTTGGCTTGAATCGCGTCTGAGCGGCAGGCCGCGATTTAGAAGGTCGGCCGCGCATGGGGAATTGCTGCACCGTCTCTCTGAATTGAGTCGGGGCATGCCGCCGCGACTTGAATCGCGGCAGGACGCCCGAACGCGATTAAGATTTGCATGGTTTCGAGGCAACTGACTCACGATGCGCTGTCTGTTGACGTGACATTCCGAATTTGACCTCTCTGAATCGCGTCGTCTGACAAGGACGTGATTCAGAGATTTTATCATGATTATGGCCTGCGCGCGATGATTTTCTGGGCCGCTGTCAGACTCTGATCGCGTCAGGGATCCAGGACGCGATTTGAAAGGCGGTTCGATGAAAAACGTCCACTATAGAGGACGCGAAATGAATTTTGCTTCCGCGACCAGACCCCCTGGGGAAGCACCGAGGAAGAATGGACGATATCTAGAAATGGGAAAACACTCTTGCGAGGCAAAAGAAGGCCATTTTTATGCGTTACGGCGCAACTTGAAAGTTTGCCCGCGGTGGAGCCAATTCGCGTGTCTACAACATGGTCATAACGATGATTGTGACTTGTGAAAATTGACGGAGCAATCAGACTCCCAATTTGAGTTCGGCACTCAAATTCACATTAAGCAAGTTAGTTTAGTTTAGTTTAAAAAGGAAGAACTTAGCTAGGTTTGGGGGTCTAAAATTAGAAATACTAATCCGATCGACCTCCGGTTTGTTCCAACACGGTTGAGGCGATGAATGTGACTTGTGGAAACTGACAGAGTTCAAATCGGATTTCTTGTTTGAGCTCGACGCTCGAATTCACATTAAGCTAGTTAATTTAGTTTAAAAGTGAGTGAATAAAATCTAAAAATTTAAATAATTTATTGCTTATAGTAGTATTTAATTTTAACTTATTATTGGTATATATCTATTTTAGGTTCCTTCATCGAGTGGCGTCGGAGGAGACGAGGAGGAGGACGACGAGGACGAGGATTCATGATTTTCTTTTCATTGTTATGAACATTTTATGTATTTGTGGATATTTTATGTTTTATTATTGTTGACATTTTATGGACATTTTATTATTGTTGACATTTGTCATAGTATAGCTTTTATTTTTATTATATGCACATATTATTTTGTTAATATATATATATATAATTTAAAAATAGAAACCGATTAGTGATCGAATTATTTCGGTCGCTATCAACAACCGATACAATCAGTCACTATTTTAGTCACTAATTAGTGATAGAATTATTTCGGTCACTATCAGATCGAAAAAATCTGTCACTGTATAGTGACCGAAATAGTCACTGAGATAATCGGTCGTTGATAGTGACCGAAATAATTCGATCACTATCAACGATTGAGTAGCGACCGAAATTTTTCGATCGCTGAATTGTGACAAAAAATTCTTCACCGACAATTTTAGCCTCTATCTGATCACTATTCGGTCACTAAATTAGTGACCGAATAGAGACCAAAGTTGTTGGTCTCTAAAACTATTTTTTTCTTGTAGTGCCAGCCTCAGAGTACAAGACATTCACTCCTCTGAGAGTTACGTCCACAATTCGACTTTATTAGTCGTTGAATCTTGTAGAACAGTTTGAGATAGTTGACACTTTTTATAATCCCTTGGAACCCCTCTGATAAAAGCATAATATATTCTTTGCACTCAAATTAGTGAAGATGAATCTTAAATTCTCTTGCCATTTTGCTTTATGTTCTTGCCACCATTGACTTACGCATCAAAATTTTCTTTGGGATCTCTTTTTTAAGACCCATGATTCTTTATTTTCTCTAAAAATTTAGACTTGGTGAGAAAAGAGTGCTAGCTATTTTTTGAATCTCAAAATCATATGACGATTTGCAACTTTGTTCGAGATCGACTCTCTTCAATGCAACCTCGAACACTTAAGTTATAAAAATATGTCTTTATTTCATGTTCAACTTTCATGTAATTGGTTTATATGGAGGCCAGTGCCAAGACATAATAATAAGGCACCTCTAAATCTCATTTTCTTTCTGTTCATCCCTTATTATCTCATGTGGATAAGCAATTTAAGACATAATATTGTACACTTTACTCTTTCATTATTTTTAAGACAAACACATACTCTTTCTAAATTGAGATCAGATGACCTCACAGAATGGGTCAGCCGTGGAGGCCCTCCTAAATTAGTAAAAAAAAAATCCAATTCACAAAATCTTCCCATCAACAGTTACTATGTACATGCACAAGCATGCATGCATGCCATAAGCCATCTTCAAATAATGCTTTACTGGCGCTTCGGCCTGAAGCGTACGGGGATTGCTGCGCAGGGGACCTACGTGCCCCGGCGCGTCCACAAGAGTGCAGGCCTTTCCCGTGTGCGGTAGGCGGACAAAACGCGAGATTCGCCGCGGGTCGCCACCCGAAATCCTCTGTACGTTCAAAAGTGGGCCCCACACCCCACAGAGACACACACCGCTCCTTCCCGGTCTATGCGATGGAGGTGGCAGACTGCCATAAGTCGCCGTCCTTGACGCGTTCGAAAATTTTAAGTCTTTGCTCCCACATTAATGTTCTACAAGGAGGTATACAAATATATAGATGGATAGGTACATGTTTCGATCTCGAGTCAAAGTCAAATGTCAAATCTAAAGAAGCTTCTAGGCGAAACCCTTTGTCAAAGTCATTTCCTTATCGAGTCTTGGACTTTGACATTTGTATAAATTGATTAAGTCTAGTTACCCTTTTCGAAAAATAAAAAATGAATAGCTTTGCAAATAAAACGTATAAAATATAAAGATGCGTAAAATTTTTGTATGTCTCACTCAAAAAATACCATCTTTTATTAAGAGTTTTATCTTTTTCCTTCAAAAAAAGTTTTTATAGGAGAAGAGTGATGTGCCATACTTATAAACACATATTAATTTTCACTGTTTTTAATGTGAGATTGAATCATATCTTTATACATCGTTTTTTTAGTAAAGATTATAAGAATGAGCGGATTTTGTTAAGATAAGATATTCTGACAAAACATATGACTTCTTTTTCAAATTTCAAATACGGCACCATTAAAGATGTGTTAATTTTAGTGTGTCTCTTTCAAAAAATATTATCTTTTATTTAGACTTTTGTCTTTTATCTTTAAAAAACACCCTTTTGGGAGAAGGTATATATCTTCCTTATAAATATATATTTATTTATTTTCACTACTTTCAACATGAGATTAAATCATACCTCTGCAAAACACCGGTAATTAAGTGCTATAGATTAGGTGAAAGAGCTTGCCTTTGCAAGAGAATTTTAGAGTTGATTTCATTGATTTACGCACTTCTCAAGATTTTTTACGTAAAAACTTATTTCAATAAAAATTACCATCACTTCTGTACTCACATTACCACACATATCATTAAGTAACACTAGGGAACGTAGAAAATTACACTTGATAAGTATATATATTAGTATCCTCATCAGCTTGTTTAGCAAAATTAACAAGAACTAATTGCTTACGTCCTTGGTGGGTGCACACGGCGAGGAAGCTCCATATATCCTCCAATGTTAATGTAGAAAATGTCATTTATCTACTTTGTTTAAACAAAGGATTACATCAGGAAGTTTGGAAGATCATTCCCTCTAGATACTATATTTTGTTCAGGGATCCCTTACGTGTGTTATACCAGTACTAAAATGTAAAGTTTTTGATGTGTCCTAATGCTAGAAACAAGACTTATACATACCCTTATTGTTAGATAATACCTTGAAAATTATATTTTGTCCTTAATGCCCTTGTTTGTTTAGAAGAATGTATCTAGATTGTCCTCCCACCTAGTGGCCACATTCAAATGGCCATAAATATTAGTGACAAGAATAACCCTCAAAGCCATCAAAAAGATGACCATTAACTGTGCCATCTTGACAATTCTCACAAGAGAAGAGTCTATGTTCAAACATATTTTTTTAATGGTACTCAGGGAGTGATTCGGTTGGTAAAACGCTTTATTGTACATCAAGAGACAAGAGGGAAGGAATTGGATTGTCAAGTTTATAAAGATTTTTTTGAGAAATTATAAATAGACAACAAATATGGGGCGTTTTACTATACAGGAGGGAAGGGGTTCCATTGTCAAGTTTATGAAAGATTTTTTTTTAAAAAAAATTATACATAGATAGAAAATAGATGCATGTCTTGAGTTTTAAACTTGAAACGTGTCTTTACTTTGGTTCCATCTTAAACCAACAGACCAAACACACCAAAAAAAATTTACTCCCTCCTAATTAAGGGTGTCAATTGGGCCGGGTCGGCCTAGAGGTCCGGAAGTTCGGCCCAAATTTAACCGGACTTGGGCCAAAAAAATGAGCCCGCTACAATTTTTGGCCCGGCCTGGCCCGGCCCGGAAAAAATAGGACTAGACTTGGGCTTTGTGTGGCCGGCCGGTCGGCCCGTTTGGCCCGAAAAAAATAAAAATAAATATAATTTATATTAAATATAAAATTTATATTTAGAAAGAGAATTATATTTATTTTTTTCTATAATAAATCTACTCAAAAATATAATCTTTTATAAATTAATGTTAATATAGATATAAGTAAAATGTATATTATTTTTATAAATATATTATAGTAGATATATTAAAATTACATATTATATAAATAAAATAACATTTTTTTTAGATTTTTCGGACCGGGCCGAGCTGGGCCGGACTTTTTCTGGGCCTCGGCCGGACCACCCATACCGGGCCTACCCCCGGGCCCGGGCCGGCTCTTAGAAAATTGGGCTTGAGCCGGGCCTAGCAAGACCCGGTCCAGACCCGGCCTATTGACACCCCTACTTCTAATGATAAAATAGAAACTTGAGGTGTAAAAAAGATGTCCATGCAAAAGAAAGAAAAAAAGAAAGGAGAAAAAAAAAAGTGGGTACCTTCCTCCAATATATAACACCTGCATGGCATCCTTTCAAATCGTTTTCCCTTCTCTAACCAAACATCCTTTTGTACCTCACAACCTTGGCATTGATAGATCAGCCCACCATATATCTTAGAATCTGGTGGGACCCGGTCAAAATCTCTCTCTCTATCTCTCTCTCTCTCTCTCTCTCTCTCTCTCACACACACACACACATTTGACAAGTCAGCCAAAACAAAGCCAGACAAGAAAGATTTCTCATGCCCAAAATCTGTTCTTTCCAAGGAGAAGAGTCCTTTTAATAAACCCACGAGATGGGATGAGTAACTTTCTACTAGAACTAGCAGCAAGTCGATCGTAATGCAGACCCATCTAGGGGATCGGATCCAATTAATTATGTAATTAACCCTTTATGAGATTCTAATGCTTATGACCAAAAGCTACGGCAATCCCCATGGGAGTAAAGTAATAAGATTATCCTTGATCACACACAGCACACCGTATGCATGATAGCTTGGAAAGGATTCTACAAGAAGCAAGAAATCTGATTTTTCTCTTACTTTTTACCCAACAACCTTCTACTAATTGGGATCTTGCTTTTGGTGGATGGATGGCCGTACAAATGGGGGCCTTGAATACAAGTCCAAATGCTAAGTGCTAGCTAGAGCTAGTTGATGGAAAGTGGTGGGCAAAGTAAAGTACTTGTGTGTGTGTTGTCGTTCCTCCATGGGGATTCACACCTGATTTGTTCGTTGTCCTAGGATGAAAAGAATATCTTCTTGATGGGCGGTGGAACAGTTGGCATGTGGAAGTGGACAAGGATATTTGATTTGGTGAAGATTGTGGGAATTAATGGCGACTTCAACCTTGCCAATCAGGTATATAACTCCATTGATCAGAAGGTTTTTGAGTGCAAATTCCATCTTAATTTCAAGGATTGTAATATATTAAGATCTTGTGTAGACCCCAAAAAAAAGGAAAAAAAAATCTTTAAGTTTCACCAATTGTGATGAGATGATACACAATTTTCTTAAGAGGTGTCTACTCTCTCTCTCTCTCTCTCTCTCTCTCTCTCTCTCTCTCTCTCTCTCTCTCTCTCTCTCTCTCCTCTCTCTCTCTCTCTCTCTCTCTCTCTCTCTCTCTCTCTGTGACACACTGCACATGAGATCTTCTCATATTAGAATGGGCCCGTTCCCTTTCGTTTTCTAATCGGTAGGAGCTAGGGCATGATGCCTCATGGCATGTGAGGACACGAGGGTTGAGATAAGATAATAGGAGAGAGACAGCGACCAAGATCAAAGATGAGGACAATCACTATTCAAGCCAATCCTCTCCTTGGCCGATGCCAGATAACAAGAAGATACCCCATATCTCCAAACCGTCGATTATATATATCTTGTCCACTAAAAAATTATATCACCTATAGTGAACACACAATTTATAAAAGAAATTAGCATCCAAAATCTACTAGAATTTGTCGTGTACACAAATCCAAAGTTCGTAACATAACATGTCGTTGCTCGATCGACTAGTGAAAGGGATTGGATTGCACCTAGGTTCCTGGCCGTCTCCTTGTATAAATATATATATATATATAATATTCTATAAGAATATATATAGAAAAATTCTAAATTCTAAATAGTAATATTGTTTCATAATCTGAGATTTATTTTCCATGGGTTTAGATTAACTTTTCTCTACAGATAGAATATTTCTGTTGCTGAATAACTTGAACATAATATTGGAAGGTCTTGCATGTATTCTCATATCCTTAGCTTCATATATATATCGACGAGTTGGCCGTTCCATATGTCAAGCAGTAACAGCGTCACGAGATCTTTTTCTTTAGAAATTTTTGATCATCTAGAGAGATCGGGAAAATAAACTTGGAATATCTGGACGTGTATAGTTGCAGCCGTACATATATGTCAGTATGTCACATGGATTCAAACGATTTATACGATATTATTAAAATATAGTTTCTTGTTCCTGCCTAAACTAGACCCGGAACACGTAACATAAATGTAAAGCACTTTCACTTTTTATATCGGGGAGGCGTCTTTACTCCCGGTTTTTTTTTCTCTCTCTACCCCATCTGTGCCCTTTTCAATTTTCGTCCTTCTTACCGTTTCAATTCTTGGAGAGAAGAGAAGCTGAAGGGTCGGTGATCCTTTCGTCTTCCAGTTTCGTAAAATGAACATGGCTCTTGCATGCGGATCACTTTCTGCTCCGACTCTTCCTGGCTGCTTCTGCTTCCTCACGAGGGGAGCCCGATCTCCATCGCCGGATCCATTTGCTCGTGGCCCCTCCTTCATGAGGACACCACCAACAGCTGCCTCCCTCCGTCTTCTGGCGGTGGTAGCTCTCTCTCTCTCTCTCAAATCATTGTAGAAAGATATGCTTTATTATTTCTGATCAACATAGTTGACATTTAACATGTTAGTCATAGTATCACTAATATAAAAATATTTAATTTTATAACATATTATATATATATATATACTTATATACATTTTATAAACAATTGACGTGCATCGTACGGGTGTTCAACTAGTTATTACATAAGAGAAAGACTTAGTGCAATTTTGTATTGTATTTCAAGTGTAATATGACTAGACAATAGTCCATGTGGCATCCAACAATTGGGTTGTCACTATATCACTCCTCATGTGAGGGGTGCCACATGAACTATTGTCTAGTCATTTTGCACTTAAAGTGTAATACAAAAGTGCACTATGTCTTTCTCATTACATAAAAGTTGATGGTCACCAACCCGGTCCACTAAAGTGTGGCTAAGAAAACTCTGGCGGCCCAATGCAACTTGCAACCCACGAGACTCGGACCGGTCTGTGCATAATGCGGACCAAGGTCTATTTAGGAAACCCTCGTCCCGACCCACAATGTGCCCAGATTATTACTCGATCGAGGGTGACTTTCCCTTCATACTGTGCATCCAGTTGTGGGCATCGGAAGGTCCCCAACTCATCAATGGTAAGTAGTCTAATAACTCGGGGAAGGATCGATTATAAAAAAGATCCCCCATCATAGGTAAGACCAAGGGATGCGAGATTTATATAAGAAATCTCGACTTCACCTTTACGCACCATACTCTCTCTCTCTCTCCATCTATCTATCTACCACCAGACACAGAACTAACTTTAGTGTCGGAGAGTTGACTCTATATATGGACCTCCACCCCAAGTTCGACATCTTTGTAGGGTAAGGCAACATCGGTGACACCATGACCTTCATACATCATGGGCTTCTACGTTCCTCACATCCATCAATCCATCTGAGACATTCATCTCGGACCTCTCAAAGGATGACCTGATATGATCTTTGCGGGTCGCAAACTGGCTTCATCATTGGCACCATCTGTGGGAACAAAGCAGCAAGCCATGACAGACATGAGGAGCAAGGTGATCACCCGCACCAACAAGCTTGAAGCTCAAGAGGGAGAAACCTCCAGGGGCGAGGCAAGCAAACCCCACCATCTCTTTCAAACAATTTCAAATCCTCTCATGCCAAGTCGTCAACCTCAAAGAGGTGGTGAAGGGACTGTCGGCACTCCCAGAACTAGTGAGTGAACTAATAAGATAGTAGGCTCCTGCATCCCGAGCTGAGGACCCGTTAACACTAGTGCCTAGGCCCTGATGACACACTAAATGCACCACTCCTCCACCTCCCTCTGAAGTTGCAAAAGAACAAGACACCACAAGCAACACGTAGACTCCGCCTCCGTTGTGACCTAACCAAACATTGCCAACACAACAAGAAAAAGTGGGATTTCTGACGGACAAGATCCGTCGGAAAACACACCTTCCGACAACTTTCCAGCGAATGATCGTCGGAAACCATCTGTCGGAAAAATACCGTCAGAAAGTACCGATGGGAAAAAATCCGTCGGCAAGCCGTTGGTACTTTCGACGAAAAGTTGTCGGTAAGTTCCGTCAGAAATTTTGTCGGTATATTCCGACGGAAAGTAGTCGATACTTTTTGTCAGAAAATTAGTCAGAAAATACCGACAAAAAATGTTGTCAGAAAGTTCATCAAAAACAATGTCGGTACATTCCGTCGAATAAGTTCAGTCGGAAAAAATTCCATCGGAACTTCCGGCAGTTTTGCTGATGGATAGTTTCCGTCGGCAGTCTTGTGTCCCGACGGACAATATCCGTCGGAAAATGTCACGCCCCTCCAATTTAGCAACAGAATAAATTGGGGAGACGTGAGCAAAGTGTATGGTAACGAAAATTGCTCATACAATCGCAAATGATCAGAGCAACTAATGAATAATAATTGAAATAAACTCTTCATTTTATTGATAAATCACCTAAACTATTACAACCACTAATTCTTAGCCAAAATATAGGGCTCAATAGCATCATTATATTGGAAAGGATAACTAAGTAAATATCTAAGTAGACCCTATGATACTAAGAACATTCCATCGCTATAACTCTAGGTCGCTCGTCACTCCAGTCCATTCTCGTTGGTGTGTGTAAGGTCATCATCTAACTTACCTGCAGGGTGAGCGATAACGCTCAGTAGGACTTAATATCTCATGTAAACAGGCATGCTTAAAGTGATTAATGTCTTGTAATGCAAGATAACAAGAGAACGATAAGACTTCCAAAAAGAATAAATGCAAAACTAGTATGATAAAGGATTGGCCATATAATGAGATAGTGTATTATGGTTGCACAAAAGTGCACTAGTAACGATAGCATGTAACGATTGGTCGATCATTTTATCCACCGAGCGAACATAGTATAGTGATTGATTGATTGTCATAGATTAAATCTTGATAGTATTAAATGGCACTGAGTGCATGCTGTACACACCCTGATCATGTTGACTCCCATGGGAAAATGACACTCTTCTGGCGCTCTCCCCAGAACCAGATCGGGCCCTATTACCTAGCATTGGTTATATTTGTTATCTTAGACAATTAATTTAATGGCCAAATAGAATACCAAGAATAGATGAGAGTAATTAACGATTAGACGAGAGTACAGAGAGAACGTGAACACATGAGAGTGTAAAGATAGTAGATGAGATAGGGACATATTCGTAAAACTTCGATAAACAGAGGATAGTCACAGTTGCACAGCACTCAGTCGTGTGCCGGCAATCTGGTAGAAGTCACAACCGCCCACTAGCCATGCTATGAACACTCACCAGATGGTCCGACATGATCCCAAAGTAAGAGAGAACACACTAAGGCCGTTGGATCATGCTAATCCCTAAGGGTGTAAAGTGTTAATTTTAAGGGTACAACCAGTTCGTCGGTAATGGACATTCTTTAAAGCCAAGGAGACTTATGGAGGCCTTGACAAGGAGTCTCTGATCCTGTTAGGAGTATTCCCAACGGAGAGGTGGTCCATGTCAAGAAAAAAAGTGTGTAACGAAACATTGTCCATCTTGCCTCGAGTGCTCGAAGGCAGAGGGACGCGATAACGGTGTACGAATCACGCGAATAAAATGAAGACGTGTTATTAAAAATAATAGGAAATTTAAGTGAACAATTATACTTAATTACCAGATATATTATTGAGTCATTTAATAAGGCCTTATGTCAAATATTATTGTTTAGTGTGTGCAAGTGTAAGATAATCATGAGAGCATGTACAGTTGTGCACATAGCTTTTAAATTAATTAAAAACATGTAAATAATACCCAATGTTGCTTAACAGGTCGTTAATATTCATAACAATACTTAATTAATGTTAATTAAATGGGGGTAAATATCAAGGGTATATAAGCAAATTAGGGTTCGGGCCGATATGCTGAAATCGCGACAGGGGAACCCGTCGCGTTTCAGGTCGCAACATAGCGGCCGGTCACGTTATGTTTGAACCGGGCCGGTCAGTGTGAGCCGTCGGGAATCACGACAGGTCAGGCCGTCGCGTTCAAGACGCGATGGTCAGGCCTATCGCGCCCTTTTAAGATCGCGATGGGTCAGGCCTTCGCGATTTCAGAAGGTGTCTCGAAACCCAAAAGGGAAATCAGCCCCTTTTCAGGTTCGGTCCCAACCCTCCATCGTATGACACAGGGCTATTCAAAATCAATAACAAATCATAGGAATGTCCAAAAATCATAAAACTAGTTTTCAATGAAAACAAACATGTAGATGTATCAACATGCATGAGGAATTAGAAAATAAGCAAGTGTTGGGCATGCTTCAATTAGGTTACATCTCAGTGACCTAAAATATGCACAGTCATGGAAAATGATTTAATTCGCATAGGATGCATGATGAAAATTGGGTGAAATAGGATCATTTGAAGGCTAACACCATGCAGTATTTATGATAAAATTTGCAAGGCATTTAATCGAGTATATATATGGATTGAAGTCAAACAAGATAGTTCGGGTACATGATGATGACAGAGATTAGAGTATTTAATACTCTCTCATGGAGCAACTAAAATTAGGGAAATCATGGGGCTTTCAAAGATGGATGTATGGGCTACCTATGGCCAAATTTAATCGATTTGTGCTTGAGAGATTGCCTACCTTTTTGTGCTGTAAAGAAATCCTAGGGTTTTAGACAAAGTAGAAGGTGAGATCCTCTTGCTCCAAGCCCTTCCTCTCCTTGCTTCTCGTCCTCAGCCTCCTCTCTTCGTTCTCCAGAGCTCCAGCAACCAAATGAGGCTTGGTAGACAGAATTAGAGGTCTATTAAGTTGTTTAAGAGTCCCTCTCTCTTCCAACTCTTCCATCTCCTTCAAACTCTGAATTTCCTCATTTATCTCCATATTTTCTTGCATTATCTATCTAATAGGATAGATGAGAGGTCTAATTTCGTGGGTAATAGGTTAGGATGGGATGAGGACTTCTATTTAGGATAATTACAACTCATTTAGTCTTTATCTTACCCTTTTCTATTTATTACTATTTTTTGGTATGAATTTAGCTTAATTACCTCCCATCCAAAGATGGGCTCTTGGCTTTTTGGCCCATTACTTCTTGTGTGTAGTATTAGTATAACCCATCTACTAATTTAGTTTAATAGGTTTTGATTTAATTTCCTTTAATTCATTTTATTCCCTCTTATTCTAATTTAAATCTATTTATCATATTTATTCAATTAATTTCTTATTTTAATTCAATTTAACATTATTTATCCCAATATTTCTAATTTTTATCCATCATTTGGGTTCTTACTTTTGGCCCAATAACTTAAATATGGCTCAATTGTACAACCCATATACTTAATTTACTTAATGGGTTTTAATTATCTATTTATTAGAGAATTTAATCATGGGCCAAAATTGTGCGTTGGTCCAATTTTCATAATGGGCTATCAACACTCATTATTTAAAGTCTACCCATGTGTTCATCTTAATTTTTAATTCACTTTGGCTCATATAATAATGAGTTTTTTGACTTATTTCTTAATTACAATAATAAGTCACATAAATTCTAAAACTTAGTCCAAATGATTTTTTTATGCCCAAATTTCTAAATGGGTCATTAGATAATATTATTTAAGGTATAACTATAATTTTTACGAAATGTTTTAGATGGATTTACACACATGCAATAATGATGTGTACCCTTTTTAACTAGTTTAAATTTATTAATAGATAAAATTTCAATTTATCCAAAATTTTTAATTAAAGAATTTCCTGGGGTGCTACAAAAAATCCGTTAGAAATAGCCAACTTTTTTAAAAAAAAATAAAGTAAAATTAACAATGAAAAATTAGAAAACCTGCTAAAATATTCGTACATTCCACACATTCCATAATAAATAACAATCAAACATAAAATCATCAATCATAACAAATATAAATCATACACAATAATAAGAAATAAAAATCAAGATAGGTTTTCCGGATCGTCCGCTGTCCCCGCCTCATGATCGTTAGGTACTAGAGGATCCTATATTAAAAAAAAACAAATATGAGAAACATAAATAAAAAATAATATACAAACATTATTTTCTAAATTTTAAATTTAAAACATATGATTATTTACTAAGTTTAATTAGACAATATTTTTGATCCTTTACACTTCGGTTTTTTTTTAGATTAGTGATTTGAGTGCTGAACCTAAACCGGAAATCCTATTAGGATTCCGTAAAAAATCGACTCAGCTCAGACAATGCTCTCCATAAAGGCTTCGGCAACATGTCACGAAATGCAATAGGTAGCAACCTTTGCATGAACACATGGCAGTCGTGACTCTGATTATGAGGTTGAAAAAGAACGAGAGAAGTCATTGGCCTTATGGCTAAGAAACGCGTAAGTGTACATGGTCAAAGAGTGTTCAAGATAAGTTATGTTCACTTTTTACCCATCTGTGAATATTTGATCGCACTCAGATGGCCATTTACTATGTGTTTGTATAATTTATTAAAAATTTTGGCAGTATCTCCCCACACCTCTCTGATATACCAAAAATATTTATTGATTAAGATATTTTCTTAAACACTTACTAATAAGTGGTTAAGAAAATATTCTAAATCAATAAAGGTATATCAGATAGGAGTGAGTAGACGCACCCAAAATTTTCAACAAATAATATAAACACATAGTAAATGACCACCTAACTGCGATCAAACATTCACAGACTATCCAAAACGGGAAAATTCAAGACTTTGAGCTAGATATATACGTTCTCATTATTGAAAATAAGACTCGTACACATCAATCCCAAAGTCTTGAACGTGAAGGTTCATTGACACGGACTTAACACGCTCTCGTGAGGTGTGTGCAGTGATAAATTGCTATACATGTATAGATCAAATTTAAAAACCACATAAATATGAAAGGAAAATAAAAACAAAATATTACATGTGAATAAGTGCAATATTAAACAATTACATTAAAATAAAAAGTGCAATACTAATCATTAAACTGAAAGTAAACAATTAAACATAAACTAAACTAATGTCTAGAAGGAAAAGTTTGTACTAAAATTTTTTTTTCCTAAATTGGGATGTATACCTCATTGGTGTTTGTATTTGGCTTCTTTACAACTACCAAAATCTTTGCCTTCCCAAAACATCCACCAAACCAAGCCCTGAACAACATTCCCACATTGCTTACCCAAAATCAACCATGCCATGTGTCACGCCCTGATATTTAGCAGCGGAATAAATACCGGGGGACGTGATCGATACAAATAGACGTATCACAGTTGAATAACGCAGAGTCATAATTGAACAAAAGAACACATTTGAGACTATAGTATGGTCACTAAAAATATCCTTTATTCCATTTCATTCAACTAGTTGCAACCTTACATAAGAAAGAACTCACTGTAAAGAGTTCATTATTCACATAAAACTTCCAGAAAAGTTTCACTATTACATACACTACTCAAATATCTACTCCTAAACTGTCAACTACTCATATGGCGGGTGCTCATCACTATTGCCCTGCCCCATCCGACTCCTCTGGTTCCTCATCACTACCTGAAAAGGGCGGGATGATAGGGGTGAGCGAACTAGCTCAGTAGGATTTACATCTCAATATTGTGCGGGCACTAATATACATGATTAACATTTTAAATAGGCAGATATGCACATGAATATGATGACAATGCATGCTTTTCTTGTTGCCCAGCTAGCTAGCCCAGAGGGGGGGGGGTGAATGGGTTATTTAAAAAATTGATCTTTGATTGACACCTGTCCACTAATAAGATTACACAGCAACTTAAACAAAAGTTAGAGTTAGAGGAAATGAAACAGCAGACGCACAAAACACAGCCACAAGACACAAGGATTTTATCCTGGTTCGGAACTCCTTTCCACAGGAGACCTACGTCCAGTCCCTGAGCAATACCTCAGGATATCACTAACAATGGTAGAATCCCCCTCACGGATCCTTACACCCAGCCACAACTGGTCTTCCTTCAACCTGAAGGGAATACAACCACCCTGGATACCACCAGGTCTTCCTTCACACAGAAGGGAATACAACTAATAAAAGTAAGCACAAGAACAGGCTTCAGGAACTAGCTAAAATAGCTAGTCCGAAGCAAACAAGCCTCAAGAGAGAAGGATTTTGAAACTGGTTTCTCTCAAAAGACTTCACAGGCTCTCACTGGAATTTCTTTCTTGACACAGAGAGCTGAAGAGCTAAGATCTATAGGAGTGGAGTGCTTCGCTCTTGTTCTCAACTACTGAACACTTGAAGGATTGGATATTCTCTATCTCTGAATATTTTCACCTTCGAAAAGTATATTCTTCTCAATCTTGTAGTCTTGTATTTAAGCTTCTTCTTGAAATTTGAATGTTAAAGAACTGTTGTCTCTCATTCTGGTGTACGTTAGACTGGTCTGCAAGGAAGCTTCTGATCTTCAATCTTTTATCCTTTAGTACACGCCAAAGAAGTGTTTGATACCTTGTATCTTCTGTGTCCAACTTTGTACAGATAAATCTTGTCAGGTATCTGCAAGCATATCACAAATACATAGGAGACAGCTAGGCTGTTGCTGATTGTTAGTCACAATTAAGAAAAGATATTGCTATATTTAGCAAAGCTCCTTTCTGTCAAAATAAAGATGTAGACAGAATAGCACAATAGTGGAAGATACCATCTACATGCATGAGAGATACGTTCAGAGTGCATTGAATGCATAACAGTCAAACACGACTTTGACTATTCAACGCATATTAAAGAGTATAGCCGTAAAATCGATATGAATAGAGTGGATGCCTTTATGACTTATGAAATCGTTATAAGTTGATAGGCAAATCGTTAATACAGAAATCGTTATGAGTTCTACAGAAATTGATGTGATCACTTAAGAAATCGTTGTGATAAATCGTTATGAACAAAACAGAAATCGTTATGAGTTCTACAGAAATTGATGTGATCACTTAAGAAATCGTTGTGATGGATAAATCGTTATGAACAAAACAGAAATCGTTATGAGTTCTACAGAAATCGATGTGATCACTTAAGAAATCGTTGTGACGAGTAAATCATTACGAGGTCTTAAGAAATTGTTATGACAACTTAAGAAATCGTTGCGACGAGCAAATCGTTATGATGACTTAAGAAATCGTTGCGACAAGCAAATCGTTATGATGACTTAAGAAATCGTTGCGACAAGCAAATCGTTATGATGACTTAAGAAATCGTTGTGACAAGTAAATCGTTACGAGGTCTTAAAAAATCGTTATGATGACTTAAGAAATCGTTGCGACAAGCAAATCGTTACGAGGTCTTAAGAAATCGTTATGACAACTTAAGAAATCATTGCGACGAGCAAATCGTTATGATGACTTAAGAAATCGTTGCGACAAGCAAATTGTTATGAGGACTTGAAAGAAATGAAGTAAGAGTTTTACCTGACTGTCTTTGAACTTCCTTTTTCTTTTATTCCCTGTCCTCAAGGCTCAAGTAATTTATTAGTATTGTTTTATTAATCATCAAACTAATATATACATAAGTGAATTAATTTATATGGGGAAAGTTTGGTCATCAATCTCCCCCTTTTTGATGATGACAAAATATACTAAACAGCATAAATAAAAACAGACATGTTTTTCAGAGTTGCTTTAGTCTTCTCCCCATTTTTGCCAATAAGCAAAAAGATAGTCTATGAGACAAAGAAGAGAGAAAGCTTTGGATTAATTGGATGTAAGATAAAACATCGGAAACAAAAGAGAGGCATGCTTGGAAATGACAGCCCATGCCTTGATCTCCAGATCTTCAAAAGTCTGGTGGAAAACACCAAGAGCAACTGAGAAGGAGGAACCCATGGCTGGAGTGATCCTCTGAATGTATAGCTGTCGCTACTCTTCCAGGAATTTTCCATACTGATCTTGGTCCCGTATGAATCTGAAAAAGGTGCTTTTTCCAAAACTGGCACGATGGAGAAATCTATCCAGAGAGATTGGATAGAAAATCTTCTGATCAAGAAGATCCTTCTTTAAAGCATAGAAAGCAGTATATCTGGCTGCCCACTGAACATAGATCTCTTGAATGGGATTTTTGGAGTTGAGATCCAAGAAGGCTTCTGCAGAGAGCATAGGCTTGCCTTGATGGATCAAGGAACTGTTGATGGCTTGCAGCTGAAGATAGGGTTCCTGATAGAGCGTTTCCCATACGGAGGGAGAAAGCCTCTCACACTCAGAAATGAGTGGAGCCAAAACTTGGGAGGAAATGCGGCCAGAGTGGTATTCTCTGAAAATAAACCGCAAAAATGAAGGCAACCTACCCTGCTTAGCTGACATTCTACCCATCTGCTTAGCAAACATATCAAAGGCATGTGAGCCTGCATCTGAGTCAAACACTACAGAGTGTAGCTTTGGCAGAAGAATTGAAGAATCAGGTTTGAGGTTTGCAAAATCCACTGTGAGTGGAAGATTCAATGGCTGTTATGATTGCAGCAGCACTATAGAGTCATGAAATGGCTGAACTGGATTTCAGGCAGCTTGTTCAGGTAGAAGAAATCACTGTACAACTGAAAGTTCTTGGCTACCCTGATCTCTTTCAGAATGAATGGGCCCCAAGAGATCTTATGCCGAAGAACGAACCACTCAGAAAGAGTGAGTGGGTGATCTCTATGGGTGAGGGTTTCTGCACGGGCAGTCAAGTATTTAGAGTACTGGGGCTTGTTGCCCTTGACACTGGCTCACTGCTCTTCAGTCTTGAACTCAGTCCCCTCATAGATTTTGGATTTTTGAAGGTGGGTGAGCTGGCAAAGAGGAAGAACAATGTTTAGATGCTCAGAGAGGTTGAGAAAGGGAATACCATAGATAGTGGAAATGATACATTTTCGAAGGTATTCCTTATAGATGGATCTTCTCTGAGGTTCGAGGGTAAGAGAATACCAAAGAGGAGGAAATAATGGTGAGAAAGGGATGCTGACAGAGGATGAATGTTTCCTCTTTTTCTTGGCAGGACTGGGAATATCTGTAACACCCCGGCCCCCTTGGGCCCTTGGCCCCGTCCTCTGGGTCGCGGCAGGGCGACTGTCGCGACGTGGTTCCGATCGCGTCAATGTCTGGTTCTGCTTGGGATTGTGACATGGGGTATGTCGCCTTCTTGAAGGCGACATACCCACTGTCGCCTTCTGGTTTGATGGATGGCAACATGGTGTATGTCGCCTTCTTGCCTATGTCGCCTTCCCATCGCGTCGCCCCAGACACCGTCTGACAGACGTGACGGGCGTCCTTTGTGTCAGTACGGCTCTGGCGGTGTCGGTGAACGCGACAAGATGGCTGTCGCCTTCACTTTTTCGAATTCTGAGATTTGACTGTTGTCAGTGGGTGGCGACATGGGGATTGTCACCTTCTCGTTCCTGTGACGACATGGGCTATGTCGCCTTCGCAGGATCCGGCTTAAAGCCCGGGCGCCCGAGCCCTTTCCCTCTCTCTCTCTCTCTCTCGCCTCTCCTTTCCCCCTCTTTCTCTCTCGCCCTCTCGGAGCTTCCGGCGGTTTTGGGGTGCCTCCCCCATATTGAGGCGGCCGTGCTGAGGAGGGTGACGCTCCGTCCGTGCAGGGGTTGTGTTCGTGCTGTGCGGTGCGAGGAGGAGACGGCCAAACCTACGAGAAGGGCCCAACGGGTGCGTTCTTCGCGTGGAGGTAGGGACATCCGACTCCTTCGCCCTAAGCATGATCCCCTCCCCATCTAGACCGTGGTTCTCGTGTGATTGGGGTTGGGAGTGTGAGAACTCCATGCTCGTGTGAGTGAGGTTTTCCTCCGAGCGTAGAATCCATGTTCTTGGGGTGTTCGAGGGTGGTTTGTTTGTTTAATGGTTTTCTAGCATGATCAGCATGCTCCCCTCCCCCGTGTGTAGTGTTTCTCTCGTTTCGGGGAGGTTCCAGGAAGAAGAGTCTCCGGAACCCCCGACTGGCCTGAAGGCGACACACCCTGTGTCGCCACCTGACTGGTAAGGCAACACCCCTTGTGTCGCCACCTGACTGGTAAGACGACACCCCCTATGTCGCCTTCTTGAAGGCGACAGGGCCTATGTCGCCTTCTCAGTCCAGAGGCAGGTTGTGCTTCCGCCGCTTCCGTTTTCGCTTTACTGTACCGTGGCACCTGTGCTAGTTCCCTAGTACGGTCTCACACTAGTCATTCGCCCGGTGCACGGCACTTGAGGGCTTGTCCCGTGCGAGAGGTTGTTACCGTTACCTGGGACCCCCGTCCTCGGGAGCCTGTTAAGGGAGTACTCCGGGCTACGAGTGTGCTCGAGTTGGCAGCCGCTTAGGCGGACTCTGGAGCTGAGGGGAAAATGGTGGTTAGGACAGTGGCGTGTGAGTCGCTTGCAGAGCTCTCGTGGTTGGTCTGGGACGCCGAGGACAGTTAGGAGTTCTACCCGACGCAGGCCAGCCAGTCCTTCTTCTCACTGCCTCGCTCCTTATGGCCCCGAAACCGTTTGGAGAGGTCAGGCGTGAGACCGTAGTCTGGCCAGACTACGGATGTTACTGTTGTGTTACTTGTGTCCTACCTCGCTCCGATGAGACGCGAGGGTCAGGACTCGGGTCAAGGATAAGACGTCTGTGGACGCACCTGACCGTGACTAGTGGTAGTGTTTCCGTAGCTAGTGTTCTTTGTCCAGGCGGAGTTCCCTCCGTCTGTGTTTACTAGCCGTGTGGTGGTCACGACGAGCAGTCGTACGGAGTTTCTGACCGAGAGTACTTTCCGTACCGTGCTAGTTGTAGCTTCGCTTCCGCACTTACGTTGTAGGTAGAAAGATATACACTGTCGTCTTTCCTTTATTAATAGTTGTATATGTTCCTCTGCCTGTTTAGAGTCAGTAGGAGATTGGTAGTCCCTACTGAGCTTCTGTTGTGAAGCTCATCCCTCTGTTTTCCAGGTGATTCTTCCCAGCAGCGGCAGGGCGCGCGTCGGGCGGAGGAGACAGGGCGGTAGTCTTGGTCCCCGTAGCTAGCAGTGGTTCCCCCTCTCAGTGTACGTCACCCTCGGGGTATGCCCCTAAGGGACTTGTCTCTCCCCTTCCTTACTTGTACTAGTGTGCGTGCGTTGGGACTGTACTTAGAGCGGTACGCAGCGGTCTCGCTTTGCTTTCCTGTTTCCGCTTGTATGCTTCTAGCTTAGCAGTTGACGTTTACTTCCGTTACATATCCTGTTAGACGCATGTTATAGCCCTTCCGGGTCCCCTTGATCCGTGGGCGGCGACCGCGAAAATCGGGTCCTCGGCGTGGGCCGAGGGTCGGGTTCTCGGGTCGTTACAATATCAGTCCTGTGGACATGAGTGGCAGTGGATAGAATGGAGATGAGGGTACTTCTCTCAAAGTCATCCGGAAGATTAGTGTCAAAGTCACTGTGAATTTGAGGTGTTTCCGGAATGAAGGTGACAGAAGAAGGAGGAGTAGGAGGATAGAAAAGATGTTTGGGATTGAAGGATGAAGATGGGTGAACTGGAGTAGTTCTGGTGAGAGGTGAAGATGGAGCTGGGGTTTGAGAGGAAGAGGGAGAGAAGGTTGAGATGGAATGATAGAGGATGAGTTTGGGTGCGAGGCTTAGGGTGTTTGAAGGTTGGTGGAGCTGGAGGGGCTGTAGAAGAAGATGAAGGTGAGGAGGGGATTGGAGTTGCAGGAGTAGAAGTATCAGGGGCCTTGGTAGCTGCAACTGGCTCTTTCCCTTTTGCTTGACCTTCGCTGACAACTGCAGATGGCCCAAGTTCCTGATGAGATGGTCCTGATGACCCTGAAGCTTGTACAGATGCCCCAGATGGCCCTGACTCTTGAGCAGATGGCCCTGGTGGCCGAGGAACAGCTGCTGGTCTGCTCTGAGTAGCAGAAGGAGAAACTCCACCTGACCTGGACATTGCTGAAAGCAAGGTCTTCATGTCTGACATTTCCTTGTTGAACCACCTCATAGCATTTCGGACATGAGACAGTTCAGTAGTGGCTGTAGCTTGACTGGCAAGAATGCCTTGGACACTGGACTGAACTGATGATAATATGTCTCCTTGAGCCTTTAGTATTTTCATAACAGGCTTCAAATTTACTTTCCTGTGGCTCTTTCCATGTCTTTTGTGAACCACTCTCTTTATTTTTCTCTGAGGTACTGGTTCTTCAAATTCACCATGACCTGTACTAGGTCCTTCATTTACAGGGGCATTTTCAATGGGCTCCCCCTGTGATGGTACTTCTTCTGTAACAAGCTCTTGCTCCCCCTGAATGGGAGCTCTTTCCAAAACAGTGTCCTCACTGTGGCCTTCTGCCACTGATCCTGACAATTGAGGCTCACTTCAAATTTGCCCCACTTGGCTAGGAGCTTCCTCCATTTCAATGTGACCCTCGGCCACTGAAGTAGATACTCGAGACACACTTGCAATTTGCTCCCCCTCAGCAGGAGCTTCCTCCATTACTACTTCTTCTTGCGCAACTGTTGGCTCCTCAGAAGTAATATTTTCTACATTGGATCTTTCAATATGGCCTGGTGCCATAGCTTCTGTTTCTGTAAGACCACCACCTTCTGAAGTAACTGAGGTGGAAGGTACGGAGTCCAACACCTCTCTTAGAATAGAGGCAACTCTGGAGGTGGGCAAAGGATCTGCCACACCTGCTACTACTTCTCCTGTTGGAACTGCTGCTGATTCAACTGCTACTGATTCTGCTGCTGCTGCTGCTAATTCTGCTGCTTCTGCAGGAATTTCTGGGATGTCTCCGATGATGGCCTCTCCCTCTGCCACAGAGGTCTTGGTCCATACCCCATTCTGCACTGAGAATCCACTTTTCTTTAGGTTCCTAGACCTTATAGACTGGCCCATCTTTTCCACAACTGCCCCAGATAGATTTACTCCAAAGTGTTTAAATACCTTGGTAAGTAGATGAGCATAGGGCAACGAAACATTCAACTTGCTCTTTGTATCCCAGATTTGATCATGTGCAAACTTCATTCTCTCCAACATGACTTCGGCCATGTTAATCTCCTTTTGCTGGATTACCCAGAACATCATATCCGAATCTGCCCTGGTACAGGTTGAGAAAGTGGCACTGCGAGGAACTATGATTTGGCAGATAATAAAATGTAGTAAACTGTTGAATGCAGTCATCTGATTGATATCCAATTTTTCGTCTCTCAGCCTGAAACCTGGACTTAAAATGCCAAGACCTTTTGCTTGATCGTTCACTGTGTGAACCCCACTGTGTCCAGAAGTCTTCACTCCAAACAACAAGTGCAAAAGCTCATGATCTACTTTAATTTGGATACCCTTTACAGATGAGACAAGGGACCCATCCGCCTCTAACCTTAGACAGACAAAAAAGGCTTTCACCAGGTCGGGATAGCTTACCTCGGTGAAGGTGGCAATATCCATCCACTGCATCCTTCTCAAAGTTTCTGCTATATTGTTCATGCCATTCTTCTCTAGATCTAGTACATCTACTGCTTTATTTCCGCAAACCTTCGTCTTGACAAACGTAAACCTTTCCTGCTGCTCAGGGGACAAATATTCAGCACTGTAGCCCCCTACACTTCCGGAAATCATTGGAGCGGCCATGGGTAGAGAGGAGAAAAGGTTCTGGAGAAAAGAGATGATGGAAGGGATAGAAACCCTCAAGGTATTCTTCGCGGGAAGAAGAGAAGGCTTCAAATCTTGCAGAGAGTCGATGCCGGAATCGTTAGGGCATCGGCTTTGGGCGAGCAGATAAAGGAGAAAGAAGGGTAAAGGTGGGAGATGAGTCGTTCCCACAACAATTTGACTCATTAATAATACTTTATCGAAAAGAGGAGGCGCCAAAAAGAAAGACGGCAGAAAGCGACAAAACGGTTTGACGGGTTAAACTGCTTTTAACACACTAGCGGTCAGATACAATAAATAAGCTGAGTTTTGCTTAATGCCAGAGGGAAAGGAAAGATTTCATTATAATCTGAAAAATTTATATGTCAATTTAAATACAGAAAACTTTTCACAAATTGCACATCCTAATTCCCTTCTAAGAGATGTAAATCTCTCTTCAGGTAGGGCTTTTGTGAAAATATCTGTCAATTGACCATTTGTGTCTATAAAAGAGATTTCTAAATTTCCACTAGCTACATGATCTCGAATGAAATGATATCTGACCTCAATGTGTTTAGTCCTTGAGTGTTGCACTGGATTTTTGGTGAGGTTGATGGCACTTGTATTATCACACAGTAGTGGAATTGACTTGATATGAATGCCGAAATCCTCAAGTTGTTGCTTTATCCATAGGAGTTGTGTACAGCAACTTCCAGCAGCAACATATTCAGCTTCAGCTGTTGATAGAGCTACTGAGTTTTGTTTCTTGGAAGACCAAGATATCAGACATCCTGCAAGGAATTGACAACACCCACTGGTGCTCTTTCTATCTACTTTGCATCCAGCATAGTCAGCATCAGAATATCCTACTAAATTTATTTCACAAGATTTTGGATACCAAAGACCTAAATCATGAGTTCTAGCTAAATATCTAAATATTCTTTTCACAGAAATTAAATGAGACTCTCTAGGGTCTGGTTGATATCTAGCACACATGCATACGCTAAATAAAATATCTGGTCTACTTGCTGTTAAGTAAAGTAATGACCCAATCATACCTCTATAGTTCTTTTGATCTACCTTTTTACCATTTTGATCGTTGTCCATTCTGGTTGAAGTGCTCATTGGCGTTGAAAATGGCTTCGCACCTTCAAATCCAAATTTCTTTAACAGCTCTTTGGTGTACTTGACTTGACAGATGTGGGTGCCTTCCTTCCCTTGCTTGATTTGTAATCCAAGGAAGTAGTTTAGCTCCCCCATCATACTCATTTCAAATTCTCCCTGCATAAGCTTTTCAAAGTACTTGCAAAGAGATTCATCAGTAGATCCAAAAATAATATCATCTACATATATTTGTACAAGTAGTATATGTTTGACTTTTGACTTTATAAATAATGTACTATCTACTTGACCTCTAGTGAAACCATGATCTAATAAGAAAGTACTGAGCCTTTCATACCAGGCTCTAGGTGCTTGCTTCAAACCATATAAGGCCTTATGGAGTTTAAATACATGATTTGGAAATTTTGTGTCGTCAAAACCTAGAGGTTGTTCAACATACACTTCCTCCTTGATGAAACCATTTAAAAAGGCGGATTTGACATCCATTTGAAACAATTTTAAATCTAATGCAGATGCATAAGCAAGTAAAATTCTAATAGCCTCAATCTAGCCACAGGCGCATAGGTTTCATCGAAATCTATGCCTTCCTCTTGGGAATAGCCTTGAGCTACCAGTCTGGCCTTGTTTCTTAGGATTACTCCAGACTCATCCAGTTTATTTCTGAACACCCACTTGGTGCCAATAACTGAATGATTGGATGGTCTAGGAACAAGTGACCATACTTGGTTTCTCTTGAACTGATTTAGTTCATCTTGCATGGCCATTATCCAAGATTCATCAGTTAAGCTTCATTGACTGTCTTAGGCTCTATTTGAGAAACAAAACTAAATAATCACAAGGAATTATATTACCTCTTGTTCTTACCCCTACAGATGGATCGCCAATAATGTTCTCAAGAGGGTGATCTTTCTTATGTCTCCATTCTTTTGGAAGATTTGCATGTTGAATTTCAGTTTGCTGCAGTTCTTCCACAGGTGGATCTTCCTTGTCCTCAATCGAGGTATTCTTTAATTTTTCGGACAAGTCATCTGCATCATCAATGTCACTAATTTCCTCCTTTTTCAAGGAAGGGTTAGATTCATCAAAAATAACATGCACAGTTTGTTCAATTAATAATGAGCGTTTATTGAAAACTCTATAACCTTTGGGTTTAGAAGTGTACCCCATAAAGATGTCTTCATCTGATTTGGCATCTAACTTACCAATGTCCCTTTTTTCATTGTTGTGGATGAAACAAGGACATCCAAATATTTTGAAGTGACTAATCTTAGGTTTCTTTCCCTTGTAGAGTTCATAAGCAGTCTTCTTCAGAATTGGCCTGATCATTACCCTATTAATGATGTAGTTTGCGGTGTTCATGACTTCAGCCCAAAAATATCTTGGCAGGTCATATTCTGATAACATTGTTCTTGCCATATCCAAAAGAGTTCTATTTTTCCTCTCAGCAATTCCATTCTGTTGAGGTGTCCTTGGTGCTGAGAAGTTGTGCTCAATTCCTTGGTCATCACAGAACCTAGCAAACTTTTCATTTTAAAATTCACCACCATGATCTGATCGGATAGAGATAATGGTGAACTTCTGATTTTTCTGAACTTTCTTGCTGAAGCTGACAAAATTATCAAAGATGTCATCTTTGTGCTCTAGAAAGGATACCCAAATCTTGAGTAATCATCAACTATGACAAATCCAAAATTCTTTCCCCCAAGACTGGTAGTCCTCATTGGCCCAAATAGATCCATGTGAAGTAGTTCTAACGGCCTTGAGGTGGTCATTACTGTCTTTGATTTGAAAGAGTTCTTGGTGTGCTTTCCTTTTGCACAAGGTCTGCAGATGCTATCGATTTTTGTGTTGACCTTAGGTAGTCCTTCCACTAGATTTCTCTTTCTGAGCTTGTTTAATCCATCCAAACTGCAGTGACCCAGTCTTCTGTGCCACAGCTCAGTTGATTGATCTTTGCTGGCTGCCAAACAGATATCTTGATCCTTGAGTTCTTCAAGATAGAGTACATACAAATTTCTTTCTCTATATGCTTCAAAGATGACTGCTGCATCCTTTAATATGCTGCACTTTGATTCTTGGAACTGAATCTGATGGCCCTTGTCACACAACTGGCTGATGCTAATAAGATTGTGCTTTAATCCTTTGACCAGCAACACATCTTCAATAACAGATTTTCCTTTGATGTTCACGGACCCACTTCCTATCACTGAGCCTTTTCCATTATCTCCATAGGTAACTGTTCCTTCTTCAGCTTGGAGATTGACGAAAAACTTCTGGTTACCTGACATGTGTCTTGAGCATCCACTATCTAAGTACCATTTTGATGCTCTTGAGATTCCCTGAAATTTAAACATTAAGTTTTAGGTACCCAAATTCTTTTTGGGTCCTGATGGGTTAGTATAATTAATTTTACCTTTTATTATCCATTTTTTATGTTTTGTTGGGCATGTTATTGCGATATGTCCTAATTTGTTGCAGTGATCACAACAGGATAATTTTGTTACCTTTTCTATATACTTGAACTCAGCTTTATATGTTATATCTTGTTTAGGTATACACTTTGGTGTTGGATATGTTTTGGGGTAGATTATGGTTTCTTCATTATCTGGGGGTGTATATCCTAACCAATTTTTCTTCCTACCTGATCTTCTAGCACCTTTTAATATTAGAGAGTTTTTACCATTAGTAAATTTCTCTAGTGTGCTTGATAGTTTATCATTTTCTTCATTTAAGTTTTTAATTTCTTTTCTTAATTCATATGTGCTTTCCTGTTTTTCCAATTTTGTTATTTGTTCATTGTTAGCTTTTAGGTCTTCACATAACATTCATTTCTTCTTTTAAGTTCAGTTATTTGTTTTTCTAATTCTTCGTTCTCTATTTTTAGATCTGAATTAGTATTTTCTAAACAGATTACATTTTTCTTACTAATTTAAGTAGTTTAGACACTTCTTTATATTTATCATAAAGTTCATTAAAGGCACTTTCTAGATTATCAGAATCTGAATCATTACAGGAATCAAAGGAAGAGTCAGAAGTTACCTTTTCTTCGGTGTTGGCCATGAGAGCCAGGTTGGCTTCTTCTCCATCACTGCTTAAGCTTGACTCACTGTCTGAGTCACTGCTGTTCTCCCAAGCAGCTGCCATTGCCTTCTTTTTATACTTCTTGAATTTTCTGAGATTATCCTTCTTCTTGTGATCATTCTTCTTAAGCATTGGACAATCTGCCTTGATGTGTCCAGGCTTCTTGCATTCATAGCAAATCATTTCTCCTTTCTTTGAATCCTTTACTTCTAGTTTTCTGAAATCTTTATTTTTCTTAAAAAAATTCTCCCAGACTGGAATTTCTTCTTCTTTGCTAGAATTCTTTGAAGTCTTCGAGACAGCATTGCTTCTTCATCATCACTGTCCTTACTGCTTTCACTGTTGCCCTGTGATTCTTCTGATATTTCTTCATTGGCCTTGAGAGCGTTTGATTACTTCTTTCTACTAGAGGATTCTTCTAATCTCTCCATATTTATCTCATGAGTCATGAGGGATCCTATTAACTTTTCCAATGACATTTGTTTTAGATCATTGGCTTCCTCAATGGCTGTTACCTTAGGAATCCATGAGGATGGCAGAGATCTGAGGATCTTTCTAACCATATCTGGTATAGCGTAGATTTTTCCTAATCCAGCCAACCCATTTGTGATGTCTGTGAATCTACTAAACATTTGGGTTATGGATTCACCTGACTGCATCTGGAATCTATCATATTGAGTCACAAGAATGTCGATTCTTGTCTCTTTTACCTTATCTGTCCCTTCATAGGTAATCCTGAGCTTTTCCTACATTTCCATTGCGGATTTGCATGCTGAAACTCTGTTGAATTCTTTCTTGTTGAGGGCACAGCACAGGATGCTCTTGGCTTTGCAATTTAAGGATATTTTTCTTCTATCTTCATCTGTCCACTGAGCCTTTGCATTTGTGACTAGGAGATCGCCTTCTTCTACAATGGACCATATCATGTAATCGTGGCCTTGTAGAAAGTACTCCATTCTTGTCTTCCAATAGGTGTAATCTTCTCCATCAAACAAGGGAGGTCTATTGACTGACTGACCTTCGAAGTGACCTTGGGCTGCCATGGATCTTTACTCTTCAGATCGTTAGATCTTCTTCTTTGTCGAAGAGACTCGCTTTGATACCACTTGTTGCCCAGCTAGCTAGCCCAGAGGGGGGGGTGAATGGGTTATTTAAAAAATTGATCTTTGATTGACACCTGTCCACTAATAAGATTACACAACAACTTAAACAAAAATTAGAGTTGGAGAAAATCACTACAAGAAAAAATGGTATTCGGTCTCTATTCGGTCTCTAACAGTTCAGAGACCGAATAGCGACTGAATAGAGACCGAACTTGTCGGTGAACAATTTCTGGTCACAAATCTGTGACCGAAACAGTTCGGTCACAATTCGGTCACTAATTAGTGACCGAATAGTCACCGAAGCACTTCAGTCGCTAAAAGTGCACATCAGAGACTGAATAATTTTGGTCACAGTTCGGTCCCTGATATAGCGACCGAATTGAGACCGAAATTATTCGATCTCAAATAGAGACTGAACCATCAGTCACTATTCGGTCCCTGATATAGCGACTGAATTGAGACCGAATAAATCAGTCACTAATAGAGACCGATCAATCAGTCACAATTCGGTCCCCGATATAGGGACCGAATAGAGACCGATGCATTCAGTCTCTATTTGAGACAGAATAATTTCGGTCTCAATTCGGTCGCTATATCAGGGACCGAATTATGACTGATTTGTTCAGTCACTAATCGGTCTCTGTTTTTGTATTTTTTTTAATTTGTAATTTTTAGCAAAATAACCTATGTAAATAAAACAACGTCCACAACAATAATAAATATCCACAATACAACACAGTAAATGACCACAAACAACAATAATAAAAATGTCCACGACACAATAATAAATAAAAATGTCCACAACAAAACAATAATATAAAGTCCACAATAATAATAAAGTCCACATGAACAATAAAAATATACACAACATCATAATAATAAACTATCCACAACAATAATACAAATGTCAATAACAATAAGAATAATAGTGAAATGGAAATCATGAATCATCCTCCTCGTCCTCATGCTCGTCTCTTCCCACGCCACTCGCTGAAGGAACCTACAATACATATATAACAATAATAAGTTAAAATTGAATATTATTAGAAACAATAAAATATTAAATTTACAAAAAATTCGGAGGCCAATCGGATGAGTATTTCTAATTTTAAACCCCTAAACGTAAGTTAATCATTTTTAATGTAAACTGACTTGTTGATTGTAAGTTTGAGGCGTCGAGCTAAAACCGGGAGTCTGAATTGAACTCCGTCAGTTTCCACAAGTCACATTCATCGCCGTGGCTGTGCTGGAAAATACCGAAGCCAATCAGATGAGTATTTCTAATTTTGAACCCCTAAACGTAAATTCTTCATTTTTAATCTAAACTGACTTGTCGAATGTAAGTTTAAGATGTCGACCTCAAACCGGAGTCCGAATTGAGCTCCGTCAGTTTCCACAAGTCACATTCATCGCCCTGGCCGTGCTAGAAAAAACCGGAGGCCAATCAGATGAGTATTTCTAATTTTGAACCCCAAAACCTACCTAAATTCTTCATCTTTAATCTAAACTGACTTGTCGAATGCAAGTTTGAGGCGTCGACCTCAAACCAGGAGTCCGAATTGAACTCCGTCAGTTTCCACAAGTCACATTCATCGCCCTGGCCGTGCTGGAAAAAACCGGAGGCCAATCGGATGAGTATTTCTAATTTTGAACCCCTAAACGTAAGTTCTTCATTTTTAATCTAAACTGACTTGTCAAATGTAAGTTTGAGGCGTCGACCTCAAACCGGAGTCCGAATTGAACTCCGTCAGTTTCCACAAGTCACATTCATCGCCCTGGTCGTGCTGGAAAAAATCGGAGGCCAATCGGATGAGTATTCTAATTTTGAACCCCGAAACCTACCTAAATTCTTCATCTTTAATCAAACTGACTTCTCAAATGCAAGTTTGAGGCGTCGACCTCAAACCGGGAGTCCGAATTGAACTCCGTCAGTTTCCACAAATCACATTCATCGCCCTGGCCATGCTGGAAAAAACCGGAGGCCAATCGATGAGTATTTCTAATTTTGAACCCCGAAACCTACCTAAATTCTTCATCTTTAATCTAAACTGACTTCTCGATGCAAGTTTGAGGCGTCGACCTCAAACCGGAGTCCGAATTGAACTCCGTCAGTTTCCACAAGTCACATTCATCGCCCTGACCGTGCTGGAAAAAACCGGAGGCCAATCGGATGAATATTTCTAATTTTGAACCCCGAAACCTACCTAAATTCTTCATCTTTAATCTAAACTGACTTCTCAAATTCAAGTTTGAGGCGTCGACCTCAACCGGGAGTCCGAATTGAACTCCGTCAGTTTCCACAAGTCACATTCATCGCCCTGGCCGTGTTGGAAAAAATCGGAGGCCAATTGGATGAGTATTTCTAATTTTGAACCCTGAACCTACCTAAATTCTTCATCTTTAATCTAAACTGACTTATCGAATGCAAGTTTGAGGCGTCGACCTCAACCGGGAGTCCGAATTGAACTCCGTCAGTTTCCACAAGTCACATTCTTCGCCCTGGCCGTACTGGAAAAAACCGGAGGCCAATCGGATGAGTATTTCTAATTTTGAACCCCCAAACGCAAGTTCTTCATTTTTAATCTAAACTGACTTGTCAAATGTAAGTTTGAGGCGTCGACCTCAAACCGGGAGTCCGAATTGAGCTCCGTCAGTTTCCACAAGTCACATTCATCGCCCTGGCTATGCTGGAAAAAACCAGAGGCCAATCGGATGAGTATTTCTAATTTTGAACCCCGAAACCTACCTAAATTCTTCATCTTTAATATAAACTGACTTCTCGAATGCAAGTTTGAGGCGTTGACCTCAAACCGGGAGTCCAAATTGAACTCTGTCAGTTTCCACAGTCACATTCATCGCCCTGGCCGTGCTGGAAAAAACCGGAGGCCAATCGTATGAGTATTTCTAATTTTAAACCCCGAAACCTACCTAAATTCTTCATCTTCAATCTAAACTGACTTCTCGAATGCAAGTTTGAGGCGTCGACCTCAAACCGGGAGTCCGAATTGAACTCCGTCAGTTTCCACAAGTCACATTCATCGCCCTGGCCGTGCTGAAAAAAACCGGAGGCCAATGGATGAGTATTTCTAATTTTGAACCCCTAAACGTAAGTTCTTCATTTTTAATCTAAACTGGCTTGTCAAATGTAAGTTTGAGGCGTCGACCTCAAATCGGGAGTCCGAATTGAGCTCCGTCAGTTTCCACAAGTCACATTCATCGCCCTGGCCGTGCTGGAAAAAACCGGAGGCCAATCGGATGAGTATTTCTAATTTTGAACCCTGAAACCTACCTAAATTCTTCATCTTTAATCTAAACTGACTTCTCGAATGCAAGTTTAAGGCGTCGACCTCAAATCGGGAGTCCGAATTGAACTCCGTCAGTTTCCACAAGTCACATTCATCACCCTGGCCGTGCTGGAAAAAATCGGAGGTCAATCGGATGAGTATTTCTAATTTTGAACCTCGAAACCTACCTAAGTTCTTCATTTTTAATCCAAACTGTCTTGCTTAACAAAAAATTGTGTGTCGATCAACCCAAATGAAAGTTAAAATAACTTGCTTGTGGAGGAGGTGCTGCCTGTGGCGGAGGAGGTGGTGCCTGGGCGATAGCTTGGGAGAGGGTCTGGGAGAGCTGGGCCTGTAGTGCGTCGGTCACCTGCATCTGCATCTGGGCAAGACGAGTCTCCATCGAATCCTCCAGACGAGACTCTAAGCCCGATATCCTACTGTCAATGAAGCCCATCAGCTGTCCTGGAGAAGTACCTGGAGTACCAACTCCTGCGTGGAATGCACTGGTCTGTGACCCTGAGCTGGATCCTCCAGATAACACCCGGCTCGTGTCGATGCTGTGCCCAAAACCATACACATGGCTTTCTTTGGGGCCCCAGCTGCCGCAACCCATACCTCATGATCTAACGCTGCTCGTCCTCCCCTGCATACTTCTCCATCATTTGTTCTCTGTATGACTCCTGCAAGAAAACAGAAAAAATGATAGTAGTTAATATTCATATTAATGTGAAAAATTAAATAACGAATATCTTCTAAAAACTTACTGCAACCACGCGGGCTCTATCGCTAATGTATGCATCCGTTCCTTTTTTCTTGTGTGTTCTATCGAACACCTCCGAAAATGTCGGCTGCCTTTTTAGCTCCTTCTCCTATTTCACAGAAAAAACATGACGTAAATGAATACCTTTATAAATAAAAGAGACCAGAAATGGACAAATTACTTACCAATCTGGACTGATGGGTCGCAAAAGAGACAGACCCACTACTATGCATGTTTGCTTCTGGATTGGCAGCCCGATTAACTTTCATTATTGAGGATGTCTGTTGCCATTTCTCTGCAGCCCAGATGTCGCAAAGAGTTTCCCAATATTCTCCCCTCATCCAACTAGGTGCCCGCTCCTTCCAAAGAGTCGAGTCTGCACTCTGAGAATGTTTCTCTGCATTTTTTCTCGCGTTATACATCAAATGCTTGAAATTTGATCTTGCGGTCATCGTCCATACAAATCGAGACCACGCCTCGTCTGGACGACACGTGAATCGATGCTGGCTCTATATACATAAGAGTTAGTTAACTGCATGTATGAATACGATAAGAATTAAATTACAATGAGAAATTACATACCATGAACATCTGATACAAGTGCTCCTGGACCTCCATTGGGAAATCATTGAATCTATGAATAGGTCCAGGAAAGTGTGCTTGTAATGTTCTTGTGATAAATGAGATGCTTGAGCAGACTCTATTTTATCACTGCAATGATGTACTGCATAATGTCAAATTATGAACTAAATTCACCTCATTGTCCGTAAGAAATACATACACGTTGATTACGTACCCATTAATCCAGACCTTCCGCAGAGTGCTCTCATAAAAACTACCTTCGCCCTCCTGCAGACTCACAGCATCCTCTGGCACCGAACATGGAAAAAATTGAAGAACAACATGAGTAATGTACAAAAATACTAAATAATGACTACAGAAATATCCTAACATTTAAATATACAAACCTAATGGTGCATCTGCAGAATGTGTAGAGTGACCTGAGCATGTGACATTTTAATGGCATCAGAATTAATGCGTACGTGAAAGTATAACTTTAAATATACATACAGCTACTACAGGAGGAGACTCAAAGGATGCACCAACAGTTGTAACTAGAATAGAAGGCATAAGTAATGAGGAAGATGAAGCACAATAAAAGTACATCTGCAAATATTATACATACCTGCGGGCACGGTAGGAGGAGCAGAAGGACTAACAACTGTAGCAATTCTAATAACATTAATAATATGTATATAGAGCCACTACAAAAATACTTGAAAATTGAAATATACATACCTGCAGGTACGATACGAGATCCAGAAGAAGGACCAGCAACTGTAGCAATTCTAATAACATTAATAATATGTTTAAAAAATGACTACAAAAATACTTGAAATATGAAATATACATACCTAGTCTGCTAGGGGGAGGAGGTGTTCGCTCATCCGAAGGAGAAGCAGAAGCTGTAACAATTTGAATGGCATTAACACTACAGAAGTACACATAAATAATACACAAAGAAAAATACACACAGATGACTACATTAGAAAAGTACATTGAACAAAAGTTAGAGATTTCCTCTATAATGTATGCCTCAGCAATAGAACCCTCCACTTTTGCTTTATTTCAGACTTTCATTTTGAGGTCATGCATACACCTACATCCACAATGTAAGAGACAATTAGAAAATCTATCGCTTATGTAAGGTGCAATTGTAAGAAGGAAACAGTTAATATCATGCATATACCTCTCAAATGGATACATCCATCTATATTGTACTGGCCCTCCAACCTTTGCTTCATATGGTAGATGTACGAGTAAATGCTCCATTGAATCGAAGAAACCAGGTGGAAATATCTTCTCCAACTTGCATACAATGGTGACCACATTCTGTTCGATAGTTTGCACATCCTGAAGCCTGAGTTCTGATGCAGATAGAATCGTGAAAAATCGACTCAACTCAGATAACGCTCCCCATAGCGGCTTCGGCAAGATGTCACGAAATGCAATAGGTAGCAACCTTTGCATGAACACATGGCAGTCGTGACTCTTCATTCCATATATCTTTCCCTCATTGACGTTGGCAGAACGAGCAATATTTGACACATAACCGTCAGGAAATCTCAGTTGTTTCAGCCACTGACACACTTCCTTAACTTGTCCTCCTCCAAGCACATAAACTGCTTTTGGTTTACTTGATTTCCCATTTACTTCAACAATTTCTAACTCTGGACGTTTACAGAGCATGGACAAGTCCAAGCGTGCATTCACATTGTCCTTTGTTTTACCTTTGATATCCATAACTGTGTTGAATACATTATCAAAGACATTTTTCTCGATATGCATCACGTCGAGATTGTGCCGCACAAGAAGAGTCGACCAATAAGGTAGCTCCCAGAAAATGCTTTTCTTCACCCAGTTGTGCTCCTTCCAAAACCTGAAAGGTGTCGGGTACTACCCATCTGTTGTGTGAAATCTGGCAAATTTTCAACACGTGCTGCCATATGATGACCGGACAACCTCTCGAATATAACTTCATCTCGTTCCTTTCTGTTCTTTAGGAATGCATCTTTTTGTGTTCTGAAAGGGTGATCAGCTGGTAAAAACTGACGATGGCAATCAAACCAGCAGGACTTCCCACCATGTTTAAGTACAAACGATTTGGTATTATTCATACAATACGGACATGCTAGCCTCCCATGTGTGCTCCAACCAGATAGCATTCCATATGCAGGAAAATCACTTATAGTCCACATCAATGCTGTCCTCATGGTAAAATTTTGCTTTCTAGATGCATCACAAGTATTGACCCCCTCAGTCCATAATAATTTCAATTCATCAATCAACGGTCTTAGATAGATGTCTATATTTTTTATAGGACTTTTCGGACCAGGAACAAATTCTCTCGCTTCATGCACATGCTCGGAGGAAGGTTGTATGGTGTCACGAACACTGGCCAGCTGGAGTAGGAAGCCACTGAACCTCCAAATGGATTGAATCCGTCAGTGCATAAACCAAGCCTCACATTACGTGACTCCCTTGAGAAGATAGGATAAACATGGTTGAAATGAATCCAAGCTTCGCCATCTGCAGGATGAGTCATAATATCGATGTCCCGACGTACTCTTTCTGCATGCCACCTCATATGTCCAGCTATCTTTGAAGACATATACATCCGCTGCAGCCTGGGTGTAAGGGGAAATATCGCAATGGCGCATAAGGTATATCCTTTCCCCTAGAATTGACCCCTCTTTTAGGTTTAAATCTATCATGACGGCAAACTGAACAGGATACCATATCTGCATTCTCTTTGTCATACAACATACAATGATTAGGACATGCATCTATTTTCACATATCCAAGTCCTAAATCATTCACCATCTTCTTGGCACGATAAAAATTTGGAGGCAGCTTTTCATCTGGAGGTAACATGCTCTTGATGATGAGGAGGACACGATCAAAGCAATTCTCAGAAATATGAAATTCAGATTTCAAGTTCAACAACTGTGACACTGCTGACAACCGAGTGTGCTTTTGACAACCATCCCACAATGGCCCATCAGCATCCTTAAGTAACTGATAGAATCTTTCGGCTCCCTTATTCGACACGTCTTCAGCGTATACATGATCCACATGTACCCTGAATGCCGGACCAGCAGCATCTACAACCATATCCACGTACGTACTTGTGCCTTCCACATTACTAGGCTCGTGCGACCAGAAGTCCTCACCATGACATGTCCAATTCATATAACCTTCAACAAACCCTTTTCTGTATAAATAGCGTTGAACTTCCCATGGGGAATTCCACTTCAAATTTTTACAAATCATACAAGGACATCGGATGCCACCTTGGCTGTCTACTTCTGCATTTGGATTCCCCAATGCAAACTGAACGAAATTCTCAACTCCGACCCTAAACTCCTGGGACACCACATGATCAACTATTTTGCGATACATCCATGAACGGTCTGAAGCCATTGTTGTCCTACATCCAAACAATATCAATAGACAAATAACTTTAAAATTCTAAATCACACATCCTTCGACGCAACCGAAATGAATAGGAAGGATTATTATTTAGATTATCACTTTTTACCCATCTGTGAATATTTGATCGCACTCAGATGACCATTTACTATGTGATTGTATTATTTGCTGAAAATTTCGACAGCATCTCCCCACACCTCTCTGATATACCAAAAATATTTATTGATTAAGATATTTTCTTAAACACTTACTAATAAGTGGTTAAGAAAATATTCTAAATCAATAAAGGTATATCAGAGAGGAGTGAGTAGACACACCCGAAATTTTCAACAAATAATACAAGCACATAGTAAATGACCACCTAACTGTGATCAAACATTCACAGACTGTCCAAAACGGGACAATTTAGGACTTTGAGTTAGATATACACGTTCTCATATTTGAAAATAAGACTTGTGCACATCAATCTCAAAGTCTTGAACGGGAGGTTCATTGACACGGGCTTAACACGCTCTCGTGAAGTGTGTGCAGTGTTAAAAAAAAAAATAACTAAAGCATACCTTGTAAATGAATTGCATTATAGTAATAAGTGCAATACATATAAACAAGTACAATAAATAAACCACATAAATATGAAAAGAAAATGAAAACAATATCATACATATAAACAAGTGCAATAATAAACCCGACTATGCCATCCATGGTTCTACCTGGTGAACGCAAGTAGCTGGTGAGGAAATGATATCTAGTGTCATTCAGAAATATTACAAAAATTCATGCATAAATAAGCTTGTCAAAGTAACGGGTCTTTGAGAATACTGGGATTTGCATGAATGAATAACACTTGCAACACACCTTACTTAAGATTGGGTTCTTATCTTCACTAGCAATTCCCGACGTCTTTATCTAACAATTTTCTGAAATGTGCCTTTACATATATAGGCTTGAAAGTCAAATCTCAACTTTTTTTGCATTAAACTTATCTTCTAAAGGAAACTGTGTCTCTTTTGCATATTCCCCTGCTTCATAGTCTCTTGTTTTTAACCAAAACCCATTCAATCAGGCTTTCAATTGGGAATCTCACAACATGATTGGTGGAGAAACTTGGAAATGAAAGTTCCAGATATGGCAAACTCTGGGTTTACATCAGTTTGGTTGCCACCTGCAACTCACTCTTTTGCTCCAGAAGGTCTGCTTTCTAACTACTATAGCCTGTACTATCTTGTTTTCCTTGTTAAATTTGACTCTCTAATATCCCTTTGTGAATTCAGTAAGTTGATTAATGGTTCTCTTTCACATTAATTTTTGCAGGTTACCTACCCCAGGACCTCTATTCCCTTGACTCTGCCTATGGCTCTCTGCACCTCTTAAAAGCTTTACTACAGAAGATGCAGCGGCAAAACATTAGGCCAATGGCAGACATAGTCATTAATCACCGCGTTCGGACAACCAGAGGAAAAGGTGGATCATACAATCGCTATGATGGAATAAAATTATCCTGGGATGAATGTGCTGTCACATTTTGCACTAGTGGACTTGTAAGTTTTTAACTTCTATTAGTTGTTTTCTTTCAAGTGTAATACTGGTCCAGCTTCTAGACTGCTAACTTCTATCAAATTTGCATGTGTAGGGAAATCGAAGCACTGGTGACAACTTCCATGGTGTTCCAAATATAGACCACACCCAAGACTTTGTGAGGAAAGACATCATTGGGTGGTTAAGATGGCTTCGGACAAGCATCGGATTCCAGGATTTTCGAATCGATTTTGCCAAGGGGTAAGTGAACCCTCAATAGAAATTGCCTAATGCTTGCTTGATGGCTTGTTGTGAGTCATCAAAGCTCAAGCTCATAATATTGTTCCACAATGTCCAGATATGCTCTAAAATTTGTAAAAGAATATGTAGAGGAGACAAAGCCAATTTTTTCCGTTGGGGAGTACTGGGATAGTTGTAACTATTACAGCGGTCGCTTGGACTACAACCAAGGTACATAAAAAAAATGCCCATCAATCTTAATTGCATTTGAGTATGCTAGTAAACTAAGCATATACTGTCAACATATTGGGAATAGTCCCACATCGAAGATGGAGTTTTCTTTCTATATAATGACCGGGATTTCTCACCTCAACACATAGGTTTTGAGGTTAAGATAATAGGTATGTTATCATGATATCAAAGCGGGCTTGTTTGCACGTGTGGGGCATGTTTGGAACAGTCCACCATCAAATATTTCATAGAACATCTCTTCTATATAATGACTGGACTTTCTCACCTCAATAACTGGCAAGAATCTGCCTACTGCACCCCACCTCCCTCCCCCCTCCTACAGCCGGCTACCCTCAGCCCCACCCACACACTACCCCCTAAACCACACCCTCTAAACCCCCACCCTACGAACCCCTCAACCACCACCCCACTGCCCCCCACCACACTGCCCCTAAACCCCCACCCCACTGCACATCACCTCCCCGCCCCCACTGCCCCTAAACCCCCACCCCACTGCACATCACCCCCCCCCCCCCCGCCCCCACTGCCCCTAAACCCCTACCCCACTGCACATCACCCCCCCGCCCCCACTGCCCCTAAACCTCCACCCCACTGCACCCCACCTCCCTCCCCCCTCCTACAGCCGGTTACCCTCAGCCCCACCTACCGGCCCCCACCGTACACACACACACACAGACACACTCACACACATACACACACATATAGACACAAACATACACACAAAAGGGGGAGCGCCCCTCCGCCATCTCACACATACACACACACACAAATATAGACAGAGAGAGAGAGATAGAGAGAGGCCACTGACACAGAGAGAGAGAGACAACTTACCGACGACGGTGATGGCGACGGGGTCCGATGACGACGGCTACTTGGCTGCAGCCGGGGCGGGGACTGGTCGCAGTCGGGGTGAAGACCACGATCCTCGGCACAGTCGGGGCGACGGCGGGGACCTGGCGCAGTGGCGACGACGCCGGCGATGTCCGGTGGCGGGAGTGATGACACGGCCTCCAGTTGGGGCGAACAAGAGAGAGAGGGAGAAAAGAGGAGAGGCGACGGAGCGCGTGGCGGCGACGATAGCACGATGTCGTCGCCGGCGAGAGAGAGGGAGAGAGAAGACAGGAGGATGTCACCGACGGCGAGAGAGAGGGAGAGAGAAGAAAGGAGGTGTCGGCGTCGGTGAGAGAAAACACAGGAGGGGTGTGGACGGTGGATAAGGAGGTTTTAGAGACCGAATTGTGACCGACATCTTTCGGTCTCTATTCGGTCTCTAAACGCGCCAAAAATTTGTGACCGAATGCCAGTCGGTCACAATTCGGTCTCAGATCTGAGATCGAAGTTTTGACCGAAATATTCGGTCACAAAATTTCACCCCAAACCCACCATTTCATAGATTTAGTGACCGAAAATATTTCAGTCACTATTCGATCTCAGATCTGAGACCGAATAGTGACTGAAATATTTTCGGTCACTAAATCTAAACTATAGTGACCGATATTTTTTAGTCACTATTCGGTCTAAGATCTGAGACCGAATAGTGACTGAATAATTCGGTCTCAGATTCGGTCTCTAAAAGCGCATTTTCTTGTAGTGAATGAAACAGTAGACACACAAAACACAGCCACAAGACACAAGGATTTTATCCTGGTTCGGAACTCCTTTCCATAGGAGACCTACGTCCAGTCCCTGAGAAATACCTCAGGATATCACTAACAAGGGTACTATCCCCCTCACGGATCCTTACACCCAGCCACAACTGGTCTTCCTTCAACCTGAAGGGAATACAACCACCCTGGATACCACCAGGTCTTCCTTCACACGGAAGGGAATACAACTAATAAAAGTAAGCACAAGAACAGGCTTCAAGAACTAGCTAAAACAGCTAGTCCGAAGCAAACAAGCCTCAAGAGAGAAGGATTTTGAAACTGGTTTCTCTCAAAAGACTTCGCAGGCTCTCACTAGAATTTCTTTCTTAACACAGAGAGCTGAAGAGCTAAGATCTATAGGAGTGGAGTGCTTCGCTCTTGTTCTCAACTACTGAACACTTGAAGGATTGGCTATTCTCTATCTCTGAATATTTTCACCTTTGAAAAGTATATTCTTCTCAATCTTGTAGTCTTGTATTTAAGCTTCTTCTTGAAATTTGAACGTTAAAGAACCATTGTCTCTCATTCTGGTGTACGTTAGACTGGTCTGCAAGGAAGCTTTTGATCTTCAATCTTTTATCCTTTAGTACACGCCAAAGAAGTGTTTGATATCTTGTATCTTCTGTGTCCAACGTTGTACACATAAATCTTGTCAGGTATCTGCAAGCATATCACAAATACATAGGAGACAGCTAGGCTGTTGATGATTGTTAGTCACAATTAAGAAAAGATATTGCTATATTTACCAAAGCTCCTTTCTGTCAAAATAAAGATGTAGACAGAATAGCACAATAGTGGAAGATACCATCTGCATGCATGAGAGATACGTTCAGAGTGCATTGAATGCATAGCAGTCAACACGACTTTGACTATTCAACGCATATTAAAGAGTATAGCCACAAAATCGATATGAATAGAGCGGATGCCTCTATGACTTATGAAATCGTTATAAGTTGATAGGCAAATCGTTAATACAGAAATCGTTATGAGTTCTACAGAAATTGATGTGATCACTTAAGAAATCGTTGTGATAGATAAATCGTTATGAACAAAACAGAAATCGTTATGAGTTCTACAGAAATTGATGTGATCACTTAAGAAATCGTTGTGATAGATAAATCATTATGAACAAAACAGAAATCGTTATGAGTTCTACAGAAATCGATGTGATCACTTAAGAAATCGTTGTGACGAGCAAATCGTTACGAGGTCTTAAGAAATCGTTATGACAACTTAAAAAATCGTTGCGACGAGCAAATCGTTATGATGACTTAAGAAATCGTTGCGACAAACAAATCGTTATGATGACTTAAGAAATCGTTGCGACAAGCAAATCGTTACGAGGTCTTAAGAAATCTTATGAAATCGTTATGATGACTTAAGAAATCGTTGCGACAAGCAAATCGTTACGAGGTCTTAAGAAATCGTTATGACAACTTAAGAAATCGTTGCGACGAGCAAATCGTTATGATGACTTAAGAAATCATTGCGACAAGCAAATCGTTATGAGGACTTGAAGAAATGAAGTAAGAGTTTTACCTGACTGTCTTTGAACTTCCTTTTTCTTTTATTCCCTGTCCTCAAGGCTCAAGTAATTTATTAGTATTGTTTTGTTAATCATCAAAACTAATGTATACATAAGTGAATTAATTTATATGGGAAAAGTTTGGTCATCAATCTCCCCCTTTTTGATGATGACAAAATATACTAAACAACATAAATAAAAACATACATGTTTTTCATAGTTGCTTTAGTCTTCTCCCCCTTTTTGTCAATAAGCAAAAAGATAGTCTATGAGACAAAGAAGAGAGAAAGCTTTGGATTAATTGGATGTAAGATAAAACATCGGAGACAAAAGAGAGGCATGCTTGGAAATGACAGCCCATGCCTTGATCTCCAGATCTTCAAAAGTCTGGTGGAAAACACCAGGAACAACTGAGAAGGAGGAACCCATGGCTGGAGTGATCCTCTGAATGTATAGCTGCCGCTGCTCTTCCAGGAATTTTCCATACTGATCTTGGTCCAGTATGAATATGAAAAAGGTGCGTTTACATGATCAGACGTATCATATCAAATCTTATCATATCAGATCAAATAAAACTTATCATATCAAACGAAGGCACAACTTTCACAACTCTTGCTTATTTGTTTGTGCTATGCCAAGCACTAGAAGTCCATACTCCCGCGGTTAATAAGTACGTTGGGGCGCTCCTCCCCAGGACTGGACTAGGCCCCTTTTTTTGCATAGACATTGGATCAAATTTGGACCGGAGTCCCACGTTGTGCCGAACAAACATATTCATATTATGGCCACAAAGTTTCAATAACAGCTCGTAGTAAAAGGAACATGATCATTCACAGAGTCAAGGTATGAAAAACAACTCAAGAGAACAAGACAACGTAACGACGTATCTTATGTTTCATAATTCATTAATGTCTTGACATGAGGATGTTTCTAAAGACAGATTATATGCAAAACATGTGCTCTCAATTTTCCCAAGAAAGGTGTGCCTATTCGTGCAAATGTGTAAGTGACGAGTCACGGATCTTCCTAGCATGTATGCATATGGACAAATAATTAATGGAACACCGGAAAGCATGAAACTAATGAAACTCATATGCAAATCATGACATTAACACCACTAACAAGTCCATACTAACATGTATTCATTCCCATATTCACATCATTTCTTATCTTATACAATAGGTAAGATCACAGATAATCCAATGAACATAAGGACAATCAAAATTATCCATTAGAATCATATTCATATCATTACCATTTTTCAATGGGTTAATTCCTTTTAGGTCCATGCATACTATATAACATCATGCACATGCTAGCAGACATCATGAAATGATCAGACCCAAAATATGTAAGTTTTTTGTAAGGGTAGTGTCGACACACCCCTTACTAGTGTCGACACAATGCCTCAAACACAAGACAAAATAATGCAAAACTGGTCAAGTAGTGTCGACATAATGCTTCAAATACAAGGCAAAATGATCAAGTAGTGTCGACACTAGATCAAGTAGTGTCGACACTAGAGACAGCTTCCAGAAAACCTTCTGGCCAATAGGGGACAGTGTGTCGACACTAGATCAGGTAGTGTCGACACTAGATCAGCTCCCAGAAACTTTCTGGGTCAAACTGGGACAGTGTGTCGACACTACATCAGGTAGTGTCGACACTAGAGACCTTCCCAGAACACCTTTTGGGCTGTTTTGGGACAGTGTGTCGACACTAGATCAAGTAGTGTCGACACTAGTGGCCCTCACAGATAAAAAACATATAAATCAAGTGTAACCAGAAAATATGTCTCATGTAGTGATTCACTTTCCCTTATTATAACTCTCTAACGAATGACATTTAGATAAAACATTCAACACAAAAGATGACGAGACAACTAGTAGAAGAACTTTGATGTTGGGGGTTTGATCTAATTCAGTCTCCAATCCCAATAAAACATATGAAGAACAAAAAGTCAAGTGTAGCCTGAAATCGCAGTATCATGCAGTGACTCTCTTCCCGTGCCCATAACGGTCTAAAGAAAGACTTTTGGACAAAATGTTCAACATAAAAGATGATCATGACTTCAAGTAGAAGAACTTTTATGAAGGAAGTTTAGTCTAATTCGGTCTTGAAGCATGTTCATAATAAGAAGAACAGGAAAAGCCCTAACTGTGCGCGACTTAGGGAAAACTACGAATACGCAATGTATATTCCATGAAATTGAGTCAAACTAAGTGCAAATGATCCTAGACTCAAAAATCTACATGATGGTGTTTGTTTTCTTTAATCTTGGCCCAAGAACACCTACCTTTGAATGCTAATAACTCTCTGCAGATTTCTGGGTTGATGCAGAGCGAGGTTGAGGAAGGCCACGTTTTCCCCAGCCGTTCTCCACTCCTCCAGTGCTCCAAACTTGCTGCTCACGACCCCAACTTGTTGCTAACCCTTCCCTAAATGTTTTGTGAGGAGTTCTTATAGTTTTAGGGTGTAGTTATGAGTCATAACGGGACTAGGAAAGGAGGCTGCGAATTCTGTTTCCTAGTTTCCAAGAAATCTGGGATTCTCTCACCCAAAGGAGGTAGCAAAGGTTTAGGAAACCACCTCTTAGAGTTGGGTTCGGTTTTGGCTTACCTTACATGACTAATCACCCTAATTTTAACCCTAAATTGCCCTCCCTAATTATTACATAATTACATACACGAATTTCTGGGTATTTTCTTGTCCCAGATTTTTATCCTTGGGCCAAAAGTACTCCATTGACCCAATCTTGTTAATGGGTTATTAATACATAATGTTGTGAGTCTCTCCAACATGTTTATTTAATTTATGGTCGGGTTATTTTTCCGTGTTAACAATTTTTCGACTTACTTTCCTAATTCAGGTAACTTGGTCACGTGTGACATATACTCGGCCAATCAGATTTTCTGTTGCACGAATTCCTTCGTGGAACGCTTAGGGATAATATTTGGGGTTGGTTTATAATTTTTACAGGATTTTCCGATGTGTTTTCTCACGTACGATAGTGGTACGTAAGTTCTATCATTCCGATAATACGAAAGTTATTTATTTACTAATTTCATACTTGAATTTGTTCATGGGTCATAAGTTGTCCATTGGTCTAATTTATTTTATGGACTATCCTCACATATTGTTTGGAGTCCACCCATTATTTTAATTTGATTCATGATCATATTTTATACACATGATAATGGATTTTCCAACTTATTTCTTAATTATGATAATAAGTCACAATAACTCTTGAACATACCTCAAATGACTTTTATTGACCCAAATTTCTTTATGGATCATTAGAGGATATTATTTGAAGTCCATCTATAATTTTTATTTAATTTTCTGACTCATCTAAGTATGTGTGTTAATGATTTCCTGACTTATTCCCTAATTACGATAGTCGCAAAACGCCTTAAACTTGGACCCTCCGATTTCCCTTTGCACAAATTTCTTCATGGGTCATTAGGGAGCATTATTTAGAGTTGAACTATGGTTTTTATGAAATTTTCTAATGGGTTTTTTCTGTGTACGATAATGACACGTGCATTTTTGCTATTTCACAATTATTGAATTTATCATTTTCGATTTATTTCTAATTTTCCAATTACCGAATTTCCGGGGTGTTACACCATGCAATTGGATGTTCAATGAGAAACAGAATTTAATCAGAAACTGACATTTTTACTATCATCCAGTTCTAAAGAGAAGAACAGACCATTATAACTGATGATAGGGCAAGGCAATCTGATTACTAAGTAGGGAATATACTGAAATTGGTATAGGTGAGTCGGCGCAGGCATATGTTAATTGTTTGAACTGCATCTAACTATTGACCCTTATACTTCAGGGAAGTTTGTTTGAAAAGCTTTCGATTCATTAACATCGGTGATGCCTCAATGGTTATTCTTGATGATAGGGCAAGGCAATCTGGTATTCTTCCCAATTAGCATAATAAACACAACATCAATGCTTCCCTTTCTAACTCCCTCCATCTACCCAGTAGACCATAGGATATTAGTCTTGTAACTTATCATTATGTGCTACTCTGTTGTCTGAGGGGTAATCCTTTCTACATCTTGTCCTTTATCTTTTGAACTATATTTTCTCATCACAATATCATGCTATCTTGCTGAAAATTGATGATGCTAATTGACATTTCATGTCAAGTCCTTTTCAAGGAAATTTCCCTACTGGTATCTTTTATACTCAGCATATCAAAGTAGACCCTAAGAAGAAGATAGCATGTGTATCATTTTTTTCTGATATTATTATCTGATATTTCCTAGTTTAATGTCTGAGTGCTATACCAGAGGCATATAATGAATTAGACTTACTTGTTCACACATTGATGATACAGGGATTATGATGGTGATGATGAACGCACACATACTGTGAACAACTTCCCTTTCTTAGTTAGCCACAGGATGGAGCTGTGGACTGAGTTGGGGCGGATGGGAGAAAGTTTTTCTATTAGGTTGGCTTATTCCCACATGGCAGATGGTGGGGCCGAGCAACCATGGCCATTCTGTCCGGCAATCCAGTTCTAGTTGATTCTTTTACGGTAGATTGGTGACTGGTTTTGTCATATTTAGAGGATATGCAGACAACATGTTGCTTTTATGGTAAGGACTAAGGAAGAAAAGACTCTGCACTTTAGCAGCTCTCTTTATTAATTGGTGGTCCATTTGCTCAATGGGCAGTAGTCTGTATCATCCATAGAGTGTGGGTTTTATGGAGGTTGATCCAAAAATCCCCTCGTAGGTGATTGTAAAGTTTTATTGTTTATTGGTACATATAGGGGGGGAGGAGTGGCAACATAATGTTTGAAAGGCAAGAGTATGACTACATGGAGGATATTATATTTCTTAAGGTGCTAGATTGAGCTAAACTCTTATGCAATGTGGAGGGCCAATATTCACATCCTGGGATCCAGTGACTCATGACTTAGTGTTCCATAATCCATACCACCTTCATGTGGTTTACATTTTTCTTCTTATTTCTTGGATTTTTTTTTTCCGGGGGGAGGGGGTGTTCTTAAAGATGACATACTTGTGAAATCCAAGATAGCACACATCTTTTCTCATTGTAACTCTTTGCCTTCCAAGTGAGAATGGGAAAGGAAATAAAAATGGTAGTTTACTATGGAAGGCAGAATCGACCGATCCGGATCGGGATCAGCCGATTCTGGATCAGATTGGCCATGGCCATGACCGATCCAGGCCTATTCCTCTGACACAGTGAACATCCAGAATAAGGGGGTAGAGTAGTCTATATTATTTAATCTCTGATTGATGGAAAAACCCAGACTGAATAATTTTTTCAATGATTTATAATGCATACGTACCTTCTCCTGTATGCTAACTTCTCATGCATGGGATGTCAAACAGGCCTATGATGCCCTTCAAGGACTGAAGAAAAATCATGGCTTTTATCCGAATGACCCAGTAGTCCAATTTACACTTATTTTCATTGCTTCAAAGGCTTTAGGGTGATGGATATCTTCTCTACAATCTAAAAATTTTCATTGGAAGTCAATAAGCACTGATCCTTTAGAATCATACTGAAAAATAGTATAATTCCTTTGAAAAATAGCAGAGGAACTCTTTCACTGGAAAATCCACTCAAAACCACACATAATTCCATGCATCAAATTGATGATGGTAATTGCAATTTCATGTGAAGTCCTTTTCCTGAAAATTTTCCTAGTGGTATCTTTTATGCTCAGAATATCAAAATGATTTCTTTCATGTTTGTCCTACTGCCTTCCCAGATGTGTATCCTCTTCAATATATTCAATTTCAACCCTGTCTTTTCAGACTTGTACTCATATTAGTCTTCTTATCTATATATTTTGTAGAAAAAACATGAAAGTGCTCCGAGGTATTTCCTAATCACTGTTATGCAACCTAAAATCAAAAAAAAAAAAAACAATCTAGGCGACGGGAATCTATCAGTTTAACATGCACATTAAAGCCTATAACCATAAAACTATTGTTGACATGAAACAAAAAAAATGATCTATAGAAGCTGAAATTTCATACTTTTGGTATATATAAATTATATATAAATTAAGAACAAAAAAAATACATACTGAGGCAGTGAGAAACTGGATAGAAGTTGACGCGTAGCCTCTTTTCCCTGCACATATGGTTAATGAAAGGCATGGAATTAGTTATTGGAAGCTCAAACTGAATAGCCAAAATTCCATAATATGTTGTTCCGATATGATAGCTCCAACCTTGAGATTAATGACTTAACTTAAATAATCATTATTGTTGGATCCCTAGAATTTTGATGATCACAAAACACTCATTATGTTGTCTAACAAGCTCTTGAGTTGTATGCAGAAGACAGGTTATTTTATAAGGGCAAGAGGACTTTCAAAGAAGCCTATGTTGGTTCCTGGTAAGTGGAGTCGACCCCAGATTTGTGAAGGAGTCGACCCCAACTGTGCTCAGTTTTTTGGAGTCGACCCCGGATTTCTAAAGGAGTCAACCCCCATACAATTGTTCTGCAAGTGCTACAGTGCAGAGTCGACCCCAGCTTTCTAAGGGAGTCGACCCCGGATCTGCTCTGCTATTTGGAGTCGAGTTCCAAGTTACAAGGGAGTCGACCTTCATTCAATAGTCTGTTATGCAGTTAAGGCAGAGTCGACCCCGACCTTTAAAGGGAGTCGACCCCGATTATGCTCGGATGTTCAGAGTCGACCCCGGCACTCTAAAGGAGTCGACCTCTATTCAGTAAAAGCTATTTTGCTCCAAAGGAGTCGACCCCAACTTTCTTGGGAGTCGACCTTGAGTTGAACTGGAGTTGACCCTGACATGCAGAACTGTTCTGAAAAACACTTTTTGAGCTACTTTTTTACCAAGACCACTTTCCACCTCTCTCAAATGGCTACTTCTTTGGAAAGGCTATAAAAAGGACACCTAGGGGAAACCCTAGGCATGGAATTTTGTGGGGAAGAGAGCCACCTTCAAGAGTTTCATCTAGAGCTTCTTCTTCCAAGCTTATCACCATCTAAAGCTCCACTGCTGCATCCTTGAAGAAGAGTCTTTTAGAGGAGATCTTTTCTACCCAAGAGCTTCATCAACATCTGGAGATCTTCATCACAAGCTTTTCATCTATTATTCTTTGATCTATCATTCTTTATATTGTAATTCTTGCTTTGTGCTTTTGCCTTCTTGGTTGAAGGTTGGTTTGGGGTTGCATACCCAACCTTGTGTGCTTTGGTGAGCTGGGCACCGTATTAACTAGCAGCTATTGGTGAGCTGGGCACCGCATCAACTAGCGGTTGTTGGTGAGCTAGGCACCGTATTAACTAGCAGTTTGTTGGTGAGCTAAGCACCGTATTAACTAGCAGCTATTGGTGAGCTGGGCACCGCATAAACCAACGGGTGTAGTTCAACTCTTTGAGAGGGTAAATCTCACCGTGTTGGTGAGGACTGGACGTAGGTAGACTAAAGGGGGTCTTACCGAACCAGGATACAATCGGTGTCTCTTTATGTGCTTGCTTCTTTCTTCCCTCTCGTTCTCTCTGTCTTGCATCATATTTTTATTTCTGCATTAGTTTTCATTGGCCATTCAAGACAAGTTTTTAATAGCCCTATTCACCCCCCTCTAGGGCTAGTCATAGTCTTGATCCTTTCAATTATTTTTCTATTGTTTCATAAAACTAAGTATAAATCAAATGTTGTCAGAAACATAAGCATAAATCAAATGCTGTCAGGAACATACATGTACATGTTCAAACCATAAAGCATAAAATTAATCATTTCCCAAGTGCTACTTACAAAATATTTTTTATAGTGCACTTTTCAGATGTAATGCACAATTGCAAATGCAGTGAGACCTATCCAACATAGCATAAAACAGGACTTCTCACCATGAACATGACAGAAATAGTTAGACACCCGTGCGATGCACGTACGGGAAGTTTTTAAATTTATATATTTTAAATTCATAATAGATGGAAAAGTTTAAAATCTATGCTTGAAAATCAAATGCAGCAACATAAAAATTAGAGATTCCATGAAAATCTAGAAATTCCAGAAACAGTGTGTGAGAGAGAGAGACTGAGGGAGAGGGGTTGGGAGATGGCGCCGGACAGTGTGTCTGTGACAGTGTGTGCGTGTGGGTGAGAGAGAGAGAGAGAGATAGAGAGAGAGAGCAGGGGCTGCCTGGGATTGTGAGAGAGAGAGAGTGTGTGTGTGTGTCTGTGATGATACCCGACGACGTTGGCGAGACACCCGACGACGATGCGGACGGAGTGAGAGAGCTCCGGTGGTGAGAGAGTGATGATGAAGACCGATGGCGACGCAGATGCAGACGACCTGTCGACGGAGTGAGTGAAGAGACAGCGAGAGAGGAGGAAAAAGGGGAAAAGAATAGCGACTAAAAATTGTGGTTGCTATTCAGTCCCAAAATCTAGAGATTGAGAGACCGAATTGCGATTGCAACAAAATTCGGTCACTAACACCGTGTTTAGCTTGCGACCGAATAATTTCAGTCACAATTCGATATCTAAAATAGAGACTGAATTGTGACTGAATATTGTCGGTCATAGTATTTCATGCCAAAGGCGCCAACCACATGGCATTAATGACCGAATTCTAACTAGTCACAGTTCGGTCTCTGACTTTGAGACCGAATATTTCGGTCACTATTCGGTCTCAGATCAGAGACCGAATAGTGACTGATAATTATTTAATCAGTAACTGAAAATATTAGTGACCAAACTATTTCGGTCCCTATTCGGTCTTTGATTTGAGACCGAATAGTGACCGACATATTCGGTCTCAAAAGCAGTCTCTATTTGCGCTTTTTCATATAGCTCTAAGCATCAAGACGTACATTCTATCTGAAAGAGGAGAAGTATATGTTAATGGAAGGAAATGCAACGAGCCGATAGATGTTGCAACAGATAAGGTTCTACATGCCCTACTTTCGATTAGGGGTCAGTTCAGCCACCTCAAGGTTGCCCTCAATCAGAAGACATTTGATTGACCTATCTCCATTGAAAAGGCTCACAACTTGTGGGGGGAAGGGGGCTAGCGAACTAAGACCTCGACAACTGCTTCTTAGGAACTTTGTCAGCCCAGTAGATCAGAAAAGAGAAACCACGTGTGTCCATGGACTTGACAAAGAAGGTGACCCTTCCATCCATGGACGGAGGAGGGCGTAACGGATATCAGTGCCTGACCAGACTGAGCAGCAGTATACAACCACTCCTTATGGGATGGGCTGCGCCTAAAGGAGTAGCATGACAGGAAGTACTCTACAGGGGGTGAGGCTATCGCTAACTTATGACACATGACGGAAAAACTAAAAATAGCATGCCATGCGGGCATGAGCTGAGACACATTACCGCTCCCCGCTGAGTTGTGTGGTGGAACAATTTTGCCATGGTGGCCTCTTCCTTGGCCTCAGTCGAGCCCGAGGACTCCACCTCTTGGGTAGGAGCTTCCTTGATAGACTTGACAGGGGAAGTGGTTCTCTGCTGGCCAACTTGCTTGAGAGGCTGGCCGCTCGAAGGAGATGACGTGTACCTAGATGAAGGACATGGGCTTCTACTGGACCTAATCTCAAAGGATGAAGTGCTCTCCCCAAACCCTTGGACTAAGCTACCTGATGGCATCCTCACGGGCAAAGACAAAGGGAGGGAGCAAGAAACTAACCTAGTTCAAGAACTATGACCGACCACCTGGATATCGAGAACCTTAGAGATAAAGACGAGGTCTCTCAAAGTTGACAAATTAATGCAGGAAAAGGTGGTCGCGGGTCTCCCGCCGGTCCTATTATAGTCAGAGTGGGGACAAGTCCCAACCTTGAGCAGGGGATAGCCGTCTCCCAGAATGGCTTGCCGAGTTAGTAATGTCTCGAAGAGATGTTACGCATCCCTAGAGATGCGTGGCGGCATCCCCAGGAGAAATAGGTCAGAGCATTGCATTGCATTGCATTGCCAAGCACATGGTGCTAGCATTGTCTGTCCAACATCGTGGCACTACCCAATGCACGAGAACCAGGATTATGGCGATCTTTGGAGATTGCATGCCTACTCCAATGCAAGACCTCGTCTTGAGTTCTCATCTCGGAGTGGAGGGTTCATGATGGTCAACATCTCGGCCTACTAAGGTGTGGCCAAGAAGACCCTGGCAGCCCAACGCACCTCGGTAGCATACGGGCCTCAGACTGATTTGTGCATAACATAGATCGGGATCTATTTAGGAAACCTACATCTGGCCCGTGTTGTGCCCAGATTACCGCACAACTGAAGGCACTTTCCCTCCATGTCGTGCATCTAGTTGGGACCTTCCTCTATCGTCGAAAAGTCATCCAACGGCTTAAGGAAGGATCGATTATATAAGGGGTCCCCTCGTCGTAGGTAAGACTAAGGGGTTTGGATCTATATAAGAGATCTCGACTTCACCTTTACGTACTCTCTCTCTCTCTCTCTCTCTCTCTCTCTCTCTCTCTCTCTCTCTCTCTCTCTCTCTCTCTCTCTCTATCTACCATCAGAAGAATTGACTTGAATATCGGAGGGTCGAGCCCGAGACCTGCACCTCGAGTCCAACTTCTTTGCAGGGTCAGGCAACGTCGGCGACATGATCACCTTCATCGAGCATTGGCTTCTACGTTCCTCACCTCCATCAATCGATCCGAGACATTCATCTCGAATCTGTCAAAGGACAGTTTGATACGATCCTTGTGGGTCACAACCTGACTTCACCAAAAGTAGTATATATTAAAAAAAGAGTGTGACAATTACATATATCTTATCGATAATAATGATCTTGATCATGATCATCTCGTGAACATGAGGGCACGGTCCGAATAATCACTTCATGCATCGACCGAGAAGGCACCAAAATTTTGTTTTTAAAATTTTTATTGCATGCCATAAAGTTCATCAACAAGGGGAATTATACCAATATATATTGCTCAAGTTTTATAAATATCTTATTAATTAATATACATATATATATTTGTGTGTGTGTATGTATGGCATCGTGAAATTAATGCCAACCATCATATACCCTTAAAAAAATTATTTATTCCACACACACATACAGCTTGTCACGTCAACAGTTCAGCTACTCCGGCTGGACCAACATGCATGCATGGGCATGCATGGCCATCTCATGTGGTTACCCAGCCCTTTCTCCCTCGTGGTAGGCAGACAAAGTGGGAGATTCGCAGCGGACAGACCAAATCTTCGTACGCGCGTCCAAATTAAAAGGTGGGCCGCCTCCTTCTCCTCCTCCTCCGTCGTCAAGGGGGGACCCGGCGACGGGGCACCATGCACAGTCGTCGACGCGTTCTACACGCTCACATTTAATGTTAATTAAGTTCTTAGTCTTATATGTGAGCACAGACATGTCTAATCCTCGAGTCAATGAACACATGTCAAGTCTAAGATAGGAGAGTTTCTAAGGAGGTGGAACCAGCTCTTTGTTCGGTCAATTTCTTAATATATAAATCGCGTCCAAGATAGTAACATATATATATATATATATATATATATATATATATATTCGATATTATAATCTCTCTCTCTCTCATCTTTATATATATATATATATATAAAGATGACTTAGTAGTTAAAATCTTCCACGCCTACCACTACAAAAAAAAGTGAGATTTTCAACGGACATCTTTCTAAAAATATTTTTGTTAGCAAATCCGTGAAAAAAATTCATTGATAAAACCGATTTTTTTATAGCGTATCTTAATGATCTAATACTCTCATAATATTACCTATATATCAAGAAAATATATCCCCCCCCCCAGCTCTCTCTCATGCTCAAAACCCAACCTATAAAGAGCCGAGAAGAACAATATACTTCATGCTTAAACAACTCTAAGTTTCTGAGCGGTGATGCAAACGATTCTAAGAAGATCACAAGGACAGAGGTTAATGCTATATATAATTTTATTAAATGATATGTGTGGGAGGATACGCAATAATCAGGACTCTTTTGATCACACCCTATATATATGTGTGTGTGTGTGTGTGGAGATTGGTAGTGGGGTGTGACAGCTTGGGAGGATTCTTCAAACAAAAAATCTGATTTTTTTTAACTCTGAACCGGGGAATCCTTTTGCGCAATTGGGAATCCTTTTGGGCAATTGGGATCTTGCTTTCAGTGGTGGCTGCAGTACCAAGGCGGGTGGGCCTTAAATAACAAACCAAATGCTCTGTCTAGTTGCTGCAAAGTTGACCATGTCCCACCATGGAAATCCATATCTGATCTGTTCCACCCTTGAGATTTGATTAGGTATGGACTTTAATGTCAATAATATTTGTGAGATATGGTACATAGTACCATGTTGGAGGGTGTAGATTAAACATAATATTTGTGAGATATGGTACATAGTACCATGTTGGAGGGTGCATATTAAACATTTATTTCCTAGGCTTTTCCATTTTTCTTCTTTTCTATTTTTTTGTTTTTTTTAATCGAAGTCACCCAATTGGCCATGAGCACTTAACAAGTCTTAGAATTTTGCTATGTCATGACTTCGACTCACTTTCACGAGTGTACCTCCAACATAGGCGAGTTACTTAATGTAAAATTAGAAGCATGCACAGCTTACCTTTATAAAGAACATTATGGTTCATTTGAAGAAGTTTCCTAGTGCTTTTTGTTTTGAGAAAGTAGGAACTTTGTTTGACTAAAATGGGAGAAAGACGAGAGGGCACATCACCAACGAAAATGGAGGAACATGAAAACAAAGAAACAAAATCTTTTGAGATCTAGGTGGATGATTATACCTACCAAAAAAGGGTGGATGTTTATAAGCTAGTTATTGTCAAATGGAAAATGATTTAATAACATCTTTTGGTAACACATTAAAGTAACACACCAATCAAAGTGCACCGCAACATCATTATTTATGAGGTGTTTTTAATCTTTTTATTTCAGTTGCTGATGTGGCACAGTTTTAATGGTGATGTTACCAAATGATGTTACCAAATAGTGTTACAAAATTGTTTCTCTTGTCAAATTACCCTAATGGGTACCTTGCACCAATAGTATGGGGCAAATCATGTCATAATTTCAAATGGGTGAGATGTGGATATGAGAGACTTTCTCTATCTGATAGGATGAATTTTGTGGAGGGGAAAATTAGGTCGACCCAGTTAAGTCCAACCATCCAACCCATCAACTCGCAGGGGCTAAAATGGGCTATTGCCGAGCCTTGGTCCACAGTCGTGACTTGCAAATTAAGGATAGAGTGAACACTGAGTCCATGAGCTCAATACAGTATCGACTCCTCAGGATGATCTGACATTGATTCATCAGCCCTAGAGGTCACAACGTGACCACCATGTGTATGGTGTATGACACCACACTCCTATCGTTCGGCTTGACAGATGTACGGTCTAACAGCCCCAAAACGTGCCCTGTGGTAAGTGCTAAAGGTTCCTCTCGTCCACAGCATGCATCATCCAAAGCCAATAGTAGCACCCCTCAAAAGGAGACCATAGGCCCTCTCCACGGGCACCAACATGACAGAAGTAATACACCACTTCACTGTAGGGGAACAACAAGTTTCCTTGTCTGATAAGAATTCTCCCATGTTTTCCCAGACGGCAAGCCCAAAGGGGGGTAAATGGGCTGTTGAAATGTTTCTGAAATCTTTAAACCACAGACATTTAAGCGAGAGTGTTAATACTGTTAGTTAATGTGCAACAGAAATAGATAGAAACAATCTCAAACATAACACAAGAAAATTTATCCTAATTTGGCCCTTCCAAAAGGAAGTCCTACATCCAGTCTCCAAGTAAAACTCTTGGAATTTCACTAAACCACTAAGCACACATTGGTCTTCCCTTAAACAAGGGACATACAACACCTAACACACCTGTTGGTCTTCCCTTCTCCACAAGGAGAGATACACCCAGCTCTCTGCTGATCTTCTGTTCTATAAAGGGGAACGTTTGCTCAGCAAACCTTCTCTTCAATGAAGAGGGCAACCAATATCTTCGAAGAAATGCTAAGGTCCCTAGATCAAACTTACATAAACAAGATTTGATTTGAGATAAAGTCAAGGAGAGAAAATAAGAACATTGAACACTCCTCCCAGATGCAAAACTCCATTTCTCTTTCAGACAAGAGATCAAAAAGCAATGCAAAGAAAGAGACAGAGAAGATCTAAAACAAATGTCTCCGGCAGCTCTTGCTCTCTCTTCTAGTTCAGTATGTTCTGAAACCTTTTGAATGCTCTTTCGTTGGGTGGCTCACCTCTCTCTAGGTATTTTCCTTTAACTTCATCATTAATCTCTTCTTTTATAGACTCATGGTAGAAGATAGTCGTTGAGTCTTTAGCTCCTCCTGTTTGTCCTTCTCTTTAGTTCTTCTACCTATTACACAACAGATCTTCCCATTGCCTTTGTGTAAGCTAGCCGTTAGACTCATCTTCAGTAACCATTGGATCTTCAATAGAGGTTCTTATAGGCTTTTCTATTCGTTAGCTATTATTGAGTCATCTAGCTTACATGTTTCCGACGTATTAGGTTTACGTACAAGTTGTCTACCTGCAAATATTTAATGTATGGAGACGAAGATATTAGGTGAGATATCATGTGTCAGTCAGACCCCATACCTCTGCTGCAAAAGTCCAAAAATTATGCTAACAGATTTTTATTTAAGGTAGCTCCCCTTTTGTCTGATAAGAAAGTCAGCAATAGGTTTAAGATGTGAACATACACCCTGGCTCTAAAAAATTTATAGAGCATTTAATGTAGAGATGTGCGTGAGATCTATTGTCAAGGCATGAAACCAAATTTAAATGTACGCACTTTTGGGGACCAAAAGATTTTTACCAAACAATATGAGCAGTCAAGATTCTTTGTGAATACTAAACTAAGTCACATGAAAGACCAATAGATAAGATATATAAGTTAATTTGAATGGTATTACATAACAATTGATAGTCTATAAACATGATTCAAAAAATAATCGATGGCAAAATATGAGTACTGAGGACTTATAATACCAATCGATATATTTTAATATTATTTTCAGCAATCGAAAGAAAGATAATAGTAATTGATAGAAGCAGGTCATTTGTTCATCAATGGATGTGGAACTTCGACTTGTAATATTTATAAACTCAATCGAAACACCAATCAATAGAATACAACATCAATCGAAAGAAAGTAACATCAATCGATATAAGACTTCAATTGATAAAGATAGTCAAGCAGTTAGTCGAAGTGGGACTTCGGTTGGCCCGTGCAAATAACACTAACAATCGAAGTGGAACTTCAACCGGTAACTTTGACTGATTAAGAACAAAAGTAACTGACAATCAAATTGGAACTTTGTATAATGCAAGTGGAAGTTTCGGATGTGATGAAGTGGTACTTCGACTGGGCCAAAGTACACATAGTCAGTTGAAGTGAACCTTCGGCTGGTCTATGCAAATAACACTGAAACTTCAACTGATAACTTCGACTAATTAAGAACAAAAATAACTGACAGTCGAAGTGGAACTTTGTATAAAGTAAGTAAAAACTTTGACTGGACCAAAGTACACATAGTCAATCGAAGTGAGACTTCGAATTTTAATGAAATGAAGTTTTGAATGATACTTCGTTTATCGATGAATTGAAACTTCGACTGATCCTTTGATTGGATAAAAAAAAAACAAGTAGTCAGTCGAAGTGGGACTTCGATCAGTCCACAAAAATAACACTAACAGTCGAAGTGACCTTCGAATGAATGGAACAAAAATTGAGCATGATGAAATGAAACTTCAGACGGTGCTTCAGCTGGATTGAAATACAAGCAGTCAGTCGAAGTAAGACTTTGGATATGATGAAGTGCGCTTCGCATATGATGAAATGAAACTTTGGATATAACAAAGTGAGCTTTAGATATGACGAAATGGGACTTCAGATATGACGAAGTGAGCTTCGCATATGACGAAGTGGGACTTCAACTGCTAAAGAAACAAGCATTCCAATGAATGTGGACTTAGAAGATTTCTATAAAGAGAATGCTAAGGAAATAAATTTGTTTCTTGGAATACTTACAGTGATAATTATTGGAGTCATAAAAAATACTTATTTGACTTGTTGACTGACTTAATAGAACAAGAATATGTTAATCATATTAAAACTAAGTATTATGAAAAAAGTATGAAAGATATAGTCATGATTAAGGAAATAATCTTTTGAGTTTTGTTGTCATCAAAATACATAGACATGGAGATAAAAAAGTCAACATCCCCCCTATGGCTCATCCACGTAGCAAGAAGATGGAGGATACACCTAGTGTTTCCAAAATGGCGACATCATCTCTTACTCTTGAATAGCTCGTTTACTAGGCTAGAAAATGGGGATGCACGCCAAGGACCTCCTGACAAACACTTAAAAAGAATACTTCGATCCTGACATGGAAGGGGGTAGAGTGCCAATGTAGGTCAAAAATTCTCTCTTTATTCTTCCACCTCCTCTTTCCCACACTTTTGTCATATTCTTGATTTGAGCATTAGAAAATTTTCCTCAGAACTGCTCTTAATTGGGGAACCTCTAACTTTGCCTTGTAGGTACAATTGGGGGGGGGGGGATTGATGAATTGATAACTCATCTCTCATAATATACTCCTCCTCGCCTAGGGTTTTGCACATAATAGAAAAAATTGTAATACGTGCAAATACCATAGTTATGGTAAGGCTCAAATCTTTTGCCTCCTTGTGTTAAGCACTGATCCCTAGCCACTATGCTGAATTTCTCGTCATAAAAAAAGACATCTTCTCTCGAACAAACAAATTTAAGAACTCGAGAGGATTGTGAGCTATAATAGTGTACGTCATGTGAAGAAAAGAGAGTAGAGATAAGATTGGGTGGGAGACAACAACCAAGACCAAAGATAAGGACAATCCAACCCAAGGCAATCCTATAATATCCTAGCTAATAAGAAAATATAGAATCTTTCAAACATTGTATGACTAATTTTTATTAAGCTATAGTACTTTTTTATAAATGCATTTATTGAAAATCACCTTAATCTTACATAAACATAGTTATAGATTAAATTAATACTTTTGTGTCACTTCTATATTCATAGGTTTAAAAAAAACATTGCAATTGGCTTACAAAAATAACCCTCTTATATATATGCATAATTGCATAACCATATCTGATCAGGTCCCACAAACAGCTATTTCAAGGTGGCATGACATGCATGAATACATGCATGGTCTGTCCTATAATGTTGGCCTTATTCCAATTTAAAACATACCCAGGATGTTGAATTAGACCTGGATGCACAGTCCCTTTTGATGTGGTAGCCGGACAAACTAGAAGATTCAAATCTCTTTTGGGGGGTGTCCAAGAGTGGTCCACACTGTATCACCGTCTTGAACATGTTTTGGTCGTTTCTTAATATTCTACAAAGTTTATATATGCATATATATGTTATACATGTAATATTTTTTACGGTTATATATACATTGTGGAGGTATTTTTCTGTTTGGGCTGGAACCAAACGGGCCTACACTTGGAGATAGGGAAGACGGCCGCTGGTAGCGAGCGAATGCCTGCAAAACTAGAACCATATCAGGGGGGGGTGGGGAGCCCGGTTGAAGAACTGGGGAGAACCCTCTGATGCCTAAGTCAGTTGACTGTAAATGAGGCTTAGAGAAGAAGGGTTCAGTGTTGTGTGAGAGCGGTGTGTGTAAGATCACGTACCTTTGCACGGAGATCACCTGGACCTTTTATGGGCGAAGGTGTCGAAGGGGTAAAGGGAAACGTCCCCCCGATGGTTATCGAAAAGGGCGTGTCAGTTGGCGCCCTTGGAGGGGAGTCATGCGTTGAGGCACCCTTTGAGGGACCCTGCAGTTAACGCACCACTCGATCGTGGGGTGCGTGCCACGTCGTGGGCGTAACTATTGCTGATTGGGGATGAATTTCGCCGCTCCTCATGCTTGGGAGGTATTGAGCAGGGGGACTGCTCGGTCATCGGACCATCTGCACAATGCTTGGAGTTGACAAAGTTGAAGCATGCTTCGAGTCTGTGCTGTTCCGTAGAAGATGCCTGGGCCGCATAGGCTACAGGGTGTTCGGGGATCACCCCTGGGACCTGAAGATGCTCTGCTCGGGGCTCCTGTTCGGAGTCAACAGGCTGCGCTCGGGGATGCGTGGCGCCTGCGAGGAGTGCCGTGTAGGGCTGTACTAGGCCATGATGGGCCCTAGGGGTCTAGGTGGTTAGAAATAGCCACCACACTTGCCCCCCACGCCCTCGAGTTGGCTCGAGAACCGAAGCGCTTGAGGGCGGAAGTCTGCTCAAATGTCTTTCCGGCATTTAATGCGATGCCGACCTCGGATGTGCAAATGGTGGCGAGGTAATGTCGTCTGACGTTCCTCCTCAGGGTGAGAGGAAATCTCATGATGAACGGGTGACGTGTCAGGCCAGGAACTTCACGCGGTACACCCGAACGTTCGCTTGGAGCGGGGGGAACACCGTTTTGGCTCCTCGAATTTCGTGCCGTCTTTTCCTTATAAGTGAGAGGTGGGGCGAAAGTGGGAGCCCATACCTTCCACCCATTTCGAAAAAGCTCGCTTGCCCCCAAAGCCTTCTCATCATCTTCTTCTTCGCGCTTCTCCGCCGCCCCTTCCGTTTGCCATTTCTTCTACTTCCGGTGATGGCATCCAAGGGAAAGGCTACCGTGGTTGCCAGAGTGAGTGGCGTGACACCGGCGGGAGCTCGAGGGCCAAGGTGCTGCCACTATGAAGGCCTCTGGGAGAGCTTTCGGATCGGCGACGATTACGAAATCGTCATGGTGAAGGAGGAGGAGTAGCACCTGGTGAACAAACCAGGTTGCTTCGCCCTCTCCGTCGACCATATGGAAGTAGGGTTCCAACTGCCGTTGCCGAAAGTGGTGAAGGCGCTGCTAAAGAGATGGGGAATAACACCCATCCAGCTCACGCCCAATTCATGGAGGACAGTATGCATCTTCTACATCATCTGTCGAATTCGGAAGGTTTGCGGCTCGGCGGAGGTCTTCATGGCTCAGTTCAGTCTTACGGCTTTGCCAACTGGGGCTGATAACAGGCCGCAAATATGCTGTGGTAGACGCCCGCAGTCATCAGGATCGGGGCATAATGCTGAAGCACGAACTCAGTAGCCTCCACAACAAAAGAGCGAAAGTGATGAGCATCTGATGCTCGCAAGTCCCCAAACCATCCAGCCTCCAGTTGATGTTTGAAGCGGATGGCCAGGCAATCCAGTAGAAAGGGCTCATCTCTGTAGCCCCACTTCAATGGACATAGAAACAACCCAAAAGACGGCCGCTCTCGATTCACGCGGCCCGCCGAATTGTCCCACCTTGCTGGAGTAAAAGTGGGAGCACGAGTAAGCCTGTTGTCAGCGGGGTTCAGGTCCCCCAACCATAGAACAGCGGCCCGCCGTCGAGGTTCGCCAATCTGATAAATGGGCTCGGAGTGAGGAATGCAGTTCGCCAAACTGTCTCTCCCCTCCAGGATAGCTGCCTCCACATCTCGGGTGACAAAAATGTCCCTCCTACCGCTCAGGGCATAAGAGTGAAGGAATAACAACAGATGCTTGTCCTTTGGGTGGTCGATTCTATAATCTACATCGCGAACAAAAGAGACTGACGTTGGGCTAACATCAAGTCTTGACGCATCCATGGTATTGCTTCATCATCAGAAGAATCGGCCACCATAGCAATCCTATCATGGCCTCGACTCAGCCTGGGAAAGTCCTCCCACGTTACTAATGGGGCATCCTCCAAATGATCTGCGCCGCCGGCACGGGGTTGGGCAGCCATGATCCCTGCAACAGGAAGGAGAAAGCCATGTCAATAGACTGAACAGGCGTATAAATCAAACAAAATTTCGGCAGCACCTCCCCTTGTCAAGCGTACATCAACAGGTACTCATCCACGCACTAAGGCGAGACGGCCCCAAAACAAACACATGCAAGCATGTCTAGTGGCTCTCCGGGAACCGCTGCCATCCCCAAAGGACCAGCCTACCAGGGAGGAGTGACCCAGTGCCTGGCTGCAGTCAAAAGACCCGCCGTCGGAAGTGTCAATGCAGGAAAAGACCCGTACAAGTGGGAGCCCCGCCGATCCGAATTGGGCCCCCACCAACAAAAGACAACAGTAGGCCTTGGACCTAGAGCGTCCTCCCCAACTTCCTAAAGGCTCTGGGACCCACTAAAGCTGGCCTAGATCGTCACTACCCCACGATGATTTGAGTTAGAGGCGACTCTATTTGAGACCCGCTGACTCTAAATGACCCCCATCGACAAAAGGGATTTAGGACTTGGAAAGTTCCAGTGGACCTATAAGAGGCATTGGGCCCTACTCTACCGCCTTAATCAAAAAGGGGGGAAACAAAACAAAAAAGAACCTCAGACTGGAGGGATTTCCTCACAGTCCCTTAGCGGCCCTAGGACCTACTGGGCCTTCCCCTTCGTGTTTGGGTGAGGAAGACCCCACCGAACCCTACACACACACCCAGGCATTCCCCTGTACAAGAAGGCCCCCCTGGCCTCAAAGGACACAGCACCGGTCCCCCCTTCTTTGGACCCTGTACACCCATGCAAAAGAGACAACGAAGGGGAGGGGAGATGGGCATGCAAGCCCTACCGTCTTTGCCCCGCCAGTGCCCCTCTACTGACCCACTGCCGGAACATGGCCCAGCCGTGTAAAAGGTGTTGAACTCCGGGACAAAGACCTTCACTAGTCCACAACAAAGGCCCTTGGATAAAGGACATACTTTTCTTCGTCAGGCGTCGCGATGATGCGCCGGAGTTTGGGTTTCCGACCAGAATCCAGACGCCAAGGAAGGAAGCTTATCTCTTCCTAATCCAAGATGAGGCAAAAGCTTCAGATAGCCTGAACCGAGCTGCCGTGTAAAACGGCAACGGTTATCTGATGGAGTTCCAACTCGTCGAGCATGGTTTAAGCAGACCATGGAGTAAGTATTCAAACGTGTCCCGCTTGTTGGTCCGTCAGGGGGCTGTTTTCTGATGATTTCCTTTGCTGTTTGCTAGCTGCTAAGGAATTGGCCGCTGGTCGGAATACGGAGGCCATGGAGGATTACGCCGAGAAGATAGCGGTCACCACGCACCTATTATATGAGGGTGAGGATGTTGCTGCCGTGGTGAGGATTCCCACTACGGTGAGGGTTCCTACCGCGGTGACAACCGCAGTTGTGGTGCCATCCATTGCCATGGGGCAGCCCGTGCCTAGTCCTCAGGTCCCCGAAGAGAGGCCCAAGAAGATCCGACTGAAGAAGAAGGCCTCTAAGGTGGGGGTGCGACCCCTGATCGAAGAAGGGGAAGCGACAGGCGAATCTCTGACCAGGAAGAAGGGGCCGGCAACAGACAAGCAGCGGTCAACCGCAGAAGATGCTGAAGACAGAGACGCAGAAGACCAGCCTCGGGCACCAAAGAGGAGGAGGCTGGTAAAGAATACGCGTCAAGCGGCCGAAGATGAGGCCAAAGAAGAGGAGGCTCCTCAACTTGTAACGCGGTGGCGGCGTGAAGTCGAGAGGACGGCTGAACAGACCAGGCCACAGATTATGGGACAAACATGGCCCCCATCAAGGGAAGGGGTCTATTCCGAGTTCGAACTCATCATAGTTTGCGACGGATCTGAGAGCTCCACTGGGGAGCTAGCGAGGGCATCAATGCCTCAAGGCCCCGCTGAAGGGTGAATTGAAGAGGAAGCTAGGATGAGGGCTTCAAACACTACAGCCGCCATGTAGACTGCGGCGGAAGGCAAAGTCGTCTCCGCCCAAGGACCGGCCTCCGGAGGGGTCGACGAGGTGGCCCAAGAAGTGGGCGTGCCAGAGGAGAGCACGACCCTCTATCCCCCCAACGCAGCATCGGTTGAGATTCCAACGCAAACGGCTGTTGCGGGTTCTTATGAAGCCGAGGGACGATCGAGACCGAGGAGGGAGGACCTAAGGGGCCCCCTGCCCCCACGGAAAGCGCTAAGAGGGCGACTGCGGTGGGCATCTTTAATGCGGTCAGAGGGGAGGACACTGTTGCTGGGCAGACCGACACCGCCGTGGAGGCCCGAACTGCCTCCGAAGATGACCGCCTTCTGCTGTCGAAATCGTTGAAGGCTAAGGCCCTGTTGCCGCCTTCAGTGTCAGAACTGGAAGCAGCTCTGGAGCGCTTCGAAGGAAGTATGGCCAGAGACCTCCCCCCGCGTCCCTCCGCATCACAGCTGGAAGTGCTAGCGCGATGCCAGGAGTTGAGCCTAGAGGACACTCCTGAAGGGTCAGGGGAAGTCTATCAGCGAGGAGCCGCGCTGAGGAGGAGACCGAAGAGGACGTCGACGTAGAAGCGCTATCGGCCAGGGTTTTAAAATCGATGGCCATGCTGAAGCAGCTTGCCATGCAAGGCCGAAACCACAAGTAGATGTGGGAGGCTGAATATGCATTCTGCAAGGAGATCGAAGCTCAGCACCAAGTCCAGTGAGCAGCGCTATAGAAGGAAGTGGAGAGTTTGCGAACAGCGCTGCGTGCTGTAGACACCGAAATCCCGCTCCCGTTTTAAGGGGTGCGAAATAACAGGCCATGAAGGGAGTGGATAAAAGGGGAAATATTCGTGGTGTGTGTGAATATGGAACGGAAGACGGAAAATAAAATAATAAAAAAAAGATCGTGATCACCAGGCACACGAGGGTGCCGAAGGGAGATGCACGCGAGGGGTGCGGGTGAAGGAAGTGATTGCGAGCGTGCCTTTTGGAGTGTGGGGAGATTGCGCGGGGATGATGTGGGCCCTTTCTTCCTCTACGAACACGGCCGGCCGCGGTAGAGGGTGTTTTCCGCGTTGATTACCCTGACAAAGAAAGAGACAAAATGAAAAAAGGGGATTAGCCACGTGTGTGTAGTATACAAATTCTAAAAATAAATGAAATAAATGAATGACATGGAGGACGACTTACTGGATGGTGGCTTTTAAACCCCTAGGGAGGATAGGTATGTGTGTGTGTGTGCATGAATGTGTGTGTGTTAAAAAAAAAAAGATAAAAGGGGCACGTGGGCCCGGAGGAGATAAATGAAGAAAAGGAAGGGGAAGGGGGAGTGCTTCCCCAAATGTTGGTGATGCGGCGTTGCCGGTTGGGCGACGTGGAGGAGAGGAAGATGAGGAGGAAGACGTCGCTCCCACCTTGCTCTGGGGTACGTGGGCGATGAAGGAAGAAGGTGCGGATCGGTGCGGAAGGAGGACAGCGCGAGGAAGAAGATTTCCCCGGGTCGGTGGTGGTCGGCTCGGAGTAGAGGCGGAAATCCGGCAGGGCTTCCCTGCTCTGAATGGTGCCCCCTTGAATAAATGACCCCTCAGGTCATACTTATAGGCAACAAATTCTTGAATCGCGTCCAAACAGGAAGCCGCAATTATGGATTCAAACGCGTCCAGGTGGTAGGCCGCAATTTAGAAAGTCAAACTGATGTGACATGCACATGATGGCGTAGCCTGCGACCATGCCTCTGAATCACGTCCGGGCAGGCTGCCGCGACTTGAATCGCGTCCACCTTGCCCGCCGCGATTCAGACTCGCATGGTTTCAAGGCAATCGGCTCATAAATGTGCCTGACACAGCCGTAGGGGTTAGGTGTTGACTTTATAATCGCGGCGTCCTCAGAGGACGCGATTTCAGAATTTTGTCATGATTACAGACATGCGTGACGTCTTGTCGAGCCAGACCTTTTTGACTTTTAAATCGCGTTGTCCTTAGCGAACGCCTTTCTATTTTGAACATGTGACGGAAAAAAGGCCCTTAAATGCGTTGGCTTTGACCGCCGCGTTTAAAAGGCGTCCACTGTAGTGGACGCGAATCAATGAAGTTGTGCCTTAATCAAATTTACCCGCGGTGGATTTAAAAGGCGACCCCCTTGGGGAAGCACTGAGAAAGAAAGGGTGAGATCCAGAAATATTGGAAAAACACTCTTGCGAGGAAAAAAGAAGGTCATTTGTGGTGTTATGGCGCAATATGAAATTTGTCCGCGGTGGAGCCAAATTTGCATGTCTACACGTGCCTCCGAGCTGGAACGGGAGGTTGCTCGGGCGGAGAAGGAGGCACTTTCCAAAGTGCTAGCCGAAGCCGAGACGCGAGGTGTTGTCAAGTATAAAGCGGGGCCAGACTTCAAGAAAGACTTGGAGCAATACGGCGCGCTTTGCTACAAGGTCGGCCTCGAAGCTGGAGAAGACCGAGGACGCCACCTAGCCACATCCGAGCACGCCCGTGAGGCCTTTCAAGCTTCCGTTCAGGAGTGCCGGCGCCGGACCCAAGATCTGCACTTGGACGGAGTCCAGTTTGTGCACTTCTAGTCGGGACGGATGACTTCTGGGGGCGCTGGTCCCTCCGAACAAGCCCCTTGAATGTATCTACACTTTTATTGCTCGGCTCCAAAGAGCCTCTTCTAAAAGGTCTGAATAGATCTTTCCACTTTAATGGCTTTTCTTTTTCTATCTCCTTCCCTTGCACTTGTTCAGTCTGAATCAGAATTCATTCGGTCATTTGGAAAGGTTCGCAGTTACCGCGCAGGCCGTTAGGGACAATCGAAGTCTCGATCAGGGGTGTACACGGAACACTTTCTTGGAGGCGTCACTATATCCTTGTGAGCTGAAGGGCTTGAAGTAAGGATATTTCGGACATCGCCTTAAGCCGATCAAGAGAACGGGAAAAAGAGAAGTAGGATGCCGATCATGAGGCTTTTACAGATAGTAAGCCTTTAAGTTAGATACATGCCAGGTCCTGGGTATGGCTTCGCCACTAGGAGTAGTAAGCTTATAGGAGCCTTTCCCAAGGACCTGAGTGACCTGATAAGGTCCTTCCATTTCGGGACGAACTTGCCGACTGCTCGTCGGGGGTCCGATGCCGAGCAGCGGCACATGACCAGGTCACCTTCGAAGAAGCGCCGTTCTCAAACTCGGGCGTTGTAATATTGCGCGAGTCGTTGTTGATAGGAGACCAGTCGAAAGCTGGCATCGCCTTGACGTTCGCCAAGCAAGTCTAGGTTCTCCCTGAGTGCGCGGTTGTTGGTTGCTTCATCGAAGTGAGTTGTCCGGATCGTGGGGAGAGCTACTTCCATAGGCACAACAGCTTCAGAGTCGTAGGCCAAATGGAAGGGAGTTTTGCCAGTTTCCACTCGCGTTGTTGTTCAGTGGCACCATAATACGTTAGGGAGCTCGTCAATCCATGAACCTCCTACAGGTTCAACTCTCGTGCAGATCCCGTGCAGCAGTGTTCGGTTGGCGTTTACAACCAACCCGTTTGCCTGGGGATGTGCGACGGAGGTGAAATGGTTGTAGATACCGAGCTCGGAGCATCTCTGCTTAAAGAAGGTGCTGTCGAACTGCTTCCCGTTGTCTGAAGTGATCACTCTTGGGACGCCGAATCGGCACAAAATGTTCTTTCAGACGAACTTCCAGGCAGCTTGCTCGGTGATCGTGGCCACAGGTTCTGCTTCGATCCACTTAGTGAAGTAGTCGATAGCCACGAACAGGAGCTTCTTTCGTCCTTGGGCCTCCGGGAAAGGACCCAAGATGTCGATGTCTCACCTAGCGAAAGGGCGAGGTTCGAACAGGGTGTGAAGTTGTTCGGCAAGCTATTTGATAATTTACCCGAACTTCTGACATTCCGAGCACCTTCTGACAAAGGACATGCATTCCTTCTATAGAGAAGGCCACCAAAATCCTACTCGAATAATGTTGCGCGCCAGCGTTCTGCCCCCAAATGGCTTCCGCACAACCCCTCGTGAACCTCTTCGGTGGCCAAAAACACATGTTCGGGGCTGAGGCACCGTAAGAGAGGTCTTGAGAGCGACCTCCGGTACAATATGCCTTCAATAATGGTGAATTGCTAGGAACACAGCCTAATCTTTCGGGCTTTGCCTTGGTCAGGCGGAAGCTCGCCTAGAAGTAAATAGGCCAGGAGAGGGTCCATCCAGCTTGGAGCTGGAGGGCCAGACTCAACGGCTGCTGCATCTACTTCGGTGCTCGGGGAAGCGAGCTCTTCAATAAATACAGAGCGAGAAGGGGCGATGTCACCTGAGGACGCCAACTTAGCAAGTGCATCGGCTCGCGCGTTCTGCTCCCGAGGGGCATGTATGACTTCGAAGTAGAGGACGCCTTCTGCTCGGCTCTTAACCTGCTGGAGGTATTGGGCCATGCGAGGCTCCCTTGCTTCGAAGTGTCCGTTCACCTAGCTAGCGACCAATTGCGAGTCGCTAAAGATCCGTAGTCGGAGTGCTCCAAGGTGCCTAGCCATTCGAATTCCGGACAGCAGTGCTTCGTACTCGGCAACGTTGTTAGAGGCCGCAAAGCGGAACCTGGGGGTGTATTGGAACTCTAAACCCTCCGGGGAGGTGAGGACCAAGCCAGCTCCACTCCCTGTGTCGTAAGAGGACCCATCCACGTAGAGCTCCCATGGAGGTTCGTCGACCAATGGAGGGTCCTGCTCGGTAGGGAGAGTGCATTCCGCGACAAAGTCAGCCAGTGCTTGTGCCTTGATGGCCGTCCTTGGACGATAGCTGATGTCGAACTTGCCTAGCTCGATGGCCCATTTGATGAGTCGGTCGGAAGCCTCTGGTCGCTGAAGGATGAGCTTCAGCTGCTGGTCGATGAGAACCGTGACGAAATGGGCTTGGAAATAAGGCCTAAGCTTCCGCACAGCCGTGACCAGAGCAAGGGCGAGCTTCTCTGCTCGATGGTACCTTCTTTCAGCTTCTTGCAGGACCCTGCTGATGTAGTAGACAGGATGCTGTGCCGCCATCTCTTCTCTGATTAGCACTGCACTGATGGAGTGTTTGGTGACCGAAAGGTACACAAACAACGATTCTCCAAGCACAGGTTTTGAGAGAATAGGTGGGGCCGCTAAATACACCTTCAGCTCGATGAAGGCAGCTTCGCAGTCCTCGGTCCACCATACATGCCCCCCTTGCTGTGAGGTGACCTTGGGGCCTTACAGCAACCTAAAGAAGTTGAAACTCCTCTCGGCTGCCTGGGACATGAACCGGTTGAGTGCGGCAAGGCGTCCAGTGAGCCGCTGGATGTCGCGGACCGTCTTTGGACTGTTCATCTCCAGGATGGCTTGGATTTTCTCAGGGTTGGCCTCTATTCCTCTGTTGGATACAAGGAAACTGAGGAACTTACCAGAGCACACTCCGAATGCGCACTTACAGGGGTAGAGCTTCATGTTATACCTTCGCAAAGTTGCAAAAGTCTCTACGAGGTCAGAGATGTGGTCAGTGCTCTTAAGCATTTTGACTAGCATGTTGTCAACGTAGACCTCCATATTGCGCCTGATCTGCTGCTCGAACATCTTGTTGACCAACGTCGCGCCTGCGTTCTTTAGACCAAAGGGCATCCTGGTGAAACAGTATAAGCCCAAGTCGGTAACGAATGTAGTGGCGTCTTGGTCTAGGGGATGCATGCTGATCTGGTGGTACCCAGAATATGCATTCAGGAAGCTGAGGAGCTCGTGCCCGGATGTAGCGTCTACCAACTGGTCAATCCTTGACAGAGGGAAGTTGTCTTTGGGCGTGGCTTTGTTAAGATCTTTTTAGTCCACACATACGCGCCATTTGCCATTAGCTTTACGTACGAGGACCACATTGGAGATCCACCTTGGGTAGTGGGCTTCTCGGAGGAGCCCAACTGTTCGGCTTTTGACGATGTGATCATGGATCACGGTCTGTCGTTCTCGGTTGATGGGTCGCCGTTGTTGCTGGACCGGTAGAATCTTCGGGTCCAGACGAAGGTGATGTACCATCACGTCCGAAGAGATGCCCGGAAGCTCGTCATCTGACCACGCAAACACTTGTAAATTGGCCAAGAGGAAAGCCTTGTAATGCTGATGTTCGGCTTCCGAGAGCAGTGAGCCAATATAGAGTACATGTTCGGGGTCGTCATCTATGCGAACTAGAAGAAGATTTTCAGCGAGAGCTCCTCGGTTGGTAGAAGGCTGATCGGCTTGTGAAGGCATGGTGTGCGGGGCTTCGAGAGGTTTCTTGTCCCTTAGTGAGAGGACGTAGCACCGTCGAGATTCTCGTTGGTCGCCGAGCACCTCACCGATCCCATACGGAGTGGGAAACTTCTTCTTTTGATGGAGAGACGAAGGCACCGCCTTGAGCCTACCGATCAGGCCCCTGCCGAGGATAGCATTGTAACCATGCATATTCCGGATGGCCAAGAAGTTAACTATCTTGGTCACACTTCTTGGGGCCGTCCCAAGAGTTATTGGAAGGTGAGCTCGCCCCATGGGCTAGACCGAGACCCCTGAGAAGCCGAACAGAGGTGACTCAACAGGGGTGAGCTTGTCTGTTGTCAGTCCCATAAGCAGGTAGCAGTCGTAAGCTAACACATCGAGGGAACTTTCATTATCCACCAGGATCCAACGCACATTACAATGGTTGATGGTGGCTGAAACAACCAGCGCATCAATGTGTGGAGTAGTAACTCCTACAAAATCTTCGTCCGAGAAGGTTATAATCTCCTCGAACGGAGTGCGTGCAGAATTAGGGGGATAAGGGGCTAGTCGGGGCACTGAGGGCATGTCCACTGTATGCACTCGCCGAGCGTAGTCGCGTCGGCTTTGAGTGCTTTCTCCTCCCGCGCCGAAGCCTCCCGTGATCACATTGATTTCCTGTCCGTTAGGCTCGTTGTTGATCGGCTACTCGGGAGTCCGCTCTCGACGTCCGGGGCGATCTTCGTTACAGCGCACGAACCATCCAAGGTAGCCGCGTTTGATGAGGGACTCAATCTCGTCCTTGAGCTGGAGGCATTCGGAGGTGTCGTGGCCATGGTCGCGGTGGAAGCGACAGTACTTGTCTTGGTTGCGCCTTCGGGGGTCCGAGCGCATCCTCGGTGGCCACCGAACATATGGCTCGTCTCGGATTTCTGCCAGGATCTGTTCAGGTGCCACCGTGAGCGGGGTTTAGTCGGTGAAGGGGCGTGGTCGGTGCGGTGAGTCCCTATTGCGCCGCCCTTTCTTCTGATCATGGTCGGAACCATTGTCAGAAGGACTCTTCTTGTCCGATGATTCTCCCTGCTCTGCTCGGCCAGCGGCCAGGCTCTCCTCGTAGGCGGCGTGTGACGGAACGCCTCGGCCAAGCCCGTTAAACCGATAACGCACTTGATCCGAGTCCGCCTCGCGAACGGGCCGAAGCCTCGCAAGGGATACCAAACCACAGTCCGTGTAAACATAAAGGAACACACCACATTTCATAAATATATTTCACAAGTTTACATAGCCATATTTCCACAAAAATAGTAAAAGAGGTACAAGAGCCTGGGGCATACCCCGAGGTACAACTGAAGAAAGTAAACAACTACAAAACTACAAGGCTACACTGCTGAGTACTACTCCGCTGGAGGTACTGACCCTGCACCGCTACGGCGCGGCCCAGAACTGGACGTCGGACGGGAAACGTCCTCCTCGCCCTCACCTGTGGGGGTAGGGGTGAGCCTCTCTGGTCACTGGCTCAGTAGGGAACTCCCCCAAAGCCGAACAAACCACAAACCACAGGTACAAAACAGTAAACAGTACCAACAACATATAAAACAGCTAAGCAGGTAAGTAAAGCTGTAAAAGTACTCACCGTCTGTCGACTACGAGAAACAACTGTAGTAACTAAACGGCAAACCCAAACAAGTGTACAAGCCAAAGTAGAGACAGCCAACACGAGCCACGTAAACTGGTTCGCGACACCAGAAACTGACTCGGACAACTAACACAGGTCCACCTCTCAGTCTCGCAGCCACGGACGAAAGGTCCAGCTGCCGCTCCACGTAAAAAGGTCAAACAACTGTGGAGACCAACTAAAACACCACAACCTGCAGACCACACGGTCACAGGCCCATGCCTGGCACCTCTAGAGACCCTGGCCTGGGCTCGCTAGAGTGAGGCACTGGTAAAGGACTAGCTGGGGTCCAGTACGTCTACTGGTGTCCGTACCCCTAACTACGAGCACGCTACAAGTGACTAAAAACAACCACAACTGTCACTGTCCCACTGTCGTCTTTCTCTCAGCCGGACGTACAACTCTAACACAAGAGTGAGGGTGTCCAGGTCAGACGACACAGACCTCGACGGTACAACACAAGTACCGGGACAAAGCCCCGAGCTAACAGCCTGGCTCACAAAGAACCTGGGGCACCCAACTGGAGAGGTAACCACGGAAGCATCGTACTACTCGCACGTACACAAAACCACGTGCACATCACACACAACCACGTGAAACCTCACGTAAACCACAAGTAACCACTGGTCCACTACACGTGAACCCAACTGACTCGCGTACACAACGCGCAGTCACCGAAGTAAACACTAACAGCATACCTTCTATGCTAAACACGTAAACCAAGTGCACTCAGTGCACCTCATACGTTAACACCCACGTATTAACGATAAAACACCATAAATAGCCATTTCTGTTCATATAGGAGTAGATGCCCAAATCGATTGCCGCTTACAGGAAGTAGACGGCAAGGTCCTTGGCCGTCAACCTCCTGGCTGAAGATATTGGCGGCAAACGATGTTGACGCCAAGTTCCCCGGCCTTAAACCCTACAGAAACCCTAATCCGGTCCTACGGGTTTTCCACTCATTCTATTACAGAAAAACATGTAAATGCTATTCCTCTAGCATGTTAGAACCCAATACAACCCAATTATACATGCTTTACACATTAAACTACGCAAACCACCCATTATCCCATTGGTGCAACTTTATCAATACATGCATTATCACGTAATTCGGTGGTTATGATGTGTTTTAATGTTTCTACGGAGCTACCAGGTTTGTTCCCTACCTCAGAACGCGTTAGAATCTCCCGCAACTCCCCGGTTCACGCCGAGCCCTCCGCGAGCTCCCACGCGAATTGCACCACGCCGCGACGTTTCCTCGCGCAATTCGGCGACGCCGCGCGCCCCACGATCGACCAACACTCCTCGATACTGTTAGAACCTTCAGAAACACCAGGGCGCGAAGCTGGGGCAAGAGGGAGAGAGGGTGAGCTGAGAGAGCTGCCCTCGGGTGAACATATAACCTGCTGAACTGACAGGTTGGCGTCAACCCCTTGTCGCCCACATGCACCGCCAGACTAAACGTCCACAAAAGCTGCCGTCAAGTTCAAGAAGTCAACGTCCATAAACATGGACGCCAACAGTCAACGACCACCCCTTGGCCGCCAACTCAGACAGAACAGCAGCAGGTCCTATTCCAATTCAGGACCTACCCTGCTCTTCACCTGCTCAAGCCACGCAATCACACCATGCATTCCACACACCCAACTCACACTGGCCTCACAACGGCCGCCACAACCACAATGCACATGATCCGCATGGATCCGAAAAGCACGCGACGTTACACGGCGTGACGCTGGGTGGTGGAGAGCAGCTCGGCGAGGGTGGATGGCTACTGTACTCCCAGCGTTCTCTGCAGGAAGCCATCGCGAGTGCCCTAGATGAGGGCACTGGTGGCTAATGGGACGTCGAGGCACGGAATGCAGAGCGGCTCAGTCTGGAACCTCTTAACGTAGTCCCAGAGCGCTTCTCCCTTCTTCTGCCGAACAGCAAGAAGGGAGGCCGCGGTGCGCGGTTGTGACCTTCCACCCAGGAAGTTGTCCCAAAAGGACTTCTTCAACTGGTGGAAGGAAGAGATGGAACCTGCAGGGAGGGCTTCGAACCAAGCCCGAGTGGTTTCCTTCAAGGTGGCTGGGAAGGCCCGGCACTTGGCCGCATCAGATGCCCCATGGAACACCATATGCGACTCAAACCCGTGGATGTGATCCGCGGGGTCAGTGGTGCCATCATACGGCGTGATGGTGGGCAGAGGGAGCTTGGGGAGATCCGAGCTTCTAGGATCTCCACAATGAACGGGGAGCGGAAGTTCAGGTCCTCTTCGGCCGGAGCTTTACCCTCCGCCCGTTGTACCATCGCGTCCACATGGCACTCGAGGTTCACAATGCTGCGGAGTCGTCGGGCCAACTCATGATCAGAGTGGACTGATCCCTCACGTCTGGACCTGTGGGAGTTGGCGCCCATGACGGAATGTGCGGGGGGCGGAGCCACTGTGGAGCGACGTGGTGAGTGACCGCGACGCTCCGGAGTGTGCCTCTCAGATGGGGCCCCACGCGACCATCGCGACGAGTCTTCCTGCTGCTCCAGCGGCACAGGAGGGGTGCGAGAGCGTCAGTGAGATGACTCCGCCTATCGCTCCTGCGGCAAGGAGGCCGCCGGGGCTGACTACCTGGTCATCTGGGCCTGAAGCCCCAGATAGATCCCCGTCAAGTGCTGCATTTGTCCCCAGAGTTCTGCTACCTCCAGGGTGATTGCGGGCGCGGCGACGACAAGGACGGCGTCGGTCGCACCGGTGGGAGCGACGGCGACGTCGACAGGGGGAACACGCTGACGAGAGTCTGCCCTAGACTGGCGGGACCTCATCATTCGGCTCCCAACGTTCTGGTATGAGGATCATCTGCGAGCCATGGCTGTCTTCGTTCCCACAGACGGCACCAAAAGTGTGGAGGTATTTTCCTATTTGGGCTAGAACCAAACGGGCCTACACTTGGAGACAGGGAAGACGGCCGCCGGTAGCGAACGAATGCCTGCAAAACCAGAACCAGTTCAGGGGGGAGCCCGGTTGAAGAACCGGGGAGAACCGTCCGATGCCCAAGTCAATTGACTGTAAATGAGGCTTAGAGAAGAAGGGTTCAGTGTTGTGTGAGAGCGGTGTGTGTAAGATCATGTACCTTTGCATGGAGATCACCTGGGCCTTTTATAGGCGAAGGTGTCGAAGGGGTAAAGGGAAACGTCCCCCTGACGGTTATCGAAAAGGGCGTGCCAGTTGGCGCCCTTGGAGGGGAGTCATGCGTTGAGGCGCCCTTTGAGGGACCCTGCAGTTAACGCACCACTCGATCGTGGGGTGTGTGCCGCATCGTGGGCGTAACCGTTGCTGATTGGGGACGAATTTCACCACTCCTCGTGCTTGGGAGGTATCGAGCAGGGGGACTGCACGGTCATCGGACCACATGCTCGGTGCTTGGAGTTGACGAAGTTGAGGCATGCTTCGAGTCCTTGCTATTCGGTAGGAGATGCCTGGGCCGCATAGGCTACAGGGTGTTCGAGGATCACCCCTGGGGCCTGAAGATGCTCTGCTCGGGGCTCCTGTTCAGAGTCAGCAGGCTGCGCTCGGGGACGCATGGCACCTGCGAGGAGTGCCGTGTAGGGCTGTACTGGGCCATGATGGGCCATAGGGGTCTAGGTGGTTAGAAATAGCCACCACATACATAAATATGTTATATAATTCTAACTAAGTCAATGGCATATACCAAATCCAACTCAGATTAGAAACACCTCCCAAATTTTCTAGGGTATTTACTTGAATAGTTTGGATCTTGAAATGTCATGAATCAATATTCTCATATATTTAAGTTGTTTCATCCTAAAGTGTAGTACCCCAAAATATTCATTAATTAGAAAATATAGATAAATTGAAATTTTGTCAATTAATAAATTTAAACTAATTAAAAAATGTACGCATCATAATTGCATGCGTATAAACCCATATAAAAATTTTGCAAAAATAGTAGTTATACTTTAAATAATATTTTCTAATGACCAATCAAGAAATTGGGCATAGAAAAATCATTTGGACCAAGTTAAGAATTTATGCGACTTATTATCATAATTAAGGAATAAGTCGGATAACTCATTATCACAGTATCAACTTGAATTATAAAATCAAAATAAACATATGAGTAGACTTTAAACAATATGGGTTGATAGCCCATTATGAGAATTGGATCAATGGACAATTTTGGCCATGAATATACTCTTTAATAACAGGATAATTAAAATTCGTTAAGTAAATTAAGTATATGGGTTGTACAATTGAGCCATACATAAGTTATTGGGCCAAAAGTAAGAGCCCAAATGATGGATAAAGGTTACAAATATTGGGATAAAAATATTAAATGAATTAAAATAAGAAATTAATTGAGTACATGTGATAAATAGATTTAAATGGTGAATAAAATTGAATAAATGGAATTAAACTAAAACCCATTAAGCTAAAAATAGGAAATGGGTTGTACTAGTGGGCCAAGCATGAATAGATGGGCCCAATTGTGAAGAGCCCAATTTGGATGAGAGATATTTTAGTCTTATTTTGGAGTTAATTAATTAATTAATAAGGGTAAGATAAAGCCTAAATAAGTTGTAATTATCCTAAAAAGGAGTCATCATCCCATCCTAACCGATCACCCACGAAATTGGACCTCTCATAACCCATGAATAAATTCAAGTAATAAAAAATACAATAAAATCCGTAAACTCTATTATTCCCTAATTAAAAGGGGAAATTCTCATAAAATAAACCCATTAAACGAAAGTAAGTGATGGGCTTTGTTAAATGGATCATATAAAAGTTATTGGGCCAAATTAGGGATTGATAAAGGTGGAATAAAAATAAAATACTCTAAACTCATATCTTTAATATATCCTAAAAAGAAAAGAGTTATTAAATCATTAAAATAGCTATTATGTGTTGGAATTGGACTCCTAACCCTACCCAAATTGGCTAGGCACGAAATTGCAACCCAACCTAACCCAATTAGGAGATGGCAAACTTGGAAGGTGGAAAGAAATAAGGAAAACTCGGAATTAAATAGGAATTAGAGTCCTATTAGAAAATAGAAAGCAAGGGAGCTTAAATACTTCCCAATCTCTCCATGGTTGGCCCTAACTCGTTGTTGGGGCTTGCTGGACGTGGAGAAGAGGCCAAAGAGAGGAAGAACTCGTGGGGAGAAGGATTGCTTAAGCCCCAACCTTTGCACTTCGAGTTCTAAACCCTAGAAGACAAAATGAGCCAAAGGTAGGCATTCTCACAGGCTAAACATAATTAATTTCGTTTGTAGATAGTTCCAAACATCAGGAACAAAAGCCCTCTTGTTTCACTATTTTTCATCGAGACAATCTTTTGTTCTATATTTTTGAAGTTCTGCAACCATCATGACCACGAACCCTCATGATAAATCTAGATCTCCATGCATACTTGTTCCCATGACATGAGATTTTAACTGGAGATACTGATGGTTGTTAGGCATCGTTTGCCCCTGAAATCTCCAATTTTCATCTAGTATGTTACTCGAATTAAATCTTTCATCTTCATTGTACATTGTTCTATGTTCTTCGTGAATGAACTTGATTAAAACCTGTCAGACCCTGACTATTTTAAAATTCATATTTACTGTAAGTACCCTCGTATGTCTAGATCAGTTTGCAAGTGATTTTTTAATTTTTCATTAACTGTGCATCGAGTTCTTAATTTCTGAACGACCCTATGTCAAAATATAGAAACCTAGACCGCAATCCAATGCAAGGTCCTTTTCCCGCTCAGACTCAGGCGCAGGATCTGAGAACGTGACGGCCCGATAGGCCGCGTTCTCAGGGCTGATCACGACAGAGTCACCCGTCGCGTTCTGAACGCGATAGGGCCTGTCGTCGCGATCTGGCAGTCTGCTCTGACTGACCCGTCGCGACCCTTGATTGACCCTATCGCGTTCTGACTGTACCCCGTCGCGACCCTTACAGGGGTACGTCGCCTTCTGGATATTTTTGCATAAACCCCATATTTCTAAAAATCTTGATTTTCTACAGTAACTACATGCCCTATTAACAGTCTTAAATACAATAAATGAAGTTGTTAGACTTGGATATGAATTGGTTAATTAAAAGTCAATCACATGATCTTTTCATATCCATGATTTTCTATATCACATGCACACACTTGTAACCATCCAATATGACTCAATTTGGCACGAAAATATTTCATAAAATATCTGGTAATTTATTCCAATTATGTATTTAAATTGCCCTATTTTAAATATACTTGTCCTCGTTTCTCGTGATGTTTAAATACCGTTACCGACGCTTCACTATTCTAGAATTCCTGTGGAACGTCGAGCACTTGTTTCTATATATACACTTTGTCTTGACTTGGACAAACTCTCTGTCGAATACTTCTTCTGCCAGACTAGTGAATCCTTGTTCAAGGCCTCCGTAAGACTCCTCTATCCATGGATTCCCACATGACCGACGAGCTGGTTGTACCTTAATACCCATGATACCCTTTAGGGATCAATATGATCCACACGACTATTAGAAGTTCACTCTTATCTTGAATTACGCCGGACCTATGGACCTGTGCATAACATGGCCCGTGGAAGGGTAGTGAATTCCACCTGACTACCAACACAAATTGCGTGTGTTGTGCAACTATTACTATAGCATGTTTACTCATCGTTTCATGTGCAATGACCTATAGTTCTCATCTATACTCTACTTGCTCATCTGTTCACATTCTCTCTACACTCTCGTCTGTTAACGTTCTCTCTAGTCTCTCGTCTATTCGGCACTTACTCTCATTTATTCTTGGTACTCTATATGGCCATCAAATTGATTGTCTAAGATAACAAACATGACTATGCTAAGCAACATTATAAGGGGCCCGATCTGGTCCTGGGGGAGCGCCCGAAAGGCTATAACTCACGGCGGTTTAATGATCAGGGTGTTTGGCATGCACCTAACGTATAAACTTGCAAGATTTGATCTATGGCAATCAATCAATCAATTATTATTTACTTGAACTCGTGGTTGAAAGAATATCGATCAACACTTGCTATCGTGACTAGTGCATTGTTGTGCAACTTTACTTGCTATCTCGTTATATGGCCAATCCATTATCATACTTGTGGTGTTATACTCTCATGAAAGTGATATCGTTTCACGTTATCATGTTACATCGCCCTCTTGACTATACATGACTGCTCTTTCTAGTTATCATATCTTATAAGACATTAGTCACTTAAAGCATGCATGTCTTTATGAGATATTAAGTCCTACTGAGCGTTATCGCTCACCCTACGCTATTTGTTATATGTGTTTCAGGTAAGTCGGAAGATGACCTTACACACACCAACGGGAATGGACTGGAGTGCTGAGCGACCTGGAGTCATAGCGACGAAATGACCCTCGTATCATAGAGTTTAGTTAGATATTTGCTTAAATATCTCTTCCAATGTAATGAAGTCTTTGAGCCCTACGTTTTGGCTCTGAATTAGTGGTTGTAATAGTTTAGGTGAATTATCAATAAAAATGAAGAGTTTATTACAATTATTGTTCATTAGATGCTCTGAATTACTTAACTGTGGTGCAATTTACTCTACATTGTACTTTGCTCACGTCTCCCCGATTTATTCCGCTGCTAAATTGACGGGGCGTGACATAAAGTGTGTCCATTAATTTGCACTTTAATCAATATCTAAAGATCTAAAAGAAATATGGGCTGGGTAACAGCAAAGTCAATAGTTATTATAAGGAATATTTCTTCAGGTGTTAATTGTCGTAGAAATATAAACAGTTAATTTTAAAAATAAATATTAGTACAACTTGCATGGGATCAATACTGTGATCCGGGTCCGATTAAAATTTTCCAGGAAAAAGATGAAATCTTAGGTTTAGTTAGATATACCACAGTCAAGTAAATATGAGAAACATCTACTACTACAAGAAGAGCATACACGCATACAATTGAGTTTACTATCATAAATAATTAATGTACAAGATATACTAACAAATTAAAAACTTTCTCCAAAGAAATTAAGCCTGCAAATTTTCCATACAGAGTAGTATTATTTTACTAAAGAAATATTTACTGTAATAAGAAGTTTGTAATAATGTTAATATAGACGGTAAGAAAGTAATTTTATTAGCTGGGATTAGACGTTTTGGTCAATAAGATTACTTTCTTGTAATTTATGTCAATATTATTACAAGGATAATAATTTTACAATAAATATTTCTCATACCTAAGTATATACTTATTGAGAGAGCTAAGTTCATATCTAAGTTAGATAAGATTAATGTTACATACTCAAATCCTATATGATTGATCTACAAAAAAATAACAAAATAAACATATTTTTACAAACCTAATATCTTGTCATTCCGATATTGACTCATGACATAAAATTTGAACAAATTAACCACAACTTTACCGCATACCTATATGCAACTGTTACTCTTGCATAGTATCTATCCACTCGATCCTGTCAAATCTTTCCCTTCTGTGGCCGAATTCCTTAGCCGACAGGGGGAACTCTCCAATCTCCATGACCAATAAAAAAAATGCTATCTTCTAGCATTGTCCTGTAATATTCCAATGAGATGATATGGGTGGCTTTTTGGTGGTGGTGGTGTGTGTATAGGTCATCTAAAGTGATCCGAACTGATTAGTTAGATATAATTTAGCAGCTGATTAACTATATGTTACACTTTATCTGATCCTTTGGAAAAAGAAATATTAATGCTGTATGATTTGATAATCTAGATTCTCAAAGTAGGGAACTTTTTATTGCTACACATTATTCTATTGCAACACATTATCCCTTTGAGCTGGGGACCTCGCTTATGGACGTGGGACATTAAACTACAAGCCAAATGCTTGGGTGCCACTTGTTGTTAGGAAAAAGGGAAGACTGAGTTGTCCAAGGGATCGATTGAAGATTTGGGAGTGGGAGTGCATATGTGTCACATTGTCCATGTAGAAACTTGGGCATATGATAACATGTCAACAATTATATTAATGGTTAGAGTTATATAGAAACTCAACCTAGGTATCAAGTTTAAGATTAAATTATATGGAGATGGACAATTAGATATAGCTAGTGAGACTTGCAATGCCTTAGTATTGTGAAAAAGAACACATCCATATGCACCTTTGCCCTAATTATATAGTTGTATTCGATGTGAGCTTTTGTAGGTATTCTCACATAATCTAAGTTTAGAATATGTTGGCTGGTTTTTTGTTTTGAATTCAAATATTTCTCTTTGTTTGATTATGTGTTTAAAGTTTTGTCCCATATTAGATATTAAGAAAGTTGAAAGATCTTAAATATGTGGTACTTTCCTACATGCTTAAATGTGTTTAGGAGACTTACACATACACACATGCCAAACCCAAATCAGGTGATTCCGGAGACCCTGAGCCGCACGTGATTATCGCGCGCAGGGGAGATGCAAATCTCCAGCCCGGGGGGTGTAGATGGGTATTAACATGCCCTTCGACTAATTAATTAGAGATACCAAACACAACATAATCGAGAGGAGATCAGAAGTCATATAATTTGAGAGCCACAAATCTAACGCAAAGCCTGAGCCTATTTTGATGGAACTCTGCACACCTGCAGTTGACAAAGAAAGGAAGTTTGGCAGATGCAGAAATAGTGCGCAAATCTGCCCCGACCCTCGAGTTATAATTCCATCGATCTTCTTCATAAACCCGAAATAGGGTGATCTAGAATCTAACAGTACTTATCGATTAAAGCCTTGCAAAAGATCACGTAAGCTCACAGAACTTTGAACCACAACAACGAGCCAATTTTGTAGCTAGATGATACAAAAAGATAATCTATATATAATAAAATAGATAAGTGCATATCTTAGGGTGGGCGAATACGACCCGTCTCAAAGTGTGCACAAAATCATTATCTTCTTCTACAGATAAGATGTTCCTCCACCTTAATCTTGCTTGCCCTCTCTTCCTCCAGCTGAAAATTAACCCTTTGAGAAATATATCGCTTTCCATCCGGGTATGTGAGTTGCTCGGACACTTATACCTTGATCCAACGCTTGACCAATTAAATCGAGATCCGAGTAAACTATAGCTCGGCTTTCTACCCGGCCTCCCTGCTTAGAAAGCAATATTTCTCTAACTCTTTTAACTCGTGAACCATCATGGTACTGCATAGGCAGCATGCTCGTCTGCCGGGGTCCCAAAGGAAAGCAGCCAAGCACCACCCACACCCCACATGGGGATGTATGTTTTCAGGTAGCTAGGCGGCAGCATCAGTATCTCCCCCAATCAAAATGACAATATATGCACTAGGCCAGTGCATGCATGCAGCATCATCATGGTGGGGTTGGGGCGTGGGGGGTTGGGAGGAGGATGTGGGAGAGGGAAACTTGCCAGCGGCCCACGGTCTGCCGGGGAATCCCCACACAAGATACGAAAAAGATGGATTAATGGATCAAGTAATGTCCTTCTCGGGAGCAGGGGGGCTGTTTCTGGTCTTCTCTTGTTGGCACCTTTCAATGATAGTACTGTTGAAGCCGAGAGCGCGAAGACCGTGGCAGCCATGGCCAAAGCGGAAAAAGCCAAGGTTAACTCGCCGCCAAGCTTAAAGGAGCTGCTGAAAGCAGCTCGAGAGGAAGGCAAGCATTGGAAGACGCAGTCCGCGAGGCACATGAGCCGCACAGGCGGCCGAGCAGCGAGAAGTGGAATTGAAGGTCTCGGCTGTAGAAGAGTTCAATCTTGCTTCTATTTAAGATTCTGGCTCAGCCAACTATATATAGACCTTCCTCTAAAGGCTGCCTAAAGTGGGACCGGCGAGAACGACCTCTTAGGTTAGGCCTCGGCCCGTTTTGCTTTGCATAACTTTTGTCTATATTTTTATTGTTACATTTTTTGTGTCCACGTCAACTTTTTGTACGGCCTATCTTATAAAGAAATAATTTTGTAACATTATTTGGTAACTCTGGTGACCAAATCTGGTCACCTAGACCCACGATGGCTCGTTACGGCTCATTCACGTCCTGTCAACCAACGTGGCACCGTCATCGAAGGGCACGCCCTCCCCAGGATGGCTCAAAGACCTCCATTGTGTGACTCCCGTGATCGGAAGCTGTCAGGTTCCGCTGCGGCGTACCTCCGAGCAGATCACCCGCCTTCCCTTACCGAACAACTATGAACAGCTTCCGAGCAAGAACAGTGACTCGCTCCATGAAACTACCCTCGATGTTACCGAACAGCATGTTCGAGCCTCCACGTGGGTCACCTGCTCGGAAAGCATTTCCGAAGGGTTCCGAGCAGGCTCTCTGGCTTCCAGAACGGTTGTAACCGTCTCAGGCCACGTTCTCCACCATCAAGGGGCGTGAACTGCCTGGCAGCCTAACGGGCATCGGAGTCATAACTCCTCCCGTTATGCGCGTGCGTCAAGGCGCCTCTTCTGGCACGATCTGCCCAACGTTACGCACGTTGGCCTCTACATCAACGCCTATAAAGGTACAGGTACAGTACCATGCAACGGTACGTTCTCTTCCTCACGCGAACACATTCTCGCATTCCGAAACCCCCTGCCTCACAAGCTCTCCACTGACTTAGGCATCGGAGGGTTTCCCCGGTTTTCACCGGGCCTCCTGATCCTATTATGGTTTTGCAGGTCTTCGTCCCCACCAGCAATCGTCTTCCCTCTCTTATTCCAGTGGAGGCCCGTTTGGCTCAGGTCCAAACAGGATCACGCCACCACAGTAACATATTAAAATAACAACATCATTAAAATTATATCTTATCAGTAATTAAAATAAAAAAGTTAAAAACATCTCATACATAATGAAATTGTAGTATATTTTGATTAGTGTGTTATTTTAATATGTTATCAAATAGTGTTATTAAATTATTTTCCATCTTATAATGCCAACGTCTCAACAAGGATGTAAGAACTTATCACACTAATGACATGCATGGTGGCTTTGCTTGCTATTTGTGGACATGATGTTTATGCTCGGTCCAACTCTTTTTAGGCTTTTGGGATTATCATTGTAACCTTATGTGGTAAAAAAGAACTCTAATTTTAGGAGGTGATGACTTCGAGCATGAAGGCCTCTTCATTTAGGAGGTGGCAGCTTCGAGCATGGCCGACCTTTTCGTTTGAGAGGTGGCAGTTTTGAGCATGGCCATCTTCATCGTCTAGAGTTGGTAGCTCTAAGCACGACCAACATGTTTGCTTGAGAGGTGGCAACTTCGAGCATGGGTGACCTCTTTGTTTGGGAGGTGAAAACTTCAAGCATGGCCAATCTCTTAGGTTGGGAGGTAGTAGCTTCAAGCATGGCCGACCTCTTCGCTTGGGAGGTGGCAGTTTCGAACATGGTCCACCTCTTGGTTTGGGAGGTGGCATTTTGGAGGATTGGAAATTTTTATTGATGACAACAATAGTGACTTACACATAGCATTTGCGCAAGTTACTTACATTCCAAATCCTCAAGATAGGTTGGCCTTCCGAGGTCTCCAGTTGATAGGCTCCCTTTCCCAAATTAACTTCACCCGGTAAGGTCCTTCCCAATTTGGCACTAGTTTATCGACGACATTAGCTAGATCAGAGGTTTGACCTTTTAGAGGGCAAGGTCTCCAACCAAGAACAATCGGTCTTGAACTTACCTATTATAGATTCATGCAGTAGACTACCGTACCAAGGCTCGTTCCCTAACCTCATCGATGAGCTCGATGTTGCTGGCCATCAAGTCGTCATTGGCCTCTGGGTCATAAGCATGTACTCGTGGAGGAGGCTCCCCAATCTCCACATGGAGAACTACTTTAGTGCCAAATGTGAGATTAAAGGGGAGTTCTCTGTGGCTGACCTTGGAGTTATCCAATATGACCAGAGGACAGAGAGGAATTCCTCCACCCATTTGCCTTGGGCCAGGCCAAGGTGAGTTTTGAGACATTGAAGGATGGTATAGTTGGTGACCTCGGCCAACCCATTAGTCTGAGGGTCAGCGATTGAAGCAAAGTGTTGCTCTATATCGTGAGCTATGCAATGCTCACAAAAGACCTTGTCGATGAACTGGGTCCCATTGTTCCTGATGAAGAGGCATGGAAGTTCAAATGGGGAGATGATGATCTTCCACACGAAGCACCGCTTTCTCAATCATGTGTCAAGAGTTATCGAATGTCAAAGGACTTAGAATTCTCAGCGCCACCATAAGATTAATTGTTGTTTACATTTTTGTAAACTTAATCAATTATCATACTACTTAGAGTGGACAGAAAAACCAATCTAGAACTTAATCGATTCTCAATCTTCATATGGCCTAGAATAAATGTAGAGATCAAAATAGGAATGTTTAGTGGTAGAAGAACCAAATCTCTAAAATCGGTTAAAAATTAAATTACTCATAAAATATTGAATCCGAATATGCAATCATCATAGTCATATGTGAAGCATTATCATCAATAAACATTAAAATATGCTTATCACAGATAGACATAGAAATCAAATTCAACATTCTATTCATATAAATTAAATTCAACATTCTATTCATGAAATAAATCATATAAGTTAATACTTTGAGCATGATGTATAAATGACTTGATAAACAAGATATTTATACATACATGGTTTACTTAAACACTCAATTTCAATTTAAGTGTTTTGTTGATCACTCAAAACTAAGCATTGTAGAGATATTAGTATGGTGCAACTTGCAACAAAGTTGAGAGATGTCGAGAGCTAGATTTGTTCTTCTTATGTGTGCTCCTTGTTTTACCTTTATATCCCCTATGAAGATCCTTTCTGAAGATGGGAATTGGCAACTATTATCACTCTAGCTATCTTTCATGTCGTCTGTTTCAGACGAGAATTATGGACATAGATATTGTAGTGGCTATTTCTAGCCACCATCTGGTACTGGGCCCGTCATGGCATGCCCAGTCCGGCAGACAGACGTGGCCTTATCACAAGGCACCACGGTGTTTAGGGGACGCCTTCGAAGATCCGTGTCCGATCCCTGCAGTCAAGTACCTGTGGGGCCCAGCGATCGCCTCCGAGCACCACCCAGCCTGTTTGGACAAGGACCCTTCCTTCCGAACAGAGTCTGCTCGGATTGCTCCCTACGTCCCTTCTGCACGGGCAGCACCTCTTTACATCAGGCACCTAGCAGCGAGATAGGCCTCCGGGCACCAGGTGCCGAACAACAGGTCTGCCTCACCTGATAGGTTACATGTTCGGTACCTCCCTCCCACGACGGAGCTGAGCAGCCCTTCATCACCTCATGACAGCTACAACGGCTACGCCACGCGCGCCCCACGATCAAGCGGGGTGTTAACTGCCCAGCTCCTCAACAGGCGCCTCAACGCGTAACTCCCCCCGTGGTGTGCACTAACCGACGCGCCTTTCCAGGCACAATCCAGAGCCGTTACGACCATCCACCTCAGCGTCCATGCCTATATAAGACACAGGTATAGCGCCATGCAGAGGTATGTTGACTCTTATGCAAACACATCTCATACGAGAATTTCCATCCACTCCAATCATCTACTGACTTTGACATCGGAGGGTTCTCCAGGTTCTTCAACCGAGCCCCCTGATCCATTTCTGGTTTTACAGGTTTTCATCCGCCACCAGCGCTCTTCTTCTCTTCTTCAAGTGCAGGCCCACCAGGCTCCGGCCCAGGCACAAAAAGGCCTCCACAGATATCATTAGTCTCCATATTCTGTAGGGAGTAGACTTTATCTGATTGTTATGCTAAAGGGACATAGGCATTTTACACAATCTCTTGCTTATTTACCATCAATCTTTACATCATGAGATCATGGGCACACACTTGATTGTGACCTTTAATATGGGATTTGAACTATCTCGGCGATCCACCCTCTTAAGAATTGGGTCAGACTAACTTCTTGAGTCTAGTCAGCCCGATAATAGGATATCAACAGATAAATAGATAGTGTAGGATGCTCTCCAATGAACATGTATCTACTACAATGACCGCATGGGTTGTAGGGACTCGGGATCTACAGCTTGTTAATGATTCGATGTGGCACAAACTCTGTTCCATTACTCACGAGTTTGAAAATTCAGAAAAGTAGATAACCAATCTAGTGAGATGAACAAAAAATTAAAATAACTACAGTTGAAATTAAATTACAATATTTTCAAGGTAAAAGATGTCCCAAATGACAATACAAATAAAAGAAACAAAACTTAACATCCCACATGGGGCATATCTCGAAGATCTCGCTCCAACACCACTAGCAAAAAGAAGTTATCCTTCACGACCTACTCTCTAGTCTGGGGTAGATGCTATGCACTTGAGTCTTCACCTACTAAAGTAAGGAGTGATCCTCATAAGTAATAGGTTCAATAGGGATCCTCTAATCCCACCACCTAGAAAAATAGCACACAACAAAATATGATAAAAAGATAATTAATTAACTAAGTAGGAAAGTAATAATTGATGAATTAAGTACTGAACCAATCTACACAACGGTGAGATCAAGACATATATGCACATCTATAGAGTTAACAATGGGGTATTCTCGAACCAAGACTAGTCAACATGCACTAGCCTACACTCGGTTCGGTCAACACACATATTAGTCTCAATGATATGAAACACAACTACTAGTCTTGTAATCATGCATGCTAATGGGCCAATGGGCTTCTCACCTCCAACTATCCCCCCATGCCTAACCACCTTCACACGCATGAAATGAAGCATGTGACAGCTCAACACAACTAATTAAACCACAGTCTAGCCAAGCGGTGGCCCCATACCTAACAACCCCTACTAGCCTCTGGAACGTTGCAGAATGAGGCAAATGAGAAAAGTGAGACTTACTAGGGACCATGGCTTTACACCCCACCAAGGTATCCTCTCCCCCAACCACGTGTGCAAACAAGTGATCTACACAAGTCATGACCTCCAACCATTTTTTCTCCAGCATAGACGTAGGCTCAAAACATAGGGAGGTCCTAGGAAATGACTCTAAATCGATCGTGCCCAAATCACAAAGACAAACTCCTGACTCTCTCTCGATCATCATGTACTGACACCACCAAGGTACTCGACTAACAGGGGCATCGTGTTAGGAAGATGGCACCGACAACTATGGAACTCTGAGTGTGTGGAATATCGACCAAAATAACTCATTGAAACTTGACTCATAATGCATTAGGAGTTACTGATGTCTTAACATTAAAACACATTAGGCCTGACATGTCTACAAAAACTTGAAAAGTTCTAGATGATAGATCCTCCCAAGAACCTCGAGGAGAAAAAGAGCCAAGTTTATTGGGTCACTATCTCAGAACATGTTAGCACACACCAACACCTCTACTGGGGCACATCAATGCCCATTGACGCCTTAATCTCATCACTGAAAAACCCTTAGAAGAAGGGATGCAACGTATTAAAAATGTGTCCTTCAGGGCTAACATGTCTGCACATATGGCCCAGACCAACTCTTCCAACTTTTGAAACCCCCAAATTGCCAACTAGCAAAAAAGAAAAACAAAGAAAGAAAGGGATAAGGGAAGGAGACTAGATCCATATTGCTTCAAGTATACATTCGGTGAGAAATCACAAAAAAACCAAGGAAAACAATGGTCACCCATTTGGCAAGAAACCAAGAAAAATGGAGCTCATTCTCTCCCTTGACAAGGAAAATCACCATTTCACCAAATAAATCCCACATTTCTCTCCCTATCCATGCTTCTATTAAGGTGTGTGAAACTAAAAGGATCTAGACTATGATTAGCCCTAGAGGGGGTTAAATAGTGTTGAACCACTCCTATATTTTACCATTTTATTTTGGTGATAACAAAATTTATGTTAATTAATTATTATTAAAAATATTTAATATTATGTTTTTTCTAATAAATATAAATTTACATGATTAATTGAATATTAAATATATTTATTATCATGATTTTTCTAATAATAAATTAAATATAAATTTTGTTATCACCAAAATAAAAGGGTAAAATATAGGAGTGGTTCAACAATCTCCCCCTTTTTGGTGATGACAAAATTTATGAGAATTTTCTAACAAAAATACGTAAAGTATAGAAAATACAGAAAATTCACAGATAATGCATACCATGCATACTAAGTGTTGATTTCTGTGTTTAAGTTTCTATTTCAGATTTTAGAAAAACCTATTCACCCCCCCCCCCCCCTCTAGGTTAGCTTGCTGCCGTACCAAAAAGGCCAACAAGTGGTATCAGAGCGAGGTTCTCTGATCTATCAAGAAGATCTAACGATCTTAGAGAAGATCCATGGCAGCTCAAGGATATGCTGAAGGTCAATCAGTCACCAGACCTCCATTCTTTGATGGAGAGGACTACCAATATTGGAAGATGCGAATAGAATGCTTCATTCAGGGCACAGACTTCGATCTGTGGCAGGTAATAGAGGTAGGTGATTTTGTTGTTGTTCCTGTTCCAGGCACTACTGTTATTACAATAGCTGATAAAAATAAACTATCTTTAAACTTTAAAGCTAAGAACTATTTATGTTGTGCTTTATCTAAAAAAGAATTAGTAGAGTATCTACATGTAAATCTGCTAAAGAAATATGGGATAAACTGCAGATAACTTATGAAGGAACAGATAAAGTAAAACAAACTAGAATAGATATTCTTGTCTCACAATATGAGCAATTTAAAATGTTTCCAAATGAAAATATCACTCAAATGTATAATAGATTTTCAAGTATAGTAGTTGGTCTAAGCTCTCTTGGTAAAAATCTTTCTGATGAGGAAACTGTTAGAAAAATACTTAGGTCCTTAACTATTTCATGGACACCTAAAGTAACTGCTATTGAAGAGGCCCATGATTTAACCAAATTGTCAATTGATAATTTAATAGGTTCTCTCATGGCACATGAAATAAATATGAAGCGATTGTCTGAAAGCTCATCTAAGAAGAAATGTACTAATGCTCTTAAGGTTGTAGCTGCTCCTTCCACTTCTTCTTCTAGCTCCAAAAATGCAAATTCTGAAGACAGTGACGTAGATGAAGTTCTGTCCAAGCTTCAGAAAATTTTCAAGAAGAAGAAAAATGGATCGAAAAGGATTCAAAAGAAAAACAGAAAAGAGAAAGAACCAGTCTACTATGAATGCAGAAAACCTGGACATCTGAGACCGGATTGTCCAAGACTCAAGAAGACTGGTCAAAATGAAAAACCAAAAAGAAGCACAAGAAATTCAAAAGAAAAGCCATGGCGGCTGCTTGGGAAAATGAAGAGACCACATGCTCAGAATCATCAAGCTCAGAATCAGAGAAAGAGCAGGTAAATCTAGCCCTCATGGTAGGACTAGATGAGGTACATCCTAACTCATCTTTTGATTCTTGCACAGATTCAGGATCAGAATCTGAAGACTTAGAAGAAGTATTTAATGAACTATATGAAAAATATAAAAATGTTGTAAAAGAATTAAAGAATCTGAAAAACAACACTATTAGTATTTTCTATGCTTATTTGTGAATTTTCTGTATTTTCTATGCTTTACGTATTTTTGTTAGAAAATTCTCATAAATTTTGTCATCACCAAAAAGGGGGAGATTGTTGAACCACTCCTATATTTTACCATTTTATTTTGGTGATAACAAAATTTATGTTTAATTAATTATTATTAAAAATATTTAATATTATGTTTTTCTTAATAAATATAAATTTACATGATTAATTGAATATTAATATATTTATTACCATGATTTTTTAATAATAAATTAAATATCATGATTTTTCTAATAAATATAATTTTATGACATTATTCTATAATGATTTGCACTAAACAGATAAATGGATTCCATTCAATATATATATGGATTTCAGTTCAAAGTGCCACATCGATTTGGTCTCATAACGATTTGATAAGTGACTCTCATAAGGATTCCTTTGTACCCACACAGATTATCACACAGATTACCACACAGATTACCACACAGATTATCATACAGATTACCACACAGATTACCACACAGACTCCTTTGTAACTCATAAGGATTCCTTTGTAACTCACACAGACTCTTTTGTAACTCATAAGGATTCCTTTGTAACTCACACAGACTTCTCATAATAATTCCTTTGTAACTTACACAGACTTCTCATAAGGATTCCTTTGTAATTCACACAGACTTCTCATAAGGATTCCTTTGTAACTCACACAGACTTCTCATAAGGATTCCTTTGTAACTCACGCAGCCTTCTCATAAGGATTCTTTGTAACTCACACAGACTTCTCACATGGATTCCTTTGTAACTCTCATAAGGATTTGATAAGTGAAACATCGATTCCTTTGTAAAACATGGATTTCACTTAAACATAGATTTCCTTTATATTCCAAAATATTTTTGGCATCTAGTGAAAAAGTCAAATATTCTTGATTTGCGTAATCCTCTATCTTTTTGACATGAGATCTTTTTGCTTATCTCTCTAGATCTTTTCTTTCCTGCCAACAAAAAGGGGATTACTTACTACTTCTGGGTGGCAACAGGAAACATATAGGTATGAGCCTTTTTGATAGAAACACTCTTTTATCTAAACACTTTTTTCTATGCTTGCAGACCTCGTAGACCACAAATTATCAGAAGAAAGAGAAGATGAGCAACGGCTAGAACTCCAACGGATTTTTCAAATTGCTCATATAAAAGATGAAGCAAGGCTGAAGAAGAAGCATGAGCTTTTCTGAAGATCTTTTGAATGAGTGTACAACCAGTGAGGAACCTGAACTCCAAATACACTCAAAGAAAAAGAGAGAAAGAGCCTGAGCCCAAGAAGAAGTGTTCAAGCATCTGAAGCATTGAAGCATTCAAGCTCCTTCTCCTCTCTTCTCTCTCTCTCTGTGTGCATCTTGTAATCTGGGGGAGAGAGTCTTTTGTTGAGAGTTCTTTTAGTTGGTTTTATTTGTTCCAACTCTCAGCTTTGTTCTTTCTTTTCTAAGAAAGATTTCTGTCCAGCTGTAGGACTGTATACAGTGTAGAACCTAGCTAGGGGTTTGTGTCTAGCAGAACCGCACTGGGTTTGTACCAGGAGGTTGGCTTCTTTACCTGTAAGAGAAGTGGGCTGCCTTCTTGCCCGGGAAAGAGAAAAAGACCAGCTGGGGTGTTGGGTGTTGTAGTGTCCTTAAGGGGGACTGTACCTTGGTGAGTGAAATCCCAAGAAGTTGCTTGGGGACTGGACGTAGGACTTCCATGTGGGAAGGGCCGAACCAGGATAAACTCCTTGTGTCTTTTGTGTGATTGTTTATTTGCTTCCGCACTACTCTCTTTATCACACTAAACTAACCAAACCTTCAAGTGTTGATTTCTGTGTTTAAGTTTCTATTTCAGATTTCAGAAAAACCTATTCACCCCCTTCTAGGTTAGCTTGCTGCCGTACCAAAAGGGCCAACAAATAGGGCTTGAAAAATTTGTCTTGAATGACCAATGGAAACTAATGCAAAAATAAAAATATGATGCAAGGCAAAGAGAAGAGAGGGGAGAAGGAAGCAAGCACACGAGGAGACACCGATTTATCCTGGTTCGGTAAGACCCCCTTTGGTCTACCTACATCCAGTCCTCACCAACACGGTGAGATTTCTCACTCTACGAAAGATCACACCCGCTGGTTTAAATGGTGCGCAGCTCACCAACACTCCGCTAGTTAACACGGTGCCTAGCTCACCAACACACAGCTAGTTGATGCGGTGTCCAGCTCACCAAGAAAGAACTTAGAAAGCAAAGAACTTGATGAGAGAAAAATGAAACAAGCAACAGCAGATGCAAAGCTCTTGAGGAAGATCTTCAGATGTTGTTGAAGCTCTGAAGCAGCAAAGATCTCCTCCAAATAGACCTTCTTCAAAGATGCAGCAGGTGGAAGCTCAAGAAGGTGAGAAAAACTTGAAAGAGAGAGCTAAAGATGAAACTCTAGAAGGTGACTCTCTTCCCCATGAAATTTCTTGCCTAGGGTTTCCCCCAAGTGTCATTTTTATAACCCTTCCACAAAAGTAGCCGTTTGAGAGAGGTGGAAAGTGGTCTTGGTCAAAAAGGTATTCAAAAAGTGCATTTCAGAAGGTTCTGTATGTCAGGGTCGACTCCCACTTTTGCTGGGGTCGACTCCAGTTCATCCAGGGTCGACTCCTTCACAATTTGGAGGTCGACTCCCTTTGAACAAAAGAGTCACTTCTGAACAGAGGTCAACTCCCTTATAGAGCTGGGGTGGACTCTGAAAAACTGAACACAGTCGGAGTCGACTCCTTCAGAAATATGGGGTCGACTCTGCATGGCCTTTTGAATGGAGGTCGACTCCCATAGACTAGGGGTCGACTCTGAAAAACTGAACACAGTCAGGGTCGACTCCTTTACATCTTTGAGGTCGACTCCAATAGGCAGGAATTATTTGGGGCTTCTTTGTGAGTCCTCTTGCTTGTGTAGACTACCTTGTTTTCTACATTTACTTTGCAAACTTGTTAGCAAACAACATGAGTGTTTTGTAATCATCAAAATTCAAAGGGATCCAATAATCTCCCCCTTTTTGATGATGACAAAACACCTATACAGTAATACTCATTTCTCGAAACCAATCACTGATACCGAAACACAATGAGGCACATAAATCAAAACATCAATTCACACGGAATTCTCAACACATTAAAGCACATAAATTAAAACACTAATTCATTCAATTTGCTCAAAGATAGGATCATGTATTTCCATTCATAACTCAGAAAGTTACAAGTATGATCATCTCCCCCTTACTATAAGCACCAAAAAGATACAAGTATTATCTCCCCCTTACTATGAGCACCGTTAGAAGACATTCACACACAAAAACAGAGTAAAGTTCTAGTGCTATCACAAAACTATCATCACTTCACACAAGTTCTCCCCCTTTTGTCATTGTCAAAAAGAGAAGAAGGAGGAAACAAATTAATATGTGATGCTTATGAAGAAGATGAACACATTCCTAATTCACGGTGCAATGAAGTAAACGGTCTTCACACAGCGGTTTAGTGAAAATGTCAGCCAATTGGTGTGTGGTGTCAATAAAATTTAATTCAATATCGCCCCTAGAGACATGATCTTTAATAAAATGATGGCGTACTTCAATATGTTTAGTGCGAGAATGTTGAACAGGATTCTTTGATAAATTTATGGCACTTGTATTATCACAAAACAACAGAAATTTAGACAAGCATATCACATAGTCTTATACGGTGTTTAATCCAAAGTGCTTGTGTGCAACAACTCCCGACTACGATATACTCGGCTTCAGCTGTCGAGAGAGCAACACAATTTTGTTTCTTGGAGGACCACGAAATGAGGCAACCTCCCAAGAAATGACACGTTCCGCTTGTGCTCTTCCGATCAATCTTACACCCAAATAGTCCGCATCGGTGTAACCAACCAAGTCGAAGGAACATCCTTTGGGATACCATAAACCAAAAAATCTATGAAGCAAGATACCGAAAGATTCGTTTAACAGCAATTAAGTGCAATTGTTTGGGTGAACTTTGAAATCTCGCACACAAGCAAACACTAAATAATATATCGGGCCTATTGCAGTTAAGTAAAGTAGAGATCCGATCATACCTTGATAAAGCTTAGAATCAACAGGCTTACCAAGCTCATCATTATTCAATTTTGTTGTTGTAGACATAGGCGTTGGAAGAGGCTTGGTGTTGCTGAACCCATATTTCTTTAGCAATTCTTTTGTATACTTTGATTGACTCACAAAGATGCCATCTTGACCTTGGTTTATCTGAAGTCCGACAAAGAAATTGAGCTCACCCATCATGCTCATCTCGAACTCCCCCTGCATCAACTCAGAAAAATCCTTGCACAATTTTTCTTTAGTAGAGCCAAACACAATATCATCCACTATATTTGAACAGGTAAAACATCTGAACCAACACACTTTATAAATAGAGTTGAGTCAACAAAACCATGCTTAAAATCATGTTGAATAAGAAATTGACTCAATCTTCATACCATGCATGCGGTGCTTGCTTAAGACCATATAGAGCTTTATGAAGACAAAAGACATGGTTGGGAAATTGGATCCTCAAACCCAGGAGGTTGCTCTACATAGACTTTCTCTTTAATGAAACCATTAAGAAACACACTTTTAACATCTATTTGAAATAATTAAAAATTTTGGAACAAGCGAATGCTAATAGAATCCTAATGGCCTCAAGTCTAGCAACCGGTGCAAAGGTCTCATCATAATCTATCCCTTCTTCTTAAGAGTATCCTTGGGCAACTAAACGAGCTTTGTTCCGAGTTACCACACGGATTCATCAAGTTTGTTTCGAAAAACCCACTTAGTTCCGATCACAGGATGGTCATTCGGACGAGGAGACAAAGTCCACACTTTGTTCCTCTCAAACTGATTTAGTTCCTCAAGCATAGCAATAGACCAATGTTCATCAAGAAGGGCTTCATCAACATTTTTTGTTCAAATTGAGAAATGAAAGCAATATAATCACACTGATATTGAGTTTTCGAGTTCGCATACCGGATGACGGATCACTTATCACATTACGATTGGATGACTCGACATGATCTTCCATGCTCGGGGTAATTCATCATTTGTCGAGGATACTTGAAGTTCTTCAAGAGGAGGATCTTCTTTTCCTTTTCGTCACCAACAAGTTGGGTAGGATCATCCATTACTTCTGCACTAGGCTCCGTAAGATCTAAATCATGTAAGGTTAACTCTTGATCCTTCATGATTTCTGCATCATCATCATCATCATTTCTTTTTCTAGCATTGTGGTTAGTTTCATCAAAGATTACATGAATGGATTCTTCTACAACTAGAGTTTTCTTGTTAAATACATGAAAAGCTTTAGAATGAGATGAATAACCAACAAATATACCTTCGTCGCTTCTAGGATCAAACTTACCTATGTCTTCTTGTCATTTACCAAGATGAAGCATTGCACCCGAATGGCTTGAAGTAGAACATGTTTGGTTTTCTGCCTTTATAAAGTTCATATGGAGTCTTATGCAACAAATGTCTAATCAAACAATAGTTAGTGATATAGAAAGCAGTATTAATAGCTTCAGCCCAAAAATATCTAGGTAAAACAGATTCACATAGCATAGTTCGGGCCATATCAATCAAAGTCTGATTTTTCCTTTCAGCCACACCATTTGCTAAGGAGTTCTCGGAGCAGAAAAATTATGACTGAAACCTTCATTATCATAAAAAGAATTGAATTGCATATTTTCGAATTCCTTACCATGATCACTACGGATAGCATTAATTACATAACCTTTATCATTTTGAACTTTCTTACAGAACTTTATGAATTCAGTTAATGCATCACTCTTATGAGCTAAATACAAAACCTATGTAAATCGAGAGAAATCATCAACGATCACAAAGTCATATCGTTTACCACCTAGATTAGCAGTTCTTGTCGGACCAAACAAATCAAGATGCAAGAGTTGCAAAGGCCGAGAGGTAGAAACAATGTTCTTGGGTTTAAATGAAGTTTGAGTTTGCTTACCCTTGGCACAAGCATCACAAACTCCATTTGAATCAAAATTATTTTAGGCAAACCGACGACAAGCTCACATCTAGACAATTTGGAAATAATCCCAAAGCTAACATGGCCTAACCTTCGGTGCCATAGCCATGGGTTGGAGTTATTTGCTACAAAGCAAATCTCATTTTCATCCAAATCATCCAGATTAACAGTATAAACATTTCCATTTCGATTTCCTACAAACTTGATTTCATTCGAGACATTATCGATCAACATGCAGTGAGATGCATCAAATGTAACTCTAAATCTTTATCACAAAGCTGACTAATACTGAGCAAGTTATGTTTTAAACCATCTACAAATAAACATGTTTAATGCTAGTGGAGGAAGTTTTACCAATGTTTCCAATGCCTATTACCCTTCCTTTGTTGTTGTCTCCAAACGTCACACTTCCACCGTTTTTCTTTTCAAGACTGAAAAATTGTAATTTGTCTCCCGTCATGTGCCGAGAGCAACCACTATCCAAATACCACTCTTTATTCATCGAACTATTGTAGCCCTGCAAAAATAGAGAATTTTACACTTGATTTCTTGGTACCCAGATTTATTTGGGTCCATCATGTTAGTTCAATTCTTGGTTGTTTCTTTTGACACCTACATCGTTTTGATTTTGTGGATGTTCTTACGGAACCAACAACTCTGAATTTTATGCCCCTTCTTGCCACAATAATTACATGTAGTAAAAGGAGTACTAGATAACTTAACTCCAACAAAAGAAGTTCAAGTTTTATGCTTTGACTTGTGAGGAATAAATCCAATTCCTTCTTTTCTAAAGACGCATTTTATGCTACCAAGAATAGCATCTAAATATCACGACCACGCACAAATGTAGACAAGACATTTTTTAATCTATCTACTTCCTTTTGAATGTTAGAATAATCGTTTTTCAAACTAGGAATTTATTCTTCTAATGTTTCAACATTTTTCTTAAGCAATGTATTCTCACTTACTACTTTATCAACATTTTTACATTCATGCAAACACAATGCATTCAACTCTTGAGTCATTAAATCAATACTTTTCTTCAGGCATTTATTCTCAAGTTTGCATTCAACAAATTTTCATATAACTCATTAAACGCATCATGAAGTTCTTCGAATGTAAAGGTTTCAGAATTACCTTCTCATGGTTAGATTTGGCCATGAGACATAGGTTGGCGATTTCCTCTTCACTTTCTTCTTCTGTGGAGGTATCTTCATCACTCCATGCAGCAAGGGCCTTCTTCTTTGATGTCTTGCCATTTCCTTGGAGTATGTCTTCTTCTTTTTGAGTTTAGGACATTCAGGACGGATATGTCCCAGTTTTCTGCACTCAAAGCATGTGACTTCCTCATTCTTGGAGGTTTCCCTTTAACTTGATTCCTCTTCTGAAATCTTCTGTTTCTTGGATTGAAGTTGGACCGACGTTTGTTTAGAAACTTCTTGAATTGCCTTGTCATTAAGACAATTTCTTCATCATCGATCTCTTCAATGCTATTGTCACTGTCACACTCATTAAGCACATTAGTAGCTTTGAGGGCAAGACCCTTTTTCTTTTTAGAGTCGTCCCTTTTTCTTTTCAGTAAAAGCACTCTGCTCTCCAAAACCAGCCATAGTCAATCCACACTAGAGGTTGTAAAACCCTTTAAACTAGTGACCAAGCTCTGATACCAAATGAAAGGATCTAAACTATGACTAGCCCTAGAGGGGGGTGAATAGGGCTTGAAAATTTTGTCTTGAATGACCGATGGAAACTAATGCAGAAATAAAATATGATGCAAGGCAAAGAGAACAGAGAGGGAAAAAGGAAGCAAGCACACGAGGAGACACCGATTTATCCTGGTTCGGTAAGACCCCCTTTGGTCTACCTACATCCAATCCTCCCCAACACGGTGAGATTTCCCACTCTACGAAAGATCACACCTACTGGTTTAAACGGTGCCCAGCTCACAAACACTCCGCTAGTTAGCACGGTGCCTAGCTCACCAATAGACAGCTGGTTGATGCGGCGCCTAACTCACCTATACTCTGCTAGTTAACACGGTGCCCAGCTCATCAACACACAGCTAGTTGATGCGGTGCCCAGCTCACCAAGAAAGAACTTAGAAAGCAAAGAACTTGATGAGAGAAAAATGAAACAAGCAACAACAGATGCAAAGCTCTTGAGGAAGATCTTCAGATGTTGTTGAAGCTCTGAAGCAGCAAAGATCTCCTCCAAATGGAACCTTCTTCAAAGATGCAGCAGGTGGAAGCTCAAGAAGGTGAGAAAAGCTTGAAAGAGAGAGCTGAAGATGAAACTCTAGAAGGTGGCTCTCTTCCCCACAAAATTCCTTGCCTAGGGTTTCCCCCAGGTGTCCTTTTATAGCCCTTCCACAAAAGTAGCCGTTTGAGAGAGGTGGAAGTGGTCTTGGTCAAAAAGGTATTCAAAAAGTGTTTTTCAGAAGGTTCTGCATGTCAGGGTCGACTCCACTTTTGTTGGCGTCTACTCCAGTTCATCCAGGGTCGACTCCTTCACAATTGGAGGTCGACTCCCTTTGAACAAAAGAGCCACTTCTAAACAGAGGTCGACTCCCTTATAGAGCTGGGGTCGACTCTGAAAAACTGAACACAGTCAGAGTCAACTCCTTCAGAAATATGGGGTCGACTCTGCATGGGCTTTTGAATGGAGGTCGACTCCTATAGATTGGGAGTCGACTCTGAAAAATTGAATACAGTCAGGGTTGACTCCTTTACATCTTTGAGGTCGACTCCAATAGGCAGGAATTATTTGGGACTTCTTTGTGAGTCCTCTTGCTGTGTAGACTACCCTATTTTCTGCATTTACTTTGCAAACTTGTTAGCAATCAACATGAGTGTTTTGTAATCATCAAAATTCAAAGGGGTCCAACAAAACCAAGCATAGGAACTAGTATGGAAAGTCACTTTACATTAAAATGAAGAGCATAACCCATTGCAGAATTCTTGGAGATTGTCCACCTCCTCGTCATCGTCTCATCCATCAACATCATCACCCGATGCTAAATACGATGTTATTGTCGTCCTCATCCATCAAGTGTTGTCAGTCATCAGAGGGAGAGAAAGAGATGATGAAGGAGCTTAGCCAAGAAGTGAGGAGAAAGAATGTGAAGCTTAGAGGAGGGTCCCTATAAAATGTCCAACAACTTAAATGTATCAACGCACTATGACGCAAGTAGTGGGAGACACATATGTGCGTATAGTATAACACATTCAGAATGTGTCACCCTACACTGACATATAGATCTATCTGACACTTGGCACACAACATTGACCTTTGTCGGCTCTAACTAATACACTAGCAGACGTGTCCATCTTACCAGATGCACTCTCAGCCAGGAAAACAAATTATTCAGGACCAGATAAGAAGACTGTGATTGCCTATGTTTGGAAGCAATATGGAGGAGAAGAAACAAGCAAGTCTTTGAAAGAAAAGAGGATCCATATGAATTAAATTTCAAAGCCATCTTAGAATCAGCTTTTAATTTGCTGAAGCCAACTTGTCAGACAAAAAGAAGGCTAAGAACTACACATTGAAAGGTGTCAGTAAGGAATTACATGGCCGCCTGGGTCATGGTCATATGGATCCCCTGCAAAACTGTAACAGAAATTGGTGGGAAAAGCCAGAAAGTAGTTGGTTAAAGGGCAATTTTGATGGAGCTAGAAAGGAAGGGCAAGAAATGGTGCACTCTGGAGCTGGGTTTATAATTAGAAATGACATGGGCAATACTCTGTTTGCAGGAGCATCTTATCTAAATCAGTCTACAATCCTCAAAGCGGAGATCCTAGTTGCAAAACATCAATTGATAGTGTTGTTAAGTTCAAAGATCAGAATTTTGAAGGGCTAATTATAGAAGGAGACAATGCAGAAGTGGTCAGAGCGATGTTGAACCAGAAAAAGCACCAGTGGAGACTAGAGACATTGCAAAAGAAATAATTTAAAACTGAACGCATGGGAACTACACACAGTAAAGCTGATTGATAGAAGGGCAAATAAGACAGCGGATTGGCTGGCGAAACAAGCGAGGATTGCAAAATTTGATATCACTTGGACGGAGGCTCTACCTGAAGAGTTGTCCTACATATGCAAGGAAGAAGAATCAAGGGCCTACTTCTCACAAATGAAGCCACCTTAACCTCTGAATTTTTGGCCGTGTGGCCTACTTAGGGGAGCAAAGGAGGAAAACTATGGTTATTGTTATGGGTCTACCTGTTCTCGGAGCCATTTAGTGCTCCACCATCTATAAAAAAAAAAAAGATGCACTCTCAGCCATACAGTTTAACCCTTGGCATTCAGGTCAAACATCTAACGTTGACCAACCTATTACAAAGATGTGTCATGTCCCCATATATAGCTACCCGATATGGATTTGACATCTCGGTTAGAACACTACTATCTTAACTCCACTAACGAACAACATCATCTTACGCTGATGCGTTTAAGATGCATTCGATCGGGCACATGCATTTAGGCAATCTCCAGCCGCGTGTACCCATGATACAGCCATTCCCAGTTCGGATACGGGTGATCTCACCTCCTAATACCTTGCCGAAGAATCCGTAAAACCCAAGACATCACATGAGTTCCCTATCTTTGAGCTGAAGGCATTCGAACATCCGTTGTGGAAGAGTGCAGATCCTTCTTTTGCATCGTGCAATGGATCAGACTCCTCCATGAAAGGCTAAAAGTAGCGTTACCGAGCTAGCTTCTCTGATCGCCGACCATCGTTTGCTGTTTTTTGCCACCAAGAGCTTAGCTTAATATAATCAACTATTTCCTTGTCCAAAAAACAAAAAAAAAAGATCAGTGATAGAGAAGACGCTGGGCAATGATATATATATAATAGATATTGGTTCAAGAGGCAATTGCGTGGCCAATAGCAATATATATAGAATATATATATTAACCCAGCAGCAATAGATGCCTGCAGACACAGCGAAAGGTAGACAATGAACAAGAAGAAGAAAACCCGGCAGCAGGGTATGTGTGTGTGTATATGTAATGGTTGGACACCGTGATATGATGCATGTTATCACATGCATGATGAGCCGATCATCTCGACCTGTATATATCATGCAATATTGTTCTGAAAACTAGCTAATCTGTCCCGAGCGTTGGTGACGTGTATGGTTTCTCTTCTTCTAGCTAGCAGCTTAGAACTGTGTGTTGGGAAGAAAAAGGTCATGCATATGTACTTCTAACATGATTTGATTCAGAGAAAGAATCCCATTGCTCTAGAATAGAGTTCGAATCCCGCAGCTGATTAAGGTGGTGGTCCAAAGTCATGAAGAGGACAGTGGGTTATTCTGAAACAGTGTTCAAGATTTGGCAGCTGGGATGAGATATGAAGGAGATAAAAGAGGGTTGGGTTTGTTGTAAAAAAAAAGGATCAATTGTGTCAGTGGGACCAAGAACACGTACGTTATTATATATATATTGTGAGACTTACTATTCTTACCGAATAGTTAAGGTTGTGGGTTCTCTTGGCACAGTATAGGAATACTTTATTATATTTACGTATAATATTCCCTGCCTCTTATATGGTGATATACACTAGTTTACATAATTAACGAGTTGGAACGAAGAGATATGGAATATATATTATCTCCCCATTAATTTCACATGTTATCTAGTCAAATTACGATTGTCAAAAAAAAACAAAAAGTATGGGACAGGCGCCGGCCCTACGTTTATTAGTCAAACAGGTCATACCATACCAATCTGCATGCATATTTAATTGGAACCCTTCACAAACTCAAATCTTGGAGAGTCGAAGAAAGATTTTATGTATGTTTGGGGTTATTTGTCACAGATATAAAAGAGTGAAATTTCTCAATATTTAAAATACTACGCAGCCCACCTCATTATACCGAGGACGGACACTTAACTAGTACCTACGACCGGTAATAAATTTCTCTTATATGTTTGGTATTTGGATAAACTGGGGATAGACTGAAGTGGGGCCCCTCAATCTATCCCCAGTCTATCTAAATACTAACTCCACTATTTTGAAGATAACCTCAATTTATCTTCAGTCTATCCAAATATCAAACATAAGATTTCCAACACTTGCAAAGTCGCCACCAAATGAGGAGGTATATGAGTAAAGATATTTTAGTATCTCAGGTCAATGCTACATGCCTACATCCATGACTTATGTCTAAGTTTATTAAATACTTGAGAGGAGGTTATTAAGCTTCATAAATACACTAAATAAAAAGGGGGAAAAAACGTTACCTACCAAAAAAGAAAGAAAGAAAAAGAAAGTGAGCATTTGGTATTTAGATAAATATAATATTATTAAGATGCTACCACACAGAGAGCATGCCGTTTCTTGATAGACTTGTCTGTCATAATTAACCAGGAGATGAGAAGCATCGAATTCATGAATTCAAATTCGAAATATATTTGGCTTCGTAAGATTTGGAACCCTAAACTGATCAAGATGGAAGAAGAACTTCTATTCTAGAAGCAAAGTTTGATACATGTACTCTAACAACACAAATCCCTCAAGCAATGTCCAAATACCCACCTGATCCAAACCATGGAAAATCTCACTGGGATATCTCTTCGGACGCCCTAGAACTTTGATTTCTTCACGCTTCTTTCCACAATCTGTATATTGCTAACTTTTGTAATCTTGACCAAACAGATCTTGTACTAAAAAGAGTCCATCAAGATAACACAGATAATGAGTTGGTCCAACCATCACTATCGCCTACGTCAAATCTTGAGCCACCTTCAAAGGGGGATCCACACGTCTTACGACTCAAACATCTCCAAAGAAGAAAAAAACCTAAAGTGCCAATTGAGATATGATCCATTGTGATCAAATCTTTCGTGGCGCCCTAAGATGGGACTTGGGAGACTAGTTATCAAAGCTTAGTCTTTATAATACAAACTTCTGATCTTAGAATAGTTCGCGTGTAAAAGGCTATGGGAGTTCTAGTCCTTTCCTTGCAATTAAATTAGATACTTCTATTAAGTTAACCAAAAATATTACATAGTACGTAAGAGATGAAAAGAGAGTTCTAATCACTTATATAAATTATATATATTGTCTAAATGTTTGTTTTTGCATATATACTCTTAACCTAGGCCAATTATCATATATACCCTCTATTTACTTAAAATGATGTGATTAAATTGTCGTCTTAACCCCCACTCTCGCACCCACCTCTGCGGCTTAGAGTTGGAGGTGGCTATGGAGGTCGCTCTTGCGCAGGTGTTCTCTCCTCTGTTGCTTCTAATGGCCACCTCAAAGCACATAGCTGACCACCTCATCTACGCACGTGCGCACCTCCACCTATTTTCCGCTCGCCACCCTCTTTCCACAGTGGCCGCAATGGCCACAGAGTCGTCCCCCGCATCTGTCTTGGCTGTCAACAATGAAATCGGCATCATGTAGCTAATTGTTGAGATTAGCCGTCAACAACAAAATCATATATGCCTGTGATATCCGTCCAATGGTCCACATGGAGATGATCAGCAGTGCCTGCCCCAGAACATGTTGTCGCCTCCACTGCCTCTCCCAAGTGACAGCACTAGGAGGTCCTCCATGCCACCAACCAAGGAGAACCCACTTGGTTGTGGAGGACGTGGAGGACAGTCGTGGTGAGGACAAGATGGGGCGACGTATGACACCATTGTAGGGATATGTGGGCTCCATCACGGTGAGCAGAATGGCGAGGACCCCACCGGTACATGTACTCGTGACAACATCAAATTAAAGAAGTCGGGGCCGCAGGCGCTTGGGTCACCCATGACTAAGTGTAGGAGCTCCTTGAGGCAGACGAGAGATGCCAAGGAGGCGGCAAGTGCATGCGGAGGGGTTGTAGCTATCGTCGATGTAGAGGAATAGGGTCTTCTCACTCTATTGTGGCAGCCGTCGGGTTTCATCAAAAGCTGTAGCATCATGTCAACCATTGAACTCGAGGATGGAGAATATTTGTAGAGGGTGGCCACAAAGAAGTTGGGGCACTGTACTTGCACCACGGCCCAAGGGTCTATGTCGGGCCACAGATGAGCGGCGGTGGGCAAGAGTGGGGCATCTGAAGTGGCACTGTACCGACGCCACCAATGGTGGAGACGGGGGCAGCCCGAGACCCATATGAGGAGAAAATGAGGGCATTTTTTATATATCATGTGATCAAACATTTTTTGTAGAATATTCTTTCGAATATTCGTCAATCAGAGACGGCAGATAACTGCATGAGAGTATAACCCCATCATTTAAGTAAATGGAGGTATATATATATATATATATATATATGACAATATACTTAGATTAAGAGTATATATGTAAAAATAGACATTTAGAGGGGGGTATATATACAAAAATCCCTAATATATTTGTGAAAAAAAATCGCCAATTAGCATATAAAAATGCTTACTACCCACCTCGATTTGGTATATGTTCCCCAAGGTTATCTTCTTCTTTTTTGACAATTCCCCAAGGCTATCTTATAACTCGGTGTAACTAAACCACCAATATAACCTATTTTGCTTTGGTAAACTTTTGCATATCCCCCCAGAAAACCCATGTTTACCAAAGCGCATTTACTTCATAACCCAACTAGCACCCAGATAAACCACTTGCAATATGGGAGGAAATAACTGAAGTACATATAGTTCTCTCCTGCATAAAACCTTTTCTTCTTGTGGGCCTTTACAACCCGGTGTTATTCGTGGGCCTCTACTCTTTTCATTAGCCACACCATCAAAGTCAATTTCTATGGCAACAAATTTTCTAATTAATCTCAATATAAAAAAAATTCTTTCAACCATTCTCCAAAATATACTATTGCGTTAAAAAAAAATTCCTAATTCCATAATGAAATGATTGTAATCAACAATCTCTAATGGAATGATAGAAAGTACTCTGTGGTAATTGGTTCAAAACTCACGAAAGTAGAAAACTAAGTTGGAGGCCGTTCTTTTTTTTTTTTGGTAATTTGAAACCCTTAATTCATTAAAAATAGGAAAACAACATAAGATTTCGGTACAAACCAAGAAACAAAGACAAACTCAGATAAGAAAAGAGCCCTGGCAGGGCCAACCAAACTGGGAAATAGAAAGGCAAAACAGATAACATGTCTGAAACAGGGAGAACATCAAAACAATAAAGGAAAAAAAAATGTCCAACTTCACCAGTCTTGCTTCCTTGGCCAACCAATCTGCTACCTTGTTCTTCTCCCTGCCTATCCAAAAAGCTCTAAAAAATGTCCAAGCTTTCAGATTTTCTGTACACTTCTCTAACCAGAATGCAATTTCTTGGGGGGCACAAATGACCTCAATAATAGAGTCCATCACCATTTTGTTGTCACCTTCTAAACACAACCCTTTGTATTTTTTGCCAAAGTTTCCAAAGGCATATTCTAAAGCTTTCCAAGCTGCAAAGACTTCTGCTTTCAGACTATTCATCCCTTTGACATGAAAGTTCTTTGTCACCAGAACATCCCCTTGATGGTCCCTAATAATAAAACATGCTCCTGCTTCCAAAGTACCATCTTCTATTTTAGCCGCTCCATCGAAATTAATTTTAATCCAACCCTCCTCTGGCTTTGTCCAGCCTTCAAAACATCTGCTGCTTCCCGTTTTAACTCTTTTAATTAACTGCATATCCCCAATTTTTAGAGGTTAAAATCTGCAGTTGAAGGCTGTTCTGTTCATTCAAGTATCATGCATTCCCTTCTAATCGACACCGCACACATCGTGTAGAATTACACCGATTTAACAACATATATAGTAGATTTTAAACCTGGCGATGTGTAATACATACAAAACCTGTTCATTAAGAACTAGTAGTAGGTCACACAATTCATTCAAGTAGCATGCCACTCCCTTCTAAAATCCTGCTTCCGCACATATCATGTAAAATTTTGCATAGCGTTTACACCGATTTAACAACACATTAGATTTTCGACCAGCTGATGTGAAATATATACAAAACCTATTCATTAAGAACCAGTTGGAGGTCGCACAGTTCATTCAAGTAACATGCATTCCCTTATATTAATCCACATGCACACATCATCAGGGGGCTGTTCATTATTCTGTTCAATTCAAAAAATTGAATTGATTGGTTCAGGCCGATTCGATTTGGTTTCAAGACTCTCATAGTTCAGTTCGATTTCACATTATGAAATCAAGATGATCTTTTAAAATGAAGAGTTGGAAGTTTTCAAAGAAATCCAATAAAGTTGAAATTTTATGGCATATGAGATGAGCCAACTTGAAACTTTTAAAGAAATCTAATGAAAACAAAAATTTATGGGGCGCCATATGAGGTCACTCCTCGGGAGGTTGTGTGTTTGAACCCCAGAACCTTTAAAAATCTTAGGGTTTTTTTTATTTTCTATTTTTTATGTACAATATTTACTTTTTTTTTGGTAACGAGGAAACCCTGCCCGTGTGGCTTTGTGGGCTCAGGGATTGGTGTTCGTGAACTCCAAGGTCAGGACTTAGCAGCTCCTACTTTCCGTGTACCCATATTGCCCTTACCCCACTTGACTAGGAAAACTCCGGATTTACACACCTCGAGGATTGCATGTAAATCAGGTAAGCCCCCCCCCCCCCCCCCCCCAGGAATCGAACTCGGGACCTCTTATTTTTAAGCAAGAGTTCTAACCGATCGACCCAACTGGGAATTCATTATATTGTGATTCAGCGAGTCTGAGTGGTGGCTCATTTTTTATGTACAATATTTAATTTCTTATATTTGTGATCTAGCGAGCTTGAGTGGTGGCTCATTTTTTATGTACAATATTTAGTTTTTTATATTTGTGATTCAGTGAGCCTGAGTGGTGGCTCATTTATTATGTACAATATTTAGTTTCTTATATTTTTTACTTGTTATTTTAGATGGGAAAATCATCTACAATTGAGTCATTTTTCAAAAGGAAGAATGTGAAAATTACAGAAATTAATGAAAATATTTCAAAAACTCCTAGAATTGAAATCAAAGATGATTTTGATATACACTCATTAGAATGACATCTAAGATTACGTCCACAGATTTAAGAATATCATGTTAACCAGTATGATAAAATTCGAAGAGCCTATATAAAGTTTGATCCATATCAATGTAAGCTTATAAAGCATCCAAAGTCTGGACATGCAAGTCATCTTCGTAGTTTTCAAGCAACATGGTTTAAGTTATTTCCATCATAGTTGGAATGTTCTCCTAAGAAAGATGTATTATTTTATTTTCCTTGCTATTTATTTCATACACAAGATGGACCTTCTGGATCAAATGCATTTACTGTTGATGGGTTCAAAAATTGGAAGAAAGTGAGAGATGGCAAGAACTATACTTTTTATCTCATGTTGGAAAAGATTCTTCTCCTCATAAAAATTTAAAAAAAAAATATGTGATAATCTTATGAATCAAGCTATGCACATTGACAAAATTTTCTCTAACTTTACAGCTCAACAAATCACAGAGAATCGATTTAGATTAAGAGCCTTTATTGATGTAATCATATGGCTTGCCTTTCAAGGATGTGCTTTTAAAGGTCATGATAAGAGCATAACATCAAAGAATCATGGAAATTATCTCGAGTTACTAAGTTTTGTATCATCATACAATGATAAAATTGCAGAAGTTTTAGATAAAGCTCCACATAATGCCTCGTACACATCACCAAGAATACAAAAAGAAATTCTACAAGTCCTATCAGTTAAAATCAAAATTGTTATTCGTGAAGAAATTAGTGATGCAAAATTTTGTGTAATAGTTAATAAAGCTCGAGATGAATCCAAGAAAACAAATGTCTGTCATTTTGAGATTTGTTGACAAAGATGGCATTGTATGAGAACGTTTCTTTGGACTTGTTCATGTTGAAAACACTACTGTACTGACATTAAAAGAAGAATTATTTGTTATTCTATCTTGATATTCATAATTTTTTAGGACAAGGCTATAATGTTGCAAGCAATATGCGAGGAGAGTGCATGATTTGCAGGCTTTTAATTTCCACTGTATGTCCATATGCTTATTACGTTCATTGTATGGCACATCTTCTACAATTGGCACTAGTCACTGCTTTAAAGGAGGTGATTCCTATTCATCACTTTTTTAACAAATTGACCTCCATCATCAATATTGTTGAAGCTTCATGTAAGTGGCATGATCAACTAAAAGCTGCTCAAGCTGTAGATATTACTCATTTAATTACTATCAATGAACTTGACATTAGAAAAGGACTTAATCAAATTACTACTTTATGAAGACCAAGTGATACTGTTAGAGTTCACACTTAAATTCTATTTCCAACTTGATTAAAATGTTTAGTGCCACATGTACAGTTTTACTTAATATTATTGATGATGGAGCTACACCTGCCCAACGTGGAGATGCAGATGCAGCTTATGAAGCATTAATATCTTACAAATTTGTCTTCGTTTTGCATCTTATGAAAGAAATTTTAGATATTTCTGATCAACTTTGTCAAACTTTGCATAGGCAATTTTAAGATATTTTGAATGTTATGCATCTTGTTTTATTTACAAAATCACTCATTCAAAAGTTAAGAGATGAAATATATTTGCAAGTTTAGATTAGCTTTAGATCTACGAGAGTAATCTACATCATTTAGAATCAATGATATTTGCAAGTTGGTAGAAAAAATTTATCCACGAGACTTCACAGAACATGAGATGTCTTAATTGGGGGTACAACTAGAGCACTTTGAGTATGTACTACAACATCTAGAATTCAAAAGTTTATCTATTATTTTTTATTTATGTCAATGGTTGTTGACAACAACAAAATCAGATATCTATCCACTTGTGTAGAGAGTCTTGACTCTTATTCTCACTCTTCCAGTTTTCACAACTATAACAGAACGATCATTTTCAACTATGAAGATTATCAAGAACAACTTCACAACAAGATGGAAGATGATTTTTTATCTAATTGTTTGATCATCTATATTGAGAAAGAAATTGCTACAACTTTTAGCATAGATTCAATTATAGATGATTTCTGTGACTTGAAAGAACGAAGAACTTTATTCTAATAAATCACATGTGATAAAATTTAAGGTATTTTACTTTACTTTACATATCTTCCTATTCCACCCCCCCCCCCTATATTTCATCATGTGTTCGCCCTTGTACGTACAGTATGATAGCATAGTACCAAAGACAAGATGTGGAGAGGCTCAAGCATCGTTGAACCCCCATTCTTGGAAGCATGCAACAAAATCATTGTACCATGGGAAGTGTTATCCTCTAACCATGCTCTCGAGTTGCGCTACATTTTACAATAAACATGAGAAGTTAGAAGGCTTTCTGCATAGGAGTTTAGGTACCCAAATCTCAAGTTTTTTATTTCGGTTCGATTTTGGGTTGAAAAAAAAAAGGTGAATCGGGCCAAATCGACCCGTGTTCACCCCTACACATTATGTAACATTTTATGTGGCACACACACTGATTTAACAACATAGTAAATTTTCGACTTGGTGATGTGTAATATGTACAAAACCTCAAACATTCAATAATTATCATCAAAATAGATATGTTTGCAATCTATCATAGCAATGCCTCAGAGAAACATATTACATATATGACATCCTACGTATAGTATGATAGCATGGTACCAAAGAAAGATGTGGAGAGACCTAAGCATCATTGAACCCCCATTCTTGGAAGCAAAGAACAAGATCATGGGAAGTGTTGTCTTCTAACCATGCTCTCAAGTTGTGCTACATTTTACAATAAATATGAGAAGTTAGAAGACTTTCTGCACGAGAGTTTAGGATACCCAAATCTCAAGTTCTTTATTTTCAGTTCAAACGATCTAAATCGGTTTAGTTCAATTTGGTTCGATTTTGGGTTGAAAAGAAAGGGGGTGAACTTGGCCAAACCGACATGTGTTCTCCCCTGCACATCATGTAACATTTTGTGTGGCACGCACACCTTTTTAATAACACAATAAATTTTTGACTTGGTGATGTATAATATATACAAAAACTCAAACATTCAGTAATTATCATCAAAATAGATAAGTTTGCAACCTATAATAGCAATACCTTTTGGCAACATATTATATGTATGACATCCTACATATAGTATGACAACGTAGTACCAAAGAAAAGATGTGGAGAGGCCTAAGCATTGTTGAACCCTCATTCTTGGAAGCAAGCAACAAAATCATTGTACCATGGGAAGTGTTGTCCTCTAACCATGCTCTAGAGTTGTGCTATATTTTACAATAAACATGAGAAGTTAGAAGGCTTTCTGCACAGAAGTTTAGGGTACCCAAACCACCACAAACACACACACATGAAAGATGACCTAATTTGGAAAAAAAAATAGTGCAGCTACAAACTAGTATGATGATGCAGATGCAGAAGAAGGAGATTGGGGATATAGGATCATAACCAATGGGGCGTTGGACAATTGGAGGAAGAAGAAGATGTTGTCGTCCACTGTCAAGGTCGAGGAATTACCGTTCAGAAGTTCATCCACGGTTTGCCTAAATCTTCCTCCGGCCATGTCCCTTAAATAGAAAAGTTGGACATTCAATGACTTTAGCACATTCAACCACACACTCCATGTGGAATTATAGGCTGGTTGTCTATTCCCATTTGCATGAAGGTTGAGAAACATTACCATGGTAGGGTGTAAAGAGGGCTTGATTAACACAACAATCTCTACTTCTGACGGAGGAGGAATATGCTCTTTAGTCGGATTGGGGTCATAAGAGATTTAAACATGGAACAATGAAATGATTGTTCGCTACACTGGGGCAGCATTCCACCTCACCCCTTGGGGTAAGGTACAGTAACTAGAACTTCACACCATCATACCCTACCTTAACTACGATACTCCATTGTTAGCCTATATCACCATGCCAAAGTCAGGTAAATATTAAACATATATTTACACCACTTGTAGCGACCATCATTATACCGGTACGGTTATACCAACCCACGTCGGTATAGCGAGCGTTGCCACAGTGGGACATTTACCCAACAATAACATTCAGCTGAGATACACGTGAATATAAGAACAGAGTAGCGGAAGTAAAAGAACCACTGTCTTCATTTCATTCATCATCTGCATTGAACATACATGATTCGATAACATTTAAGAACTAAAAGTCCACATAATTTAAATTGCTGAAAATCAAATACATAGATGTCCATGCTTATACATTCTTCCATGATAATATTAGTACAATGTTCAATTTACATACTATGAAAATCACAAAATGTCACAAGTACTCCAACACTCTAATCTCCGCGCTCGGAGTCGGTCTCCAACGTCTCCTCCACAAGTGTCTCGTCACCAACTACACCTGTACGCCGAGGCAAGTAGTGAGTCTAAAAGACTCAACAAGTAATTCTACACATACCGTACATGCACATATCATAGTAGGTTCTTACATACACATTCACAAGACACAACCTGTAGCATGCTTGACATCAAATTATACAACATATCATGGAGAATCTACAATTTAACATATGGACTATGCTTTCAGATTTGCAAGAATGGAATTACCTACCACATGCTTTCTATTCATTTCTCACATAAAAATTTACCTTCAACCAACCAAGACATGAAAGCTATTAACATGAATTTTCGAGCATGCATGAAGGGAAGCATACCTAACATGGAATCTACACATTCTTACGTATATACGCAACCATTTTACATGCTTTAAGCTTGCTGGTTTTACATACTTTAACAACCATAATCCAACACATGAGAGCTACAACGATGATTAAATCACAACCTGTGAACAACCAAGTATGGAAATTGTTTATACATGCTTAACAAGTATCCCTAGCATGGATTCTAGGCACTTTGCATACATAAACATGATCATAACATAGTAAAGCTACTGTTTAAGCATGATTTCAGATTGTCATAGCATGGATTACAACTCACATTCTCACATTTTGGTTTCACATTTTTACACAATTTCCAATTCGCATATTTCACACTTTACACATACACTTTTACACATTGTTAGGGGTGTAAATGAGCCGATACGTTCGACGAGTAACTCGACACTCGACTCGATAAAAACTCGACTAAACTCGTTTATTAGATAAACGAGCCGAGTTCGAACAAAAAAAAAACTCGGTTCATAAACGAGCCGAGTTTGAACACATGTGAGCTCGGCTCGATTGGACTCGCGAACAACTCGTTTAAGTACTCGTTAAGAGATCGATTAAATACTCGTTAAAAAGTCGTTTAAATACTCTTTAACTATTTATTTAAATATGTGTTATTAAATAAGTGTTAACTTGTTATTTTATAGAGTTAATTGTTATTAAAGAATGTAATATTTAAGAGGACTTAAATATAAAGACTAAATATTAGAGGTTACATACACAAATCATATAAATAATGTATATATAGATAATATGACTTTAATAAAATCAATAGAGAAAGGGCATATGCACAAAATGGGGTTTAGGATGGTTCGCAGGCAACAAGGGCTTCATCTTCTTCCTCCCGACATCCCTGCGCAGGTGGGACTGGGAAGGGCGCGAAGGAGGAGGGGGGGTGTTCCGACAGGAGGGGGGGACCTTCGCAGGGGGGGGACTTCGGCATGAGGGGGGGACCTTCCCGGAGTCTTTGACTATTACGGCGGACCCTCCGCCAGTACTGGACGGAGCTCCCGGCGATGGCGGAGTGCTTGTGCAGGGCGCCGCGGACACTCCGCCAATGCCGGACACTCCGCCAATGCCTAGGAGCTTCCGGTGACGGCGATGGTGGCCTTGGAGCTTCCTCCCCGACGGTGGACACTGAGGCCTAGGAGCTTACCTCCCCGACGGCGGACACGGTGCCTGGGCTCCCCGATGCTTCCCGGCGATGCCAGATGCCACCGCGGTGCTAGCTGTGGCGTTCTCCGACGTCCGGCTGCTGGTGCCCACCCCTGCAAACCCCGCTCACACATGGCTGGACCCTGCTTCAGTGGAATCAGTGCCTTGTAACCTTGTTTCATGTTTAGTCCCATATCGGATGTGCCAAAGTGTTGGCAGGACTGGGGGTCTATAAAGTGCTCCCTTCACCACCAGAGATCTTTGCGATTGGGCCTTTTGGCCTTCTAATAAAATAAGTTTTCTTGGTAATCAGTAGGTCATTTAAAGTTTTGTTTGAAAAATTAACAAATATTTAAATATTTAATTATAATTTTTATTCCGAGTTCTTACTTGGATTCAACTCGATCATGTAAACGAGTTGGATTCGAGTTTTAAAATTTTATACTCGTTATGAAGCTCGATTATATAAACGAGCTGTTTAACGAGTCAAGTTCGAGTTATAAAATTTTATAACGAGCCGAGTTCGAACAGCAATCAGAGAAGCTCGGCGAGTTTCGAGCCGAGTTCGAGCTTGACAAACATAAACGAGTTCGAATCTGAACAGGGCATAACTCGGTTCGACTCAGTTCGTTTACACCCCTACACATTGTTCACATTCACATTTTTCTCATGAACACATACACATTTACACATTCACATTTAGTGTCGTGACACATAGTCCAAACCACCAAAGAAGGACACAACACATCACATCACATAGACGCCATCTAGGCAATACAATGGCGACTCTTGGACTGCGCAGACCGGGAGAACAAGTCTCCACCCTAACCAATGGTACTTGTCCACCTCCAGGATTTCCCCCTAATGCCCTTAGGGTCACAACACATTGAACCTTCCCATGGAGACTTTTCCATGTTACGGTTCCACAGCCCTCTATGGAAGCAGTATCACACTTGGCACAACTTACACATTTACTGATTTTTAACACATATCTTTACACATGTCACTCTTATTTCATTCACTTTCTCACTCACATGCACATTTCTCTGTTTTTCCTAACATGACACTACAATTACAGGAATTTAGCACTCAAGGAATCCTCATCAATCAGGTTGGGTTACACCAGAATTGAACCATTTCACATCGTCATACATAAATTCACATTTTACATGGAAAATTCATATTGCATTATGTACTGGTCCAAATGACCTGAAATTTTAACCACTAGCTGATTTCGGGTTCAGGATCCCACATGCAAATTTTCAGATTTTTCTAACTTAAAACATAATTACAGAAAATCTAACATCGAATTCACATGTTGTCCACAATTCAAATTAGCATGGAGTTGAACACAAATCACAATTTTAACAACTTACTGTCTGAACCCTAACATCCATAGAGCCACATGATTCCTTTCCAAATTTATTGGGCAAAACACAATTTACGAAAGATTTATCGTGACCTACGCATGATTTCTATTTCCCAAAACAGAAAATTCAATAAATCATACAAGCATGGAAAATTTCAGAAACTCAGAACATAGACAGGGTTGTACATACATGGTCTAACAAAATTAGGGCAACATGATTTTACCACGGATTATCAGGATAATGGTGAGAACATACATACGAACATTCTTCCACATGCTTTCAAATATGTAAATAAGCTCTACCATCCCCAAAATAGGTGTACATTCACATTCCCATCCATCACATTAGCTAGTATACATAGCATATAAGAGATTACATTATATCCTCATCGTGACACATATCGAAATTAATCGTATAGAAGGGCAGAACAGCTTGCTGTTCTGCTCAGATGATCTTAACAGCAAGCTATGGCCGCTAATCACTGTTAACGGCACAATCGCTGGACGCTAAGCATGAGCTTAACGACAACAGATGTTGCCGTTAAGTTTAGGTCTGTGCAAAACACAGACCCGAGCTCCAAAGATGGGGTGAATTTGGGGGTTTAGGACACGAGAGAAAATACATAAAAATAATAAAACCATCCTAGACACATACGTGAACACTATGGGTAGGGTACTTGCCTCTAGAAAATATACCAAACGGATCTAGGGCTCGGTGAAGCTCTCCTTAGGCTGTCCCAAGAAGTTCCCAACCAGCCTCCAAGATGGCCTTCCTCCGGGTTCTTGAGGAAGCTCCAGTGGGATCCGAGGTCGGGGATGCCTTCCTTGTTGATCCAGCAAGCTCCTTGATGCAGCAGGTGGCCGGATCAAGCTTCAGAACTTCAGATTTTGGGTTGCAAAAGTGAGGGTTTCTCACAGTCCGAAAATAGGGTTTTTCTCTCTTCTTCCTCTCTTGCAAAGGGCAAAGAGAAGGGTGTGAGTTACAAAAATGGCTTTGTATATAGCCAAAGACCTCTCACCTACGCAGGAGATGATGTGATACCCCTTTCAGACCGTTGGGGACAGCTCCCCAATGGTTGGGGTGTCTTGCTTCCGGGATTTTCGGCTCTGCAACGCATGCAGGTCAGAGATATTGACGTCAACATCGGTGGACGCCTAAGTAAGTTCTGACGTCAAACGATATTGACGTTGACAACCCTTAGCGTCCAATAGGTGGACGCCAACTGGCCCTTCGGCCAGAAGTCAAAATCATGCAGAAACTCATGCACATCATGCATATATACATGTAGTATCTATATGGTATTGTGTACACACTACCATCAAGCAATACATACATTATTTATACCTAAATTATACACATACACACATAAGTATACTAATTAATACACACGTAGATTTACATACGTACATACACAACATGAATTATTTACATGTAATAATAATACAACAAAATTTGAGGGTCTTACACCACTTACCAAAGCGACCCTAAGTGCCGACTTTTGGTATCCCTAAGTAAGGGGGTAAATCGGGGTTGGCCATTACAACCCCCCCCCCCCCCCCCCCCCCCCTAGAGGTAAAAGGCTTACAAAAGTTACCCGAAGGGCTGACTTTGTAATCAAGATACCCTAGATAAGAGTGTAAATTAGGGGTTGACATTTAATTGAATTTGGATCGATGGTATAGACTAACCCAGAGTTATCAGAATTAATATGGAGAAGCATAGATTAGCTTTACCCACCCTGGGATGTGGAGAGTGGCCATTTCACATGATCTTTTTCCTATATTACACTTGGGGTAGGGGATTAACTTAGCTTTGGGCAACAAAGATTGCCCACTTCGATCATATATTATTTTAAAAGTAAATAAGTTAATTTTGAGTTAACCTATACCAAGTTAAAGTAGTCTTATGGTACATATCTTTAACCAAAATGGCCAGTTCAAGGGGATAAAATTATCTGGAGGGTGACAATAAATTTGACATAGTATATGATGGCAACTACTAAAGACAAATGATAGGTGGTCGACCATAGTCACTAGCATGTTATAGATTATGGAGAAAGATAACAAATATGAGAGAGAGAGAGAGGTTATCCATGTGAGTGTCCTCTCCTCACCATCCTTACACCATGAGGTCCATCATATCACACCAACCTCTAGACAGAGAAAGATGGAGGGCCCAGTGGGGAGCCGAGGTATGTTCAGTGTAGTCACATGACTCCATTAGATTTTCACAATTCTATTAAAGAGTTTAATTTTTTTTATTAAATTTATATTGATTGATTTTTTTTCAAAGAGAGTGACCTCACTAAATTACAAAATAAAATTTATAGATACACCTTAATTTTTAAAATGACTCTACTGAATCAAACTTCTAAATCCACCACTGACGAGGATGGTCCACCAAAAGAGGAGCATGCATCTAACGGTCCATCAGGTAAGAATGTCGATGGGATTCCACCTGTTGGACAAAGCAAGTGGCAGCAGGCAGCTTCATGTGAACCTCCTCCTGCCTGCACCCTAACCCATCATGGACCATCCCATCTACCCATCATGCGATGGCCAAAGCCCCATCCATCCAAAGGTGCCAATCAAGCGTATCACGATGGCCCCCCCCCCCCCTACAAATCCCATAAAAGATTGGTTACTCTTATCTTGTGAATTGTGATCAACACGAATGATCCCATGGTCATTAGTTATTTCAAAAAACAAAATCTATATCAATTACAAACTTTATAAAATATTGGATAAATTAATTAGAAGTCTCTAAAAAATATTTAACTTATTTTTTAGTCTCTGATGGAATTGTAACTCATTATAGTAAATATTATCTCATGTTATAATATATGTAAATCATGTTATAATAAGGACCTCTCTATTATCGTCAGAGATTTCTAATTAATTTTTCTTAAAATATTTTACTTATGAAGATAATAATTTATTTTTAAAAAAATACTAATGGGGCACATCTTTTACAACCCGTTTTATTAAATTTAGGATAGATGGTCGAAATAGAAATGACAAAATGTATAGCAAATATAGATAAATATATATATGTACATAACATTTATAAAATTAGACTTAAACTTTTACATCATCCATGTCCTTTTCTTGTGATGTTTAATATAAACTGGAGTCAAGGTCTCCTTCTCCTCTCGAGTTCATCTCGGATAGCTCAGCCCAAAAGCCGACAAGAGGCATTCTTCGAGGAATGTACTCCAAATAAATGCGGTGAGATGACGTGAATAGATTTTGTTTAGGATACTGAGATCCGATCCTGTTGATGGTGTTCCATGGATCGCATCCACGGCTTTTTCTTGAAGATTAGGTGATGTCAGATTGTGACACTGTTTTTTACTCGTTTGGACATAATGGGTCAATCCATTGAAAAGAAACATTTATTTGACGGGAAAATAAATTATTTTAATTATTTTAATCAGTAGTTGTTTAATTTCTCTTTTAACTTATCTTTCTTTGATGTTAAAAATAAGTTGAGGGTTAAAAGAGATTAATTTTAACCCTTCTAAATAGGTGGGATACCCAAACCGACTTTTAATTTCTTTTTTATTCCACTTTTTAAAAAATTAACTCAGTTAACTTACCCCTAGTTGAATTATCATTTCTCTAACCCTCGACATATCCCTCCCTAACCTGACATATATCTCCTGTCAAAGTAGTCCAAGCGAATAAATTTCACTGCTATATCGACAACAAATTCACATTTATTTATATTTATGGACACAAATAATTAGACTTTTCACTCGGATAATAAATGTTTCTCTCCCTAAGATCCTCAAATCTTAACGAGCATATCGTCTCAAGAAGCATTAACTAAATTAATCATAAAAGTTTTGAGGTTCTTGAGAAGCCCATTCCTGGTTCTTGATTGGACAACAGTACTTGGTAATAGTAACACCAAAAATTGTGGTGTCTCTGTGCTGTGTAAAATATTGTGAAATATGTTATGTTTTCTTATTTTGCAGTGTTGTATGTATTGTTCTATGATATTTTAGAAAGAAAATAATTTTGTACCCGCATGTGCAGCGGATTTTAATCATTACTCTTTTAGAAAATAAGAATGCAAGTGTTAAAAGTGCTGTTGTGAAAATCTGAAATTTTTATTTTCACAAGTTTTAAAAAGCTGTGTTTGTATTTTGTGCAGGCTGATTTGTTACATTATTTTTCATAGTGTCAAATGAAACGTATCGTACATCCGTGAACTTATCTTCATGTCAACCAAGCTTTGACAGCCCACTGACCTTGGCAAACAATGTTTCGGCCCAATTTGGTAAACTTAGAACTTCGGCCCAATAAGTTTGTATGGGCCCGGCAATGGAGTGCAACTTCGCCCAAGGCCCCGAAGTGTTCTCTCAGCGTTTGTGGAACTATTCAACTTCTTCAAGCTTGGGTCTCTTTGGTAATAGATTAGATTAAAATTAACTTTAATCCGATATTAAAGTTAACCCATTTTTAACTCACTTTTACTTTGTTTGCTAGTTAGATAACTCATTTGGCTACATTAAGTTAACTTATTTTTTTCAAAAATATTTTGGTAAGAAAAAGTGAGTTAACTTATTTCTAACTTTTCTAATGCCTCAAATATTCTTATATTACCCCCATCGTCACCTCATTTTTTAATCTCTTTCATTTGTAGATAGTCTTATGTTAAAAAATAGGGAGAATTAATTATTCGCCCCTGGGAGGGGCGAACTATTATTTCCCCATCCCTGTCAGCTTTTTCCTGGACGCCCGGTCCCTACTTTATGCGGGACTTATTTTCCAGTCCCTGAGCGCTGAACGGACGTTATCCTCTTGTGTACAATACCCATTCTACCCCCAGCCCTACCCCACCCGTGACATGTTCGACTTTAATGCCTTTCGAAGAAGGAGGCAATGGCGTAAAGCTTCTCGCCGCGGCATTGCAGACCAGCGTTGCCCCATGCGTGTTCGCTGCGAAGAGGAGACCTGCTGTTTAGGAGCGCTGCGAAGAGGACACTAGGGTTGCCGTTTGGGTGCACTGCGAAGAGGAGCGCAGAGATTCTAACTGATTCTCACTTCCTTCCTTCTATCCCCGGTGTAGGTGAGTTTTTCTTGGTGTTCCGATACATATTGATTCCACCGATCCCCTTTGACCTCTGTAGATCCACATCCCTTAGTCGCCAGATCTTTTTCTTGTCAAGAATATTTCATCCATTTCCGTTCTTGATCTCCTACGATAGTACAGAGTTACCACTCCAAAATTATGTATTTTGTCTAAGTTTGTCTACTTGTAAATGTAACAACGTTCGAAGTAATTAGACAGTTAACTCTGTTACTCAGTAACTGTGTAACAATGTGTTAAGTACTTACACACTTAATCGTATAACTGAGTAACTGTGTAAGAACTTTGTAAGTTCTTTCACAGTTAACTGTGTAACTGAGTAACTGTGTAACAAATTTAGAAATAGTTACCTATGTTAACGTGTAAGTATGTCATTACCTACTACCTACTATTTTTGTAAGTAAGTGTCTAACTATTTCTATTCTATTTGTGTAACAAGTTTGTGAGTAGTTACCCACTTAACTGTTTTTGTAACTGTGTGTCTAACTATTTAAGTAACTGTGTAACTCTGTAACTGTATAACTTATTAAAAAGTTAAAAAATAGTTACATATATAACATTTTGTAATTATGTGATTTACTAAATATTTTTTTTGTACGTAAGTGTCTACTATTTGTATTTCTAATTCTTGAACAAGTTCTCAAGTACTTACATATCTTAACTGTGTAACTGTGGAACTCCATAACAACTAGTTGAAAAATTACATATGTTAACTCATGTTCATCTCAGGCTTATTTGATTCAAGAAATTTTGACATGATTGCTACTCGATGTGCATTTGGGAACGATTCGTTCATTTTTTATGTTGAAGATGATATGGGAATATCGGAAATAAAGGAACGGATATTCCAAAGATGGAATTTGAATGGTCCTCATTGGTGTATTAAGTACCAGTTACCTGGAGAAGTCAAATATCATGTTTGCTTAAATGTGAATGATGACATAGAGGTTATGCGTTCATTGCATAAGACTGGTAATGAGAAATATGTCCTAATGCAGGTTGCTTGCAAAGAAGGGTAAGCTTGTACATGTTCTCTTCTTTAGTTTTATGCGTGAATATCATCATTGTTTGTAATGATACGATGTGTTTTTTTATAGGTGTACAGCAGTTCGTTCATCAGGCAAGTCTGGACCGAGTACGTCAAATTGTAGGAAGAGGCGTATGTATCATGTTCGTCCAATTATGTGTTTGGAGAATGTGCAAAACCGACGAATTCGGAAGCGTCAATATTTTAGAAATGGGACCCGTTGACGCAGTGTTTGAGTTCGTGTTTCCTTTTTTAAGCACTGGTTGGAGTATTGTTATGACTTTGTTAAGTCAATACTTGTTAAGTCAGTACCAATGCTATTGTTTCCAAACCAGTGAGACATTTGTGGTGTAATCAAATATATTGTCACTTACTTACCGAATGCAATTTGTATTTAGGCGGACCTACATGCTTACAGATTTAGACCCTATGTAAGTACGTAAGTTGTAATTTTATACCTTTGTGATGCAGTCATGTGATGCAGTCATGTCAGCAACTAATTATTACTTTGTGACGGAAATTTTTCTTAATAAAACAGATATAGAAGCATGTACTTAAACCTTACATACATACAAATTCATCATCACTTAAAGACTGTGATAAAATAAAATAGTTGGTAACATTTGCAAATATAGTTGCATAGGAACATTATTTGAAAGTTAATAAAGAGATCACATTGTTTTCATGTTAATGAAGACATGGCAATGTTTATGCCTCATCCGATAATGAAACAATTTTTTCAACTGTTGCTTCACGATGCTTTTGTTTTCCTTCTCCCTGTTGACCTCTTGAATAATGGCCGATGTCAGTTTCCCTCGAATGAAGTCCATATCAGCCTATGTGAATATAAATGAATGAGAATATAGAAAAAAATTGTGTAGACTATGATGTGGAGTATATACATGTGTTAACACAGTTACCTGGGAGAATGGCAAACCGATTACGTTCTTTTTTGATAAGCATTCCATATATTTGCATACAAACAGTGCACAGTCGTCCCCAGCTCTTTGTTGTGGACAAGTAGTTGGCACGACGATTGGCCATTCTGTTGTATCCAGGCCAAGAATTTGAAGAAAACCTTCTTTTAGAAATTGCACTTACAGTAAAAAAAATATATACATAAGTGAACATCAAACTTCCTGCATACATAGAACCCCTTGCACAGAATTAGATGAATATGAATCAGAATTGAACTGATTGTATGGAGGAGTACGCGCACTTGCATAGGTCTGGAAATCATTTTTCGGATGCTGGATCATTGAGTCATAAAATTCATATTGTTTAGTTCTCATGTTAATGACCACCAATGCCCAATGATTTATGAAATGCATCGGGGAGAAGACCATGTCTTTGTCTTCCACAGGTGTTGCAGTTTTTTTAGAATGTACTTCAAGTATTCTTTCCTTTTTTTCATTTCCGCTCCAGCCCATTATCCATCCCTATTATAAACAGTAACGAGCACAATATTATATTAGTCATCTGTTCATTTTAAATGGTGAAGGGAGTCGGAATACTATGAATGGACCACAAACCTTGTCATAGGCAGGCAGACAATCATAGTCATAATATTGGGATGGTTGATCCTCTTTCTTTCTTTGCATTAGAAGAAGGAACATATCGATTATAGCAGATTCTAACTGATTTCCAAACAAGAGGGAAATTATGTGCTCTAGGTTGAGATAGGCACCCCAGCCATCCTTCTGTGGTCCGTAGATATTGTCACTACAAGATGCAATAAACACGTTTATAATGGTAGTTGATGTAACTGTGTCGCCTTATTCATAATAGTGTAAAGTTTATTACCCATCAATTCTGGTGGTATTGAGGAAGTTGTCAATAACCCGAACCTCATCTGTAGAAAGTTCATTTCGTCCGCGATAATCTCGACGGACTTCATACTGGGCAAACTGAATTATGAGAAATACATGAGACAAACATGCATAACGAAAGTTTATGAAATAACCAAAGCAGAAACAATGGAACATTCTTGATGGTGACATGCCTGGCTTAATTGGGTTTCCTGGGAAGGCATAATGATTGGAACATCCTGCACCTTCTTCTTCTTCCTTCCATCAAATTCGTAGTTCAAGTCCTTACATAAATATACATGACTTAAGCACTTACAGAAATATGTGATTACACAATGGTTTGGTTACACAATTGTTTTGTTACACCAATATGAAAATTAAATGGTCACATAGAAACATAATCGTCAGGTTACAGAATTACTTATCTACCTTGAATAAAGCGGACTGTGACCTGGTCCTTCGTCCTTCCTTCACCCTCCTTGTCAGCTACGAGGGTGAGAGGGCTTTTACCACCTTTCTCTTCTTCTCCCCTGCTGGAGGCATGTTTGAAGTTGCTGTGGGAGGCACAATATTCTCAACCAGTGCATCTAGGGTATGCATGATAGTGTCCATGTCCTGGCCCACATCCTTCTTTGGCCCTTCTCTGCCTTCCTCCTCCATGATGGAGAGCTCCTCATTTTCCTCACCTCCTTTCTCCTTCTCTGTGGACATCACGTCCACCTCTTGACCTCTCTCTTCCTTGGACATGTCCACCTCCTGACCTCCCTCCTCCTTGGAGCTGTCCACCATCACCTGTCCTTCCTTTTCCTCTTCATCTTTTCCCACTTTCTCCTTTTCTTCTTCTCTTCCCTTTCGCTTAGACAATTTTTCTAATTTTTTCTGTCTTTTTCTCTCTTATTTTCTCTCTTTCATCGTGATTATTTGTCTAAGCATACTTCTAATTTCAGTAAGAAGAATGATTAATTGTGAAGTTTGGGAGGGTGTTGCTGCAATTGATGCTGCTGCTGGCTTATGATCTTCTTGTTGTTGCTGTGCTGTGGCTTGTCTGGCTGATATTCTGACCTTCATTTTCTTGCTTTTAATTTGATCTTCCTCATCCTCGGAAATGGTAAGATCGGAGAGTATCTGAGAAGATATGCAAACATATAAGTTATGTGCTGGTACTTACTTTGGACAACTAAGGAATGAACCACTACTTGTCGACAAACAAGTTTCAGCTGTCGACAACTACTGGTTTGAAATAGTAGTTGTCGACAATCAAGTTTCAGCTGTCGACAACCAAGGATTAAAACAGTAGTTGCCCACAAAAAGTTTGAAGGGCACATACAGAGTCTGTGTTCATTTCCTTGACAAAATTCTGCCAATAGATCATTCTCTGCCGACAAACCCACTTGAATATATGTGGAAGCCTCTCTGGAAATTCTGGCTGAATCCTCCTCTGGTGCTCCAAGAACCAAGCCTGTCATGAAAATATAACTTTGTTGTAAATGAGATATATTGTGATTATATATATATATATATTATTGGTAGTTATTGAGAAACAAAAGACTTACAGCAAGGACTGGAAAGCATCCCAAATATAAACTGCTTTTGCTGACTTTTCTCTATTTTCTTTCTTCAAATCGTAGGCAATTTCACTCATCTAGCTCATGAGGAAATGGTGCACAGCACCTGCCCAATCAACATTGTTGACTTTGTTTACATTCTTCACGTAATGAAGAATTGCCATGGGACAAGCAAATGCAGTTGTTGTGAACAAAAAACTAGCACAAAGTAAGGCTATCCAAAGCCCAACAAAACCTTTAATGTCTTGCTGCCGATTCGAGTTTGCTAAAGACTGCATGGCCTTTAGAATATTATTCATGTGCACTTTGTGACTGTTGGGCAGCAGCTTATGAAGGCGGCTGTCTGCACTCTCTTGAGAAAATTCCAGCTTCTCTCCAAAATTTGGAAGGCCAAGAATCAATGCCACATCTTTTGCAGTGAACTGTAGTTTCTGACCTCCAATCAAAAATGAGTCATCCTTAACGTAATGCAAAATAATCTCCTCTACCAATGGAAGAGGGATTGACATGTGTTGTGGACTGCTAAAGACATTGAAACATGTTGTCGACATGAAGGACTGATGGCAATGTCGAATGCCGGCCACCTTGAGGGCGTCCATATAGTATTTCCAGTTAGAACGCCCATGTAAATGGCATACGTTACTCTCTGCAGTCCCTGTATGAAAAGTAATTCATATTACTAATAAAACATTTAAGTAAATGCCAGGTGTAACTAACATGATTACGAAATAAGTGTGTAACTGTTAAAGACTTACGAAATAAGTGTGTAACTTTTACACACTTACAGAAATACAGATTAGACTACCTTATTATGTGCACTGCCTTTATCAAAATCATTTTAAATTAGTAATAAAAAAACTGACATGTGTTACTAACATGATTATCACTAACTTATTTTATTATTATTAACTTACATACTTACATACTTACACAACCTATGAGTAATGTAAGTCTCTAACTTACACAAATACGAATAGTTACACACTTATTTCGTAACTGTGTAACTGTTACACACTTACTTGGTATGTAAGTTAATAATAATAAAATAAGTTAGTGATAATCATGTTAGTAACACATGGCATTTTTTTCGTAACTGTGTAACAATTACACTCTTACTAAGTGTGTAACTAAAAAACCCAAATACGAAATAGCCTACCTTCCTCTTCTCCTTCTTCATCTGATTGTGTTACCTCATCTCCCTCTTCTCCTTCTCGTTCTTGTTCTATATGTTGTTGTTCACGGGTTCGATCTATGAAGACTTGCAGCGGTTCGTTGCTGCCGAGACGCGCTTCTGCTTCCCTTTCCGCCCTGCTCTGTTTCACCGGGGCGGACGCTGATTGCTCCATCTCGCCTCCTATATCACATGAAAACTCTTCCTCGCGAATGCTACCTCCGTTGGTTTTATCGTGCAGAAGGGAGAGGAACGGCAGAGTGGTGTGTGGTAGAAAACTATGTAACACAGGAGTTACCTAGTTTTTGCGTTACTTAAACGTGACGGGAAATCGAAAAGACTAGTGGCGGTTCGAGGGCATGATGGTAATTTATAAATTTGAAAGGACTGTTGACGGCGACAATGGAGAGAGAGAACCCGCTTTCCCACCGAAACACCACTCCCATTTGTACATCCACTTAACAGCAAAAACGACACTCCCCATTTCCCTTCCTCTGCTTACTCCTCCAGCCATCTACTAGAAAGGAGTGTAAATTCTGAGGGATACATGGAGAAGATTCCAACCCGCTGTTCCTTTGGCGAGGACTCCTTTGTCTTCTATGTCTTCTGCGGAATGAAGCTGGAGGCACTTTGTGCTCAAATCTTCCGTCGATGGTCATTATCCGGCCGAAGATGGATCATCAAGTACTGTCTCCCCAGTCTTACAGATACCTAATGCCCATTGTGTGAAGATGGGGACGTGGACATCATGTATGACATTCATAAAGAACATGCCACCAACCCTATCATTATCATGCGTGTGGAGAATAACGAAAGCACTATAATGGATCCTGCTGAAAAAGATTACAGGTACGCACATGTTAGTTAGTATGTATGACCAGAATGTAATTCCTGCTGGAGAATATTACAGTTACACAGTTAGATATGTGCATTTGTAAGTATGTGTATGCTCCTTAAATTTTCTAACTTTGTAACTCTGCTAACTTTCCAGATCATCACCATTGATTACAGTAAGTCCAAAAGAAGCAGATGCTAGCAATACAAATAATAGTTGCCTTCAAATATACACACAGTACACAGAATGTGAAGGTGGCAGCTCACATGTAGTTCTACGAAGTGAATTGTGGGCTCATACATTAACTGGGACGGGGCAAATATTTAGTGACAAAGCTCACTTTCAGATAGAACTGACAAACTATGTTATATATGGAGGTTTTGACTGGTTTTATATTAAGAATGATCAGAGTCGTGTTACTGCAAGATGCAAAAGACAAGGTTGTCCATGGCGGGTCCATGCATCAATGTTGGGAGATGGACCTGATTTTGCGATTAAGACAATGAATAATGTCCACACATGTGGTTGTGATTTGAAAAGCCAGCATCATCCAAGGACATCAAAAAAATGGATAGGTGACCTAGTGAAGAAAAAATGGCACACACTCCACACTACCGTCCATGTGATATGGTTAAAGACATTGCTAGTGACTATGGATTGTGTGTGTCATACCATCAAGCTTGGTGCGGTAGGGAAGTTGTCGTACGAGATTTGCATGGAGATGTACGAACAAGTTATGATATGCTTCGTTGGTACTCCGAACGAGTAATGGAAACGAATCCTGGAAGTATCATAGATATGGTAGTAGATGAGGAGACACATCGACTTAAGTCATATTTTCTGTGTTTTGCCGCATGTGCATATGGTTATGAGGTTGGTTGCCGACCTGTGATTTTTCTCGATGGATCACATATCACTGATAAAATGCAAGGTGTCATTCTTGCAGCAAGTGCATTAAATAGAAATGACGAGCTTTTCACAATTGCATTCGCTATAGCGGACTCGGAGACATATGAAAATTGGAAATGGTTCTTAAACAACCTCAAGAAATCTCTTCTCAGTGGAAGACGGACATTGTTCATCTCAGATAGAGCAAAAGGTTTGAAGGAAGCGGTTCCTAAAATATTTCCAATGGACCATCATGGATATTGTCTAAGGCACATAAAGGCAAACTTATGACTGAAGCTGCAGCAAGATACCGAAAAGCCCTTAAAGATAGTATGGTGAAGACACTCAACAAGGTTGCATTTGCACTGAATGAAAGTGAATATGTAGCTGCATTGACGGAAATGGAACGAAAATCCCCAGAAGCAAAGGACTGGATCCTCAGAAATGATGTTGAACATTGGGCAAACACCCAATTTCCGGAGAAAGGTACATGTGTCACTTTCATAGTATGTAACTACTTACGTTTATTTAATGTACCAGTCTCCAAGCAGTTGTTCCTATAACTTTTACGTACTTGTCTAACTGTTTTTAGGTATGGCCAAATGTACTTCAATCTAGCAGAGTCTTTTAATGCTTGGATCAAACCGGCACGTGGCCTTCCCATTCTTCAAATGGTGGAGACTATACGCCGTCAAATTATGGAAATGGGAGGGAGGAGAAGAATAGAAGCTGCAAATTGAGAGACCACCCTATGTCCTAATATTGAGAAAGTCTTGGCCAAGATCATGTCCAATGCAAGGCAAAACTCTGTCATTCCTTCCGATGGCCGACTCTTTGAGGTGGTAAATGGCAACAAAACATATGTTGTCAACATCCCAGAATGGACATGTTCTTGCCATAAGTGGCAACTTCTCAAGATCCCATGTGAACATGCATGTGCAGCTATAGCATTTACTCATAAAGCTTTATATGATCATGTGTCTCCATTGTATACAACCAACACTTATAGGGCAGCCTATGCAACAACAGTTAACCCCATAAATAACAATGACATGCCATGTATGAACATCAATGATATTCAAGTAAAGCCGCCGATTACAAAGAGATTGCCCGGACGGCCGAGGAAGAAACGAATACCATCAAGAGGCGAAGCCGAACACATATACATTTGCTCAAGATGCAAGCAAGAAGGCCATAACAGGAGGACCTGTAGAAACCCAATGCTACAGGAAGACATTTAATGATGTTTGTGTCCTCTATTACAGTATTTCGTCATTTTTTGTAAGACAGTTGAACTGGATGTTCACCCTCTTGTAAATGACCTGACAGATAACTTTGTAAATGCAATACATGAAGCTATATGTACATACTTCTTGTAAATGAGCTCACAGATAACTTTGTGAACACTGTTTTCTTGGGTTGTCGACAGATGCATCCTTGGTGTCGACAAGTACTGCTACTTTTGGTTTTTCCAGAACCTTGTTGTCTGATGGAGATCATTGTTGTCGACAGTTGTATCCTTGGTGTCGACAACTACTGATTCTCTTTTGTTTTGCCAGAACCTTGTGGTCTAATGGAGATCATTGGTTGTCGACAGCTGTATCCTTGGTGTCGACAACTACTGATTTTCTTTTATTTTGCTAGAACCTTGTGGTCTGATGGAGATCATTGGTTGTCGAGAGTTGTATCCTTGGTGTCGACAACTACTAATTTTCTTTTGTTTTTCCAGAACCTTGTGGTCTGATGGAGATCATTGGTTGTCGACAGCTGTATCCTGGTGTCGACAACTACTGATTTTCTTTTGTTTTGTCAGAACCTTGTGGTCTGATGGAGATCATTGGTTGTTGGCAGTTAAAAAGGATGGAAAGTACAATAAGTCATGGACGACACAAAAGTTAATTTCATTCAAAAGATTGATCATTCATTACATGTGGCATACATCCATACATCATACACAGACAATTCAAAAGATGACTACTTCATATTTCTACTCAACATTTGTTCCTTTCAAAAAGATAATTCTCCGTATACATGTAATGTCTAAGGATTGTCATCCCTCGAAGGAGTGGGATGACAGGGACCCTGAACAACATGAGATGGAAAGTTGGAAAATTTGTTATCTTCAGGGTAGGGAGGATTGTAAAAGTTTTGAAGATGTTGAAAATCATCCCGAAGGTGCATTAACCCATAATCCATGCCATCTAGATGTCTTTGAAGATGACCATGACTCTATTCAATGGCATCCATTCTAGTGTCCATGTGTTGCTTCAACTGATCCAAATTCTGGTTCAACTGATCAAATTGAGTATTTATATGATGTGTGATTCTTGTTTGACATTGAAGCAGTTGTTCAGAGATGAAGTCTTTCATCTCTTGAGACAATGGAACTTGAGATGCACTCTGAATGTCTGGTTCACTTGGAATATATGGTACATCCTCATTGCCTCCAGAAATGTCTATATTTTCTTCTGATTCTTCCTCTTCCTCACTGTTGTCTTCTTCTTCGGAGTCTTCGTCTTCCTCACCAGCTTCTTGCCCTTTCAGAGTCCTTATGACTCTACCTCCAACCATCTTGTACCCCATCCTATTAGCTGTTGCGATATCATATACAAATCTTGGTTTGAGGGTAACAGTCTCACCTGGTGAAAGGGGAATGCCAACATAACATATGACGGATGTGATGGGACAGGTGTAAGGTATTGACCGTTTTGGATCCTTGTAACAATGCATGATGAGGTCAAACATGAGAGCTGGCAAGTTGATTTGTCGGCCTTTAAGAAAAAAGTAGAATAGATTTTTGTGAACTTCAGTGACAAGTTCTCTACTACCATCTTTCGGAACGATGAGGATTGTGAACATATGATGAATCATCCGATGAAGGGGTGAAAAGGTGTTGGCATTCAATTTGGCAATTTTCTTTGTGGAGTCATAGGGTTCCTGAGTGATAAGAGTATAGTAGTCAGTAGGATGCAATTGTGTGTCAAGAATGCTAGCCCCACTGTTGGGTATTTGAAGGGCACGGCTGAAAAGATTCGGGGTAACTTGAAAGGTGATGCCTTTCACTGTAGTGTATAAGTTTTGTTCTTTTGACATATCCAAGTTGTTGAAGAACTCAGTAACAGCAGTTGGTGAGTACTTCTTCTGCCATTTCACTAGGCGAACCCAGTGTTGCTTTTGGAACAGGTCTTCCAAGCCATCAAACATATCTTCAAGGGAGGCGAAATTCACATATCGTGGCTGCATTATTTTCTTGAAAACACCAGCAACCCTACAGAGATCCAGGTTCTACGGTACATGAACCTCTGGGGTGCGGTCTGCCCTATGTTTGCTCCGCCGCTCTGCAGTAGCCCTAAAAGTGTCGCCTGCCTCTTCTGAAGGTTTTCTTTGAAGAGCAGAAACCATCTTCTGCCTGGTTGACATGGTGAGATGGAGGAAATGGAGGAATGTAGAAGATACTAGAAGGATAGCAGGAGAGAAAGAGAGTGGAGATGGCGCTCTGAATAGAAAAACGGTGGGGTTTCTGTTACAAACCTAAGGATACGCAAGATACCGGAAAAATGAGGTGTTGAAGGGGCGTGTGTCGACATTGACGGTTATTTATAACCCTCTGCATGAAACGACACAAGAAAAACCGGTCCGAAACTGAACCGGTTCAAGTTTTCAACTGAACGGATTTTTGGTTGTCGACAGCCGCACGTCGTCTGTCGACAACCACTGACAATATGAGCAGAAGTGGCTTTTCCTGTGCATTACATAGTTACACAGTTACGTCCTTAACTGTGTAACTATTTGGAAAGTTGGAAAAATGTTAATATTACAATACTAAGATACTTACGTACAAAGAAAGTAAGTAATTATATACTTACGCAGTTACAAAGTTAACTATGTAAGTACTTGTAAAGTTCTTACACAGTTACAAAAAAAGTACTTAGAGACTTACGTAGCAAAAGGATGTAATTACACAGTGACAGTGACACGGTTAACCAGTTAAGTGTGAACCTAATTCAAAAAATGTTACACACTAACCAGTTACAATTAACTGTCGGTAACAACTTCATAAGTTCTTACACAATTACAATTAACTATGTGTAAGCAGTTGGAAAGTTGTTACACACTTACAATAATAAGTACTTAAATACATATGGAGGAACATAGTAGGTAATTACATATGCTTAACTACTTCCATAGTTGGAAAGTTGTTACACACTTACAATAATAAGTACTTAAATACATATGGAGGAACATAGTAGGTAATTACATACGCTTAAACTACTTCCATAGTTGGAAAGTTGTTACACACTTACAATAATAAGTACTTAAATACGTATGGAGGAACATAGTAGGTAATTACATACGCTTAAACTACTTCCATAGTTGTTACACAATTACTCTCAAAAGTACTAACAGTAAATTCCCCTTGTGGATTTGTATACGTACAACTGTTATTATAGTAGTGAGTTACAAGTATTTTATGGATCCTATTGTAATTATTCAACTAAACAACATTACCCAGGAACCACATGATCTTTCTTATACAGAAATGTGGTCAGTACATATGTCTTTGCATTACACAATCTGACATTCTCAATGTATACAATATTCTGAAAGTAAACAAAAATGGAACCCATTCTACAGAGTACACATTTCTTTGCCTTTGCTAATACAACGTTGTTAATTTACATTCATTTGTAAACTGACAACTAAGGATACAAGAAGCTTAAACATCCTTTAATTATCAGCCTCCTCTGTTGTCAACGTGGAGATTACTCGACCAAGGCTTGCAGTGATCCTAGTCTTCTTCTCTAGCTGAAGTTGAAGTTCTTGTACTCGCTTTCTTAAAATTTCATTCTTTTCAACTAGTTTCTGTATCACCTCATCACATTCACACTTTGTACTGGATGATCGGCCAAGAGCCAAAAATTCATAACACCACATAAAGAACTTGCATGATCCTTTCTGCACAACAAAGAAAATTGAACGTGTTACTTCAACAATGTCAGGCCTCTCACCTATACTAAGCATTACAAACAAATAATCAGTGCCACGAAGTCCACACCATATACACACCTTGCACTTATAATATTTGCGATTAGGATTGTTAGTAGTGTGACTTGTAAATATATCACACCACCCATATCCACATGGGCATCGCAGAGATGGTATTATCATCGAGCAAGAACCAGCAGACGCCATCGCCAATTTGGTAATTTCTCTATACCCTGCAATTTTGTGTAACTATGTAACTATTCGTATTTTAGTAAGTTACAGACTTAAAGTATGTAAGTTACACAGTTAGGACGTAAGTGTGTAACTATTCATATTTGTCTAACATACGTCACTATTGTTTAACTTCTAAATCAGTTACACAGTTACACACAAATTAGTTACACAGTTACACAGTTACTTACAAAGTTGTTACAGAGTTCCACAGTTACACAGTTAAGATATGTAAGTACTTGAGAACTTGTTCAAGAATTAGAAATACAAATAAGTAGACACTTACATACAAAAAAATATTTAGTAAATCACATAATTACAAAATATTAATATATGTAACTATTTTTTAACTTTTTAATAAGTTACACAGTTACTTAAATAGTTAGACACACAGTTACAAAAACAGTTAAGTGGGTAACTACTCACAAACTTGTTACACAAATAGAAATAGAAATAGTTAGACACTTACCTACAAAAACAGTAGGTAGTAGGTAATGGCATACTTACAAAGTTAACATACGTAACTATTTCTAAAATTGTTACACAGTTACTCAGTTACACAGTTAACTGTGAAAGAACTTACAAAGTTCTTACACAGTTACTCAGTTATACGATTAAGTGTGTAAATACTTAACACATTGTTACACAGTTATTGAGTAACAGAGTTAACTGTCTAATTACTTTGAACGTTGTTACATTTACAAGTAGACAAACTTAGACAAAATACATAATTTTGGAGAGGTAACTCTGTACTATCGTAGGAGATCAAGAACGGAAATGGATGAAACATTATTGGCAAGAAAAAGATCTGGCGACTAAGGGATGTGGATCAACAGAGGTCAAAGGGGATCGGTGGAACCAATATGTATCGGAACACCAAGAAAAACTCACCTACACCGGGGATAGAAGGAAGGAAGTGAGAATCAGTTAGAATCTCTGCGCTCCTCTTCGCAGCGCACCCAAACGGCAACCCTGGTGTCCTCTTCGCAGCGCTCCCAAACAGCAGGTCTCCTCTTCGCAGCGGACATGCACGGGGCAACGCTGGTCTGCAACGTCGCGGCGAGAAGCTTTACGCCATTGCCTCCTTCTTCGAAAGGCATTAAAGTCGAACAGGTCACGGGTGGGTAGGGTTGGGGGTAGAAAGGGTATTGTACACAAGAGGATAACGACCGTTCAGCGCCCAAGGATTGGAAAATAAGTCCCGCATAAAGTAGGGACCGGGCGTCCAGGGGAAAGCTGACAGGGATGGGGAAATAATGGTTCGCCCCTCCAGGGGCGAATAATTAATTCTCCCTAAAAAATATGATGTCATGTATATTAATAGACAAATCTGAAATACGTTTGTGCACATTATACGGACATTATTATTTTTACCTAAAATTTTTAGAATATATTATTCAATAAAAAATCTGATAATTGCATTCATTAATTACTCCATTGTCCTTAGTTGAGCTTTCTTGGTAATGAAGTGCGATCATGACATATATAAAAATATTTTTAAAACATTTGTTAAATAATTAGGTAAATTAATTAAAAGTCTCGATTAGATATTTGACTCATTTTGTAGTCTCTGACAGAATTGTAACTCATTATAATAAGTGTTATCTTCTGTTATAGTAAAGACCTTCATTGTTATAGTCAAGGACTTTTAATTAATTTATCCTAAATAATTTGAATAAGTGAAGTGTATCTATCTTTAATCCTAAGTTAAATTTTAAACATACATTAGATAATTTAATTGTTTTTCACCGATCTTAACTATTTGAGAAGTAAAAATTAGCTTATTTATTAACAATATGACAAGATAAATTTGATTATTTTAAACTATGTGTTAATAATTTTACAAGGCAATGGATTAACTAATTCAACACACAAGCAAAATCAGAACATAATCTATCGGTTTCGTGTTGGGAAACGAAAAAGTAACAATTAATGTTGTGTACTGTGAGGGACAAAAAATTAGTTAATTTGGTGGATTAAGTCCAACCCTCCTCGAGAGGTGAGTTGAAAAATTGTGAGTTCACTCACATTTGACTTACTTTTAGTTTAACCCACTTGAATTAATTTTTTAACTTTTTCAAACTACTTTTGAATTAGTTTTGAATTAACTCTGAGTTAACTTTAATCTAATTCTTTACCAAGATTTGTATATCAAGCAATAAACATCATGGTCAAAATCTTGGAATTCCATCATTTAAAACATCGGCATGTTCATATCAACTTTGATGTCAAGATAGTTTTGGAGGATGAACAAAAAATTTCATTATTGCCATGATCATAAGATAAAAAGAAGATCGTATGTTTTGCTTATATATTGTAAAAGTATAGTTTATAATCAAGATTCATAATTTTTCTTTCAAGAGAATTATTTTTCAAGGAAAAAAATAAAACCCCAAATAAAGACGATACGATACATTGATATTTCACACATCTTTACATATCTAAAATATAGTAGAAATAAGAATTAAGATAAGTGGGTCACATTTATGTGAAGTAGAAAAAGTTGGAGGTGAATCTTGCACGACATTTTGGCATAAGTGCATCAACATGTCAAAGACGTAAGGTCCTAATATATTATTTAGTGTTATTTATTAGTGAATTTAATGAATATATTTTTTTATAAAAAGGATAAAGGTATTTAATTTTGTATTTTCTCATATAACAAAAAATCAAATATTTGGGTAAGGATTCATCTGCATTGATTACTCTGAAAGGAGTTTAATAATTCAGATAGAAAAATTATGTGGATAAATCTGTTATTTGAGATAATTTGGTGATATCTATGGACTTAGCTATTATAAACTAATTTATTAAAGATGATGTGAAAAATAAAAAAAATTGGAATGAGTGATAATTTAAATTTTAAGTAAATATTTGCGAAAAAAATATACTGCAAATATCTATTATCAAGGGAAAATTAATTGGGGGTCCTTGTCAGAGTCTGGTACTTATTTCCTCGTCCCTGTCAGAATACCGGTTGATGTAAAGTCCCTGCTTTTCTCCAGGTTTAATTTCCAGTCCCTGCTTTTCAGATGTCACCATTTACGGCCCTCCACACACGATTTCCGTCTCCTTGGCCTCCGTCTCTTTTTCCCATTCCCGTCTTACCCTTCCCTCCTTTTTTCCATCGCCTTTTCCCCAAACGACGCTGACGCTTCGGTGGCCCGTGAACTCTGAACCGATGCGAAGTTACTTTACATACCCTGCCAAGAACTGATACAGCAACCATTGACAGCACTTACAAACAGCCTTCGACGACCGTTCTTCACACTATAAAAGGAACCCAGGGTCATTCCTATCCTTCATCACAAGCTCCCCGCTCTTCTTCTTCCTATCTTGTTGCTCGTCTTCTTCATCTTTATTTGCAGATGTCTTCATCTAACCGTGCTCCCCAGAGGGATGGCAAGGCACCTGCCTCACCGGTGCCACCGTCGCCCCCGGCTCCCCCGTTGCGACAGTCCAACTTCAGCGCCGACTACTGGGACGGTTTTTACATCGGCTGGAAGATGGCTTTACAGAAAGCCTCCCGGCATTACGGCGACAAGGGCCTCAATAACATCCTCCCAGACATCAGCCCTAGGGTAGAACACATCCCTTCCTCCCCTTCCTCCGCTGACCGATCCTGCAACTGCCCTTCCTCCGCTGACCGTTCCGGCACCTGCCCTTCCTCCCCTGACCGTTCCGGCACCTCCCCTTCCTCCCATCCCTCCCCTGACCGTTCCGCCTCCTCCCCTCCGTGCTCTACCGAGTGGTCGGTAGAGTAGAGGTAGAGAGTTATTGTAACATGGCTTGTTTATGATAAGCATTTTCGTTTGATGCAGTCTTCTGTGTGCTTATGTATGTGCTCTGTATCATGGAAACTCAACATGTTACCAATAACACACTGTAACATCCCCTCATATATACTATAATCAACATGACGAACGACTGTAAGAGATTATAACATATAATGTAAAACTGTATGTTAGACTGTAGTGCTTGAACTGTAAGAGTGTAGTGCTCAAACTGTAACAGGGCTTTTCTTTAGGTGTAACACTGTAGTGCTCGAACTGTAACAGTCTAGAACTTAAACTGTAACATTTTATTACGTATAATATAATTTATTACGTAAGTACTGGAACTGTAAGAGTGTAGTGCGCGAACTGTAAGAGTGTAGTGCTGAAAATGTAAGAGTCTAGTGCTTCAACTGCAACATCTTATTACATATATATACTGTAACAGAAATCGTGAGGAGACAGTGCTCTTCTTCCTCCTATCTTTCTTGCTCGTCTTCTTCCTCTTTATTCGCAGATGTCTTCATGTAACATACGGTACACAGGTCAAACTGTAAGAATATTAGAGTTAAACTGTAACACTACATTACGTACACTGTACAACAAAACGTAATTGTAAGTGCGCGAACTGTGCAAGTGTATTACTGAAACTGTAATAGCGTAGTAGTGAAATTATAACAGCGTAGTGCGTACACTGTAATAATGTATTACATACACTGTAATATTGGAATATTAGGACGACGTTCTGTTGTAACTAATATACAAGATTTAAAATCCGTCAGGATTGTGGGGTGGGTTGCTACAAGTTCTTCGGTTGTGACCTGTTTGTTTGCACCTTGAACAATATATGCATGATCTACTTCTCCTCTTGAATGTATTCTCCTCTTTCTCGGTCTTCCTGGCAACCTTTTTGTTGTCGGTGGCTTGATTAGAACTTCTGATGGTTGAGGCAGATCCGGCATGTCAAATGTTGGGATAGGTTGAATGTTTCTTTCATATGCAGCCCTATACACTTCTGTGCTGTAAAATGCCGAAACATTGAGTAACGGCCTCCTTGTTACTGCCAATTGCTGCGCATGCATGCTTGCAAGGAATCTTGACAAGTTGCCAGTGTCCACAGGAGCATGTTTGTAGATGGAGGTCTACGGCGTACGTCTTCATACTTTCAACAACCTCAAATTTGATTCCATCTGAATGACGAATTGCTAAGCTTCTCCTTTCTTGAAGGTTTTTTTCGATGATTTTTTGTACTTTAGGACAGTATGGTGTATCCCACAATGCAGCATCATTTTCCTCTTTGCAGCCATTTCCATCATTTGCACTCTAATTTTGTCAACCATCTGTAGTATTGGTAGACTTCGCGCGTCATGTATCCAATTGTTGAATGACTCTGCCAAATTAGAGTATAATTCACCAAACCTGTATGGCCATGTGAAGGAAATTAGGTTAACATCAAATATCTGTAACAAGTGTCCACTACATACTGTAACCTTATTTAACACGTTCTGTAATAGATTATCCCTATAACTGTAAGCACATAAATGGCAGAATGTAATAGAACATATCGCTTATGTATTTAAAGAGCCGAACCTTTGTCCCTGGAAAAGAGCATGGGACCAGTGTTCGACATCATTTCGGAGCACCCAATCTTTGGCCTCAGTAGAATTAAGCTCCATTGCAGTCATTGCGTCTTGGTACTCTTGTTTAGTAACAACATAGGCAATGCGCTGGAGAATTTTTCTAAGTAATTTTTTGAAAGGGGCGGCATACTTCCCCGCACATTGGTCGTTGAAGTTCTGCATGATGTGCTGGAAACAGTAGCCGTGATGATCATTCGAAAATAGGTCAGGGATCGCTTCCTTCAGACCTCTCCTCTGTCTGATAGGAACGCGATCCTTCTATCTGATAGCAATGCCTTTTTCAAATTTTGTAGAAACCAGACCCAGTTGTCATATGTTTCCAAATCTGCGATGGAGTAGGCTACACTGAATAGCTCATTGTTACCGTTTAAGGCACTTGCAGCAAGTATAACCCCTTGCACTCTATGCTGTTTGATATGAGTTCCGTCCAAAAAGAGCATAGGTCGACAACCAACTTCGAACCCATATGCAGACGCCTCGAAGCATATGAAAAACCGTTTGAAACGTTGAGTCTCCGGGTCCACTTCTAGAGACAAGATCGATCCCGGGTTTGACTGTAATGCACGTTCGCCGTACCAGTTCAACATATGATAGCTTGTTCTGAAATCGCCGTATAGTGAACCGACATCAACCTCTTTGCCCCACCATGCCTATTCAAAGGATTATACATGTTCTGTAAGAGTGTTACAGTTCTTGTCCTCATACCTTACAGTAGCCTTCTTAAGTTGTTCCAGTATACGCTCAAATGATTACAGTTGTTACAATACAAGGGTCAGAGACTTACAGTATATGATTACAGTTGTTACAGTGGCATGCAGATATTTACTACACTCCCTAGAGTCTAATAGAGTCTTTGTTTTGGCAGGAACAACCCGCAGGAGACTACGGAGCTCTTCTCCTTTGGCCGGCCGAAGGAGGAGAAGTTGAAGTCCCACCATCATCCGCAACGCGAGGCCATTGCACCGACGTGATCACAGCAATTCCTTGGGCACAGGTAAGGCACTGGTGATCACCAAATCTCCTTTTTTGCACTTGTTTGCTGCGTTTTCCTTCCAGTCAACTCAGTCAACCGGAGGGTCAACGTGGTCAACCGGCGGCCCCTACATCGCCAACGAGAGCCCGGCGGCTTCCGCGAGCGCCCGAGGGATCCAGCGACGGAGCGGAAACGAACCGTCCACAGTTCTCTTCTGGCGATCACGGTGGGACCAGCTTCTGCCACTGTGGTTTTACTGCGGCCAGGTAGACGGCAGGAGCTCTTGCCGCCTATCCAGGTAAACGTCCAGCGTTCCTGCCGTTTAGTGTCTTTTCGCGTCCATAGTCCTTGACGTTTATCCTATGTCTGCGTCCGTCGATCATGCCGTCTATCTCTGATCATGAACTGTGCGTCAACCTGCTGGACGTTTAGTTTCACAGAAGCATGCTTTTCTCTGTTGTTCTATTGTTTTGTCTTGATTTTCGTTTCTGTTTGCTTGCTCCTTGCTACTAAACAGTCCACAGTCTCTGGGGGGTCATCTTCTCACCTCTTCTAGCCTCCCCTCACATTTCTAGGATCACCTTTCTTCGGTTTTTGACCTTTTACTCGGGGATTCCCTCTCGGGTAAATCGGGTTGACTCCGGAGAAAACTCTATAAGTCCCTAAATTCCGTGGATTCCCTCACGGTACGGGGCAGAGAACCTCTACCCATCCTGTCTAGTTCACCTATTCACCGGGATTTGAGTGAAATTGGAGAGAACGGCCCTCAACTCAAATTAGTTTAACACATAACTTTGGCATTTAAAAGTCTTGGGGACGTTGTTTGATAACATTGATTTGGTAGAAATCTATATTTCTGCTTAAGACAGTGAAGTTAATCAACTTTAACCATTCTAAAATCCATAGGTTGTGTGCTAATGGACACTTGGTTGGATCCTGCTAATATGTCTAACAACCGACATTTGAATACGATGATAACATCAATGATGGGATTGTCGGTATGATAAACACCAATGTTCAACCTGAGGAGTCGGTTCATCATCTTCCCAAGCCGACAATGGGAAGTTAGCTTGAGGGTTAACCCTACTCACACCCAGGATGTCCAAGAAGATCCCGAGTTTTCTAAACTCATGTCCCGCTATTCGCCCGACGATATCATTTCCATGCTTTCCAAGCATACCATTCGGGCAGCGGCTTCCCCTCCCCTCCGTCCCATTCTCCCTTCCATGCCTCCTCATCTAGGCCCGCTCCTAGGCCTCTCACCCCTTCTCGGACTCCTATATCCCCCATCCCTATCTCCACTCCTGTTCCTCCCACTCCTTTACCTACTTCTACCCCGATTCCTCCACCCATCTACCCATCCCATGTCCATACCACTCCCCCCGTTCAATCCGAATCCCTCCGTCCTGAGACGAGGGTCTTATCCAGAAACTCTTGGCCGAATCTTATCCCTTCCAAGCCTCATTCACTCCAAAACTACTGCAAACCTCACCAAACTCCCCAACTTTACTTCCCTCCGGGTTTCAAGGCCCCGAAATACCGCAAGTACGACGGGACTTCTGACCCCCAGTACCATCTAGCCGGCTTCACTATGGATTCCCATCGGTGGCTGTACGATCGGCCCTCTTAGTCCACCTCTTCCAACAATCGTTAGAAGGGGAGGCTTTGAGGTGGTTTACCTCTTTGCCCGCGTCGGATCTTGTCAACTTTGACATAGTCTCCGAACGCTTCATCTCCCATTTCTCTTATATGGCCACTCAAGTTCCTACACTCCCCGACTTGGTGGCGGAAAAGATGAAAGCGAACGAAGATTTTGTCACTTATGCCAACCGGTGGAGGTCCATGGCTTCGAGAGCCGACATTCCCATTCCCGAGTCCCAAGCCATTATTTTGTTGGTCACCAACCCACCCCTGTGCTCCGTTCCATTCTAATGCTAAGTGAGTTCCCTTCCTTCTCACATCTCTATACCGAGCCAGGGTGATCGAAAATCAGATCAAGGACTCCTCTCTCCCACATTTCTTCGAAGGGAAGCCAAGGCACGTAAGGCTCCCGCGGCACCCACCACCGAGGGGGTGACCATCAACGAGTCTGTCAGTGCCTGCAGTCAGCCTTTGAGGCCTCCCAACAAATCCTCCCATCCTCCTTCCAACCCTTCTTCCAACCCTCACCAATTCCCATCTCACCCCTCCAAGCCTTACTCTGTTGTTCCCCCTCCTTCTGGGTACACCCGACCTGGCCCCAAAAGGTCGCACTACCCTCCTCTCCCTGAGACCCTCGAGGACGTGTTCTTCGCTCTCATGTCCTGCGATGCGATTCAACTCCCTCCACAAAGGGAGAACATCAATCCGAGGGTCGATACCTCCAAGTACTGCCCATATCATAGGGCCCATGGTCACTTCATCTACAATTGCTTTACCTTCCGTGACTGGGTCTATGATATGAATGACCAAGGTAGAATCAACTGGGATGACGTCAAGGTGGCCATAGCAAAGTCTAGGTACACCAAAAAGGACCTTGGCATTTTTAGTAACCCTCTCCCCACTCATCAAATCAACAACCCCTCCTCATCCAAAACCCATGAGAATGCGCATACCATCGTACACCTAGGACCTCGGGTTGTGAGGAGAAAACAACAGTGGGGGGTAGAAGGTTTCGAAGAGTGGTACCCGTGTCCCACGGTCGAGTCTCAGGAGCCTTCCACGTCGGTAGACGCCATCCTAGAGGAGAGGCCCCTGGTGCTCATCCGTCCTCCCCAAGAGGCTCATCCCACTATCCTCACTCCCCTTGCCAATGAGTCATCCTCCCGACCCCTCCAGCTCATCCGTCCTCAAGCTCAGGAGGCCGTGCATGTCACACTCCGAAATCGGATTGTTCCTCCACCTCCGCGGCCATCTCAAGATGAGGAGGATAATGGGCCTCCACCTCCGGCCGGCACCGAATATGATATTCTCCAACATCTTGATAAGACGCCCCGAGGGTGTCTATTTTAGAATTGATTCGGAGGTCGCCATCACATCAATCCACTCTCCTCCAGTTCCTCCAGAAGATCATGGTCAACGATGATCTCCCTCCTAGTGGGGTCACCGGCGCCATTCTCTCCCTCACCAAGGACCTTCAATCTCTTTTTCGGACAAGGATCTCGCCACCCCCGAGTGTCGTTCTCTCCCTCTTTGTCTCACCATCACCTCAATGGGGTTTCGGTGGACTCTACTCTTATCGACACCGGGCCTCTATCAATGTTTGTCCGATGAAGACCCTTAAGCAATTGGGTTTAGGGGAAGAAAACCTGGAGAAAAGCTGTTCCACCATCGCCGCCTACGACAACTCCAAAAGGGTTGCCAAAGGCAAAATTGTTCTTAAGCTGGAAGTCGGACCCGTCACCATGTCCACCGAGTTCCTAGTTCTCGACGTCGATCCGGCCTACAAGGCCATCCTCGGTCGTCCGTGGCTAGAGAAAACCTTAGGGGTCCCTTCCACCGCCCACCAGTGCTTCAAATTCCCTTCAATGGCGGGTCATTAAGATTAAGAGCATTCCAATCCTGGAGACCCTCAATGCTGTCACTACCGAGCAGATGCCGCACCTCTTCGTTCCGGATAAGGGGAAGAACCTGTTATGTCAATTTTCGATTTCCCCACACCCTGCGAGCTCAACCAACCTCCCCGGCCTACCGAAGAATTTCCTGTCTCATGCTCCCCGGGAAAAGGATGGGAAGTGATGGCTAACATTGGCTATGTGCATGGCGCCGCGGGTTAGCGCGGACGAACAAGGAGAGACCCAGAGCGTTCAGGCAATCAGGAGGTTGTTACCCAAGGCCGGTCTTGGTTTCCACCCAACCTGTCCATCCGGACCCATTCATACCATATCAACCCCTTACCTGGACCTTAAAGGAACATTTTGTCCAGGGGCCTACCCAGATGGGGACCAGGGAGCCCGTAATTGAAGAAATTCCTTGCTCTGAGAGTGAGGATGAAGAAGAGGAAGAGGATGCCCAAATAGAGGACATTTCTGACGATTTTGGCCTCCTCTCCCTCTTTAGCTCTGATTTCCCTTCTCCCCCATCTTCTCCTCCACCTTCTCCATCTCCATCTCCTTCTATTTCCGCATCTAATCCCTTCTTTCCCCTCCTGTCCTTTCTCCATCCCTCATCTCGTCAGTCGAGGCTACCCTGAGTCAGCAACTCATGGTTCTTGGCCTTGACTCCCAAAAAAAAAAGCCAATTTTGAAAATTGGAAATCCGAGGTCTCCATTGAGCACCCCTCCTCTTTGGAACCTCTTCCGCTCGGCCAGGGGCCGACGCTTTCCGCCTAAGCTCCTCTTCCTCTTGCCCCTCTAGGGGCATTCCCCTGTACATAGTTTTGTACATAGCAGTCCTGTAAATAGTGGTCTAGATTCTAGTTTAGAGTCAGGTCTAGAGGCTAGTTTAGAGTCTGGTTTAAGTCTAGGAGAGTCTAGTTCCTCTCGGCCATGTGTGCGCAAGGAGAAGGGTAGGCATGTTCCTGCCCGTTTTGTTTTGGCCTTGGCTGAGAGATGTGCTAAGTTAAGTCAGGTGCCAGAATTTCTTGAGGATCCTGCTCTCGTGGAATCAGATTTTGAGGAAGGTGACTCCGTAGATGACGGCTTAGGAGTTTATCTGCTAGATTTTAATGAGGAGGGTGAGTCAGGAGATCCTGGGTTAGGAGAAGAGGACCCAGTGAGCTCCTATGTGGATGGCACAAAGAGGTTCGACGAGCCAACCATGGCTGCTGACGAGCCTACTAAAGAGGTCAACCTTGGCACTGAAGAATCCCCGAGGACAATTTTGATTAGTGCCAACTTGAGTGTTGAAGAAGAAGAAGCTTTGGTAGCCATTCTCAAAGAATTTTCTGACGGATTTGCTTGGTCTTACGAGGACATGCCGGGGCTCGACACCTCTTTGGTCGAGCATCGTTTGGTCCTAAAAGCCGACGCAAAGGCCGTCAAACAAAAGTTGAGAAGGCTACATCCTAAGCTGGCACTCAGATCAAAGAGGAGGTTGACAAGTTGCACAAAGCCAAATTCATTAGGGTTGTGCTATATCCACAGTGGGTAGCTAATATCGTCCCCGTAATGAAGAAGGACGGTAAGGTTAGGATCTGTATAGATTTCCGTGACCTTAATCGTGCTTGCCCAAAGGACGATTTCCCTCTCCCACACATAGATGTCCTAGTGGACAATACTGCCGGCTTCGAGCTTTTGTCGTTTATGGATGGTTTCTCTGGGTACAACCAGATTCGCTTGGCGGAGGAAGACCAGGAGAAAACTTCATTTACAACGCCCTGGGGGACTTACTGTTATGTCGTCATGCCCTTCGGATTAAAGAATGCGGAGCAACCTATCAAAGGGCAATGATGGCAATTTTTCATGACATGATGCATGTGCACATGGAGGTCTATGTGGATGATGTCTTGGTAAAATCAAAGACTCGACATGGCCATGCTGAGGTCCTCCGGGCAGTTCTCCAAAGGTCTAGAGAGCATAATCTTAAGATGAACCCCAAGAAGTGTGTCTTTGGTGTCTCTTCGGGGAATTGCTTGGGTTTATAGTCAGCAAGCGGGGAATTGAAATTGATCCTAACAAGGCCAAAGCAATAATCGACATGCCTCCTCCTAGGAATATCAGAGAAGTTAGAGGGCTAATTGGCAGACTCCAGTTCATTCGGAGATTTATCTCCCAGCATTCAATCCGCTGTAAGCCCTTCTACGAGATGCTTAGAGGAGAGGCGAAGTTCAATTGGGACGAAAAATGTCAGAAGGCCTTTGATGAATTGAAGAGCTATCTTTTAATCCCCCTGTTCTCGCTCCTCCGCCCCGGGTCGGCCTTTACTGCTCTATGTGTCAACCACGGAAGACTCAACTGGAGCGGTTTTGGCCCAATACGACGACGAGAAGAAGGAGAGAGCGGTGTACTATTTATCCAAGTTGTTCAATGAGGCTGAAAAGAAGTACACCGCCATGGAAAGAACGTGTGCGGCCGTCGTCTGGGTTGCCCAGAAGTTGAAGCACTATTTCTTGGCTCATGAAGTGAAACTTCTGGCGCGTATGGACCCTATTCGGTACTTGCTCGAGAAGCCCGTCCTGACTGAGCGGTTGATGAGGTGGCAAAGTTTCCTCAATCAATTTGATATCACCTATGTCAACCAAAGTCAATCAAGGGGCATGCCATAGCTGAGCATTTGGCCCACCACCCCTTACCTTTATATTCCCCGTTGATGAAAGTTTTCCCGATGAAGAGTTAGGAGCCATTATTATGGTGAACCTTCGTGGGTGCTTTACTTCGATGGGGCGCTCAATTCCAAAGGGTGTGGGATAGGGGCAGTCCTCCTCTCTCCGGAAGGGGTAGTCATTCCGCACGCCTATCAGTTAACCTTCCGAGCCACGAACAATGTGGCTGAGTACGAGGCTCTCCTAGTCGGGCTGAAAATGGCTTTATTGCTCGGAGTCAAGGAGTTAAGGATTATTGGAGATTCGCAGTTGATACTCCGGCAATCTCTTAGCAAGTACCAGACCCGGGACCCCAAGCTGAAACCATACCAAGAGTTGGTAGGAAAAGTAGTCCGGCAGTTTAGGAAGCTCACCCTAGTTCACACTCCTAGGGCCCAAAATATCCTAGCAGATTCACTCGCTTCCCTCGCGTCTTCCATTCCATTCCTTTGGGAAAGTCGTCTGAAACCGTCTCTGTTCAGAGGTTAAGAGTCCCTTCCCATGTCGATCCGTGGTTCTCTCAGCTTGTGCATCCTTCTCCATCCCTTCGGGTCCATGCGCTTTCCAAAGAGCCAGAAATTGACCTTGAAGATGGCCATCCCTGGTATTTTGACATCGAAAACTTTCTCAAAGATGGATCTTTCCCTGATTATGCCACCTCCGCCGATAGACGGGCAATTCGTCGCGTCTCGGAGCGTTACAAGATCATAGGTGGCATTTTGTTCAAAAAGTCTCTCAGCGGGGTCTATCTCCGTTGCCTTGATGAAATCGAGTCTCAAGATGTTGTTGAAGCCGCTCACTCTAGTGAATGTGGTGGCCATGTTAATGGTAGAGCAATTGCCCAGAAATTGCTAAGACACTATTATTGGCCCACCATGGAAGAGGACTGTCGCCATTTCGTCCGTCACTGTGCTAAATGCCAATTGCACGGTGACAAAATTCATGCTCCTTCCTCTTCTCTTCACCCTCTCATCGCACCATGGCCTTTCGCCATGTGGGCATTCGATGTGGTCGGTCCTCTCGCGGATAGAACCGGAGAAGTCCGAAGAAGTCCTTCATTCTGACCGCCACGGAGTACTTCACAAGTGGGCTGAAGCAGAAGCATTCATAGAAGTCAAAGCTTCAACAGTCGTCAAGTTCATCAAGCGCAACATCCTTGCAAGATTTGGCGTGCCTCGGGACATCGTCACCGACAACGGACCGCAATTCACTTCACAGGAGCTTCGCGACATGTGTGGTAATATGGCATTAACTTGCATCATTCATCCCCATACTATATCCACAAGGTAATGGACAAGCGAAGCTACTAATAAAACTCTCATTAAAATTATAAAGAAAACATGCAGATCTCATAACAATGCTGACTGGCCAGATCGCTTGGTTGAAGCTCTTTGGGCTTATCGCACCTCGGTCCGAACTCCTACGGGGCAAACCCCTTATGCCTTGACGTACGGATCGGATGCGATACTCCCATATGAGATCTTCGTCCCTTCACTTAGAGTTCAATTGGATTCCGAACTTGATCCTGATCAACGTCGGGAAGCCTTGTTGGCACAACTTGAACTCTTAGATGAAAGGCGAATGATAGCGGCTGACCATGCACAGTCTATCGTCAGAGAATTGCACGTTTTTATGCCAAAAGAGTTCTTGAGAGAAAGTTCGAAGTGGGTGAAATGGTCCTTAAGCGTAAAATCTAAAAGCACCAGGTCCCAGGAGCAAATTGCAAGAAAATTGGAAGGGTCCTTTTGTTGTCAAAGAAGCATACTCAGGGAACGCTTATAGGCTAGTAGATGCCGAGGGAGTTGAGCTAACGCACCCTTGGAATGCAGTCTACCTCAAGAAGTTCTACCCTTAGTCAGTCAGTCCGTCAAGTCGGTCATTCATCACTTGTTAGGGTGTGGGTCTACTTTCTTTACTCTTCCACGTGGCCACTAGTTAGGCAGGGCTTATTCACACACCACACGATGTTGAGATATTGCCCTTTGGCTAGAAAATCACTAGTACACTCGGGCGGTCTCATCCAGTCAATGTGTTTCCCCTATTCTTTTCCCACTCGGTCGTGTCTGGAAACGGAACAAACTACGAGTAGGGGACCACCCACTCTCTTTTAAAAGGACAAAGTCGCCATAAAATAGGGGCAACTAATAAGAGCAAGGGGCAAGATGTCAAATCAAGCCTCAATGGGGAAAAGAAAAGCCAAAAGGTCAAAAAAGGGTAGCAAAAAGTACGTACCCAGAAAAAGGTTGACCAACTCAAGGAGGTAGCAAAAAGTACGTGCCTCCACCCCAGAAATGAAATAAGAAATGAAAAATTCCCCTGAAAACAATGGTTGACGAAGTCTGTTTAATATGAGATGTCGGTTTGGAAACAAAAAGTAGTTTGAACCAAAACCCTACATGACTTCCTATACATTTCTTCTCATCTCCCCCTCTAGGGGCAATTTGATTGAATAAGGTCCTCCGTAGTGGAAAATATCAAGAAGGCTAGGGGCAATTTCCAACATCAAAAATTTCATGCACGTCCGTCCTTACTTTTGGCCTTTGTGGGTAAGAAGATCATGTAAACCCTATACCCCAACATGTGATGAATATGTGTCTTAGAGTAAAAAAAATATATATACAAAAAAAGAACAAAAGAGAGTCTTTTGATGTATATATCTCATGTTGTACATATTTTCTCCAAAATTTTCTCCCTTATTTTCAAAAGCCAAAAAAAATTAGAAAAAAATCAAAAATCCAAAAAAAATTAGTGGTACCATGTATATATGCTAACATTCTCCTTATTTTCTTACAAAAAAAAAAAACAAAAAACAACAAAACACAAAAAATCAAAACAACAAAACACAAAAAAAAATACATGTGCATATTTCCCTTTCAGTTATTTTATTACGTTCTTATCTTTGATTAGAAATTAGCCCCTTGACCAGATCTCAAGAAAGGTATATCGTAGGCAAGGGCTAAAAACAGATCTACACTAACATGTTTCTTTGAGTGTTGTGGATACAGGATGCAGAACCAAAGCAAAACATTCAAATGCAATGATCAAAAATCCACAATATTCCACTATGATAATCAAGTCTGTGTACATATCATGACAGGGCATACCCCTGGTGGTACAAAAGTGTCACTCCTCTCTCCGCTCCCCCTCCGCAGGCCTCTGTCTGCGGGAGCTGCTCACCTCATCCTCCTCCCTCTCCCGACGCCGGTCTGGGAGAGGAGGTCTGGAAGCCATGGACGCCTCGGTCTCTGCACTCCTCCTCGCACCACGGAGGGGGCCCCTAGCGACACATGTCGTCAAGGAGGCGAACGCTGATCCGTCCTCGCCGGCGTCACTGCTGGCCTGCCGCTGCTGCTCCCGGCGCTTCTTCAGCACCCGGTCCTTGAGGATCTCGTAATCCGCAGCAATCCGTGCTCGAGCCGTCTCGGCCTCCCTCTCCCTCTCTCGGGCCTCGAGCAGGCGACCCCTCATGGTGGCCCAGTCATCCCTCAACTCCTCCATGGCAGTCACCATGGTCCGCCGCTGCATATCAAAAGCAAAAGAGGATCAGTCATGAACATGTGCAGGAAGAAGAGGAAAGAAGAAAGTGTCTTACCTCGGCCTCCAGACCAGAAATCCTCGCCTCTAGCTCCAGTCGCAAACTCTCCATCTGTGCCTGGAGAGTAGCCACATCTCCTCCCTGTCGCTGCAAGAGACAAGCACGTTAGGACATTCAATATACATTGAAAGAAAGTGCTAGTTTGGTGTCTTACCTGAGCCCCAATCTCTCGAGCCTGCTCCTCAAGCTCCCGGACCCTCGCCTCCGCTCGGTCCAGGTCCCTCTGCAAGCGGACCGCCAGGTCCCCTCCGGCCGGCTGGGCGGACGAGCTCGCCCCCGCATCCCGGCTCGCCTGTGCTCTCAATAGCTCTCCTCTCTGCATGCACAAAATCTTGGTCAGAAATCAAATCAAATCAATGTCAATTTCAAGATCAATGGTTAATGTTACTTACCAATGTCCTGACCTCGGCCCGGAGCCTCGTCAGCTCCACCTCCTGCTCGGCCAGTCGCCCCTCCAAGAGGCGGATGGCCTGTGACTCTGGCATCTGCCAAATGCTTCAAGGTTAGAATCAATTCAAATTCAGATCCGACCAAGGCTTAGAGTTAGAAGTTTCACTCACCACTCGTCGGTCAAGCCGGAGTCGCCCGGCATACCGTGCCTGGAAGTCCTCCATGTAGGCCGAGCTCGCGGAGGTCTGTCACTCGTAGCACCTGCTCTCCTCCCTCCGCCAGTACGCGATGGTGCTGCCATGGTCCGCTCCCCAATCACGGTCCTCGGCGAAGAAGCGCCGGCGCGAGTGTCCCCTCCTCCCGAGGAGGGCACCTCGATGGCTGGCTGGTGCCAGCCCAGTGTCCGTACCACCAACTCCAAATACAGTACCTCACATGTCCCGAGGCACAGTAAAAGGAGGTGGCGGTCGAAAAGGGGCCGACCCCCGCCACTGCCGGGTGCGAGGTGTCCGCCTCCCCCCGATATGGGTCCACACCACCTGAGAAGAACAAGAAACACTGGTCAGTAACATCAAATGCAGCAGTAATTGAATGAATGCAAAAGCTAGTTGAGGTTTCATACCTGGTCGTGCGGGTAGTGGTCAAGTGCGACCCGCACATCCCCTGCCCTCCTGTCAGTGACCCTGAGGTCCGGGGCCACCTCCCACCTCGTCATGAGAGGCACCATCATCTGGCGCCCCTCTACAAGTGTCCCGCGCCCCATGGGGAAGCGGGTATACCCCCAGATCTGCAAGAGAGAAGTCAGTCAGTCAAGCAATTTAATCAATTGAAATTCAATTGAGCTTTAAAGGAAAAAATGCGTACCTGAAGGAAGGGGGTGAAGCCCCCAGTGCTCTGTGAACGCTGCGAGCTACTGGGTAAAAGTGAGAACAGATGTCCTAGCATCGCAGCACCCCAAGCATACCTCCCCGCCTGCGCCAGATCTCGAAGCAGTAGCACGAACTTGCAGTTCATCTGAGATGACTGCGTCGCGAACAGCAGGCGTCCAAAGAAGTAGCTGACAAAAATCCGCACCGAGCGCTCCTCGCTCCGATCTCCTAGGTCGAGTGCCCCCCGCACTCCAGCATAGAACTCATCCAGTGACTCTAGGGGTCCTCTCCTCCTACCCCTCAATCCAACTGCCTCTAACAGCGATCCGAGCAGGATGCTCCGGATCGGTCTCCTCCTCCCGGCCACAAACTCTGGCCCCAGCAACTCCGCAATGTCGTCATGATAATCCCTCCTCTCCAGTCCGACTACCGGCTCTCCCTGAACCGGCATTCCCGTCAGATACGCCACATCCTCCAATGTGGGTATCATGTGACCCCAAGGCATGATGAATGCCTTGCAGTCCTCCTCCCATCTCTCCCTCAATGCCTCTAGGTACGGCACATCTAGGTGAAAAGGGCGTACCAACAGGAGATGTCCGAACCCCATCCTCGCTATCTGGTCCTGCTGGGCCTCTGGAAGCGCATGGTACCACGCCCAGCATAAATCCCAGGTCACCCTGCTCCTCATTCGGCCCTTACCCTGCAGAAAACACAGAAATATTAACGTCAGCATCGACTGCCGTTGATTGTCAACTGACGGCAAGGGTCTGCCGTTTACTCATAATAGGCGTCAATGGGGTGGCCGTTTAGTTCCTGTATCGACGTCCAACCCATTGCCGTCAAGATCATCTTGACGGCAAGGGGGTGGACGCCAGACAGGAACTCGACGGCAACCGATGTTGCCGTCAAGTTCCTATCTGTCCCGACGGCACTTCCCCTGTTTTCCTTCCTTTTCACCAAATTAAAAAGGCATCCACAAGGGTTTTAGAATACTTACCCGTGGTCGTCGAGGTGCCTCCGCCTCCGTCTCGTCTCCTCCCTCAGTCTCTTCCCCCTCCGGTGCATCCTCCACCGCCATTTCTTCCTCTTCCTCCGCCGTAGCCATTTCCTCCTCTTCCTCCTCCGGTTGGCGACGGTCCTGGAGAATCCTTCTCTTTTCCCTCCTCCTCATTGTGATCTCGAGCAAAGTGAGCAAAGTATGGGTTTTCCTTTTCCTTTTCTTTCTCCCGACGCTTGGGAAGATGGAATGGCGCCCGGGAGAAGGCGTCGGTTCAAAAAAAGGGCGTTTTCTGGTTTAACGTCAATCTATGGCCGTTTAACTTTATCTGGCGTCAAGCTCTGGCCGCCGACGTACCATCAGCGGCCAGGTTATGGACGTCAATGTCCCTTCAATGTCAGACCTCGAAGTCTTGTCGACGGCTAGGTTTGGACGTCTAGCTTAAACTAGACGGCTACCTATGTGGACGTCGATTGTCAGTCTCAGTGGTTGGCGACCAGAGTTTGGATGTTAACCAGTGATTGGCAGCCATCGATGTGGACGCCAACTACTCCGCGCTCAGTCCTCCTCACACAGCAGTCTTTTGAACATCCTTGAGGTCATTTCATCCCCATTTCACCACATTCCATTCCACACATCAATCAATGCAAGTCAATTGAACACAAATGCAACCATCTTTATTCATCTAATTGTGTTACACTTATTCAGATCTGAAAAGTACATCACTTTGCCCTGCGGGCCATGAAATAACCACAAGCAACGGGAAGAATGCTATAATTGTATTCCTCATACTTCAAGATCTCTTCCCGTTTCTCCTGAACAGCCAAACCCACCTTCCTGCTCACTGTATGTTTTACCCAAGCCTTCATCGCTTTCTTCATCAGCCTTTCGTTTCTTCCGGTGACTATCATATCGATGTCGTTGAATGAAATGGGAATTCCCCGTGGAATCCCAAGCTGACAGTGGCACCGGTGTGGCTGGTACACCACCATCCGATCTGCTCCAATCAGCCATAAATCTCTGTCTTCCCTGGTCCGTGCTTTGAACTCGATAGTCCTCATAAACAGTGGCCTCACGATGAACTCATCCATGCCCAGATATGCTAAGTGATCTCTCCAAGCATCTCGGCCCTTCAAGTGCGCGGTCACACACTTGATCTCATCCTCTGGCTCGTACCATGCCCTGCTGCAATGCACTGAACTCCGAAGGAAGACTCTGGAGGGGGTAGGTTGTGCATCAGCAAAATCAAACTTTAGATGAGCTTCCATCCATACCTGCAGCAGAAACAAACTCCCGCACGTGCGTCCGCCTAGGCTCATGGTGGTGAGCGAACTGTACAGGTGGGCCAGCACTGCAGGGGCAAGTGACTGCCCGCGCCATAGCAGAGTGAGTATCCCAACATGCTCGTACAGGATGAAGTCGCCGCTCGTGGGGAACAGGAACACCCCGGCCAGGCAAAGAGTCAGTCCTCGTGTCACCCTCTCTCCGCCAATCTCCCGGGCATGCTGGATCAGCCACCAAGCCAGCCGGTCCAGGAAGATCCTATCCTTGTTCGTCATTCGCAGCACCTCTTTCTTGTCCCGCACGATGTCAACAAGAATCTCTTCCCACGGGAGGAGAGGAGTCGCTGCATCGTACTCCAGGCACCGCTGCCACCCCAGGAACAGTTCTACCTCCTCCAGAAGCACGCTCGCCTCGAAGCCCTGGAACACGAAGGTGTGTGTGTGTGGGTGCCATCTCTCTATCAGTGCCCCCAGGGCGTCAAATCCCCACCACATCTCTTTCATGTTTTTGGCCAAGACTACCATGAAGTTCAAATGCCACATTCCGATGAAGCTCCGCATATCCAGGGTTATCGCGTTAACCAGATTCACAAGCCAGAAAAAGGCTCGTACCTGGCCTTGGCTTGGGAATGCCGGGATCTCCTGCATGAGGGCGGGGTTCTGTAAGAATATTGTTTGGGGCGTTTTCAGCCCGGGAAAGAGCAGAAACAATCATCACTTACCTCTCCATTGGCTAGACGCATGCTCAGGTGTCCCGGAATTTCACTCAGAACTCCGGGATTCGCACCTGTAGATCGTCCGGTTGATAAGGAGGCCATCTTGCTGTTCTTCTCTGTCTCTTTGCTCTCTGGTTCGCAGCAGGAGCAGGGAGGGACGGAGGTAGGAGATGAAAGAGTCCTTATGGACTCTCATCACCTATTTTTTCGGTTTGATCCGCTGTCAGGTAGGCGTCCAGATCGGTGGACGTCAGTTCCAGGTTGGCGACCACATCTGTGGACGTTAACCAGAGTACTGGCGGCCATCGATGTGGACGTTGACTGACCGGAAATGCTTAAATTCTTTATATGGCCATTATCCTTTTGCTTCGAGCTGTTTTGCAGATATCTTAAGCACAAGCTGCGCTTCAACTTCGGAACGCTCAGACGACCTTGAGCGTCACAGGTATGTCTAACATAGGACCTCACCAGAGCGAATAACTTGGCGACCGTGAACCCTGAGTTCCCCTTCACCAAAACCATGATGGGTTTGCGATCTCTCAGTTATTCGTATGGCCTTTAGAATTTTCCTCTGGTGCTAACTTGCATTTTAGATAGGCAACCCACACCAGCATGCATCTTCACTGCTAACATTCTAAACACTAAAAAAAAAATGGTGATTTTCCTCGATTATATGATTGCTCCATGGCTCCCCAGCTCAGGTAGCCTACTGGGTTCGCTCTTCATGACTGTCCAGGTCAATATCGGGTCTTTGTTGCCCCTTCGCTACTTGTCCCACCGTACTTTTCACAAATGATCATTCCAGCCTTATTGAGTTCATTTGAGTCTTCGCCAGCCGCGAGCTTAATTCCGGACTTCAGGCTTTCCAGGCATGTGATTCCAGTTAGAATCTTTTGATAATCCTTTGAGAGATCAACCAACTCCTTGTCTTCGTGACCTCCTAAATTCGGGACCGACGTCCTGATTAGGCCAGTGAGCCCACGGCTCCGGTTATGAGACCCTCCAGATTCAACCGTCATATTACAACTCCTTTGACTCAGACACACCGGAAACTAGTCAAAGTCCAACACGGCCATGCCAGGGACCCTGCCATTGGGTCGCAGTTGTAGTTACACGGGTAGATCATCCTTTTCCTACCCCTATTTGTCTCTCAGACGATTCGTCATTTGTTTCTAGCTTGTCTCTTTCGTTTGGTTTGCTAGAATTCCTATCCTCAGAGATGGCCCTTCCATTAAATCTCTGCGTCCTTTGTTTACCGAGACACCAACCTTTCAGTCCGCTCTACTCCCTTGCAAGACCGGACGTCTCGGAGGGGCATTTGTAGATGCGAGATTTGGCCCATCTCCTGCAAGGCTATATGGCCCATTAAGCCTCGTTTGACCATGTGTTGACCAGCCTCGGATCCCATGTAGACGGCAGCATCGATGGCCGCTAACTACAGGTTGGCGGCAATCCCCCTGGACGCTGACCCAAGTTGGCGTCCACATCCGTGGACGTCTGCATGAGGTTGGCGGCCTGATCCTTGGACATCAAGAGGGTTTACCAGGTCTGTGCAACTAACCCGAGATTCCAGCCCACTAGCGCCCTTGTCTCGGCCATGCAACACACATAGCCGTTCCCAACGGGTATATGGGCCACCTAGGCACCCTCTTGACCCAGTAAAATCCTACATGGCCTCTACCCATTGGTTGAGCATTTACACAAGGATTGCCACATGTGTAAGTGTGTTTCTTCACACTTAGCATCCTAGGCACCCCAACCCCGAGCTCCTCTGCCTATTTAACACCCCCTTGAGCCCTCTGAACCAGAGGAGGGAGGCTGGACGTCCTTATGCTGAAGCTTTGAGAGAGGAGAGAGAAAATCTCACCCTACCTTCCACCACTCACCCTCCTCACTCTCTCTCTCACATTCGGGACGTCTAGAAGGGTTGCATTGGAGCTGGAGGAGCCCTACAAGGAGCCAACAACGCCAAAAACGAGGATCTACACCCTCTCCTCTCTCTCTTCTCTTACTTGTTTTGTAGCTAACTTGCATGTTCCACACACTTTCCCACACATCCTAGGCACGTAGGTCACCCCTCCTACACACCTAGAAAGGGGTTTCCCAACCAAAAACGGAGGGAAGAAGGGTGGTCATAACATTTGGCCACCCCTCTTCTCAAGTCCGCAACCGGTACGGACCTTCCTTTTGGGTCTTTCTTATTTCGTTTTAAGCATTTACTACACTCCCTAGAGTCTAATAGAGTCTTTGTTTTGGCAGGAACAACCCGCAGGAGACTACGGAGCTCTTCTCCTTTGGCCGGCCGAAGGAGGAGAAGTTGAAGTCCCACCATCATCCGCAACGCGAGGCCATTGCACCGACGTGATCACAGCAATTCCTTGGCACAGGTAAGGCCCTGGCGATCACCAATCTCCTTTTTTGCGCTTGTTTGCTGCGTTTTCCTTCCAGTCAACTCAGTCAACGGAGGGTCAACGTGGTCAACCGCGGCCCCTACATCGCCAACGAGAGCCCGCGGCTTCCGCGAGCGTCCGAGGGATCCGGCGACGGAGCGGAAACGACCGTCCACACCATTTCACTCATTGTCGATCTTATGACACGTTTCGATGGAGAGCGTTTTAAGATTGGCTCATGCAGCATGACTTTTCGCCCTTCAGACATAGCCAAAGTTATGGTATACCAAATGTTGGTTCCCCTATCGACCTGAACACGGATGGGACAAAAGCCAGTTTGCGCCGGATCCTTGGAACCAAAAGAACGATGGACATGCACAATGTCCATTTGAAACTTAAGGAGTACGTTCCACAGGAGGTCAGCTTGCTGTTGAGATTTCGGTGAAGCTTTGGTTGTGCTTCTTTGTTCTTGTTTCTTCTTCCCCACAAGTGGGATGTCGGGGTCGCTGTCCATTCTGCCATACCTGGACGACCTCCATGACATGAACAACGCCAATTGGCTGCCGCAATCCACGAGTACCTGATGTCGGGGGTGATGGCATTCAAAACAGCAGCTGGTTCCTGCAAAACATCTTCCTAACCGGTTGTGTTCCCGCTCTCGGTGTGAGTATACTGTTACGGTACACTCTGTTACAGTTCCTGAATGTGTCTATTCCAGAAGACTCATAGAGTACATTTACAGAAGACATATGTATATGTTACATACGTTTTCATATGTCCTCTGTTACAGTTCAAGACGGTCTCTATTACAGATGACATATGAACCTATTACAGTACGCGTAGAATACATTTACAGAAGACATATGTATCTGTTACATACGTTTACGATACACTTCTCATACGCATTATCTATTTCATAATGATGTAGGCATGGTTTTTGATTCACCAATACAAATGGAAACCAGATCATCCGGAAAGGAATCCCCCATTTTTCCGTTGGGATTGCCGGAATAAGGGACCGGAGTTATCCGCCCTACTACGGGGGTTGCGACGATCTGATATAAGTGTCACTTACCCCTGGAACTGTGTTATCTTCGTATATGACTTATACCTGTACCTGTACCTGTGTTAATTCAGGTGTATTTAGAGTATAATGAAAATGAGGAGCCACCTAGAGCTTCGCGACGATTGACGGCATCCACGTCAACCACTTCCCGAACCCCTCCATCAGATAACTCTCTGCATGGCATTCTTATCCAGTTACAGCGGCAGAATGACCAGTTACAACGGCAGAATGACCAGTTACTTCGGCAGAATGACCAGTTAAAGCGGCAGAATGACCAATTACACCGGCAGAACAATATCCTCCAGTCAATGGATGGAAGGCTACATAGACTGGAGGAACAATTTCAGCGACAGCCTCGGTGGCAACATCCCCCCTAGAGACAGAATGTGCAATTTTAGCCCTACCGCCATTGGAGCTCCCAACAGCTTCAGTACGATCACATGCCGTGGCAAAGAAGAGTTACCAACATCCAGGTAAACGTTTTGTGTCGTTACATTGTTTCATTTGCTTAGTTACAGAAGATGCTTTCCTCATTTACAGTTAGAGTCCTACTCTCTTACAGTCATTCCAATACTTAGTAATACGATTGTACTCTACCTTTCATATATGAAGTTACAGAATTGTTCTCTATGTTTACAGCTCTCTTTCATAGACATTAACAGACTTTCGTGTTCTCAGTTACAGGAAGGAGATCCGTCCAGACAAGGTCGCGGCGGTCATTTAAGGAGTTGCACATTCCCGAGTTGAAGGAGGGGAAAAAGAGGGGGCGAAAGGAGGAGGAGGAGGACCAGATGAAGAGGAAGAAGGAGGAGAAGGCGGAGGCGGAGGAGGAGGAGGCGGAGAGGAAGAGGGAGGAGGAGGAGCAGAGGAAGAAGGAGGCGGACAGGAAGAAGGAGAAGGAGGAGGAGCAGAGGAAGAAGGAAGCGGACAGGAAGAAGGAGGAGGAGAGGAGGCGGGAGGAGGAGGAGCAGACGAAGAAGGAGGCGGAGAGGAGGCGGGAGGAGGAGGAGCAGACGAAGAAGGAGGCGGACAGGAAGAAGAGGAGGAGGTGGAGGCGGAGAGGAGGCGGGAGGAGGAGGAGCAGACGAAGAAGGAGGTGGAGAGGAAGAGAGAGGAGGAGGAGCAGACGAAGAAGGAGGCGGGAGGAGGAGAGCAGAGGAAGAAGGAGGCGGACAGGAAGAAGGAGGAGGAGGTGGAGGCGAGAGGAGGCGGGAGGAGGAGGAGCAGAGGAAGAAGGAGGCGGACAGGAAGAAGGAGGAGGAGGTGGAGGCGGAGAGGAGGCGGGAGGAGGAGGAGCAGAGGAAGAAGGAGGCGGACAGGAAGAAGGAGGAGGAGGTGGAGGCGGAGAGGAGGCGGGAGGAGGAGGAGAAGACGAAGAAGGAGGCGGAGAGGAGGCAGGAGGAGGAGGAGCAGAGGAAGAAGGAGGCGGACAAGAAGAAGGAGGAGGAGGTGGAGGCGGAGAGGAGGCGGGAGGAGGAGGAGCAGACGAAGAAGGAGCGGAGAGGAAGAGGGAGGAGGAGGAGCAGACGAAGAAGGAGGCGGACAGGAAGCAGAAGGAGGGGGAAGAAGAAGGAATAAAAGGAAGCGGCGTCAGATATCCCCATCATCATTGTCCGACGTGTTACAACTGGGACGAGGATAAGACGACAACCAGATATCTTTACGGTATGGTTTCCCCTTACAGAATTTACATAAGCTGAGCATTCGATTACAGAACCCTTCATGAGACATAACAGTTTGTTCCGAGTCCGTTACAATTACATTATAATTGTTTTATAGAACATTCCTTTTTTACTTACTCTATCGCAGCCAGACGATTTTCGGCACCACAAAGCCACGAAAGTGAATGTGTCCACTTGCGAACCGATCCTTGTTGAGTCTCAAGAGAGTACAGACACACTTCCAACGGGCAAGAAAGAGGAGAGACGTGATTACGTCGCCCGGGACGCATTAGGAGTGGCCGAAAAGTCATTGATTGAACGATTTTTCAATGAGTGCTTCATTAATGAGTACGTGTTACAGTATATGTCTACCATGTTTATAGTTTCGACCAAAGATGTTTACATTATATATCTACCATGTTACAGTATATGTCTACCATGTTTACAGTATATGTCTACCATGTTTACAGTATATGTCCACCATGTTTACAGTTTCGTCAATTACTGATGACAGTCTTAATTCTTACATGTAGAAATTTAATGTTCAACGGCCCTGTAGAAGGATACGACAATTTCCTCTCGTTTCATGACATCCGGGAGCTATTGTTCGCGAGGGAGAGCGAATCGGTCGTAATTGACTGCTACGTCAACGCTTACTTGTTTCGCCCCCGTGAAGAGAACCCGGACATTTTTTGGAATTTTGGATATCTGCATGCCACTTTAAAGGGTTATGTCCAATCTTGCAGAGACGATAAGAGAAAGGAACAACATTTCGAATACGCTTTCAAGAGATTGGACCGCGCCCCAAATGAATTCGACGTCATCTTCTCCCCTATGCACGTTGGAACGAACCATTGGGCTCTTCTGGTCATCCGCATGAAGGAAAAAGAGTTCCACGTGTACGACTCATTACGAAACAAACATCGTGCTGACATTCCACAATATGTAAGTGACCAGTGTTCCATACGATGCTTACATTCATTACAGAGCGCGAGCACTTGTGTTACAGACGTAACAGTAACATGAAATCTACGTTAAGTTGCTCGAACTCTTTTGTTCATTCTCTTATGCAGGTGGAGGAACTGATAAGATACCTGAAGGGCAAGCAGATAGATGCAGCTACATGGCCGCTACGCTACCCCGACCCATGCCCACAACAAGGATCGGAAGACGACTGCGGAATTTTTACTTGCAAATACATGGAATATCTAGCACGTACGGACATTCAAGATTTGCCCTTCAGTCAAAATGACATGCCTATTGTGCGAGCAAAAATCGCCCTCCACTTCATCAAAGCGTACTTCAATGGAGAAGGGCGTTCATAGCGTCTACAACTGAAGAAGAACTGCCGCACGTACTAACTCCTAACCATTGTAATGATACTTGTTGTATGGTCTTTACCTATTCTTGTTACAGTATAAATGATACTAGGTTACAGTTGAAGAAGTACTGTCTTACAGCTTGAGCGCCCAGCTACGCCTACCTCATTACAGTGTGTGTAGAATCTTGTTACAGTCTTTACCTATTCCTGTTACAGTATAAATGATACTAGGTTACAGTTGAAGAAGTACTGTCTTACAGCTTGAGCGCCCAGCTACGCCTACCTCATTACAGTGTGTGTAGAATCCTGTTACAGTCTTTACCTATTCCTGTTACAGTCTTTACCTATTCCTGTTACAGTATAAATGATACTAGGTTACAGTTGAAGAAGTACTGTCTTACAGCTTGAGCGCCCAGCTACGCCTACCTCATTACAGTGTGTGTAGAATCCTGTTACAGTCTTTACCTATTCCTGTTACAGTATAAATGATACTAGGTTACAGTTGAAGAAGTACTATCTTACAGCTTGAGCGCCCAGCTACGCCTACCTCATTACAGTGTGTGTAGAATCCTGTTACAGTCTTTACCTATTCCTGTTACAGTATAATTGATAATAGGTTACAGTTGAAGAAGTACTGTCTTACAGCTTGAGCGCCCAGCTACGCCTACCTCATTACAATGTGTGTAGAATCCTCTTACAGTCTTTACCTATACTTTTATAGTATACATAATAGGAGGTTACATTTCCAGAACACATTATTACAGTATCAGTTGAAATCTTTTACAGTACTTAGCTATTGTCATTATAGTATGCATGCTATGAGGTTACAGTTGGAATGCTGTTACAGTCGTAACCTTTATGTTTTATAGTATGCATGATAGGAGGTTACAGTTCGAGAACTAAAGCTACAACTATTTATTACATTACCTGTTTCCCGTGTTACAGTATGTGCCCTTTTTCATTACAGTGTCCATGCTATGGGGTTACAGTTCCAGCAGTACAGCTTGACCACTTCGGAGGAACCTGTTAGTATTACAGTACACGCATCATAGATAGCACATACAAGCCCACAGAAGACTGCATATAAGGAAAATATTTATATTCCATAAACAAGCACTGTTACAATCTTAACTCCGTAACCCAATAGCATGGACACTGGAATGAAACAGAGGGGAGGGGACAAATAAGGACAGCAGAGATAGGAGGGGAGGGGAGGAATAAGAAGGATTGCAGAGAAGGGAGGGAGGGGAGGGGAGGTGTAGAAAGGGATGGGAGGAGAGGGGAGGAACTGGTCGGGGAGGGAGACATTCTAACACCCTAACCCGATTACTCGGTGGACGAGGGAGGGGAGGAATAGGAGCGGGCCGGGGAGGGACGAGGGGAAGGTGAGGAAGATATGTGTTCTACCCTAGGGCCAATGTCAGAGAGGATGTTGGTGAGGCCCTTGTGGTGGTACAGCCGAGAGGCTTTCTGTAAAGCCATCGTCCACCCAACGTAAATCCGTTCCAGTAGTCGGGGCTGTACGTCTCCGGGAAAGGTAGAGCCGGGGGAGCCGGGGGCGACGGTGGCACCGGTGAGGCAGGTGCCTTGCCATCCCTCTGGAGAGCACGGTTAGATGAAGACATCTGCAAATAAAGATGAAGAAGACGAACAACAAAGATAGAAGAATAAGAGCGAGGGAAGCTTGTGATGAAGGATAGGAATGACCCTGGGTTCCTTTTATAGTGTGAAGAACGGTCGTCTGAAGGCTGTTTGTAAGTGCTGTCAATGGTTTTGTATCAGTTCTTGGCAGGGTATGTAACAGTAACTTCGCATTGGTCAGAGTTCACGGGCCACCGAAGTGTCAGCGTCGTTTGGGGAAAAGGCGATGGAAAAAAGGAGGGAAGGGTAAGACGGAAATGAGAAAAAGAGACGGAGGCCAAGGAGACGGAAATCGTGTGTGGAGGGCCGTAAATGGTGACATCTGAAAAGCAGGGACTGGAAATTAAACTTGGAGAAAAACATAGACTTTACATCAACCGGTATTCTGACAGGGACGAGGAAATAAGTACCAGGCTCTGACAAGGACCCCCAATTAATTTTCCTATTATCAACTATAAATACCAGAAAAAAGAAAAGTAGAATTACAAAATTTTTTCGAGTTTATCCAAATCCTTCCCGGGTTCCAAAACGAAACCAAATACCGCTCTCCGCGCAAACAAAACCAGCCGATCGCTGATCAGCTGTTGAAAGATTTTTGTGAGAATCCGAGAAAAACCCCGTGGATTCTGCGCCGGCGCTGCGTCAAAGAGAAGGCGGGAGAAAGAGCGGCAGAAAAGGGGGAATCATAGGCCGGGGATGGCGAGGGAGAGGGACAGTTGTCTGGCGCGCGTCACCGCCGGCGCCGCGGTCGGAGCCGCCATTGGCGGCGCCGTCGGTATGCGCACCCCCCCCTCTATCTCTCTCTTTCTTTTTAATCTGCCATGTGGGTCTCTGTGCGGTTCTGTCTATTGAGCGCTGTTGCCTCTATCTAAACCCTAGGAATGATGGGGGTTTTAGTTCCCGTTATCTGATCGGGCCGGTAAAGGGGAAGCCATGGTGCTATATGCTAATATGGCCTTGTGCTTGGTGGGGGTGGATGGTGGGCTTGCTCGAGGGTTGTGATCTTCGTGGTTGCTGTTGTGTTTTTATGTGGGTTATGGTGCACCGTCGTTGAGACCTCCAATTGCAAGTTTTTCTTCGACAAAACGAATTCTTTTCCTCTATGAACGCCATGGCTAAGGCAAAAAGGGGTCCTTTCTCGAAGGCAAATAGAAGGGAGCATTTTGGCTCCCCAGGACCAAGGGTTGGCTATACCGTTGATCCCGTTGATGCTAGGTCAATGTTTCGGGAATCTATCATGTGGAGTTGGGAGCCACTTACAAGCTGCATTGGGGATTGTTTCGGTGCCTTCTAAAGCTAAGGTACATTGGTTATTCATTTCATCTTGAATATCCTACTATGTAACGAAATTCAGTGTTCTCTGGGGAGTACAAAAGCTTAGGGCAGACAGGCTTTTGGTGAACTAAATTTTGAGACCACATCCCTTTGTTTGTTTAGTAGATTGTAATATCATCTAACCGATTGACAGTTGGCTGTGTCGCATATCTACTGCAGTTATATCATGTAGCTTGCTAACTATCCAGATCTTTTGCTGGTTAATATGTCCAAATGAATATTTGTTTAACCATTCAGCTACCAATGAAATTTTGATTTATTCGTGTGTCATCTTTTGATTAATTGTTCAAGCGTCTGCTGCAGGTGCTGTTTATGGGACTTATGAGGCCGTTAGGTACAAGGTATTGTTGGAAACAATTTTAGCTCTTGGAACACAGCAAACAGCTATACAAGTTTATTTGAATTAAATCCAATTTGCATTTTCTGCACCTTCCTTATTGTTCTAATTATGTATTTTCCATAAACATATTATCTATATCAATCACTGATTTGCTTTCAGATTTTTATGAAACATGATTGACTTCTCTGAGCAGACCAATGAAAATCAGAAAGCAAATACTTTATCTTTGTCACCATTGCTTGTGACATACTGAGATATGTTTTGGAGGGCAAGCTGGAATGTTGATATTTTGTTGTCTTTAGATCTAATAGGAACCTATAACATCTCTGTGGTTACAGATATGACTAATGAGACAAAGGTACTGCATAATTTGACCAAAACTTTAGCCTAGCAACTTGTTAATTATATGCATATTCTCTCTCTCTCTCTCTTCTTCCCAAGGTAAAATAGCGCTCATGGTGTTCAATGAAGTTCCACAACTTTGTTGTGAAAGGCTTTTGATACATGCAAGCACATAAGTTAGCCAACCATTTCAGATTGCATGCTGTTGTAACCTACATTTGTTTAAGGGATAATCTCATATATACCCCTTTGTTTAATTCGTTGCAGTTGCATCCTTTAGTTACATGTTATTACTTTTCCTTTCTTGCCATGATTCTAGGACAATCCTATTAAGCATATCTTTCTGTGAACTGAATCAACTGATCTTCATGCACTCAACATGATTCGTGGTTCTTTCCACCCATTCCTAACATACCTTTAATTATATACTTTGTTTGGAGAGAGTGTAGATAAAGAGGGAAATAGGGAAACGACCAACCTGAGATCATGCTACTGTGATTATCCTAGTCCTTTTAAGGAGCCTTTCTCTTTTATTCATATAGTTCCTACAGAGTTTTGCCTGTTTTTCTCTGCTAAGTTATTATAGAAAGTTGTGTCATTGTCTACTTCCATTTCAAATTGAAAGAATTGCCTTAAAATTAGAATGATTCAAAATCTTCTCTTCCCATACATAATATTCATTTCTTTTGTTGAAGACACCTACTTGTAAGTGTGGAGAAACCATCTCCACTTATTTCCTTACCGCTTCAAAAATAAGGGCTAGGAAAATTATTTATAAGCTGCATGTTTTGCAAAGTTTTGGGATGCATGCATGACATTAACCTAGTTAGTTTCTAAGATTTGACAGGTGTCAGGTGTGAGGGGGAAACTCGATCCGAAATTAAGTTTATTTGATTGTGAAGCAAAAGGTCATGGGTTCAATATTGGAATTTGTCTTTCTGAAAAAGCAGGCACGATTCAATTCACTATTTCTAGACACTGCATTTGTCGGAACCTTGGGCAGTAGCCTAGTCAAAAAAAATTGTGGGGGGATAGTAACTGTTAATTAGGAAAAATGAGGAGAGAAACCTCAAAAATTCACACCGGCTAGGAATGAACAGAGATCAGCTGGAGCATGTTATCTACCAATCCCAGATGGTTGACAGTATTGATGTAAAAGAAGTATCCTTAGATTGGCAGAATGTCTCTTAGTTGGATCAAAATCATCTCAGACAGATTTAGTTGTCTGGTCCAATTTTGCATAATCCCAACTCATGCAGCACAGACAGTGATTAGTTTCAATCAGTACTATAGTTTACCAGTTGCATATCTGCTGGTATTAGTGCATGGATGTGCGCCGGTATTTCAGATAAGTTTACCTGATATGCAATTTCTTATGGAAATATTCCACTTGAATAAATGTTATGTGAAAGGCATTGTTATTATTAACTCTACAACTTTTTAGTGAGGTCCAAGGTTGCACAACAACGTGTTGATTTTCCAGATAAATGGGTGGGAGATACTGTACTCCTACCTGATGTGCAATTTCTTATGGAAGATACCACTTGATTAAATGTTGTTGTTAACTCTACCACCTTTTAGTGAGGTTCAAGGTTTGCACTTTGCACAACAAGAAGTTTAAAAAGATGAAGTAATTTCATGAGTTTCATAAGAGGCTGTGAACAATGTGTTTCTTTGTATCCAATTGTGATAATAGTTACTCTTCATTTTGCCTATTTCAGGCATGAATGCAAAGTAGTAAATGAGTTATCCAAGGAAAGGATACATTAATTTTGCATAGGTTACAAAACCTCAGCTTCCAACTGGCAAGAGCCTTACTTACGTCATCATTGTTTCCTTTTTTTTTATATTGAAAATGATGTTGTTTTTATTTTTTGTTATTTTTGAAGAGAGGGGTAAAGATGTTCTTTTGTTTCCTTTTTCTGTGGTTAAGGCATTATACTTGAACTTTATTTTCGGGTTTCCATGGTATTTAGGACCCAAATGGCGAAGTGGTCATTCAGAAATGTCCCAGTGCTAAATCAGGGTTGGGGGGGGGGGGGGGGGGGTTATGCATCTTAGACACTGGTCCACGCCATGGCAACCATGTTGAGACCAAGGTTTGGCGCGCCGGATCGAGCCGGGCCGATCCCCCCGAATCGCATCGGATCAGGGAGGATCCGATGCGCGACTCGCCCGATGCGCCCGGATCCTTTCTTAGCAGGCGGATCGAGCCCGATGCGATGCGATCCGGCCCGGCACTGTCGCATCGGGCGCGATCCGCCCGACACCCTTAAAGGGTGTCGGCGATGCGCTGCGTATCGGGACTGAACAGTCCCATTCGCAGCGCAGGAAACCGCAGGCCCCTTTCTCCCCCCGTTTGCAGTTTTTTTGAAGAGAAAAACCTAGATTTAGGTGCAAATCCACAGGAGGAGGCTTCCTAAGTGAATTTGTGTCCATTTGGAGGTGGATTTGGAAGCTTTGAAGCCTTGTTCTTCAAGTTTTTTGAAGGTTCTACAGGGTTTTCAAGGTAAGCAACCTTATTTCTTCATTTTTCTGTTCTTTTCTTGGTGTATGGGTTAGATCTTGTTAGGAAATGATGTTGCAAGGGATTGATGTTCACTTGCAACCATTTCTCATCAAGATCTACAAGGTTTTCATGTAGATTTGATGATTTTCCCTAAAATATGATTTTCTGAAAAATAATTTGAAAAATCTTAAAAAAATTTAAACAATCAAAAAATGATAGGAAGGTGTTCTATAAGTTCTATATCATGGTTAGAACTTGATTCTATAAGAAGTTTAGGTATAATTAATTAATGTTCATAATAATTAATAATTATATTAAAATTTGAATAATAATTTTATAAATCTTAAAAAGTGTAAACAACCAAAAATTGATAGAAATGTGTTGTATAACTTGTACATCATGATTAGAAGTTGATTAAATAAGAAGTTGAGCAATAATTAATTTATATTCTTAGATTAATAAGAAGTATTTTAAAATAAAATGTGAAATTACAGAAAATATATATGCATGTGTGAATGGATTTCTGTGATCATGTGTTCATGTATATTAAAAAAATATCATATAACAATAAGAAGTAAGAATACTTTCTTTTAGTGTTCAAATTCTGAAATTTAATTTAATTTACTGTTAATTTATTATTTATTTTTTGTCATTGTAGATGGCACCGAAAAGAGGTTCTGATGATATTGGGTGGCAGCATGGCATCATGTTGGAGAATAGGCACAACTTTAAGTGCAATTATTGTGGTTTTGTGGGACAAGGAGGTGGGCACCTTGCTGGTGGTCGACTAGCAGGGTACCATGACGTGCAGGGGTGTAAATCGGTGCCAAAAGAAGTCAAGAAGGCTATGAGTGAACACATTAAGCAAGTTCGAACTGAGACAGCAAGAAAGAAGGCAGATAAGGAGATAGCAGAGAGGATTATATCAGGAAGACAAAGAGATGAAGATGATGATGATGAAGTTCAAATGTATGCAGAATATGTTCCTGATCCTGATGTGCAGGAAAGGCTAGCCAGAGCACATAGCAGGGCTGAGGCATGGGAAGCTGATCAAAGGGCAGGGCACAGAATGAGTTTTCATGGAGCTCAGCATGAGGTTGGCAGTGGCAGTGGCAGTGGCTCAGCGGTAGGTGGCAGTGGCTCCCGTCGATTTTCAAATGTGGGAGATTATTTCACTCGACCCCCTCCCACACAAGTACCAGAAGAAGGCAGGCATAGCAAGAGACCCACAGGTGTGCAAATTGAGGATGTGGACCCTTATATGTATCCTAGGGAGCATGGCAAGCAGACTAGGATTGATGATTCATACAACCAGCAGGGGCCGAAATACAAGGTGGGGAGAGCAATTGCAAAGTGGTGGCACCATACAGGGTTACCATTTAATGCAGCGAACAGTCCCTATTATAAAACTGCAATACAGGAGGTTCAACGTGGAGGCCTACATGTGCAGCCTCCTACAGCTAGGGACTTGGCAGGGAAATATCTGCAGGAGGAAGTTGATGAGATAAAGTCTTACATAGACGGATTTAAGAAGAAATGGGAGAAGTATGGTGTCACCATCATGTGTGATGGTTGGTCGGGCATCACCAGGAGCAGCCTCATCAACTTCCTAGTGTATTGTGATAGACAAGTCTTCTATCACAAATCAGTTGACGCATCCGAGCATGTACACAACTATGAATACATTTTGGGTTTGATGCGAGAGGTGGTTGGGGAGATTGGGGAGCAATATATTGTGCAGGTGGTCACGGATAATGGAGCTGCGTACAAGAAAGCAGGGGAGGAGTTGATGAATATCTATCCTCATCTATACTGGACCCCATGTGCTGCCCACTGTGTTGATTTAATGCTTAAAGAAATTGGGACACTGCAACCTGTGAAAATGGTGGTGGATGCAGGACAGAAGATAACACGTTTCATCTACAATCATCATCTGGTGTTGGCGTGGATGAGAGAGTCCACTGGTGGAGAGTTGTTGAGGCCCGGTGTCACCCGCTTTGCAACAAATTTTGTGGCACTACAGAGTCTACTGAAGCACAAGGATGGATTGAAACGCATGTTCAGGGGTGATAAATGGTTGCAGAGTAATTTTGCTAGTACATCTGATGGAAAGGAGGTGGAAGGCATCGTCAACAGCTCCAATTTTTGGGATCGGGTCTTCAAGCTGGTACAGATCATTGAACCTCTATATGAGGTGTTGAGGGTGGTGGATGGGGATAGGAGACCATCTATAGGATTGGTATATGCAAAGCTTGAAGCCGCGAGGAAAAAGATCCGTGAAGTCTCACCTCGGCATGCACACTTGGTTTTGGATGTTGTTGACGATAGATGGGACCGGCAGATGAGTAGAGATCTCCATATGGCGGGTAAGGAAATAAATCATATTTCTGTAATAATCTATTATTTATTGTATTGATGATGGTATTTTATTCAATTGCAGCATACTATCTCCACCCTGCATACCATTACGCACACGAGCTAGCATATGATGATGATTTGACGGCTGCCTTTGCAAGGGTGGTTGAGAGATTGTCAAGAAGTCCTGTGCTAGCGGCAGATGCCATTGATGAGGCAAGTATAGGATTATCAACTTCCATCCAAAGTTAAATCAAATACTTGAAGTTCATAGGAGTTGATGATAAATTTATGCTATGCAGATGAAGCGTTTTCGGGAAGCCACTGGGACCTTTGCTGAGCCATCTGCCATTGCTGGTCGGGAGCGTGTAGACGGCGGTAATATGCTTCCCATTTACATTTTTTATCATTGCAACTTGATGGTTGACATCTGATTGACATAATTGAATTTGGATGCAGCTGATTGGTGGTTCAACTTTGGGCATTCCGCGCCAACATTGAGGAAAATTGCAGTGAAGGTCTTATCGCAGACTTCCTCATCTAGTGGATGTGAGAGGAACTGGAGTACATTTGCATTGATACACACCAAAGTGCGGAATCGTCTCTCATATAGGCGTTTGGACCAATTGGTGTACGTCCACTATAATATGAGGCTGAGGGTCAAACATCTTACAGAAGATCCAAAGAAGCGTGGGGACGTAGAGTATGATCCAATTGATGTTGGATTTCTACGAGATGAAGAAGACCCAATGGTTGCATGGGTTGCACGAGCAACAACAGAGCGAGGGGAGTATGAGTTAGATGAGGAGGCAGACGACCCTGAAGATCCACCTCGCCCTAACACTTTCCTGGCAAGGGCAGTAGCAGAAGCAACAGCAGAGGAGGAGGGAGATCGTGGGAATGTGGGACAGCCATATTCCCCTCGTTATGAGATGGATCCAGAGGCTGAGGTGGATCTTCTTGCGGACATACAAGTAGAGCATGTGACGCGTACTGCAGGTGGGAGAGTCATTTCTTTCTTTCATCTTACATGTTTTATCAGTTGCATTTATGCTAACTTCCTAATGTATAATGTTGGGGGTTATTGCAGGTAGAGGAGGAGGTAATGATGATGATGATTTTGATAGGTTGATGGAAGGCCTCCCCCGCACACAATCTAGAAGGAGAGGCTTATCTACCCAGGATGCGCCTCCCTCACAATCTACAAGGGCTCCCACATCATCTCAATTGGCAAAAGGGAAGCAAATAGCAACAGAATCCCGCAGAAAAAAAACTGGTGCAACAGAGTCCCGGCCAAGTAAAGGAGTTGTTATACGAGAGCCACCTCCCGTCCCAGCACAAAAAAAGAAGGGTTGGTTTTCTGGTTGGGGATCCAAGAAAGGCAAGAAAGGTGCTACCGTTGTTGAAGATCCACTTGACATTGCCGATGCAGAGACTTTGGATCCAAATGCAGATGATGAGACACCGTCTCCATTGGATTCACCCCGATTGCCCAATAGTGCCTCCCATGATTCGATGACTACTGGTAGGCCATCATTTTGTATTAAAAATTACCTCAAAATGTATTTGTAATTTTGTATTTGTTCTAACTAATGTTCAAATGATATTGCCTTTGCAGGTGGTTCTTCAGATGCTGGTGGTGACGGTGGTGGTAACGGTGGAGGTGGTAACGATGGTCAGGGCGGAGGAGGAGGTGAGGGTGGTGAGGGAGGAGGAGGTGGCATGGCATTCACAGAGGAGCAATTTTATGGGGGTGCAACACAAGATAGCAGTCATGGTGCCCCACTTCGGTACAATAGAAGGCAAAGGTTTCCACCTGGCAGTGAAGGAAGAGGTGAACCAGTGGATTCCCATAGTTATGACACTATGTTATCAGACTTTGAGAGGATGAGTACACATGAGTCTGCTGGATCCTATGGCGGTCATAGCTACCAGCCCGACTCCACTAGCACAGACTACTCTAGTGGGTACGGACCGTACAGTGGGTACACTGCCACAACAGGCTACCTTGGTCCATCTCCATATATGCATCCTCCTCCTGCATATTCTATTCCTATTCCAGTCCAAGTTTTTGTTCCTGAGGAGGATGTACAGATGGCACAACTGGGGGTAGTCCGTCCCGGCTGTCAAGTGTGGGACCATTATCTCAGTCAGTTTCGGCAGAGATACCATAGCATGATGACATGGGATGAGTTTCGTGGTTTTGTGTCAAGAACGAAAGGTCATCATCTTATTGGGGAGCTCCCCTCAGAGTCAGATGAGTCCGAATCCATGCCTAGCCAATCCCAATGGAATGCATATGATCCATATCAACAAGGGCATTGGGGATATTAGAGTAAGTCATTGTATTTTTATTGGAATTTAGAGTTTGATAGTTGTATTGACTTTGTGCAATGTAAATATCTTTCAATTAATGAGTTTCAATTTTTTTTCACTCTTCTAATGCTTTATTTCATTGAAAATAAATGTTTTTATACCAATTACATGATATAAATCTCATGGAATATGATGAAACATATGTACAAGAGGCCTAAACCACACAATCATTCAAAAAAGGCCAGATTCAATGGAATCGGCCATAAAATGGTTCATAAATAAGGGTTCTGGCCGAATCCAAGCGGATCGAACCGGATCGGTTCGATCCGCCCGAATCGGATCGGATCAGGAAAATCCCGATCCGGTCCGAATCGGGGATGCGCCAAACCTTGGTCGAGACTATGTTTGGGTTTATTAGAAATAGTGACCTGTATCAATATTTTGATCAAGAATTTCTTCTATTGGCCCAATCTCAACTGGAATCATTAGCTTTGGTTTGGAGGAAACAACTTGTTTATTTAATGCCAAGAGTAAACTCACCCTGCCTTAGATAGGGCTGCAAACAAACCAATACACTCAACAAGTAGCTCGGAGCTCGGCTCGTTTACAAGTTATACGTTTCGTCACCACTTTTTGGAAAATCGTTAGATAATGAGCCGAGTTTGAACAAAAAAATAAGCTTGGTTCTTAAACGAGCCAAGTTTGAATAAAGGTATGCTCGACTCAATTATGTTTGCTAGTAGCTCGTTAAGATACTCGATAATGTATTCATTAAAATATTTGATAAGCTACTCATTAATATACTCAAATTGATACTCGTTAATATAATTGAATTTTTTTTTAATAAGTATGAAAACATAAACATATTTATTTATTTTTATAGAGTTATTATTTAAGTATAAAATACTTATGAGGACTTAGATATAAAAGATTAAATGTGGGGTGGTTTTAATTAAATCATGCACATAGGGGTGGTTTTAATTAAATCATGCACATAAGGGTATCAACATAAAATCTATTTTTTTAGGGTCCCTAGGCATTGCAGTCGTCTTCTTCCTCATGCAGTTACGCTCAACCTCCCAGCCCGGCAGCCGACGCGGCTGATTGGTGCCGCGGTGGGTCACGGGAGTCTCCAACGACCACTGCGGACCTCCCGCCAGTGCCAGACGGAGCTCCCAGCAGCTGCAATGCCACCCTCGATGGTGCAGACATCCAACGATGCCGACTCCCAGCGGTTCAGCTGTCGCAGAGTTGCAGGCTTGCAGCGCAGCCCCCGGCGATCTGGATGCCCACGCAGGGGTTCCAGCAGTGCCGAACATCGGCCGTGGTTCCTGTGGTGGGGTTTTCTAGCTGCCGCACCTCCTGCACCCGCCGCCCACCCCACCGTGCCCTGCACCCACCGTGGCTTGCGCAGTGCTGTATCTCATAGTCACATATCAGATATGAGAGTTTCTATCCTGGATTGAGCCTTCATAAAAAGGACCCCAGCCCATTAGTTAGTGCACAAGCTTCTCAGGCTGTTGAGCTCAAATTCGAGCATGAATTTGAGCTCGTTTAAATAAACAAGCTGAGCTCGTACGTTATAATTTTTTAACCAACCGAGTTCGAACACGGGTTACAAATACTTGACAAGTATCCAGCCGAGTTTGAGTTCACCAAAAAATGTTTGAGCCATGGTTTGCCGTGGCGAATCGGATCGGCCCGATTCTCCCGAATCGGGGCGAATCATGGAAAATCCGATTCTCGATTCCATCGATTCAGTTCGATTCGCCCCATATATATAATAATATTATATCATATTAGTAATATATGTTATACATTATAAATATCATATATATGATATATTATACCCATGAGAATCAATTCGATTCGGATCGATTCGGGGGGAATCAAGAGAAACCCGATTCGCCTCCCGATTCCGATCCGGTAAACCATGGTTTGAGCCAAGCTCGAGCAAAGTGCTACTCGGCTCAGCTCAGATCGTTTGCATCTCTAGCCTTGGATCAAACATGAATCACTAGGAGTCCAAGCTGAGGGGATGCGAAACATCTCTCAGCCAGTCCCCCTCCCCCCCCCCCCCCCCCCCCCCCCCCCCCCCCCCAACAATTTGCCTGGCAAACTACCCACATTGTGTTTATATCCATGGGATAAGTGAAATTTGTGACCTCACAGTTTTTCATGAAGTGCCTATCCAACTTTCCCACCCAGAAGGGCAGTTGGATGAGACTCTTTTGAAGCAGAGCATTATTTAATTGTACTACTGATTTGATACCTTGAAGAGAGCACTGGGAAAGGCACTGCACAACATGCTGAAATGATGGCTAATGTATGTGTGGCATATAAAAGAGTTGCATAGGAATGTCAAAGATTGTAGTGAAAAGTTGAAGCTATAAATACATAAACAAAAGATAGAGGGGCACATTCAGGGTGAAGAAAGATGCGAGGACAATCTTCATGTGATTTAATTTTGGACTTCCGAGCTGTAACTCAGAAAGAGCTCTGGAACTTGTGTGGTGATGAGGATACAAAGTATAGATGGCCCAACGACCAGATTGGCCGGTATTGAAGAAGATTGAAAGTGGGACACTGGCTGGTGGACGAGGGAAGTGCTGAGCAGGACTCACTTGTCCTGTTCACTAGTTCCTATTGCATGTGTAGAGTGCTTGAAGCAAAAGACCGCAATATGGATGAAGCAAATCTACTGTAGTCATCAAAGGGGGGAGACATTAGTTTCTGCCAAATAAGAAACTTTTACATCTTCTGTATGGAGATCGTCTATCTATCATTCCTATCCCATTGTCATATATTTCAGATCATCGATAAGGATGTGTTTTAGCCAATACTGTGAACCAAATCTATGATCTGCAACCTCAATTCATTCAATTGTGTACTACCAGCTGCATAGGCTTTTTCTCCTCTTTCTTTCCTAACATAGCTGGGTAGCTGCCTACTATGTCGATAGGCTTTTTTGAGTTCCCACTCTGTTTAGTTCACGCATAATGTCTGCCTCACTGTTGTGAATGAAGATTCCAAACTTCTGGAGTAATTTGCATGTTTGTTTGTATCTGCATTCTCTTTGGAGGGAAGGTATTTAATAACCTTGTTTACTACATAAACAGTGAGATATTTTCTATGCTTAGATGTAATCAGACTGTTAACTCGATTTCGATGTGTCAAGATTGCCAAGGATCACTTGGTGTGTCCAAATATTCAAATGCTAATAGCCATATTAGCTGAAAGTAAAATGGAACTTTCATTTGGTAACATTTCAACAATTCATGTTATGTCAAAGCAATGTTCCTGGAGAAGTTTCAGAGACAAAAATGGAAAACTTTCGCGATGGTTACCTCTCATAATTGCATTTAGTACCTTAGTGGTTTGTGCCTGAGCAAATCTTTTCTTGAGTCATTGCAAGATGATTGACTATGGCCAGTGCAGGTCCCAGGACTGTTGAAGATCAGGTACATAGGACAGACGACCATCGGCAGCGCGGCCATTTTCGGGTTATTTCTTGGTGCCGGCAGCTTAATACACTGCGGGAGGAGATACTGACCAGTTGTTTCTGATACGAGTCGAATCTGCTGTTAATTGATACATCTTGAAAGAGCAATTTTAGCACATATGATGGGTTGTGTTTGCAACTTCACTGGGTAGTTACCCTCTCTGTTGGTATCCCGCCAGGACTTCTTTTCAGTTGCAATTGCTTTTTCAGTCATTTTGGAACCCTTGTCAGTCCTCAAGCCAAATATGAGAGCACATTACATCTTCCATCCATTTTCTTGGGTTTATGTTGCAAAGCATCTTTTCTCAATCGATAAAGTCTAGAAACACCCTGCTTTTGGCAACATTATTTGGGCATGATTGCTTGCTTTTCTTTAATTCCATTACATGGTTGGATAAGTTGGTTTAACTGAAGTCCATGTGGGTTGTGATACTATCTATCGTCATGTCTGCGTCGCTTCCCAAGGCAGTTAATCTGCGATGATTTTCTCATTGAATATGGAATTGTGGAAGAGTGTAATGTTGTTGCAGACTTGTGTGTAGTAAATATTTAAGTTGGAAACATGTCCATATGAGAATACATAGGATAAGAAATATCTCATGAAAAGAATAATGGGTCTCACAGACTCATTATAAATATTGTAGATCAATTATATGGAGGTGTATTTTTCCGACTATGCATATTTATATTTCTCTAAAGTAGGGGGAAAAAATAAAAATTGTATTGTGTTTTTTCATTCCGAAAGTATACATTTCATTCATATGAAGTCATTCTAGGAACCCCATTGTTGGGTTGCTGTGAGGGATTTGACTATGTGCTTTCTACCTTGGAAACATGAATCATGACGCTCGATGTCTTATTAAAGAGGCCATAAGAAGAATAAGATTGGTTTTTTTTTTTTTACAAAAAAATTAATCATAAGATGGAATATCTAAGCAACCTGATATTAGTTCTTTGTCGATCGTCTCCATCCCTACGTTCGTCAGCTCTTTGCCGATTATTTTCTCCATTTCGGAGTCCGTGGAAGGTGGGACTGTGTATCGGAGGCTCTCTCCAAGTGTTCAAGGGGATCGACCTTGTAACATCTCCGGGTATTTAAGTAAATATAAAAGATAAAAATATAATGATCAAAATGTGAAGATAAAAATAAATAATAGTAAGTTGAGAATCACCTTAAATATTTTAAACCACAAGAATCGATTCCTTTTAAAATCGACTTTAGATGATCAACCCTTGGTTGTGGTTTGGCTAACTTTAACCCCGTGGTAAAATTGATAGTGTCACCTATTAGACCTAGGAATAGTGACCACAATCTTGTTGCGACCAGGGTGAGAGGCGCGACTTTTACGAGAATGTCAGTGCCGACCATGTGCTGTGTAACTATTATTGTCGCCCGTTTCAGTCGTCGTTTTACGTGCATAATTTGTAGTTCTCATCTAATCTCTCTATACTCTCTTCTATTCAATTTCTCGCTACACTCTCATCTATTTTTTCTTACTCTCATCTATTATTAGTACTCTATTAGCCATTGATTGATTATCTAAAGATAATAAATATAATCAATGTCTGACAATAAAAAGGGGCTCAATCTAGTTCTGAGAGGTGCACTCAAAAGTGTTATTTTTACACAGGAGTTGATTGACCAAAATGTTTGGCATTACACTCAAGTAATATATATCTTAACTATCTATTAACAATCAAAGTTTTATACTATACTCGACTCGTGTGCTATGTGTTGTTGTGTGCTATTTTCGTGTTATTTTTGCTATGACCATCGTTCTCTGATACTATCCATACTATACTTGCTATATGTGCTATTGAAATCATGTTATCGTGAGCAATTACTCTCATTATTATACTTGACAATCGCTCTTTCGCTAGTTACTCTGCCGTTAATCTATTAATCATTTAAAGCATACATGTCTTTGGGATATTAAGTCTTACTGGATATTTTCGCTCATTCTACACTATTTGTGAACGTTTCAGGTGAGTCTGAGGAAGAGTACAATACTCATGAGGATGAGAACGAGTAGGAGTAAAGTCCAGACTGACCATGGAAATGTCAAGTTATCTAGAGTCTTAGATAGATAGTTTGTTTAATAAAGTCAATTGGGCCCATAGTTCTGGCTCTGAATTAATGATTGTAATAGACATAGTTAATTTATTAATGAAATATAATTGATTTAGTATTGTTAATTATCTAATAGTTTGACGTATATTATACGCTCTATATTCGCGCTATATTAACTGCCTTATGTTCCGATATTTCGCGTCGAGGCGTGACACTATGTGTGGTAAATCTTGATTAAGTACCGTTGGTTTGTACCATTGGTCTACAGTTTTCTTTCATTTCATTCTAGTAGCTTACTTCTGGTGCATGTTTGGTTTAAGCAACTCTAGATGACCGTTGATTCCAAGTAATTGTGAATTTACTATTATTTATATTAATTATGAATATCATAAGTAATTAGTTGCTTAGCTTTGAGTAATGAGATGATTATTTATGTTTATTAAAAAGCATGCTTAGGTTCCAGCTTTATGTGAGTTTCCTTTAAATTGTCAAATGTGAGTTGACTGTTGAGATTGTGTTACTTGTGCTTTCCTTCTGTTACAAGTAGATTATATATGTTGTTGTTTGAAGGAATTTTCATGCTGAGTCTGTGACTTTGTGAGGTTCACACCCCTACACCCTCCCCCTTCCCCTTTTTCAGGTGCTTTAGCGGGTGTGGTTTCTTAAAGACGGACCTGTACCATCAGTAGTAGTGTGAACTTTTACTTTTGTTGTATACCTTGGGGTATCCCCCATGCTGTTGTACTTTTCTTTTAGACTTATAGTAATGTAGTGGAACAATGTAATTCTATGAATATGTATAAAATCATGTCATGCATCTTCATACCACTGTGTTTGTCTTTTATATTCTTACTGGACACATGTGTATGATATCCTTTGTAAGACTACGGTCTGTTCGCAAGAGGTGGATCTGGATATGGAGTCTTTTTAGGCATAAATATCCAGAGCCGCTACAAAATACTATTATAAACTAGATTACTTTTACTCAATGGGCAATTCATATTACATTATGGTTGATTATTTAACATGAAACTTTTTAAAATAAAAATCATTTGACCAACCTATTGAATTATCCATATTTGTACATAATTGTCTTACAACTTGTTGTACTTATTCGATTGAACTTCAGTTATAGATTATTCATTCTTTCTGATATGACGGTTTCTTCCTATAACTATTTAATTTGACTTTATTTTAGAATGATAAATTTGATTGGACATTTTGTACTCATTCAGATTTTTTTTAATTTTTAATGTAATTCCCAAGCATAAGATATTAGCTGGAATGAGTTGAGTGCTGAGAACTCATCCTACGTACACTAAGTCTTTAGAGAGTCTTTTGTTTTATTATTGCTAGACTTCTTTCTGCTACGTCGAGTGTAATCCCTTGTAACTAGCTTGTAAGAAATTAAATGAATATAGATATTGTTTAAATATTGTGAATAAAATAAGTATTTTAACATTTTTTAATATACCCACTTGGTCTGATATTTTCTTGGTCATGCCCTAATATTTCCCTCTTGGGGGCGTGACAGTGACTTCCATCAGGAGGAGCTGGAGCAGCTCTAGGCTCTTCTTAGCTTGCTTTCTACTTATCAACCTTAAGTTGGGGAGGATGGCTGACTCTAGAGATGAGGGAAGAATGATTAGCCCTCTCAAGGTTAAGATTATCTATGAGAGATTTCCTTCTAGAGACAAATAGGTCTGCTTCTTGTCAGATGTGAGTCTTATCGTTTGGCAACACCGACGACCCAGATTCTGACAATCGCGCGTATGTTTCCAAATGAACTCCCGCCGTTTCGACTTTTGCGCGGACGAGATTTTGGGCTGAGGAGAGAGATGGAGAGAAGCCACCTCTTCTCATCTTGGTGGCGAAAAGCGGGTCTTCGACCGTTTTTGAAAGGATTTTGGCGAAAGACGGCGGAGAGAAGGAAATGGCGACGGGAAAAAAAATTAATGTTTTCGTCGCCCATTCACCCGCGCACACGGGAGGTCTCATCGCCCACGCCGCAAAAGGCGCGGGCGACGAGACGTTTGAAGCGCTTCACGCTACTTTTTTTTACAAAATTAGATTTTTTTTCTTCTGATTCTTATTTTTTGACAAGTGATAACAAACGGTGCCTACTTACAGTCTTTGTAGTGCTGAGGAGGAATCATTAGGTCGTCATTTTATAGATTGCTCTCAGTCTCAGGAGATATGGAGGGGAATTGCTCGGAAAACCGACTGTTCTATCATCCTACGGAGGTGATGTCTTCTCTTTGTTTTTAGATTAGCATTGGCCTCAAATTGGACAAGTTAATGTGGTGACTCATTCTTGCCATCTTATAAGCAGTGTGGGTGGAACGCTCGCTCACCGTATCTTTAGGAGTGAGTCTCGTGTGGAGAAAGTGTTGTTACATTTTATTTGGGATTGGGCGATGGAGTAGACGATCACTTTCTCTAATGTAAATTCATCTTTATCTCATCTTTTTTATTCCTTGGGAGATTAGATTTCTCTCACCACTTTGGTGTGGTTTTTATGTATAGGTGTTTTGGTTGGCTTTTTTTTTTAGATTTGGACCCACCTGTACTTCAACATTTTCTTTATTTTACTATATACATGTGGTACTATTCACTTCCAAAAATTTTGAAAAAGGAAGGCTGATAAGAGGGCCATATGAAAGCTGTTTCTTCCGGAATGAGCCCAAGGCTAATTTAGGCCATGTTCATACAAAACAATTTTATCTTATTTTACAACGTTACTTGATTTGACTTAGATATTTTTAGAATATTCTAAAATGAAACTGTAAATTTCGTTTATTTCTAAACTTGTTTTGATATAAATAAAATAAGTAGTTCAAGCATCAAACCTTTTCCCCCATGCCATGTTTTATAATTGTCTATAATTTTTCGGATGTAATTATTGCTGCATAATTAATTAATTAATAATTAATCAGGCAATAAAGACTGAAAAAGGAAATAAATAAGAAAAGGTAGCCGAAGAAATTTGCACGTTGTGCTTCCTGCGTTTGACCTGTCGTTGGTGCTCTCTCTCTCTCTCTGGTCGTGTGCTCTCCAGGGGGGATCAGATCACCGCCCCCTTTCCGTCGGTCGGCCCCCCCTGCCGGCGACCGCGGCTGGAGATGGACGGCGGCGGGAGCTCCGGCGGTGGCGCCGATGTCTTTGGGTCCTCCACTGCGCCCCTAACCTGGCACGACTTCCTCGAGCGCATGCGACACCCCTCCGCTGCCGATTTCGTCAAGTCCATCAAAAGGTCCTCCCATCTGGCCGTACAATTCTAATCTTGCGCCCGCTCCATCCAGAAAAGAAGCTGAAGCTTCTGCGCAAATTTCTCACTTTTGAGACGATTTTCCTTTTTTTTTTGCCCTTTTCCACCTGGTCGGTGTGGTTTCTCGTAAGGTGGTCGGTGTGGTTTCTCGTAAGGTATACCACCGAGGGTTGGCGGCTGAATTGAGGCATGACACTCGAAAATGTGAGCTTTCCGCATTGCTATCGCCTTGAAGAGTAAATATGGTGGGGATGCACATGATGCCTTGCTTGACGTTGTCCCTAGGCTTTGGATGTGCTCTGAGATGGTTTAGAAATCGCACCATATTCGAAGTATTTGGTGTTTAGTGGTGTTAAATCTTCAGATGAAGCTCGGCGAGCGCGGTAGGAGATGCTCGGTTTCCGGATGCTTGCTTGAATTAGTAATGTCGCCAGATACTTTCGGATGGTGTTGAGATTTGGTCATATTGTCTAAGCAGACTGAGGTTACTGATATGTATTAAAGAACGAAGAAAGAAATACGTTGATGTCCCTGCCAGACAAAGCGCTTTCCTTGTTTCCTGTCCATGCGACCCTACCCTAGGTTTCGTTTTATCTTTATTTCCTAATTTCGATGTATGAGAAGAATGTGAGATGCACAAGACTAGCCCTCAGACAATGAGGGGTTGATGAAATGAAGAGTAATACTTGCTGCAGACGTTTGTGTGCGCCAAATCCACACACCTCCCCTCTCATTGGTCCAGCTAGGGCAGATGGGATGGATAGGGGACACTAACGTGGTGTCCATCCACCGCCTGCCCAGTCAGTCCCTGATAGATTAGTGGGAGGGGAGGTATGCAATACTGCTGCCCACCAAGGTGCGCAGGAAAGTTTACTCTTCATTTCAAGTTTAGCATAGTTTAAGACAACATAAACTAGCAAGTTTATTGCTGCCAAAAGAGGAAAGATTGTTATTTTTTTTTTTTTTTACTTTCACACAGTCTAGATTGATTATAAACTTCTGAATTTGACAGAAACTGTTTTATTGACATGGCAGTTTCATTGTGTCGTTTTCAAATAAGGTTCCTGACCCTGAAAACGACAGTGCTGCTGTTCAAGAATTTCTTGCCAATATGGAAGTGGCTTTCAGGGCTCACTCTCTTTGGGCTGGTTGTTCTGAAGAAGAGCTGGAAAGTGCTGGTGAAGTGAGTTTTCTTAGAACATTTTATATGTACATTTTTATTTACCTGCTGATGAAGTCATGTAAATATGATATTGTTCTTTTGATCTCTTTTCCCGAATGGAATAATCTTACACACATGATAATATTGTTTTCTGAATCTTTTCTTCTCATGAGATTTCCTTTGAAGATGTGTTCTTCTACACATTCTTTTGGCTTCTTCTTTGGAATGATTTGGAATGATATTGCTGTATAAGCCACAAGGTTTAGGTGACAAAGCAAGCAATAAACCACCTCACATTCAAGTATGAGACTGTTCAGGCATCCACATTTTTAGTACAATCTTTATCTACTTTGGATTGGATTTTGGGCAAAGGCTCACCAAATCAGGCTGTACATGGAACCATTATACTGATTAGACAAGATGTGTAATGACTAAAAGGTAAATGAATGTAACCTATATTAAAGGAATATTGCATTAGATCATTTTTCTTGCACTGAAACTTTTGTCTTGATGTATAAGCATTTGATTAGTTGTGGTGCCTGCATGTCATTAGACTAGAAGGCTGCTAATGCTCCTTGAATTCAGATTTCAGATCACATTTTCTGGATCCATCTGGCAACCTAGATATGGCCTTGTAATTTCACATTTAGATTGCTTTTAAACAACAAAAGGTAGAAAACAGATCAAGATTCACAAAACATCATATGACTAATGTAGCCTAAACTTTCATAATTTAACTTCTCAAAGATAAGATTCTTTGATGCCATCATCGTAAAACTGGATGGTGGCTTAGTTCCTGAGTACTTATAGATCCTTGGTGATCCTACTGGTGACCTACTTGTTCAAGATCAAGACCTGGACAAAATCAAGCAATGAGCCTTCTAGGGGAAACCACTGCAAACCTGGCCATGGCCTGAGTGCATAGGACTTGTACAATTTTTTATTTCCTTAGAGGTGTCCATGAAACCCCATGGTAACCTAAGTCTGCAGCTTTGAGACAAGTTTGCACACATTCTACCACGGAGGGGGGATGTGAAGCTGACCCCTCAGGACTAAAACCCAATGCCCTGCCAAAAGGGCGGCACTCTTGGTATTTTCAACTGTGCGGTACTTCTGCATGATTGGGGGCAAGCTGAAGAATAAAATGTTTGCAGATAAAATTGAGAGGTGATTGAGGTGACCATGGGATTGCTTGCAAATACATAGTTGGTTGAAGCAATGTATTTTCTTCCATAGATCACCATAAAAGAAGAAATGACAAGAGGAAGGAAGTAAAGAAGGCATTCAACATAATGATATGTTAGCTTTTGGGAAAAACTGATCATGCCAATATTTTTTTGGAAAAGTGGATGGTACCACTGGTATGTTAATAAGAAGAGAAAGAATGTACAAGTATAGGCCATCAAAAACCCCAAAAAACTGCCCTACCTGCCTATACAAAAAACTGATCATGCCAATATTAAAGCACTCGTGTAAGCAGTGGATGGTCCACTTGCAACAGATTTCCTCGAGGAGAAGAGCTTGTGAATGAAGGCTTAATGTTGTGCTTAGGCTATCATAATTTGCACAATATGGGAATAGATATGTAAGCTGAATCAGTTTGTTCGATTCCTTACTTCAGTTCAAAACCTGAGAAAAAAATGAGGAATCTCTCCTCTACCTTTTTTTATTTTACCACCTCTAGTTAGGTTTTAATTAATTGGTGGTATGCTCTCCATTATTTTCAACAACACACAAAAAGTGGTCATCTTTAGAATCATCAAGAGAATAAATAAAAATATGGCAGCGTATAAGAGGGAAAAAAAAGTATGTCAGCATGATTTTGATTCCTGTTAGGCTGATCTTGTATGTCAGGATTGTAAGCTATCCCACGCTCTGGTGTTTTAATTTCGTCTTGCAGTCCATGTGGGCATTATTTTTCTTAAGAAAAGGAACCATCTTCAGATAAAATGTCCATTTAATTCCCCCCATTCTCTTTTTTCATCACGTCCATTACATTCATCATTCTCAGTAATGGACTCATACATCTAAATGGTTTCTTTACATATCAAGTGTTTTTTCTTTCTATTATAGGGTCTGGAGAAGTATGTTATGACAAAATTGTTTAACCGTGCATTTGCATCACTTCCGGAGGATGTGAAGCGTGACGAGGAACTTTATGAGAAGATGGCATTGGTACAACAATTTATTCGGCCAGAAAATCTGGATATAAAGCCAATCTTCCGAAATGAAACATCATGGTTGGTGAGTGATGGAAGTTCTGCAGTACTGAAACATCCTTTTTCAGTGAATGAAACATCATGATTGCTGAGGAAGAATGACTGTCAATAGAGTGGCACTCGTTGATAGCATTTTGTTTTGTTGTAACCAATGTATGTTGACTTTTCAATAACATTTCAGCTTGCCCAGAAGGAGCTGCAGAAGATTAATATGTACAAGGCTCCAAGAGACAAACTTGTTTGTATACTCAACTGCTGCAAGGTCATTAATAACTTATTGCTTAATGCATCCATTGCATCAAGTGATAATCCTCCAGGGGCTGATGAATTTCTACCCGTACTCATTTTTGTCACCTTAAAGGTTAGCTTTGTTATCTTATTTGTTGATTTTTCATCCCCATGAAGTAAGAGGAGTCAATGAATCTAAGTGATCACTTTTATCATTTCCTTCATGATCACTGACGTATCCTCATCAAGTTAGTTGCATAGTTCATGCTTTTGTGAAGGATTGAACTATCATTTTGATATGCCACTTAATCTCTTATTTCACATTCTATTGCATGCTGCTTGGACTAATCATCCTGTCTAAGTGATGCTACATGAATTGTTTCTTGGTCTGTAATCAAATGCTTATACATGGGTATGGAGTATTTCTTCTTCTATAAACTTGTACTTCTATTGAGTGTTGAGACATAATTCTAGATGCTTGTTCAAATGTGACTTTTCTGTATGGATGCAAATTCAATCCTTAGTAGGATTGAAGATTTTTAATTGATATGGCTTGTCTTTCAGAAGTCATCATCTGAATTCTCTTTTTAGGTTATTATCTACTAGCATGAATTAGTTATGTTATCCAACTCACATTCATATATCTCTGTAAACAGTTAACATTTTTTTCGCAAATAAACCATCCTTACATGACATATTGCAAAATATCATAATGGAAACATATTTGCATGCATATCGTTATCTTTACGTAATGTTGCAAAAATGCCAGCTGCGTTACCTGCTGTGACCAGCATCTTTGATTAGAGTTATGAATAACAAAAATACCCATATCTGAGATGAGAGAGAGAGAGGGGAGGAGGGGTGTCGTCACTGGTACGAGAGGGAGGGAGAGAGGGGGTTACCCTCTGGTAGCACCAGAAGGGGTGCCAGAGGGTAACCCCCTTCGGCACTGTGTAAAAATGCCCCAACTTGGGGCACCTCTATAGGGAGAGAGGGGTGGCATCAGTAGTTTAGGAAAATGCATTTTCATCCCAATATCACTGACTGTTTACGAAATGTTCTCCCTAGGTGGACAGAAGTCTATCTTAGTGGTGATTTTTGCAACATTTTGATAAAGATGATGATGTGCATGCAAATATATCTCTAGGAATGATCTTTTGTAGTTTTTATATAGTTTATATTAAGAAAAAAGAACCCAACAGTTTTGGGTAATTTCCATCCAGTGCAATCCATGTTCAGATCTCTGTTACTTGTTCATTTCATGTGTAAATGAAAATGGTGGCAAACAGGAGGTGCGTAACTAGGCTTATTACTTTAAATCTAGTGTCATTGGTTACTATCCTTGTGTGGGTTATGGCAATTTGACAACGAGGTTGTTGCAATGGCATTGGCATGCCTGGAAAAATCACATAGAGGTGGGCAAAAGAGTTGGAAACTCCAAATGAAAAGGGCCGGGCTCAATAAAGTTGCTACCTTTGGAGGGTGAATATGACAATAATCTAATGGTGGCTTGTTACAAGGATCTTATCAACGGACTCTTCCTCCATGTATTTAAAATCTTTTTACTGCATTCATTTAAGTATATATCCATGTTGCTTCGGTATTTAATTTGCTTCCATATATTAACCTTGAGCAGTTCATCTGGTTGATGCTTATTAATGTCACCCCTGGCAAATATATCATGCAGGCAAACCCTCCACAACTTCACTCGAACTTGTTGTACATACAGAGGTATAGACGTCAATCAAGGTTGGTTTCCGAGGCAGCATATTTCTTCACGAACATCCTCTCAGCAGAGTCCTTCATTTGGGACATTGATGCAAATTCACTTTCTATGGATGAAGCTGAGTATCAGAAGAATATGGAATCTGCTAGAGCAGTTCTCGCAGTCTCAGGCATATCGTTCGAGTTAGTAAACCAGGTGAATCAAATGAATCAAGAAGGAAGCCCTCAACAACAAACAGGATCCAGAGACCACAAAGTTGACATGATGAACACAAAAAAGGACCCCAACAATTATCCATTTTCAACAGGGCACCATGGAGGAAGACAAGATGACAAGGAACAATCAACACCAAACAGGCCATCGGTTTCATACTTGGAAAGAAAGGGTGCGTCTGATCTTCTGAAGGAGGATCAAGTGAGGAGATACTTTCAGGAATACCCATTCTTATATGCGCAGGCAGGTGATCTTACAATTGCTGACGTAGAGAGCCTGCTGAATAGCTATAAACAACTTGTTTTCAAGTACGTGTGTCTTTCTAAAGGGATGAATGTTACCAGCTCGTCCGCTCCTTTGGTCACTGCACAAATGGAGTCGCAAACCTTGGCTGAAAGGGATTCTGGGGGTCCAACTGAGACGGACACAAACATCAAGAAGCACGGAGAGTTCCCTAGTGCTGAAGCGACTCCAAGCGAAAATCCATCTTCAGAGGTGGGTGGTTCTGAGGCCAAAATGTTTGCAGATGACTCAGTTGGAGAAACAATGAAGAGAAAGAATAGAGTTTCTATATCTTTTCTAAGTGATCCTTTTTGAGCTCTACGAACCGCCATGCAGAGCTTACAGGCTGCTGCTGCTTCTCTCCCACCTATCAAGGATGGCTGCAGAGTTGATATCTGAGAAGGCATGGCCTCGTTATTAATTTGAAATGGGTTTCAATCGATTACTCAGAAAGCAGTTCTTGGTGGTTTGATGCCCTACCTGAAGAATTCGGGGGAGATTTACATGGTGCAGAAGGGAAGAACATCTCTGGTCTTGGATCATCGATGTTTGAATTGTAGTGAACACATCTTGTAAGGCTGTGACCCATTTGTTAGATATCTTAATAATTGTTACCTTTTTTTTTCCGGAGTCTTTCTTGTGGCACACTTTGACAGATCAAGAACGAGGGGTAACGATATGAGAACCTGTCATGCAAACTAGGTAGAAACATCTATTTAATGGAATTAATTGATTAAGATATCTAACAAGGGTAAATAAAGAACGTTGGCGTCTTAATTAACCCTCACAAGGGTAAATTTTATTGAGAACCATAATGAGAAAATAAAAAATAAAGAACGTTAGCTCCTTAATCCACCCCTCACAGCGGTAATTTTATGAGAACCATAATGAGAAAAAAAAAATAAAGAACGTTAGCGCCTTAATCACCCCTCACAGCGGTAAATTTTATTGAGAACCATAATGAGAAAAAAAAAATAAAGAACGTTAGCGCTTAATCACCCCTCACAGCGGTAAATTTTATTGAGGACCATAACGAGAAAAAAAAGAAACATGGGTAGAGACGACGACTCCACTGGGGATCGAACCCAGAATCTCTGGTTCCGTAGACCAGCGCCTTATCCATTGGGCCATGGAGTCCTTTTTTGATGTGAAACTTTGAATATAATAATTCATATCTAATTATCAGTGGGTTGTCCAAACCCAATACACCCAATCATGTCCGTGGATTCTAATCCCAAAATTCTATGAAGTTTTTATTATTTTTTCCTTTGTTACAAAAAATTTTAAATTCTTATAAACGTGCTCCCAATAGAATTTTTACTTGATGTGCAGCGAATACAAATAAATTGGACTACTTTAACATAGTGCCACTAGCCCCCTGCTCACATATATATCACCTGTCTTGTCCCCACATAGCATCCTATACATCGTTAAGATGCCACAACGTTAAGTCACTTTAAGGCATGTCAGTGTCATTATTAGAGGAGTAAATATAGAGAATTATATGCTCTCTTTGGAGCCATTAAGGCCTCTAAATTATAAGGAAAATAGTTTAGTAATATTATTTGATAACATATTAAAATAACACATCAATCAAAATACATCACAATTTCATCATTTATGAAATATTTTTAACTTTTTTATTTCAATTACTGATGTGACACAATTTTAATAATGTGTTACCAAATGATGTTACAAAACTGTTTCTCAAACTATAATAAGATGGGAGCATGCAAGATACTTCCCGAGATAAGAAAAGGTTTCTTCTTTCTTTTTACTTGGTGGGTCACCTTTTTAAAGTTTATAAGTCCATGTCACAGCCATTATGGGGACGTGACTTCCTAGTTCCCAAGATTGCATGAGAAAATGGTAATCGATTGGGTGAGTTCTAAGACCAAGTAAATACACTGAGAACCACACATATTTATAATATAATCAAAAGCTGTATAAAGTGCATGATAATATCACTTTAACATAAGTGTAATCGCATTCTAACTATACATTAATTCTCAAGTAAAGGTACAAAATAACTATGAATTCATCTCGTACCAACTCTGAAAAGTTGACAGATTTCATAGTACAGATGGCCCGAAAGTTATACCGCGCCAAAGCATGTTCACACATGATTCCTTCCCAGTCAGATTAGTTTAAACACTTATCTCAGCAGAAATCAATTCACATGAATATATTGAATGTTATTAAACATTTACACATAATCGGATATTTATCCAACCACCGCATAAGAGGAAACACAAATCTTAGTGCTTAGATGATGCGGCCGCATTCATACTCAATTGCACAAGAGCAGAGTAGGGGTGTCAATTGGACCGGGCCGGCCCGGAGGCTCGGAACCCGACTCGATTTTAACTGGACTTAGGCTGGAAAAATTAACTCGTTCAAATTTTTTGGTCTGGCTCGGCCTGGCCCGGAAAAGAATACGGCTGGACTTGGCTTTGTGAGGTCCGGCTCGGTCCGGCCCGGAAAAGAATAGGGTCGGGCTTGGGTTTTGTGAGGCCCGTCCGTCCGGCCTGGAAATTTTAAATATAAATATATTTTATATTAATATAAAATTTATATTTAGAAAGATGATTATATTTATTTTTTCTACAATAAATCTACTTAAAATATATATTTTTATAAATTAAATTGTTAATATAAATATAAGTAAAATATATATTATTTTTTATAGATATATGATAGTAGATATATTAAAATTATATATAATATAGATAAAATAAATTTAACAAACAAAAATCCGTCATCCTCAGATCATATGAATATTTATAATAGATATAACTTATTATGGGGCTAATCTCTATGCTCTTAAGATGACACTATTCTTAGACAATCACTTAAGTTTTAACCAAATTTAGTATGCCTAATATTGTATCATCACACAGAAAATGTAATCTTAACTCTACCTGCTGACAAGAGATGCTACTGCTAGAGATGCCATAAAAACCAGTTCAAATTTACAGAGTTAAACTAAATATACGTGAAACATAATCAAATATAGTTTTAAATTATCTATTTTTTTTGTTAAATTATCTAGATAATAAGCACATGTTTGAAACATATCTTTAAGCACCAAATAATCAAATAACATAGTATCAATTTATCGCATGTCTACCTCTTAGTAAACTTCTTAACCAACTCTAAAAGATCCCTCTAAGTCTTCTATTGAGATCTCTACACTTCCTTTGTGAGCTCCCGAACAATCACCATCTTTCCAGATATATATCTCACTCTATTCTCGATCTATTCTAATATCAAACATATCTTTAGATCCTCATAAATCCTCTTAAATTGCCATCACCCTTAGCACCTACCAAGCTCTAACCCACGAACTATCAAGTTCTTAACCGTGCGCCAACATCCTTGTCACTTTAATCGCCAATACTGCTGCTGTGCAAGTTACATGATGTCTAATCTATTAATAACATGTAACTGGAAGCAGTTAATTGGGAGTACACAATCGATTAGAGGCATACTACTTAGCTTGGAAATCAACTCTATATAGCACTAATCGATTATTAAAAACAACAGGAAACAACTTAATCCATTAAGTGATTGACTGTGGAGCATTTAACTGCTAAAACTGATGTTGTATAGTGAGTAGGCATAAACAGATTAACGAGTCTAATAAAAATAACTAATGATTATCTATTTAGAGTATGGGACTTAACCGCAAAAAATAAAACTCATCATAGTATACATAATCGATTATCAAAGCTCACATAATTGATTATGATATCTACTGTGTGAATTTAGACGCGTAAAGCAAACTTGCCTTAATACACATAATCGTGCCTACTCTAAGGACTTAGTTGTTTTGGAAACACCAATAAAAAACGTGAAATCAGCAAAAGTCGATATCCCCGCGGAAGTACGTACGGAGGGACTTCCGTGCCTCGTCGCTCGAAGCGACGTGGAAATGAGTTGGAAAAAAAAACAGTGATGCTTTCGCGTAGACACAACTTTGAGTTGTGTCCGCCTCTATCCTCCGTCGAGAATCGCCTTCGCGCAAACGCCTAAGACTACAATCAAGTCTTGTTGGGAAATAAGGTGATTGTTAGAGATTTCAAATTTTAAATTTTTCTTCTCACTTTCAAACGGTGGGTTAGTCGCAAGAATAACTTTTATCCTAATACACATAATCAATTATTGGGATATATATAATCGATTAAGTGTCTACACTATAGACTTAGTTACATAGAAACAAATTTCACCCAAATGCACATAATTAATTATTAGGATATATATAATTGATTAAGTGCCTACCCTATAAACTCAATACCAAGAAGCAAGACTTCATCATTGTGCATATAATTGATTATCGAAATACATATAATTAATTAAGTACCTACTATACTACTTAGTCGGAAATCCAAGACTCACACCACGAGGGAATTTAATCAATTAATGGAAAGTAAAATCAATCATAGAAAATAGTGATTATATGATACATAATCAATTATCAAAAGATGACCTTTAAACTACTATAAAACATACTCGATTATACTAGAAAACTAAGTGATTATTGTTGGTTTTTGGTTTATAATTCAAATATTTTTTTTGGTTTTGATTTTAGTTGTTTGTGTATTGTGTTTGTCTCATATTAGATATAAGAAAGTTAGAATGAAGTCATTTCCTTCGTACTTAGACGAGTTAGAGGACTTTACACACATGTGCAAGTCACACATGTGCGAGTCATACCCCAACCAGGCAATTTGGATAGGGCTCAAGTCAGAAACTAATTAAGTAGATGTGACAGGGGCTTCGTGCAGGCTTGTCTGGCTTAGTTAGGTTACATCATCGATTATATCAAAAAAAACTAATCGGTGGTTTAGGTAGGCCTTGGGACTTTAGTCTAACTAAAAGGGTCATTTTATTGCAATTGAAAGATTAAAAAGTCTAAATCCGAGTCTTACGAAAGTTGGGGTATTACATTTTACCACTTACAAACTATGAATGCTTTGTATATTCTTTTATAATATTTACGTCAAAATCTAAAAAAAATAATAATAGCATGACACTGATCTTTATGGATAACAACATAAATGCAGCAAAAAAATGTGATGTCGTAAAATAATTCCACGTGTATCATACGCAGGAGCTCTACGGTCTCGAGCTTATCACCATCCACAGAACACCTCCATCTCATCTCGCCCGTATCCAAATCCAGTGCGCCGCCTTTTCGGCGTGCGGATGGAGTGGGCCGGACCAGAACCTGCCCACCCCCGGCCCACCGCATCTCAGATAACCACACCCCTTCCTCTTTCAACGGCTCAGATCGCTCCGCAGCAAGGTCGGCCATATCGGATTACTCCGCCATGTCGAGTTTCTATACTACACAGTATAGATCGCTCCAATCTATTTTTAAAAATAATATAAAAATATTAAATGAAAGATATGTTAAGAATATTAAATAATGGTAATAATATTAAAATAACAAATTACTGGTCACGCCGCATGCCCCCCGGGGCAGTGGCACAGACCGCCCCACCCCCCATTATCTTATTATAAATAATGTTCTCTGCGCCCCCCGGCGTCCGAACTAGAGGCTGAAGGCCCCGCCACGTCGGATCCGACAGGGACGCGCTCCTTGCGTCGCTGCCACTAGTTCCGCACCTTCCAGATTCGTTCTCAAACATCGAAACCAAAAACCCGAAGGCCCCGCAACCGAAACCCCGAATCGGCCACCCGCCAATTTACGTGCGAGTTTTTGATTCGGACCCTGTCTCCGCCACTAGTCTGGGCGGCTGGGGCCCCCCAACCACCCAGATCGCACTGAGTTGGGTCTATCCGGCTCCCTATCTGCCACGACCCCCCAAAATTGCCTTAAACCTTGGAAGTTGGAATGGAAGGGGGAGGTGGCGCGATAAGCGCCGGTTGTACCCAGTTCGGTGCAACTGAAGTTGCAGGCTTTTTTTAACGGGCTTCTGGAAATCTCCTTAGTCCACAAATACCTCGCAGCTGCTACCAGGAAGCTCTTCTTTTGGTTTGCTCGGAATTCTTCTCGTTCGTGGATGGGCGTTGCGGCCGGATCTGCGGCGGAGGTATCGGTGTTACTCGGGGTTTGCGGAACGGCGTCTCTGGCTTCGTCAGCTCGTTGCTCTGCTCCCTCTACGGCGGCGGGTCTGAGATGGTAAGGGTGGGGTCCCGGCGCGTGGAGGGATCGGGCAAAGGGTTTGGGATCCGTTCTTCGTTTGAAGATGTTTGAATGGAATGAAGACGATGAGGTGAGTCTGTTTGCTTTCTGTGTTCTTGTTTTTTTAATTCTTTGTTTTCTTTCTACCTTGTTGAATTTGTTGGTGTTGTGGATAGTTTGAGGGTTGTTGAAGTAGGAGAAGAAAGGGAAGATTGAGAGAGCTGTGATTCCTGAGGACTCGCGTAGAATCTTTTCTCATGGATTTATTTTTTTGTTCAATACATGGTCTTTTGTCTTTCAACCCACAATTAAAGTGGCCAATTGTTTCGTTCCTTTTTCTGGTAATTTGAGTCTTGAAAGGAATAGTCATCCACCTTTGGACCTGCAGCTGCATCCTTAGCAACACCTAACTTGTAACCTACGGATGATTTAGCGCACTTGCATATTCTTGATCTGTACTGTTTTTGTATATGTATGTTGTTTGTTTTTAAATTAAACTCAAAATGAAACATCAGCTTCATTGACCTGGAGAATGGAATTTTCAGTTTTATTAAGCGGAAAGAATGAGGAGGACAAAGGAACACCACCCGGAATTTAGTGCATGCTACGCTTTATGTGGTTGTTTAGTACTTTGAAAACTAAAGAGAATAACATGGTCTTGGAATGGACTTCCGACTGTGGTAGTGCGGGTATGAGGAAGATTTGCTGCCTGGTTCATGGAAAGGGAGAGATCTTGTTGTCCACAGAGCGCAAGCTTCATGGCAGCCTTCTGTTTGCGAGGAGATAGCGAAGCATATCAGTCCAGTCGTTCATATAAATGAGACCATCAACCCTGATTCTTCTCTGTTCACTGTTTGGTTGCGATTCTAGGTTTCTATGTGGTTAAACGTCACTATAAAAAGAAGCCTTCCATCCTCGAGACATGGTACATGATTGCTTGTCTGATACCAAAAGGGTGGAATGAAATAAAAGATAGATTGAGCTCATTTTTCATTGTCAAGGGTAGAGGTTGGATTTACCTCTGATTTTATGGAAATACTTTTATGCGAGGAGAGAAGCTGAGGTTAGATAAGCATGTATGTCATATCTTAAAATCCTTTTCTACCCGTCCTATGTCTTTGAATAATAGCTAGGGATTTTTGGGGAAACTATTTGTTGTAAGCCACGTCTGGTTTCCATTTTCAACATGAAAAGCTGAGAATGGTTATAATTAATCTTAGACGGTTACAAAGTAGAACCTTCCCTAACAACCCAGTTTTTACCCATCTGGGGAATTATGACTTGGAGCTTTTGGTTGGAAGCCAAAAAGGTGCTTCCAACTAGTGGTCTTGCCCAAGCACAGCCTTTCATATATGATGCCTTTGAACCCCACCTCTTTTGAGAAACTGTTTGTTCCTCCATGTGATGCTCTCTTACCCTATAAGGAGGATAGATGGTTTCTAGTCAAGGAACTCGTGGATAGGTGGACAAGAAACCCTTGGATAATGGACCTAATTCAGCAAGACAAAGTTCCCATATTGGCATGTAAACCCCGTGTTCGGGACACCATTATATTGTACTAGGTGGGAGTCAAATTCACAATCTCACTCCCATACCAAGTTCTGCATGTCAACTGACCCTATCACCTTTGTTCCACAACTTTTGATATGATCTTGTTCCAGAATGAGGAAAAGTTGTCTCTTACGAGATTTCCCCAGAGTTTAAACATGAGCTTTTCCACACATGTAAATAGCTCTTTTTGGGTTCTTCATTTTTCTCATGAGACTTCAACCAATTTTTTCATCTCTTTTACCAGATCAAAGAATGCATGACCTCCCACGGTGAAAAAATCTCCATCCTTCTCTTCTAACAGGATCTCCAAACAAACAAATGCTTGCTATCCTTCACATCTCTCATGCAGAGGAATGGCTAGTATTCCCTACTGAAAATAATTTACTATGGAAAGATGACATCAATTCTCTTTGACTACATAATCAGCTAGAGAATCACCACAAGAAGAAAATTATATCTTGACTTTCTGTGTCATTTCTTAATGTCTCAGGTTTTGAACCCTTTACTATGATATAGACATTTCACTAGATGACTTCTTTTTCATCATTTTTATCTTACTTTATCTCTGTATTCTGCTAATTGCTCCATACTCGAGAAATCTGCCATTTGCTCACTTCCTTTCTAGTTCCCTTATATTGTTGGGAACCAGATTTCTTCTCCACATATTGTCTCATAATGTTGTCATGTCTTCAGGGTTCAAGTGACTGTGGCTAAGAAGCTAGAGGCTATCCAGTGTAGGATCTTCTGGCATGGGAGTGGAGAGCATTACATGGGCTGGCATGATGTTAGATGAGGGGAGGGGTTGCGAGACTAAGGAGGTTGGGGGGCTCGGCATCAATGACATCAAAGACTTCTACTTGGCTCCTCTTGGCAAGTGGATTGGAAGCTTGGCACTGAGAAGAGGCGTGTATGTATGGAGGTGATTTTGTAGGAATATTAGAAGATCTAGGGATGGGATGTAGCACATGGATTTTTTATTAACATTTCCTACTTATAGAGCTCTGTTATCCAAGACAAGGATGTCATGCAGGGAGGTGTCTAGACTCTAGAGTGCTACTGGTACTATCAAGAAATTCTACTTTCGGAAGAACAAGAAGTCTGGACACTTTTGTATGGAAGAGAGAATTCCTCAGCTGCACAGGTTATTGCTCAATCCTATGGCGATAGTGGCACGGTCTTTTTATGACAGGACCATCTGTGGATGGGTCTCATCTCTCAGAAGAGACTTGTGGGGAGAGGAAATTTGGGACCTTGCAGGTGTTTTGGCCATTGATAAGGCTTCTCAGTTGACCATGGCTAAAATGGTTTCTAGTGGGCTTGAAAGCACTTTAGTGTATCTATTGAGAAGAGACATCTCTCATGATAACTTGTTTGCTAGCTGCTAATTCTCAGAGGAGTTTGGCAACATATTTTTGACAAGCTTCGTTGTGTGCCCTGGCTGCCACACAGTCTGGAAAGGCTAATGATGGATCAAAGTCATACTTGGGCCCATAAAGGACTACACAAGGACTGGCGGCCAATTCTCCATGCTATTCTAGTGATCTTTTTTTTTTTACCTTTTTTGGGGGGGGGGGAGAGAGAGATGAAAAGACTCTTAGAAGATAGACTAGGATTCTGCGAAGAGCAGTTTCCTTCATTTATGATAGGGTGCAGGAATGGGATATGCTTTTGTGCAATGTAAATCGTTGGTCTATTTGTTTGTTGCAAACCAAGTTGATGTGGGTTTTTGATAGCCGTTCATACTGTTTTGTAAATTCCCTTTTCATTTAATAAAACTTGGTAATAAAGAAATGTGATCATCTTCTCTCTCCTCCACCCCCTCCCACCTGCTTCACCTCTGGATTCTTTATCCATCCTGCTGTACCTGATATCACTTCAGTCAGGTACAGTAATTAGATTTTATCTGATATTTCAGACATAGTAAATAAAAGGACTAAGTCCCATTCTCTGTGCTTGAGAAGACTGTATGGTGAGAGTCTGATTTCAGCACAGATATCTTCAAACATTGTTTTTAATTCAGCAGTTTGCGATAGGTCAATACATGTATTACTGAACAAGAAAAACCAAGCAAGGATTGCGAATCAAATCTAGTAGGCTTGGCTTAGAAATATTTTCTTTCCTTTTTACTAATTAAGTTAGGGCACAAATTAAGTTAGGGGACAAATTTCTCCAACCAGAATGAGATTGCCTTTGGCAAATCCCAATCTGGATTGGCCAGTCTGGGTCATTGAAAAAATAACTGGATCAGCCCAGGGATTGCCTTGGGCCCATCCCAATCTGGCCGATCTGCCGGATGTTTGAATAATTAAAAAAAAATCCAAAAAACAGAAAAATAAGGAAATATCAGAGGCATTTAAAAAAAAGGAGAGAAAAAAACCCTCTCCTCCTTTTAAAAGAGGTCGGAAAACCTCCCAATGCCCATGAATTCCACTCCTTCTCCCCATTTCCCTTTTTTACAAATGAAAGAAGAGAAAGAATAAAAAGAAAACTTATGTTCCCAATGCACACCCTCCTCTCCCTTCCCCAATGTGCCCCCTCTCTCTTCTTCCCCATGCAAAATCCCCCTCTACTCCCCCTCCCCCCCTTCCTCATGCATTAATCTCATGCGGAAGAGGATAATGCATGGGGAAGAGGAAAAAAGGGGAGAGTTTAATGCATGGAGAAGAGGGAAAGGAAGGGGGGGGGTGATGGGGGACGAAGGCAGGGGAGGAAGGGAAGGAGGAAGAAGGGAAGAGGCGGGAAGAAGGGAGGAGGAGACAGAAAACTGGGCACGCCGAACTCACGTCATTTCTACTTGCTTTCAAATCTTTTCCAGCATGTCCATCCGTAGGGAGACGGGTGGATACATATAGGAGGGGATGGGCTTACAATTTTACCAAAATGCCCATTTCCTCAAATATACAATAAAAGCCACAAAAATACATAAAAACAGAAAAATACTAAATGGCACCTAAATGGGCCAAACAAAATATCTTGGCCTGCTATAAAAATATACTAAGGCCTCAAAAATCCTGTAGAACGCCGTCGTCCAACCAAAGAGACGTCGGCTCTGCACGACGACGCCTGTAAACCCGCGACGAGTCGAAGCGAGCAAGTCCACGGGTGTCCGCACTAGGGGGGGGAGGGTTTCATATGGGGTGGAGAGAAAGGGAGAGAAGGAAGGGTGCATTGGGGAAAGGAAGGTGATTTTTTTTTCTTTCAAAAATCTTTTTTAAAGATTTCAAACTTGACCACTCCGGATCGGCCTGAGATTGGCTGATCCGAGCAACTCAATTCGGCTGGAATTTTCATGATCCAGGGGGATACCCTCTGGAATCAGATCGCCGAAGGCTGATCCCAATCCGGATCAGCTAATTCCACAATCCATGGTCTGGTTTGGGATCAACTGAATAGCTGATTCTCACTCTCCTGCCCCGTGGCTGGAGAGAAGGTTTAACATAGTGTTGAATGAGAAATTTTCCTCATGAGTTTTACCATATTAGAAACACTTGTTTCAAATATTTAGAGCAAGTGTATGAAGAGGAAAATACTTGTCCGGACTCCCGGATAAAAGATGATCCTCAAATCTATTTATTCAGAATTTTCAGAATGAATGAAAGAAAGGAAATTATTTATTCTGAATTTTCAGAATGAATAAACAGCAGAAAAAACAGAAATATTTTCTGCACATCTTCGAATTTTGAAAAGAAGTCATTCCGAACCAAGTTGGGGCTGAAATCATGAAACCCCGGTGTTTTCGGAATAAAATTTCTCCCATGAATTTTATCACCTTAGAAAACACTTGTTTTAAATATTTGGAGCAAGTGTATGAAGAGGAAAATATTTGTCAGGAGTTCCGGATAAAAGATAACCCTCAAATCTATTTATTCAGAATTTTCAGAATGAATAAATAAAATAAAACTATTTATTCTGGATTTTCGGAATAAATTAATGAAATAAAAAAAATTATTTCTGCATATCCCGAAATGTTGAAGAAAAGCCCCCCGGGGTCGACCAGAACAGAAATTAATCATTTTCCGGTGTTCTCGGAATAAAATCCAACTCCGGGTGAACAATTTTTAATGCCCCGGAATATTCCGGTGGAAGTCGTCCTACATGACGCGCATATTAACACGTGTAAGGGTCCGTCCAAATACCCATGTCAACAACAACAGAAATTGACGTGACGTAGCACACCGATCCTTGCACGACAAACGAAAGAAGAAGGTACCACGTGATGAAAATGACACATGGCAGTGAATTTATAAAGAATCCATCGAACCCCCCCCCCCTGCCATGGGCTTGGTGGGATGTCCCACTGGGACTGCGCACCCGGTGGGACGTCCCACAGGGGTTCTGCGCGCAGTAGGGGCACCACCGGGACCTTGCGGACCGGTGGGAGCCTCCACCGGAGCCTGCGGGCCGGTGGGGACTCCCACCGGTTCGCGCGGACCGGTGGGAGGCCCCATCGGGGCCGCGCGGTGGTCCCATCGGGACCCCGCACCCGGTGGGACACCCCACTGGGCTCGCGCGTGGGACACCCCACCGGGGTCCTGTGCCCGGTGGGATGTCCCACCGGGGCTGCGCACCTGGTGGGACATCCCACCGGTGCTCACCGTGGGGCCCACTGCCCGGTGGGGCTACCCCTCTTTGCTGTCCCCTCTAAACAGAAAAAGAAATGGAAGGAGAAGAGGAAGAAAAACTCACATTGATGATGGCGTTTCCGGTGGGACGCGAATGTCGTTTCCGGTGGGGCGCCAAGAAGAAACCCGGTGGGATCCACACCCCCCTCAATCCCCTATAAAAGAAGATCAACTCCAAGGAAGAGAAGAGGGAAGAGTTTTTTTTCCACCAAGTCTTGGAGCTTTCAGAAATCGCCCCAGGCCCTTTCTGCTGCAACTTGAAGTGTGTGTTCTGTCTACTACAGGCAAGGCCATATATCAAGCCTGCTCTTTTGTAAAAAAGTCTCTGGAGGTTCATAATTCACCTTAGTGGACTGTTCTCATCAAAAACTTGTGTATATGACAAAGAAATGAATGAAAGAGATATGCCCAATGTTTTCATGTGAAATACACTTGACAAGGGGTATTACTTCTGTGTTGACACCAAAAAAAAATTACAAATACACCTTGTACTCTGTTTATTTGTACAAATGACCGAGAAATAGGGAATAATCTGAACTGAATGTTTCTAAATATGAAGAATTGGTTTGTAAGTTCAAAAAATAATTTTTGAAGGAATGGCACCCAATCAAAACTCCCTGTACATGAGAAAAAATTACAAAATAACCCTCGAATGACAAGAAAATGGTGAATCAGTTCCCTAAATGTGAGAAACTTTCCAAATCAGTCCTCAACAAAGGGGTATTTTGTGAACCAGTCTCAATTTAAAAGTAAGTCTCATGAATCAGTCCTTATATTGAGGGATATTTTACATGTCAGTCCCTATTTTGAGGGTATTTTGCGAATCAGTCCTTAAATATAAGGTAATACGCAAATCAGTCCTCATTTATGGAGGGAACATGTAAATCAGTCCTCATTTTATGAAGAGAGAGGCCAATCAGTCCCCATTTTGAGGGTATTTTGCGAATCAGTCTTTAAATATAAGGTAATACGCAAATCAGTCCTCATTTATGGAGGGAACATGTAAATCAGTCCCCATTTAGAGGGGGTATTTTACAAATCAGTCCTCATCTTAAAAGGAAATATGCAAATCAGTCTTCATTTTGCAAATTGCTTGCTACAATTAAAAGGTCTAGACATGTATCAAAGGTATTCGAGTTCTCCTCGATGTAAAAGAAACGTCGACTCATCGACAGGGAGTGGTCACCGCACGAACTATGAATCACCTGAAGTTCATACGTGGAAGATGATTGCGAGTCCCTAATTATATGTATGAGGGGTCTCACATCCATATTTTCTATGTATTGACGATACATATACAAAGAAAAGAACGAAACTAATATCGAAGAAAAGAACGATATTAGAGAGAAAAAATTCTCGAATGGAAAAAAAAAGTTCTTTTCAAACACATAGCCAACAAGGAAAGGAACTGAAGAACCTTCAATTTTAGAAGTATGTTTCTTTGATGAAAAAAATACAAAGTTAGATAAGGGCTAGAGATCCCAAGGCTCAGGGCTAGGATTGGTTTCTGACCTGTATATACTGATTTCTCTGTCTCAATGATTGGTTTTCTTTATATGCATAAATTGGATGCACCTTCTTTGGTCCCTCTCTCCCTCTCTCTCTTTCTCATATATATCTATATGGGTTTATTTTTATCTTAACCATACTTTTTACTTGTGTCCTAAAAGTCATATCTGTTGAACAATTAGAAATAGTTCTGAAGTGGTACTTTTCATTCCTCTCGTGCCTGCCCACTAGCATTCTTCAGGATTTTGGGTCTGGAAAGGGGGATTGGCATCAGGCTGGCAACCAACTGAAAAATCCTATGCCTTATGAACTGTTTGTCTAACTCCTGCACTGACCACAGATTGAGGAGATGAAGGCTTGATGCTGATGAAGTGGAGGATGAGGATTAGCAAAGGGATCAGGGATGAGATGGTACTAAAAATCAGCCAACTCGGAGTCTCAGAACGGAACCAGCTGAAGCCAGCCTGGTTGCAACCGGGAAACTGGTCAGAACCAACTGGTTTTTTGGCAGATACTAAAATGGGAATTGGAAGCTGCTGAGGCTGATTCAGTCCTAGACCAGTTTTTAATTCTTTGCGAAGTTCATAAAAGAAAATTTGCAAGTATCAGTTTGGCATGGGTTTATTTGAATTTATTTGGCTGTCTATTTCCTCATCTATGTAGTATATTTTAGAATATAGACATCCATTTTCCCTTTACCTAGACACATAGGAATTCACAGTGTAAATTCATCTGTTTCTGAGACATCTTACATTTGACTAGTTCTCTTGCTAGCTTCCAATGTTACATTAACTTCCTTGTGGTTTCTTTTGTTGTTTCATCATCATCAGAGCCTTATCCCATTATTTGGGGTCGGCTACATGAATCATGTTCCACCAAAGACTTCTATCAAGTGTTATATTTGTGTTTAAACCCAATAAGCCAATGTCCTTTCTAATAACATTGCACCATCTCATTTTAGGTCTTTCCCGAGCTCTTTTACTAGTATCCACTAAGTTTTGATCACATCTTTTAACCGACGCTGAATTAGGGCAATGATGCACGTGTCCAAACCACCTGAGTTTATTTTCTCTCATTTTACTATCAATTGGAGCTATCCCCAAGTCCTCATGGAAGCGCTCATTCCTAATCTTATATTTCTTAGTATTACCATACATCCATCTCGGCATCCTCATCTCCGGTACACACATTTTGTTAATGTGTTCTTTTTGTATTATCCAACACTTGGTATCATACAACAAAGTAGGCCTCACGGCCGTTCTATAAAACTTCCCTTTAAGTTTCACGAATATACGATGATCATAGAAGACTTCTAATGCACTTCTCCATTTTAACCAGTCTGCCTTAATGTTGTGTGCAACATCGTTATAAATCTCCTCTTTCTCTTGGATGATAGACCCTAAATACTGAAAGCTACTAGTCTTAGGAATGTTTTGTCCGTCAATTAGAACTATATCTCTCTGTAACACCCTCTCATTACTATAATTACAGTGCATAAACTTTGACTTGCTCTGACTAGTTTCTTTTGTTGTTTAAAGCTATAAATTCATTTTTCATCATGGTGTGGTAGTTGCAAATTTCTCTTGTTAGAAGGGAAGGAGAAAATAGCAAGGTTACAAGTTTTCTAATTTTATCTTGCTGATGTATCCATGTGATGTTTCAGGTGAGAGACACAATATGGGGAGTGCTCAATGAGACTGAAAACAATGTTGTCCCTTATCTGAAGGGAAGTGAATATGACACTTCGTGCACATTTAGTGAATTTCCTAAGAGGCAGGGCCATGAAGAAAGCAAAATTAACTTAGGTATTACAGAGCATAGGAAGTCTAAGGCTAACAATGATTTCCCAGTCCCTAGTCTTGGATGCAATTCCAATCTCCATACAAATGAAGAACTTTCTGCTCCACGATTTGACATGGATGCATGGCCAGATTTGCCTTCTTTACATTCTGCATTTTCCAGAGAGACAAATCATGTAGATTCCATGTCATCAAAGTTCATCAATGATTGCCGCAAGTCATCAAATATGGAGACAGTAACAGAAAACATGGTCACTGAGCTTTATGATGCCAATGCTGTTCTTCAAAATAGAGATCCCTCTCTGAGGGGCACATGTAGCTTTTTAGCACCTGATATCACAAAACTTAATAGTGAACGAGATATATTTGTTCATGAGCATGAAGATGAAGAAGTTGACAGCTTTCTCAACTGTGACTGGGCAAATATTGCAGACTTTGATGACTTTGACGGAATTTTCAGGTAAAACATGCAATGTTCAACATAGGGACAACTTAATCGGTTATCATCTTTCCTTGTTCACCTATCTTCAAACTTTTCAAGGTGAAGTTGTTTATATGTCCCTCGTGATGTTCCCCTAACACACTATCCTCACAAGTGATATTTTGCAGAAATGATGACTCTATTTTCGGACATGAAATTATTAGCAATACAGATGAAATTCTCTCGCCATCTATGGATGCTGATACTAGTACCACGGTCCCATCCTTCCCCATGCCTGTAAGTTCTCTAAGTTCAACAGACCAAGGGAATTGATTGCTAGTCATGTGTAACGTATCCTTGTCATCAGATATTACCTTCTAACATATTAACCGCAATGGAAGAGATCTTCCAACTTCTACCTCCAGGATTTACCAGTAACTAGGGACAGGAGTACTGAAAAGGAATTCTCAACGCTTCAGGTGGATGAACAACCTGGAATAGAAAGAAAGCCCTTAAAGGTAGATAAGGTATGTAATTATCAAGTTATGCCTGCATTTTCTGTCATAGTGTCTACCTTGTACTTGCATCAGTGCATGGACAACATCTTTTTTTGGTTTGGCAGGTGGCAGATAGTATTGTGGCAGTTGCTAAGCAGGAACCATATCGATCTCAGCTTAACCATGAGACTTATGGGAAAGATGATCATTTATCAATTAAGGTAACCTTCCCATCTTTCAGTTTCTTACAGTCTACTTTTGTAATAACAGATCTGATTCTCCTGTCATTAATAATTTTTTTCCTAAGAACTAATATATATCCATTTAGCCCTGCTGAACAGAAAACAACTTTACTTCATAAGTCTCTGCTTTCGCTGGCCAGACTATGTTTTTAGTTCAACCCCAAGTTCCCTGCAAGCCTTTTTCCAGTATTTGTGTGGAAATATTAATGTTCAATAGGCTGATACAGTTAGATATGCCCAAGATGAATATGCTCAGACTCCTTGTGAACCCTATAATTTTTCTGAATGGGTCAGGTACCGGGTCTACCCTTTGCGATGTGAATCTCAAAATGGGCCTGTCATATCTTTAAACTATCAGAAACTTGACAAATTGGTCTGATTTCAATCCTGGAATTATAGAAATATTATCCCATGTCCGGAGTGCATATGCATAGACCTGTTCTGAACCTTATAACTGATTGGAGGCCTCTTTTTTTATCACACACATTTGAACTTCAAAATGGGCCTGTTAAAAAAATCTTTTTAACCTGCCTGAACATTGATAAAGAGGCCTGATTTTAGGCTCAGAGTTATAGAAGTATCCATATTTTTTTACTACCAGAGGAACTAAACTGCTAAAGGGATCGGGTCTGACCAATTCTCATAGGGTCCAAACTGGTTGTTTCTTGTCCAAAAACCATTCTAACTGTTAGCATGTCAGCCTGGTGTTTCATGGCAGTCTGTAAGATTTTGTTTGTAGATACATTCTTTTTTACCGCTCATTAATCAAATCTATCTTTCCTAGAGAAGCCAGAACAGTGTGAAACATGGTTTTTGGCTTGAAAGATTTTGCTGGAGATCTAAAGAACAGAACATGCTGCAGTGGCAAGAGTTTTTGTCTTTGAAATTCAGGCATCATGAAATCTACAAATTGTTGAAATCTTTAGGACCCTTGCTGCATTGTTTAAAATTTTTACATTTCTTGATTTTTGATGGCAGGTGGATAGACAGAAAAAGTTCACAAAATCTCGAAAGAAAATGGAGGAGAAGAGCAGGACCAGAGCCCCTCAGAACTTGAGTAGCTCTTTTCCTAGTCACATTAGTGGTATTCAGCAATTTGAAAATATAAAAGTGCAAACTCCCCCTAAACCTCATTTACAGTCCCAGTCTGCTACTTTATGTCAAGCCAGCGAAGGTGAGAGACCTGGGTACCTGGGATTGTTACCTGGCACCAGTCAGCACTTACTTCCAGGATGCGGCTATCCCATGCATGCTCTGCCTATGGTGCTAATGCTTTCACCTGCTCATCCTGAGAGAAAACAGAAGCAGTCTGTTGCTGTTAATCATCTCTCCTCAAAACATACAACCAGTTTTCAGTCAAAACCGCTGTCAATGACGCCTCAAGAGAAAATTGAGAAATTGAGAAGGCGCCAGCAAATGCAAGCAATGCTTGCTATTCAGCAGCAACAGCAACAACTGGGACAGCAGAGCACGTCCACTGATATGTCAGTTTGTCAGACTAGCACGCTAATGAATCAAGGTCATGGTGCAGCAGCATGCAGTGAAATAGATGATGAGACCACAAAATGGCTTTCATCGTCAGAGTTGAATATGACATTGGAAGGAGACGAGTTCCAGAAGATTCCCATTTTAATTGATGATTCACTTGGGGAAACAATCTTTTATCAGCTTCAAGATGCTATAGGAAAGGTGCTATCTCTCCCTTTCTAATTGTCATCTCTTATGGGACCAATCTTATGGTTCATATTCATGTTTTTCTTTCTTTGCCAGTTGGATGTTGGTCTCAGATTATGTATCCGTGATAGCCTATTTCGTTTAGCTAGAAGTGCTACGGATAGGCAGAATGCTGGTGATAGAAGTAGTATAAACAAAAGAAGCCGAGAGGAGGATGAAGTTCTAGTAAATGAAGGAACAAACAGTCAACACAGGTACTTGTTTCTATGTAATGTGTTTTTTCAACTTCTTCTGAATTCATGATGTATATTGCATTGAGAACATCTTATATTATGTATATCGTGGTGGTTTCAATGATCTTTATTTTTTAATACATTTATTGCAGTAATTATGTAGAAATATCTGCATAATAGTACCTTGTTGGACACTGTTGAACCCGGACAAATACCGGAATTTAAACAAAGCCCGGGCAATAAATCCGCCCGGAAAAGTACGGACTTTTGGGGAAAAAATCCGATCTCCTCTATGTCGAACACCTGAGATAAACGGGTTCGTGTTCATATTTTAGTCCGATTTAATTCGGATGACGTGTTAAATGTGACGTTCAAGGGTCCGTTAGGGCGGGATATATACCCTCTGACTGGCGACGTCAACGACCAGCAGTTCGTCCAAACAAGCGCACACGTGTCCGGGCGAACAAAATGGCCTCGACGTTCGAAAACGGAAGCAAACGCACGTCAAACGGCTGCAAACGGACATCAAACACGCGTCAACGGGCGGTCAAATGGGCTGAGAAGACCCCGGGGGACCCACCTTATAGCCTGTACAGCTGGGACACCCCCCACGGGGGTGTATGTGCGCAGAAGCCACCCCTCGCGGGGTGGTTCTGTGCAGAACACCCACCCCCTGCGTGGGTGCGCGCTGTGCGAACACCCCCCTCAAGGGTGTGTCCCTGCACGGACACCCCTTGTGGGGGTGCGCCGCGCCCGGACACCCCCAGCGGAGGTCTTCCGCGCATGGCCACCCCCCGCGGAGTGTGCCGCGCGCGCGGCCACTCCTAGCGGGGGTGTGCCCCGCGCACGGACAACCCCAGGGAGTGGCCCGCGGGCCCTGACCCATCCGCAGCACCCCCCCCCCCCTTCCCAGCGGGAGGGGGGGGGGGGGGGGTTGTGCGCCCAAAGCCCAAGGGGCCACAGCCCCTCCCTTGGGCCCCTTCAAACCCCTATAAATATGGGGGTAGGGGGGCCTTGAAAAGCACTCTGGGGGAAAGGACACTCTGAACACCTTAAAGGAGTTGGGACCCTACAGGCCTTTGGAAGAGGACCTTTCATACTCACACAAGTTTGTGCTTAAGGGGTTGTTGGGAGAATACCTCTCAAGATTCCGTCGTCCACTCGGGCGCCGTCCCCGCACTCTGTCCGTGCTCTGGTTGGAAGATTGTGACGTGGGAGACATCACAGGTCCATATATAAGACCCGGAATTTTGTAATTAAGTCCTTCCATGTTTTAAAATAACACGCATATGAAGACACGCTCATGTAAACGCCCAATGGAGGCACATACACCCCATTGAGGATGCATATGCAAATGTCATAAATATAAATATATTTGAGGATATTTGTGGAATTCTAAATGTCATCTAAACTTTCCTAAATTCGGCAAGGTCTTTTAATAAACGTATCGTATCAAAGATATTCGGGTTTTCACCCGATGTAAATGAAACACCGACTCCGGTCGGTGGGGAACGGTCCAGTACACGACCACCCCAGTCGCCTGATAAACGGACGTGCGCGGAATATAAAATATAAAATATTCGAGGGCTTAAGGTTTATACTTGATGCACCTCATAAATATCAAATCTTTTTGTCTGTTTATTTTTAAACAGTCTGGCACGCCCATGCATAGATATACATGCATGCACATATTTTTCCCACATAAATGGATCAATATATGCACAAGCAGGAGGCTTTGAAAGAAAGGCCGAGACCTCAAAATCTTTTCCGCGTTCCACAGACACAGAAAAATCTATACTATATATTAGAAGAGACACTTAGAAATTTTCGTCCGGTTCATTCTTTGTGCACCTTCATCCCGGTTCGGTCTTTAATCTTCTCAATTGTGTTTCTTTAATTTTCCCAATAATTTAGGAAGCGTTATGTTAGCCTTTGGCTATTTCGTTTCCCTATTTACAGATAACCAGCTCTCTCTATATCTAAAATTTAGGAAGCGTTACATTAACCTTTGACCCTTTTGTTTTCCTATTTACAACCGCCACCGCCGTAAGGGAGCTCTCTCTTTCACCTCCCATTCGTTCTTCAGTAACGTATAGGAGGATGTGGGGTTGGCTCTTTATTTTTCCAGCCCCACAACTCGCCTTTAGTATTTCTCATGCCTCACAAACCGTTTGATTTATGAGCAGGTAACGCATGGGAGGAAGAGTGGCCCATCCCAAAAGAGAAAGGCCTTTTAGTTTTCCTTCGCACAGGAGAAATAGGCATTCGTTTTTAATTAATAGCAAGCTTTCCATTTTTTTTATTTCTATACTCAGTCTGCTACCTCTGCAAGGGCCGCGGCTACTACTGGACCAAGGGCTCCAGCGTGCGACGCCAGGCACTTACGTCGCCTCGCCGGGACGACCCAATCACGTCTGCGCGAAGCCCTGCCCGGCTGCTCGCCGCTGCACTGCAGCCAGCGCACAGCCACACCCGTGCGCACGCCACACCTCCGCCTGCCAGCGCCCATCCGCGCCTGCTTGACTGCGCGCTCGCCCGTGCAAGCAGTGGCGGATCCTGAACATTAGTTCAGTGGGGTCACTTGAATGTAGGGGGGTCACCCTTAAATTCAATGGGGTCACCTTATATAGCTTTACATAAAATTTTGACATATATAAACAAAAAAAGAGAACCTTTTAAAGCTCCCCTTCTAAGTCAGTGGGGTCACGTGACCCCACTGACTGTTGAGAGGATCCGCCACTGCGTGCAAGGCCGCCCGCGCTCGCACCCAAGCCCCCGCTTCCCCTTCTCTTCTGCTTCTCCTTGGGTTCTTCCTCTCTTTCTTCTTCTCTCTCTCTCTTTCACGCACACAAGTGAAGGATCGAGGTGAATGTGTGGAAAAGATCTAGAAGGGGGGGGATGAATAGATCTAGGCCACTTTTGCGGAAGCTTAAGCAATTTTAAAAACACTTTAGAATCAGAGACAATTTTATCAGTGAAAAGTCACAGATCTGATGATATTTGAGTGAGTTGGTAAAAGCAGATATGAAATCAGTTGATTAAGTGAACTTTAAACGATCCTATGCAAGCATCTAACGGATAATGAAATCAAACCACAGATAGACAAGTGCACCAAGATTTTTAGGTGGTTCGGAAATCACCCAAGTGATTCCTACATCCACCCCTCACAACCCGTGAGGATTCACTAACACAACTGGGTAACACACCCACTGGAGCCTGACAACTCCAACACTTGAGAGCTTACAACTCACACACCTTCTAGAGCAAGACTACTCTAGAACAACTGAGTAAGATTGCTCAACACACCCTTGAGTTAGACAAGTCAAACTGAGCACGACGGCTCACAACAACCTGAGCACAATGCTCACACAACTTGAGCACAATGCTCACACAATGATTGCTAGACACCAACTCAAGACATAGACCTTCTAGCAATAGATCTAGTCGAAAGTGAGAACACTAATGAGAGATATGCAGAAGCACTTGCATAATCTCAAAAGATATCTCAGAAGAACAAAAGTACAGTGAATTGTATTAAATAGCTTCGTTCTTCAAGTGTACTCCCTTGTAGAAGCTTGGATTGGGAAGAAGCTTGCAATCTTGAAGTCCAACGCCGATGCTCTGCACTTTGGAGTTGTTGGATCTTCCTTGAATTCTTCTCCAACGAAAGCTTCTACAGGATCTGCTTCCTTGGAATGTTCTGAGGATTCTTCAGGGATCACACTCCAATTCTCACACTTGGATTGGTGAGAATTGGTCTTCTGGAAGCACAGGAGAGCAGAGGAGGGAGACAACCTCTTGCAGCCGCCAGGGAACTTTCAGGAGGCTCTGAGAGGCAGTTGGGTCTCTCTTACGTGGATGGAGGGCCAATAGAGGTCCTTTTATAACCAAAAGAGTCCAAAGATACCTTTTAGGTATAAGGGCACACGATCCTAGGTTGATTCCCATCGGCCTGGGCTGACACGTGGCACCCATCCACTTTAAGATGAAAACTTCCCGTAGTGTGTCGACCTGCCCTGGTGGTGGTGTCGACACACTGTCCAAATTATGGAAAATGTTGTTCTGGGAAGAAGGTCCCGTGTCGACCTGCTCTGGAAGTGTGTCGACTTGCTGTCCCAATTCTTCAAACTGGTTGCTCTGGGAACTGGGTCTAGTGCGACTGCTCTGAAAGTGTGTCGACTTGGGTGGACTGATTTCTGAAAAACTGCAACTCGTGTCGACACACTCGACCCGTGTCGACACAGTCTCAACATTTTTACACATTTTGCCTTTGAATCTGTGTTGTTGTGTCGACACCATGATGGGTGTGTCGACACATCTTTTGCATAAAAATGTTGTACCTGAAAATTAAACACATATATCATTAGTTAAATGATTTATCATGAACATCAATGATAATGTGATTTGAAATATGCTTTTTGAACATTGATTTCAGGTATGATGTTTTTGACATGTTTCAATGAATTGCTTTAAAATTACCTCTTGTCATCATCAAAATAGGAGGGAAATGATATGAATATGCATTCAACCCAACAACAAGCAGCAGCAGCAGGTCACCCCGCCATCCACGTGCGCCTGTCGCCAACGCATCACCGCGCGCTTGCTTTGCCTCTGTCGTGCTCGCCCGTTATCGGCCCCTGCTCACCACGCCGGCTGCCGCGCACGCCCGCGAGCAGGCTCGTGGCGCTAGGACGACCCTCGCTCCGCTGCCCCGGCCTGCTGCGCACACGACCGCGAGCAGGGCCCCCCGCGTCGCCCCGCGTGTCCAGGCTTCCCTGCGCCAGGCCACCTCCACCCGCTCTCCTCTCCACGTGCATGCAATCGATGCAGGTAGAGGCCGCCGGCTCTCTCTCTCTCTTTTCGTCTCTCTCTCCTCTCTCTCTCTCTTCTGCTTTCTCTCTCTCTCTCTCCTTTTTCTCGCTCTCTTCTGCCGCTCAGTGGCCTGCGTACATGCTCATCTGCACCACCACGCGCACAGGCGCACACGCCAGCGTCGCCTAGGTCCTCACGCCAGGCCACCTCCGCCAGCAGGCCCAGCACCAGGCCACCGCCCTGCGCGCCCTTGCAGCGGCCGCATCCGCCCGCGCCAGCAACACCCGCGCGCCTGCCCGCTGCTTCCGCCCGCCAGCACCAGCAGGCGCCCGCGCAGCGAAAGCCCCCTCTCTCCACCTGCTGCCCTGCATGCGTCTGCATGCACGTAGAGGACGTGGTGCCATCTTCTTCTTCTTCCGGTTGCTGTAGCACTGCTACAGTACGCGTGGAGCTACAATTTCGCTGCACGCTCTCTTTATTAATTGACGTTTGTTTATTACGTGTAATGATTCATACTGATACTGTATCTCTATTATTTAAATAATTTATTAATTATTCTCTTCTCTATTTTTTATTCTATCATTATCTTCCTCTAGATCTTCTTGGTTCTTTCATTCTCTCTCTCTTTAACTTAGTTTATTGTTATATTTATACACTTCTTGGTTATTTTCCCCCTCTACGGCTATTCTCTTTTTCTTTCTCTATATCTTTCGTTCTCTATATCTTCTCTTTGAACTCTTTATTTCTCTCTTTTAATCACCCACTATTTATCATAGATTTGTTTTCGATTAAGTAGTTTTAGGATTTAGTTTTAAGATTGTCGACCTTTTTTTCTATTTAAAATTCAGATTTTTAAAGCTAAAATCTATTTTCCTATTGTTAAAATAAATTTAAAATTATTACTCACGTGTTTAACGACACATTTGTGAGTATAGATGTTGTTGGCAATTGCACCCAGAATTTTCTACGCCCCAACCTCCTAGATCTTGGACCATTATTATTCTCAATTTTTTCCCCTCCATCTACAGATCATTGTGCACAACAATAATGATTGCAACAACGATACAATATAATATTGTTGACAGATACTGAATAAAAAAAGGAAAGACATGGATTTTATGGTTGAGATTTCGATATTGTTGACACAAAATAGTTTCTATATAATAGTAGATGGAATTATGATTTCTGCAATCATCTTGGTGGGTTTGGACGTGGATACATCTCATTTTATTGGAATATTTTAGGTCAAAGACTGAGTGATGATTTTAAAACTACCAATCAAGTAGATAGCATCCTTAGTTTCAGACATGTGTCAAGAACTTTGATGCATATTTTCAATGTTGAGTGCAACATATTTGTTATGTGAAGCCCAATAGCAACGTTGGCACATGTCAATATGGGTTGCTCAATCCTAATTTGCTCTTTGTATACTCTGCAATTTAGGAGAAAAAAATAAGAAGAAAAGATGAGAAGAAGATTGTAGACTACAACCTCCTTGGCTTCCTACTTCATCCATACATAACATCAAAAGATAAAACAAGTGTGGTCGCTTCTCTCCTTGATTGTCCACCAAGTTGAATGTTAGTCTTTCTTTATTTATGACCCTTGATCAGTGATTTTGTTTCTTTTGCCCGCATGTTATATGTTTCATGCAATTCTATCTAAAGAAGGAAGTAAGTTAATCCTCGTTCCTTTCAACTTTTTTGTTGTGGTATTTTCTTGCGTTATTCAGTCACTCATTTTTTTGCACATGTCTCTACCTTAACATTTATAGCAAAATGGTTGTCCTTAAAAGTTTAAGGCATTTGTAACTTATATGATTCTCAAAACTTATAATACAATTTCTCTAAAATAGCTTGAACGGCATGATATTTGATATATTATAGATAGGATCCTCATATTTGTACTTGGATGACATAGGTCTAAGAAGTAAGCAATAGCACGTAATAGTTAATCACAACTTATAGAAACATGAAGAAATAAAATATCTCTAAAAAGGGGTATGATGCACAAAGCAGAAAAAAAAAGAATATTTACATGTAAATATTCTATCTCTTCCACACTTTCAGGAATGAGAGTGTTTAGACTTACAAGTATATTCAACATATATCATGTCAGGCAGATCTCATGCTCAATGGAGACTTATAAACAAACAATGCTTCTTGTACCAATTAACTTGAATGAAAAGGGGAAGAATAGTTTTCAAACAGTTTCAACAGGATAGCAAAGTGATGGCAATTGGTGGATCAAAAATAATATCTAACAACCAACTTCTTGTTAAAAATTCATTTGTTATATTTTGCAAAAATTCATCACAATTCCAGTTTTCAAACAATTTCCAACAGGATATTAGCATTCCAAGACTTGAATTACCAAAATGAAAAATTGAGGGATATAATATATCTAACAACCAACTATAATCTACCATATTTCTCAACTTAAAAGAATTAAAGATATCATCTAGACGAAATACAGTTGTGTTGAAAATAAAACACAATCTCAAAGAACAACTTGATGAGGAATGAAGATGATTCTTTCTAGACACATCTCCAATAATGCTTACATTGGTCTTTTAACAAACTATCAAATGATATAAATCTCTTTCACTCAAGTACTAGTGCTTTTTACACACCATAGTCCCTGGTTACTTAAGATTCAGTCATTGTCAAGTCTCAAAGGGGGTAAATGATGGCCTTTTGACATGAAAATATACGTTTTTCAGACGCCAATATTTCCAGTTACTCAGTCATCATCAAAAAGCATAGCACATTTTGCTGTTGTTTTGAATTTATGTTTATTTTGTTCCCCTTTGAACAGAGTTAGCAACAGTGCCTCATGACATGCATGGCACTTCATTCATTGTGAAGTGTGCAGTTTCTCAGCACAAGTGCCATTGCTCTGTTGCATTCTTAATGATTTTGGAGAATTTGTGAGATAGAAATCAAATACATCCATTCATCAGTTGCAAACAAGAAAATGTTTTAAGTTCAAGGCACAAGATGTTGTTTAGTCTAGGAAGGAATCTGAATTTCTGTGGGTTGAGGCATATAGTTGAAAGTTGATTAGTAAAAAATATAATAGATCACTCAAAGATTTATTTTGAGACTCTAGACTTTAGAATGAGGACATCATGCAAGGAATTGATGAAATGCTAGAGAAGTTGTGAATTTTGCAAAGTGATGACTTGTGAATTTTCTAGCTCCCCCTGAGATGATGATTTCAACCATTTTTCATCAAAATAAAGATATGCATGTTTTGAAATCAGGATATTTTCTTCTTGGACAACAAAGACTCCCCCTCAACAATTGCATATTCATTTCTTACTACTTGGCGGAGTTATGTACTCACACATAGTGAAGGGTTTCCAGACAAGCCTGACTTGTCCTTCTCCGAATACCATTTGATATACCAAGAAATTTCAATACAATAAGAGTTGAAGAATTCATTACCAAAAAAAAATGGAAGTGAAAACTAGCAAGTTTTTGAAATCAGAAAGAGTATTCTCTTTGAACAATAAAAGCTCCCCCTCAACTATTGCATATCAACTTCTTAGTACTTGGCGGAGTTATGTACTCTCGCATAATGAATGGTTTCCAGACAAGCCTAACTTGTCCTTCTTCAAACACCATTTGATATACCAAGAGGTGTCAACACAATAAGAGTGGAGAATTTATTGTAAAAAGGAATTAGATTTGAAAGTGAGAGAGAGATATGAACAATGTAATGTAAGGAAGCAAAGAGTTATGAAATGCAAAGAACTCCCCCTTAGACAATGCATAGCACTCAATCCAGACCTTAAGAGAGATCAAGAAGGTGGACATTTACAAAGACCAAGTTCTCTCCTTAAAGATAAGAATCTGTTTTCAGGAAGGGTTTAGTGAATATGTCTGCAATTTGTTTATCAGTTTCAATGAAGTGGAGTTCAAATGATTTCTTTGCAACCTCATCTCTCAAGAAATGATGCCTAATTTCAATGTGTTTTGTTCTAGAATGCTAAATGGGGTTTTTAGATAGATTGATTGCACTTGTGTTATCACATAGAATGGGTACACACCCTAAATCTTGGTTATAATCAAGAAGTTGATGTTTCACCCAGAGAATCTGAGTTCCACATCTACCTGCTGCAACATATTCAGCCTCTGCAGTTGACAGAGCAACTGAATGTTGCTTCTTAGAAGCCCAAGAAATAAGGCACCCACCTAGAAATAAACACAAGCCACTTGTGCTTTTTCTATCTAATTTACACCCAGCATAATCAGCATCACAATAGGCAAACAAATCTAACTTGCAACCAGCAGGATACCAAATTCCTAAGTCACATGTTCCAACAAGATATTTAAAAATTCGTTTAACAGCAAGCATGTGACTTTCTTTAGGATTAGATGGAATCTAGCACATAAACACACACAAAACTGAATATCAGGTGTAGAAGTTGTAAGGTAGAACATAGAGCCAATCATACCTCTGTAGGTCTTTGGATCTACTGACTTACCAAGAATCTTCTTCTAGTTTAGCATTAATGGCAATTGGTGTGCTTGAGTGCTTAAGGTTCTGAAAGTCAAACCTCTTTAATAGCTCCTTGACATATTTGGTTTGACTGATGAAGATTCCTTCATGTGTTTGGTTGACCTGCAATCCAAAAAGAATGTTAAATCTCCCATTAAGCTCATTTCAAATCATTCTTCATTTGATTTGAAAATTCAGTGCAAAGGCCTTTATTGGTTGATCCAAATATTATGTCATCAACATAATTTGGACAACAATTATTTGATTTTTTACTGTTTTTGTGAACAATGTCTGATCAACATTACCTCTAGAATATTTTTTTCAAGCAAAAGGTACTCAAACGGTCATACCAAGCTCTTGGAGCTTGCTTAAGACCATAGAGTGCCTTATTAGCTTGAAAACATGATTATGATATTTTTCATTTTCAAATCCAGGAGGTTGTTCAACAAAAACATTTTCCTTTATGTATCCATTTAAGAATGCGCTTTTGACATCCATTTGAAAGACTTTGAATTTCATGGAGGATGCAAAGGCAAGGAAATTCTTACAGCTTCTAGTCTAGCTACAGGGGCATATGATTCTTCAAAGTCAATACCAAATTCTTGGTTATACCCCTTGCAACTAGCCTAGCTTGTTTCTTATTACTTGACCAGTTTCATTCAATTATTTCTGAAAACCCATCTAGTGCCAATCACTGTCTGGTCACTAGGTCTAGGTACTAATTCCCATACTCGATTCTTTCAAATTGATGAAGTTCATCATGCATAGCATTAATCCAATCAGAACTGAATAAGGCTTCATCAATTGACTTGGGTTCAATTTGGGAATTAGAGCTAGTGGGTCTTCTTCAACATTTTGTAAAAAGGAGATCTGGTCCTAACTCTATCATTTAAATTGCCAACTACATTGTCTAAGGGTGATCTCTCAGAAATCGAGGTTCAGAAATTACCTGTTGAGAGGTGCCCACTTCAGGAGCAATGTTACCTGAACCACTTGAAGATGGTGAGTTGTTGTCCAGGTTCTCTCAATGTGTCTATCTCCTCAACGGTTGGTGAAGAATCCACAATAAGGTCATCCTCTTCATTGTCTTGTCTTTCCCTGCAAGATTTAAAATCATTAGTGGAAAAGGAATTTTCATCAAAAATAACATGTGGAGATTCTTCAACAGTTTTGGTTTTTAGAATGTACACTTGAAAGCCCTTGACACTTCAGAATAGCCAAGGAAGATAGCTTCCTGACTTTTAGCATCAAACTTGTCAAGGTTTTCTTTGTTATTATTGTGTACAAACATTTGCACCCAAAAGTTTTAAAGTATGAAACAATTGCTTTTTGTTTTTCAACAATTCATAGGGGGTTTTTCTGATCTTTGGTCTGATCAAAGCTCTATTAGGATATGATTGGCTGTGTTAACAGCTTCAGCCAGAAGGATTTGGGCAGATTACTTCCTTAGAGCATGGATCTAGCCATTTCCACAAGAGTTCTATTCTTTCTTTCCACAACTCCATTTTGTTCTGGAGTTCTAGGTGAAGAAAACTTGTGAAATATTTGAAATTCCAGCACATAGATCAGAAAAGGATGTGTTATCAATTCACCCTCATGATCAGTTAAAATATTTTTAATTTTATGTGAATAAGTTGTTAAGATAGTGGTACAGAAATTCCTGAATTCAAGGCAAGTATCACTTTTGTGGGATAGAAAGATAACCCAGTAAATCTAGTAAAATCATCAATGATTACAAACCACTCACTGTGTATAACTAAAGCTAAATAGTTAGTTACTAAGCAAAGTTTGCCAATTTTGTTCAAACAATGCCAACGACATAAATACAAAATAATGACAAAACTAATACATGATAAAGTACACCTACGTACAATTCAAAAGTAAGATCTAATTATATAATCAAACTAAACAAACTATATATATTTATACTTATTCCAAACCTTTCCAACTGTGCCTTTCAGAAAGAAATGCAATGGATGAAAAATAAATAAATTTATGTAATTTTTGTCAAAATGATATAGAAATGAAAAGAAATAACTTACAACAAATGCAATGTCATTGAGTTCAATGACTGCTAACGTGAGTAGCAAGGGTGTGGTCTGCCAGACTATTCAAATGATTATGTAATCTAACCAAAATTCTTTCAATGGTCTTAACATACATATTTTTCCCTTACATAAGCCCAGATGCACATTTTTGCAAGCTTATAAAGAATCTTTTGGTCATCTCTTCCTCAACCACTGTCTTATTCAAATAGTGTGGGCATAATTTTTTAGCATTGTACAAGTGCAGTGGAAGGGAAAATAAAATATTCAGGAATTAGTGAGAGGTTGGAAAAAATATTTGGATACATGCATGGCTGCTTCACTTCCCTCTTTAGTACTGTCCATGTGGTAAAAGTGATAATTGGATATTCAAAGAGTACTTCTAAGCACCCATCTACTATGATTAGAAACTGTATTAAATGTATACATGATTGGAACTTTTGTATAGAGATTCTTGACTGAGACATTTTATTAATGCCTAAAATGTAGGACTAAAATATTTTAAGTTGTATTAGGGTTTCGTCTCTCGAGCGAGTCTAGCAAACTAGGAGGGAGGGAAACTTTAAAATTTCCATCTTTGTAGAATTTGGAGAATTAATTTCTTATTTGGTAATTCCACTTTGTTCTATATTTATTTCTTCAACAAATTGTGCACATTGCAGTGTCGGGTCATGTTCCAAAACAACATTCTTACTCAGTGGCCTTGTCATTGGGATACAACCAAACAATTTTTTTTGCAAAACAATACAAAGTGTGATTTTGCAGCATTCAGAATTTCATGGCTGTAAATACAAATATCTGACTTTGTACCTACTATGGATCCTTAAATTTACACACTTCTAAACTAAGAATTTCATTTTGAAAAATAACAGATGTAGTTTAGTTTTTCATATGTGCTTCATATCTGCTTGTTCTTATCTTTTCATAGTTATCTCCATTTTTTTCACTTCTACTTTTCGATTGTGATATTAAATTTTATCTGCTCTTAATGCATAACACAAACACGATGCATACATGCATGCAATGACGTGTTGGAGACATAACATCATTTTTTCGGTAATTTAATATATCAGATCTATGAATTGCAAGACACAAACAAGTGTGTACATGCAAGGACGTGTTAGAAATGTAATATCTTTCTTCTGATAGTTCAACATATATTGTGTTAGGTATCATTGATCCAGACATGTCTCAAGTTCACCAAAATCTTAGAAATAACACATAAGGACTCAAGAAGCATAAGCATTGAAACATATTCATAACTATTTATAAATTAGGAGTATGATTGCTTGTAACTGTTTCAAATCCCGAAAAATTATTGAGTCTTCACATTCAAACATATATGTGAAACACTTGTTAAATTTGGTCATTCTGAAGTACTTAAATAGAATGTTAGGCACATGGTACCAAAAATGGCTAAATTGCATCAAAATTGTTTTGATTATAATAAGGAAGAAATTGGTTGGAATCATCTAAAATCAGAATCAACGGTCTTGGAAGTGGAACTATCGAATATTTCTTAAAAAGAAAATAATTGGAAATGAAAAATTAACAATATAAATTTCTTTTTCTTGAGCCTCATGAGAGGGAAAATTTATATATATGCACATGTAGGGCTATATGAATAGCTAGTGCAGGTTTCCGTGCGCTTATATGTGTATCAGATGATTAGGATTCAAGTTTTGAACATTTCCCCACTGACCGTAGTCAGTATTGATTTACATCTTTAAACACCCTTGATTGACTATCAAAGAGGTCTTAGGATCCTTTGCATAGATTCTGACACGAAGGGCAGAATCATTTGCATTGCTCACTATAAGTTGTTCATCACCAAAGAATTGAGGGAACTAGAGTTTCATGACTTCATCATAGGCCACGTTAGATTGGGCAAAACCCTATAATCCGAAGAATATTGGCAAAGGCAAAGCCATAGACTTTCTTGGGAGGGGTTATGAAGGTTGTGGACTCCAGCAGTATTTGGCCATTTCTGGGTTCCAGAAGCATTTTTGTAATTTAGATTAGACCAAGTAGGGTTGTTAGTGGATATCTGCTTTCCGACTTTCCGACCCGTTTCCGACTTTTTTTAGTGGATGCATTTTTCTGTTTTTGTTTCTGATAATATATAAATTTATTTTATTTACAAAATGTGTACTCTTTAAATCTTATTTCTTAATATTGAGAAACTGCAGACTAAGTTTTTTGCTTCTCCTTAATTTGTAAATAGAATTTAATTAACTTGTCTCTCTCCTAATATTTATTATGCCTATTATTATCAAATACATCCCTCTTGCCACTACTTCTAATGCTACACACATCCACTATCTGATCGTCGAAAATGGTTCCAACTTCTTTTTGTTTCCGTTCCATTTCTAACTCCAACCCATTGGCAGACCCTAAGGCCAAGGGACTTGATACAAGTTTTGGGCTGGAGAAGGATTTTGATGCAATCCCCAACTTCTGTGAGCTCTGAGGCCATTTCCGAAAAGTATTGAGGTCATTTGACCATTTTTGGGATTGTAGGGGTATAATGGTAATTTGACCAGACTAGAGGGACTTAATACATGTAGCAACATGTTATTTAACAGTAAATAAATCAATTAAAATCGTAAAGAAAAGTGAATAAATTAAAATCCATTAAGTAAATTAAGTATATGAGTCCATACATGAGTTATTGGGCAAAAAACAAGAGACCAAATGATAGATTAGAGATAAATAGGTCAAAATTCGTAACTAAATTATTAACAAATTAAAAAGGGCAAGTAAATCTCTTTACAGCTCATGTAATTGTCTAATGAAGAGTCTCAACCCTAGCTTAACCTAATAGCCACGAAATCTAGCCCTATCCTAATCTAAAATTGAGATTAGATAAGAAGAAATTGGGATAAATGTAGAAAAATCATAATTGACAGAGAGTTAGAGTTCTAAAAGGATTTTTAACTCTAGATCTATAAATACACCTAATTCTCGCCCATAGCCGACCCTATTAATCTTTTGAGACTTGAAGAACGAGGAAGATAGGCCATTGGAGGGGAGATCGAGGAGGAGAAGGCTTGCAAGGTGTTATTCAAGCGTTCTTCGCGTTCAAAGCCCTAGGAGTTCACATCGTCCAAAGGTAGGCAATCTCACAAGCAAAAATTAAATTAAATTCGTTTATGAGTTGTTCTTGATCTCAGGAACAAAGCTCTATGTTTTCCTCAATTTTTATCGTGCAATTTTTGCTAATTTCATGTCCAAAGTTCTGTCATGAACATGCACTCGATTTATCATGTTCATCTCAAATCCATGTTTATACTTGATCTTGTGCCATGAAATTTTTTATGTACATGTCACATGATGTCTGGAACCTGTTGTTATATTTTTCCCCAATATCTGTCAAGTACCCTTTGCGAATTAAATCCCTCTTCATCACGGTGCCATATTTATGGTTCATCGCGAAAGAACCCGATCATAGCATGTTGATTTCATGATAAAAGTCTAATTACTCCTTACAGTTTAATCTTCTGCAAGTCTAGTTTCGTTTAAAACTGGTCTCATGATTTGTCATCAAGTATTTGTTAAGATTTCATGGTTTTAAAATCCCCGTGTCAAACCCTTGGAAGAGTGGACCGCAATCTAATAAGGGTTATTTTCTCTCTGGGATCAGGCAGGAACTCTGAGGTCACAACGACCCGATAGATCGCCTTATCAAACAGGTCGTGACAGAGACCTCCGTCGCGTTCTGAACGTGACAGAGTACTACGTCCCTATCTGCATGTCTGTTCCCAGAGACCCTGTCTCGATCCTTTACAGGGCTTGTCGCGTTCATGATGTACTCCATCGTGATCCTCACAGGAGTACGTCGCCTTCTAAATCTTTGTACATAAACTCTGGTTTTCTCTTGTTCTTGTCCAGTAAATGTGTCTATACTTCATGTTAAGTCTGAAACGCAGTAAAAGATGTCATCTAATCATGAACATGTAATATTCTATTAAAAGTCATGCACTTGATCTTGTCAATCCATGATTTCTTTATGGCATACACACACCAGGGCAGGAACCACCCATTATAACCTGCCATGTTATTAAAACGTTCCATAATGTATCTGGTAAATTATTGCAATATTGTACATACTTTCCTTATTAATTTAATGGACTTGTTTGCGTTTTACGCGATTGTTTTGGGACACCGCTACCGGCGCTTCATTGTCTAGAGTACTTTAGACTGCCGAGCAAATGTTTTCTATACACTTTTCTTGACTTGGATGAGCTCTCTGTCTGGTACGACTCCTGCCAGACTAGTAATCCTTGTTTAGGACTTCCGTAAGACTCCTTGACTATGACATACGTTCATGACCGACGAACGGGCTGTACCATCAATACCTATACACTTTTAGGGATCGGCATGATCCAACAACCTTAGAGTTCTCTCTATCCTTGAGATCACATTGAACCTCCGGGCCTTGCTCATAGCACTATCAGCGGACGATTAGTGATTCTACCTGACTGCCAACACTAATCATACGTGTTGTGCAACTGTTACTATCACCGTTTTATTTGTGATTTTTCACACTTGATCATAGTTCTCATCTTTTATTCTCTATACGCTCATCTATTTATATTCTCTCTACACCCTCATCAGCCCTATTTTTAAGTTGATTCAACTGTCTATGATCTTCAATGGCTAGTAACTCCTCAAAAAGGATGGGAAGCGGAAGGCCAAAGCAGAAGATCAGGTCCTTTTTGAGGTAATGTCTTGAGGCAAAGATGCTTAGGAATGTTATAATATTTTTCATCACAGATTGATTGCTGTCTGAAACTGTTCAGACAGTCATTTCGAGTAGCTGGAAGATGGGCCTTTAATGTGTCTCTAGATGACAATGATGTCCAGATGCTCTTTGTTTGGTGATGTTTCTTCAGCGAGCATACTTTTCTCAACTACCTGAAGATATGATTAGTTCCACCCATTAGAATTGACATCCAGGTCTGTTGAGACTGGGTCAGTTGCTACTCTGGTTTTGTAGAGGGTTGGATGAGGGCAAAGCCCCAGCGGTTTCTACTTAATCAAAGATATTATAGGAACTGTTGGATGATGTTTCTTGATACTGTATTCTTTTGATCTCCAAACCAAGGAGGACAATCCCATTTTTCCTCAAAAGATTCGACTGTTCTTCAGGTTTCTGGGCCACCATGCATTCTTCAAAGAAGAAAAAGCTAGGGGATCCATGGATGAAAATTGTGCATAGATACCAAATATATCTGGATGTACGTGACTTTGTGGAAGATTCAATATGTTCAAAATATGTTTTGAAATGTAGTAAAAATGGCTGAATTCGGTGCTTTGTGCAAAGAAAATTTCTTACCTTCAGATATATTTGAAATTATACATAAGAGAATTGATACCTTGCGTGAGGATGATTCATTAATCATCATCATCATCATCATCAGAGCCTTATCCCATTATTTGGGGTCGGCTACATTGAATCCTTTTCTGCCAAAGATTTCTTTCAAGTGCTATAGTCGTGTTTAAACTCAAGAAGTCTAAGTTGAGTGCTTCTCTTGATTAATTGACCCCTGTTTAAGACTTTGGATTCCTGGAAATTTCAAATGCTTAAGCTGCTTTTCTGTCCAGAAGTTTCCTAGGCAGGAAAGCTGACTTCTGAGATATTGTTTTCCCAGCGCAGTGACTGTTTGCCAAATGGAAAGTTTCTTCTTCTGCTAAATGAGTTGTTTTTCACATTTCAGGCCAATGACATTAACAGCTGAAACTGGCACTAATCCAATAGACAGACTTGTGGCACATTTACTTTTCCACTGGCCTTCAGAACCAGGTTCAAGACCTGTCGAAGATGAAATGCTTTCTTCACCAATATCAAGCAACCCTGGTAAGTGACACAATCGATGAGGCAATCTTGGTGTTATCAATTCGTCAGAGTTTTCCCAGGACAGTGTTTTCACGTAGCTACCTCGGAACATGGAAAGAAGCTATTTAAAAATCTCACTTAGCATGCATGTAGAGGTCTTCGTTGTTAACTTGTCATGTTCCATTCATCTGTAATTCCTTCCAAGTGACATGTCTCTTTTTCTCATATCCTTTGCCACTATTATTCCAACCATGGCTAAAGCTCATGAAATGCAACAAAAATGCTTAACGAAGAAAGATAAGATACTTTCTTCACCTACGCCAAGTAACCCTGCCTGGTGAACATAATCAGTGAGGCTTCTCACGGGAAAAAGTCGCAACTCCTCTGAAACATTTCCACTGCCATCGCGGGATTCCACTGATTTGGTGCTTCCATTGCCCCCTTGCGGCCATGTCCTTTCAGTATCGAAGCAATCGAGCGCATACGAAGATATGTCTGAAGATGAACAAGAAGACGAAGCCGACGAGTTCGAGACCCAGACATCAATGTGAAGCAATGTGGCGTGCTTCAGGAGGGAGTGACTACAGGTCTCGATACCTCTTTAAATGCAAATTCTCAAATCTTCATTTTACTAGTTCTCAATGAAAAAGGGTTGCTGTTAATGATGGGCTGGTTTTCCTTCTCAGTGTTGGCCACTTGGATGTCCGTGGGAGTGTGGGGATGGAGGAGGAAACCGGGCTCTTTCGGGGACCGAACGTCGTCGATATGTCACACTTATGTTCAAATATTTAAGTGTGTCGTGTATAATGAAATGGACTACCTAACAAAGACTTGTCTGTCCTTATGAAAAGCTCCACACATTTCTTGGAGGCTCTGTAGAATAAAATGGTCACCACCCTGGGGTTATTATGAACTTTCAGCACTCGCTACGACTGATTGCAGTTACAATCTTCCTAGGTCCAGTGGAAGCATGGGACGAACGAACTAATTTTTCCCAGAACCCAATCGCAGTAGCACGTATCTGGAGATTATAATGATAATAGTATTTTTTTTTCCTGTTAATTTCCTTCAGGTTTCCATGATCCTCTCCTATTCTGTCGTTCTTTTGCCACTGTCATTGCCAAATTTTGAAATTGCCTCTTTTTTTTTTAATCTTCCACTATGTTCCAACCTAGAGCTACATGGGTGGTGTTTGCTACGTAGGAAATTGTACGTGATGGGGATGAAACCAAGGAGCTTGTCAGAAAACTGTTCTTGAAAAGGATCGGTGTTAGAATTTGACTGTTTTGATCTGGTTAAGTTCTATCAATAGTGGTTACTCGAATGTTGTTGATTTTTTCTGTTCTAGGGATATAATAATAATAATAATTGAAGAGTGAATTGGAGCCGGGTCACTGTATGGTGGTCGTTGCATCTCAGAAAAGGTGATGTTGGATAATTTATGAGAAATATTGAGTGTACTTATATATTTTCCAAAGCTTCTTACTGGAAGGACATAATGCATTTAAACAAAAAGTTATGGAAAGTATATTTATTATATTTGTATACGTGCAACAGTTTATAATAATTAGAAACTCTATTAGCATCATTTCGAGGCACTCTCGGAGAGTTGTAATGGCGACTAGGGTGTTAGCAGCCGGTATTAAGAAGATAGTGACAAGTATGGCTTCTTTGAAGTTTCAAATATATACAATTAAGGGGCAAGAAGCAACATTATTTGTATAATTCGAGATTTGTCAGATCAAATATACTGGTCGTGTCATATTTCTGTGATAAGATATTAATGGGCAAATTAATTAAAAAAAATTATCAGATATTTAATTTATTTTTAATTTCTGATAGAATTGTAATTTATTATAGTAAGTGTTATCTTTTGTTACACTATATGTTAAATTCTGTTTGGTCAAACTGTATCGTACTGGTGCGGGACCCAGTCGTGTCATAGAGGCACGCCACAGATCGGTACGGTCCAGTCCATGGTAGGCCATTTGAATTTATTTTTTTTCCCTTCTCCTCTCACATTCATGTGCATCTAAGGGGTCTCAATAGTGTCTAATTAAGATAAAATTTCAAACATAAGTTGATTAAGAGATGATACAAATTATAGTAATTTTAATTTAATTTTTAAATTAATTTTTTGTCGAGTAAAATTTATCTCAAATATCATTAGGTCAATTTAATCTCAACATCTAAGAGACCTAAATGGTGTCTGATTGAGATAAAATTTTAAAAATAAGTTAATTAAGAGATGATACAAATTATAGTAATTTTAGTTTAATTTTTTTAATTAATTTTTGGTCAAGTAAAAATTGTCTAAAAAATTATTAGGTCAACTTAATCTCAACATCTATGCATCAATAATTTTTTATATTTTTAGAATCAATATATTTTTTCGATAATTATGATGACTTCATATTTGACTTTATTTTCAGAACTGAATGACGTCCCGTCGAAGTGTACACAATCAAAGATAGTACCAAAATTATATTAATAATATAAAAATATTTTAAAATTAAAGATAATTATGTTTTATATAAGTGGTCATGTCTTATGTATAATTTACTATCTCTTTTAATTTTTTAATGTCATATTAATATTTTATTATAAATTTTAAGATGTTACAATTTTGTTTATGTTTTCAGATTCTTAGTGTTGATCTAATAGAATATATGAGTCATATCATAATATTATATAATGATCACATTGGAGTTAGTGGTAGTGGTGGTAGTGGAGGTGGCACTTGTAATCACGGGGATGTGACCTTCTTACACCGGAGGTAATATATATTGGTATCACAAAAAGATATGGAAATATGAACATGTGTGATCGCCACCAAGATATTTGCCAAGAGATTAGGTGTGTGTGCGATGTATCAATGTGTTTAGAGCAAGGAGATGAGAGAGAGGGCGCACATATGTGCCATGCATGCAAAAAAATGGGAAAAGAAAGAAAAAATTATAACTCAAAGCACAAAGATTAGATCGAGGTGCTTCTTATTCATGTGGTTAGATGAGCATGTAAGAAACAACTTTCATGAAGAACCCAAAGACTGGATCACCCTCGTTCGGGTTGTAGAGAGGTCACACTCATTGCTGATCTGGATTACGATATGAGAGAGAAGGTCGAGAATAATCCATTGTATCTTTAAGCACATACATTTATTTGATGTGATTCTAGCTCGTAGAGGAAGTCGTGCGGAACAAATTTTATAAAGAAACATCGAATGTGTAGATCATGATATGAGAGAGAAGGTGAAGAATAATTTGCTATAATTTTGGGCACATATTACCAATCGAGGTGATTCTACTTCGAGGACGAAGTTTAAGAAGAGTAGAACAACTTTGATGAAGACCTCGTGGGTAGATCAGCCCATTTTTTAGGTTGTAGAAGGTGTGATGTCTCTGATGGTTCTGGAGGATATGAGAGAGAAAAGAGTGCAACGTTGAGAATGACTTCTCCTCTGCCTTTAGGGCGATGTGGTTTGGTGAGCAGAGACTCCAGGAGTCTCTTCACATGATGGTATCAGTGTATGTATCAAGACCTATATAAAAATGACATGTCTTATGCTGATTATTTACACTTTTTGGAGAGCACCAATAATGTGAGGTTGTTCGGAGATGGAAGTTATACCCCCTACTACCAGAATTTTGTAGACATACATGATCAACATGATGATGAGGATTAGGTAAAAACTTATTAAATGTTCTTATTTACATGTTAATGAAGATGGTGTTAATTTGTAACTTTTCATGCATGTGACCAAGGGAAGAGATGGAAAAAAAACTGAACTTTTCAAAGAAAGATAAGGAACGTGAGGATGGTGATATGAGTATTGTATTTGACTTGTAAGAGTTCATGATTGTATTCTCAATATTAGATGAATACTAAATGATTGTGTCATAATTTTGACATGTTTGTATATATGTAATGTTAGATGAACAATAAATATTGTGTTGGGTTGACTTAAATGACTAACTAAATTTTTTTATATTTTCAACCTCTCTATGTGATGTTCTTATATTTTGTTTTTTTTTTTTGAAGTTTGCTCATTTTAAATATTCATCAAGTCATAAAACTAAAAAATAATAACCAAACAAGTCATTTTTCCACCATATCTCAGCGGTACGGTACGATACGATACTGTACCGTACCACAGAGAATGCAGCACGGTCGATCCGAACAGTATGACAAACTATGGTTACAGCAAGAACTTTTCTTGTTACAGTCAAGGACTATTAATTAATTTACTCAATATTAATTGGATCAGTTGAGTCTAATTTGATTTCAAATTTAATAAAAAAAAATTAAAATAATAATAAAATTATAGTATCAAATATGGCTCGATACGCGGCGGCACTGACATATCAGACCGTGTTAGGAAAAAGACGAGTTCGGGGCCTGGGGGTGTTTGTCGCGAGGGTCGGGGTGGGTGTTTTGGGGGGGGGGGGGGGGGGGTCACCGCGGGAAAAAAGGGTGGGGGTTTCGCCACAAGGGTGGGAAAGAAGGGTGGGGGGGTTCGCCGCAGGGGTGGGGGTGGAAGGGTTCTATTGTGGGGAAGAAGATGGGTGGGGGGGGGGGGGGGGTTCGCCGTTGCCCACTCTGCTCCGCTGTTGCTTGAGCTGTTGACCGCAGCGGAGAGAGTGATAGGGGTTCGCCGTTACCCGCTCTGCTCCGCTGTTGCTTGAGCTGTTGACCGCAGCGGAGAGAGTGATAGGGAATGGGGCGCAATGGAGAGATGGAGAGGGAGGAAGAAGGGTGGGGGTTTCGCTGTGGGAAGAAAGGAGGTCGGTTTTGTTGGTAGAGTAGAGAAGAAGATGGTGCGTCACATGAGAGATCGGCGCAGTACGATTTGTATCGTATCGTGCCCAATAAATTACTGCACAATCGATTTAAACGGATCGGCAAACCTTGGTATCAAACCGAGCATATTTATGTACCATATTTCTTTAAATTACGGTATGATATAGATGTATTGAACGTCCAATCTTGGTATAATTATCATTAAATATATAATTATATTTTTACACATGAATGAGCACAGTTAACAGTATAGTGGTAATAAACTTGTAAAAAAAAACAGTATAGTGGTAAAACATACCTAGATGTGTGTGTATTTGTGTACATATGCAACTTTTTAATTGAGGACAAATACACATTAACTATAACTGTAGGTGTAAATGTATCACAGTAGTCACTAGTTGCCCGATCTGCTGCGAGTCGGCGGCCACTCCTCCCGATCTGCTTCTTCCTTTCCCCTCTCCGGTACGCTCTCTCTCTCTCTCTCCCTCCCCCCCCCCCCCCCCCCCCCCGCTCCCTTCTCCTCCCTTGGAGAGGGGGATGCACTGTTGCTGCTGACGCAACCGACAGCTGCTGCTGCTCTTGTTCTTTGCATGCGTTTCCCACACGCACGGCCGCCGCCGGTGGCGAGTTTGTCCATGGCCACTCTCGCCCTCTCCGCCTTGGACCTCAGCTTTTGTTGCTGTTCCTGCCGTTGATGCTTTTGTTCCGAGCAGATTTTTAGTATTTTAGTGGTGCTGGTTGAAGCTCTCTGGTGATTGAACTACTGATTGAGCATTGGATTTCTCTAGACTCTGCTTTTTTTTTCTCCCCAATTTTCACACTTTTAGTTCCTCTAGTTTGATGTTGTAATAAAAATTTATTCCTAACTGAGTCAGAGGAAGATTCCATTTCTTATTGACCATGGAGAAATGCAGAACTCATTTGTATTTTCAAATCCCACTCACTCCGGTGATCTCTTTCCAGGATGATTTGGGCTTTATGACTGATTTCAGTGCCCGTCTTTGAAGTTAAGCTTTAGTGCATGTGGGTGGAAGAATTAAACTAGAACATGATTGTCTGATCGAATGATACGGATTGTTTGCATTACAGGCGAGCAAGGAAGATGAGTTCAAGACCAGTTCCTAGAAGGGAAAGCCCATGGGGATTGCCAGAGGGTGATACTAGGCAGCCGCAAGCACATAGGTGCAATGATAGAGCTGAGGATGTTATTCAGGTTTTAGCATCCTGAAAGTTCATTTTTCAAACTTTTTATTCTTTGTTCATATCTATGTTGTCCTCTATCTACTTGCCGCCCCCTGGGACTGGCGGCGCATTTGTACCTGTAGCCACCTGATGAAGGCCGGGTGTCTGCAGTAGTAACGAAAAAGGAGGAGGAAGAGAACCAACATGGATCTTTCACATTTTTATGGGATGCTGGTTCTGCCTTCTCGTTTTCTTTTTCCTAAATGGCTGCTCGATGGGGCATGGCAGTCTTTGTATCACATGCAAATTTATATTTATATGTAGGATAAACAGGATTTGCATGTTCTGTGGAGGTTTCAAGAAAGCATGGAGCACATCTAATTTTGAAATTATTGTGAAAATCTGGAATTCATACTGCCAATGTTGTGGCTGAAAAGGAGACCCACTAAGAATGTTGAAATTTCAAGTTTGCTCCATGAATGGGAAGGGATTGTCCCCACAAGGCTGGAAAAGGAGACCCAAAATGCACCCTGTCAATGTTAATTTGAGAATGGGTTTGTCCTTATATAGGATTGCCGTTGTCCCCTAAATGCCTAGATTTTGGGGGTGACCTTGTATTTGCGCATGCTCTGGGCTTGAAAATGTGGGGATCTTTTAAGGACTGGGTGATTCTGCCACCTTTGTAGAAAGTAGAAACATCCATTCAAATTGTACGTGATAATTTTATGTGATTTTATCCTCCCTACACTAATGAATTTTGGCCATTTGGACACCTTCGTACATCTAATGCATGCATGGAATTGGATAGATCAAAGTGGTAAGAAATAATTCATGTTGATGACTCGGTCAATGGGATAAGGCACAAATGATGATGGTGATGGTCATTTTCAAAAAGAGATTTGAAGTTGCATCATCCTTTTTATAGATTGAACTATTTTTGCTAATTTCAACAAGTAGCTTTTTCTAGGATATAGAATACCATGAAATGTATTGGTAATCCTCATGGACAGGGTTTCTTTAGTATTTGTACTTCTATATTTCTTCTATAGAACATTGGCCTTTCAAAAACCTTCAAGAATAATTTGAATATTTCGATTTTATATGACATTTTTTTCATTAGAATGTCATAAAGTCATATGGATCTACATATAAGTACCGTCCATCTGTATTGACAGTAAACACTAGGCATCTGAGCTCATAACTTGGCATTACATGAAATCATGTGATTGTATGGACTCTCACAGGACAAGTTTGTGATTTAAGGGTGTCATGTAACACTGTCAGGCATAGGTGTTACAGGCCTGTACTTCTTAATGGTAGCTCTGTGCTTTTTGTGGTGATCAGCTGCTTCTACTGGCAGAATTCATTTGGAGCAGTGAAGAATGTGTAACAATGAATAGTGTGTAAACAATAATATAGAGCTTTGATTTACTTCCTGTTAACTCCCCTATCTTCTAAGGGTGGATACTTGTGCACAATTTTAGTGATAGATTTTATCATAATACTTAAACATTGTCATTAGTTGCTTCTAGTTTTTCATGAGCAATTAGATTAGACTGATATATAAGGATCATGTTGAGGTAACATCTCTGGCATCAAGATTATTAATTCATTGGATATTCTAGGGGAAATATCTGTAACAATTGTCCCATATTGGAAAGGACAAAAATATCGATGTGCTTGTAGTAGTGGAGCCCTCTTCAGTCTCCACTCATCACCTTAAGATTTTGAGATGAAAGGCCCAATCCGATAAACTTTAACATGGTATCAGAGTCCATGGCATGAACAAGGCCACGCAACCCCGAGTTTGTGATGTGCGTAATAGAGCCTAAAATCAGTATGCATGTGAAGAGACGTGTAAGAATAGTCCCACATTGGAAAGGACAAAAATATCAATGTGCTTAACTCCACTCATCATCTTAAAGTTTTGAGTTGGAAGGCCTACTTGAATAAACCTTAACGATATCGTTACGCACCTTGTATTTTAGTTTTTGTGAAGATATTGCTGTTCTTATTCTCTCCTATTGGTTTTCCTTTCTGTACCAAAGCTGTATATATTTTGAGTTTGCTATTTTCGTGAATGAGTAACTGTGTATTTGTACCCATGTGGTGGATCATTTCATTTTTCCTCCCTATGAGTTGTATGCTTACTCAAATGAGGTAACTGATTCATTTGCTACAATTCCAGAGTGCACATGGGATTATTGTGTTTTTAGGATTTCAAGAGACCCTTGTGTCATGTTGGAGGGTTTCTTTTTGTCATATAAGAAAGCAAAGAGAAACTCTCTGTAAATCCAAGATTATCTCATCATGTCTGAATTGATGTAATGCTGACTTTATCCGTTCATCTTTATACAGAAATCATGTTCCTATTCTGTTCTGTACTCTCAGTAGAAAATCGTGGACAATTTGATATTGGCATAATCTCTGTTTCAAATGCAGTTAATTGGTTCGGTACAGATGCACAATCTAATTAGTTGGTTGATATTGAAACTTGCCAGGCATGTTTCGAGGGAAATCCTTTTAAGACAATTCCCGGCCCTTTCAAGCTGTTTTGGCGATGCATGCGCTCAAAGCCGGGGTAATTGCTCTCTAGAAGTAACTCGATCCCATATCTATATTTTAAAATCTTGTCTGGATGTTGAGTTTCTTTAGAAAATATATCTGGATCTCCTGTGCACTTTTTCCATTTCTTATGAAAAATTGTTGTCTGCTTGTTCACTGCGTAATGGCCACAAGATCTCGTATTTGGTGTGTTTGTGACCCATGCTTCCATGGTTTTCCCAGATTCTTGAGACTCCGGTTAATGATATAAACTTCCCAGATATATGCCTATATATCCGTAGATGTTAAGCTTAACCGCCTGTTTGGAGCATGGTTAATGATATAAGATGGACAGACGCAGAGTTACATATCCTAGACGTTGAATGTCGTGTTCTTTTGTTATGTTGGTTACCCTCATACTTCTTATTTGCTCGCAGGGAAGAACCCACTGAGCCCTTCTACTACCTGGAGTTGGATCCACCAAAGAGAGAAGAAGTGAAGCTTGAGTCATGAAGCATGTGACTACGTGAATAATCATAGAAAAGGAGTTGTCACTTGCCATGTTGGACACACCTGAAGCTAGAATTCTTTCTCCACCTTTCTGTTGGACTCTTGTTGCTAGTGCATGTCAGATTGCTCTGTTTTCTATCTCAACACACTTTGGTACATGTTGCTGAGGAGTAATGATCACTTTGATCTCTCTCTTTTCCCCCCCGGAGACGCACACTCACAAAAATAAAGTTGGTCTCTGACTCTCTATGAGCCATATTGGTTTTTCTTTCATTTTCTGAAATGCTTGGCCAGTGTTCTTCTGTTCTCTATTAGTACCTGTTCTCTTAATAGGCAACTGCTTTAGGCTTCGAAGTCTTCTTGTTGATTAACTGGCAACCTGGGCTTGGTATGCATGAACAGGCATGTGTGTTCAGCCAGAGTGTTAGAAAGAGTAGATCTCAGATTCAGAAATTTGGCCAAATTTCAATAGGAAAGAAGAAACCATTACCTTTTGTGTGAACAGACTAACTGCTTCAAAAAAATTCGATTTTAACGTATTTGTTGCATAATTCTTATATACTCTGCAACTCGATCCAGCTCCTCGGGGTTTTGCCTTAGCTTGGGACAACAAAGCTAATGCCCCCACATGATCATTGTACAGGGTGGACCTCCATTGCAAGATAGAATCGGGATGCGAGGGTGGGGAAGTAAATCAAACTTCACAGTAAGCGTATACATATTCACTACTAATCTGAAATTTATCAGAAGATGAATATTCTTCTGATCCCTTCTAAAGTTCAAAAATGTTATGTCTAGACAAATACCAGGTAACCATTATATAAAAGTATGAAAAGCCAAAAAATAGAGTTTTTTTTTATAACAACTATGGTGGTGTTTTCCGGTTTGGGTTTGAGTCAAATTGGTCTCCACTGAAGAAGATGGAGAAGACGAACGCCGGTGCGGACGGAAGTTTGCAACACCAGAACTGGATCAGAGGAGCCCGGTTGAAGAATCGGGGAGAACCTTCCGATGCCTAAGTCAGTATCGGATTAGAGAGGCTTGAAGGAAAAGGGGTTCTCGTGTGTGAATCGCGCGAGGACGAGTGTGGGTGTTCAAGGTTGCGTTATCTTTGCATGGAGTTTACCTGAGCCTTTTATAGGCGAAGGTGCAGAGGGAGTGGGACGGAACGTCCCCTAATGACGCCGGAAAGGGAGCGCCTTTAGCATCCTCGGCGGGGAGTTACGCGTTGAGGCGTCCATTGAGGAGCTCTGCATTGAACGCACCACTTGATCGTGGGGCGCGTACGGTGTAACCGTTATAACCGCCGCGAGGGGGCGAAGGGCTGCTTGGATTCTCCTGGGTGGAAGGTATCGAGCAGGTTGCCTGTTCGATAGGTTAGACCTGTTGTTCGGTAGTTGGGCCCGCTGTTCGGTGCCTGGTGCCCGGAGGCACAGCTTGTGCAGACGGAGCCGCAGCGTGCTTCGAACAGGGTTTGTTCGGTAGGCCATACTTGGACCGAACATGCTTGGGGGGTATCCGGAGATCACCCCTGGAGACCCTTGAACGCTTTGATTGTCAAAACGTGCTCGGAAGCTTTGAGCTGAATCCGAGGACACGCGGAATAAAGGCCGGAGCCCTGGCGCCATGACGGGTCAACAAGGGGCCGTACGAGGCCTTGATGGGCCCGCAGGCCCAAGAGGCTAGAAATAGCCTCTACACTAGCCCCCCACCCTCTCAAGTCTGCTCGGGTGTGAGTGTGAGCACTTGAGAGGGGAGATGCCTTCATGCCCTGCGGCGAAGTAGCTGGTTGATCGCGACGAGGCGACGTCCTCCCGAGGAGCGCCTGTAAGCGAGGTCGGAGGCCTAGAGGCTGCTTCAGCGAGCGTGGCTGCCGAACCGGTGGCAGGCAAGGTTGCGCTCTCTGCCTAGCGGGCCGCGGGGGCAGCTGGAGTAGACACGGAGTCCGGAGAAGACTGCGTAACTGGAAGTACTCCTACAGTGCATGGCGGTGAGTTCGGACGACGATGCAGCCGGCGAAGTGAGAGGAGCAGAGCCGACACCGCGAGACCGAGCTCGCGCTACTCTGAAGACCTCCGAGCTGAAACTTGTCGTAGCCGAAGCCGAGAAGAAGGTTGTCGCCACGGTGTTTCACGAGGCAGATGTTCGGGGAGTGGCAGCGTACAAATCCGGTCCCAAATTCTAGACGGATCTGAAGCTCTTCGGAGCGGCTTGCTACAAGGACGGCGATTGGCGGGGGCGGCATCACGACAGTGGAGTATGCGCAGGAGGCCTTTGTTGTCGCTCTACGAGAGTGTCGCCAGAGGACGCGGGACCCTCGCCTGGACAGGGTCCGCTCTGCGAGCTTCCGGGTTGAGTGCATGCCTCACGATGCCGAGGACGTCGAACCCTTAGACCGAGCTCTTTAACCAGCGTTGTCCTTTTTTCCTCTTTTTTCTAGTCGTGTTCTATTCGAATCGGGATTCGTCGGTGTCTAGAGGCTCGTGGATTCCGCGCAGGTCGAGCTGAAGAGCTCGTCGACTCGGGGTTGTACCGAACACCTCTGTCTTAGGACGGGTTCCGCGCTGGTCTTCTGAGCTGAAGAGCTCTTGACTAGGGGTTGTACAGTTTGTCCTTTACATAAACCGATAGAACAGCAAAGAGAGAAGTAGGACGCTAAGTAGAGAGGCTTTTGCAAATAATAAGCCTTTAGATTTAAATAGGGGGTTCTCAATATGGTTTTGCCGCCGAGAGTAGACAGCTTGTAGACACCTCTTCCGAGAACCCAAATGACCTTATAAGGTCCTTCCCGTTTCGGGGCGAGTTCGCCTACTCAGCTCGGCTGACTGCCAGATTCTCCTCGCACGCAGCGTGGCGTTGGGCGATGAAGAGGAGGTCAGCGAGGGTAGGCGGTTGCTGGACCCCGAGCGTCCTCTGAAGGAAACCATCACGAGTGCCCTGGATGTGGGCACTGGTGGCCAAGGGGACGTCGAGGTGCGTGATTCGAAGTGCTTCAGTCTGGAACCGCTTGACGTAGTCCTAGAGTGCTTCGCCTTCTTCTGCCGAATAGACAGAAGAGAAGCCGTCGTGCGCGGCTGCGACCTCCTGCCCAGGAAGTTGTCCCGGAAGGACTTTTTTAACTGGTGGAAGGAGGAGATGGAGCCCGCTAGGAGGGCTTCGAACCATGCCTGAGCAGCTTCCTTTAACGTGGTCGGAAAGGCCCGGCACTTGACCGCATCCGATGCTCCGTGGAACACCATGTGCGACTCGAACCCATGGACATGGTCCGCTGAGTCAGTGGTGCCGTCGTAGGGCGCGATGGAAGGTAGGGGCAGTTTTGGGGAGGCCCTGGCCTCCAGGATCTCCGCAGTGAACGTGGGGGAGGCGGAACCTCCGTAAAACGGCGGGGTGAGTTGGCATGTCGTTCTGGTGTTCAGCGTGCAAATGGGACCCTCCGAGACCGCCGGGGCGACTCCGCATGCTGCTCCCTCCGGGCCGACGGTGCAGGAGGTCGCCAACGCGATGATTCCGCCTGCTGCTTCAACGGGGGGGGCTGTCAGGGCAGGCTGCCTAGCCAGTTGCGCCTGAAGACCCTGACAGACGCCCACGAGCTGCTGAACTAGTCCCCGGAGTTCCGCTACCTCTTCGGCAGTTGCCGGAGTGCCAGCAGCGAGGCCGTTGTCAATCACTCCGGCGGAGGGAGTGTTGTCGTTGGCAGGAGGGGCTTGATCACGAGAGCCCGTGCGTGACTGGCGAGAGCGTGTTGCCCTATTGCCAGGGTTCCTGTGAGAGGAACGTTCGCGAGCCATGGCTGATGTCGTTCCCACAGACGGCGCCAAATATGTGGTGGTGTTTTCCTGTTTGGGTTTGAGCCAAACGGGCCTCCACTGAAGAAGATGGGGAAGACGAACGCCGGTGTGGACGGAAGCCTGCAACACCAGAACTGGATCAAGGGGGCCCGGTTGAAGAACCAGGGAGAACCTTTCGATACCTAAGTCAGTATCGGACTAGAGAAGCTTGAAAGAAAGGGGGTTCTCGTGTGTGAATCGCGCGAGGATGAGTGTGAGTGTTCAATGTTGCGTTACCTTTGCATGGAGTTTACCTAAGCCTTTTATAGGCAAAGGTGCAGAGGGAGTGGGACGGAACATCCCCTAATGACGCCGGAAAGGACATGCCTGTTAGCGTCCTCGGTGGGGAGTTACGCGTTGAGGCGTCCGTTGAGGAGCTCTGCATTGAACGCACCACTTGATCGTGGGGCGCGTGCGGTGTAGCTGTTATAACCGCCGCGAGGGGGCGAAGGGCTGCTTGTATTCTCCTGGGCGGAAGGTACCGAGCAGGTTGCCTGTTCGGTAGGCTAGACCTGCTATTCAGTAGTCGAGCCTGTTGTTCGGTGTCTGGTCCCCGGAGGCACAGCTTGTGCAGACGGGGCCGCAACGTGCTTCGAACAGGGTCGTTCGGTAGGCCATGCCTGGACCGAACAGGCTTGGGGGGTATCCAGAGATCACTCCTGGAGACCCTTGAACGCTTTGATTGCCAGAACGTGCTCAGAAGCTTTGAGCTGAATCCGAGGACACGCGACATAAAGGCCGGAGCCCTGGCGCCTTGACGGGTCAACAAGGGGCCGTACGAGGCCTTTATGGGCCCGCAGGCCCAAGAGGCTAGAAATAGCCTCTACAAGAACCATCCTTACAGGAAAAAAAATGACAAATATGTCATTGTTAATAAAAATATTTGACAATGTGTCACTCATAAATGTAAAACGTTGTAGATATGCCATCATGATCAACTTCTGTACAGGAAGAATGAATGTTTTGAGAAAGTTCTCTGAACTGTTTTGGTGGAAATGTCATTACATGGGTTAGTTTACCCATGGTAAGGGTTGACCTAAAAATAAAGGAGAAATGTTTACTAACTTTGTTACCCCGTTTAAGATGGGATTGGTGGATAAAGGGAGAAAATGGGTCTCATTGGATGATGCCTTTAATTCTTGTTTTGTTTTTCATAAACTTATTTGACTCCCTTATCTAGGTATACCATTAAATGATAAATAACTAAATAAGTGAGACAAATATTTGTCCCACTTAATGACTATGATAAGTGAGATAAATAAATTTATGGGAAAATAGAGAAAGAAGTAAAGACACTGAAAGGTGGAACCCATACATCTCCCAAAAAAACCAATCTCTTTTGGACGGATAGCTTTTGCTATCCCTCCGGGAGGTTAGTAAGCATTTCTCAAAATAAAAGAAGATATTTCATAAGTTAATTTAATCAAGGTTAAATGAATGGAGAAAAAACTCTACATAATGATGGTGACATATCAATGGGTCAAGGAGATTGGGCTATGATGGGTCGGATTCACATCCTTTCTTTCACACGAGCCCACCACAAGAGAGCGGGGCAATGGCTGGATGTAGCCCTCGTTCTCTCCTTTTGATGGATCGAATGAGCAAGTTTTAATAGACCAAGTTCTTTCTATTTTGATGGATTTGATAACTGAATAGGGGAACCTATCCCCCATTTATCGAGCAATTTGAAAATGGATTTAGTTTAACCTCGAGTTATACAATATGCAGGATAAAAAGGTGATAAAGAGGTGATAACTTATCTATTCCATAGAAAGGGATTAATAAAATTATCACTAGGGATAACTCATTAAATATTATATTTTTACTCTAGAAAATTGTGTATCTCCCCTTATTTATAGATAGATTGTGTCAAACTAATAACTTATTAAGTATTGTACTTTCACCCTAGAAAATCGTGTATCCCTCCTCATACGTAGATAGATTGTGTCAAATTAAGAATAAAAAAGGTGATAACTCTATACACTCATATCACATCACATCATATTAAAAATTATTTTTTTTCATAACTATGACCGATTAAATCATCTCAAACCAAAAAAAAACCTTAAACATGTAGGATAGTCTATGCATGGATAGTATATTAATACATTGTGGCTCAAAGTTGACTAAACTATTGTACGGGGAGTTTTGCTTGGTACGATATAAAATCGAGATGTATTATATTATATTGATTTGATTTGATCTCAATTTGGCTCAATAAAATTATATATATATATATAATATATATATATATATTATTTGTGTCCAAATTAAAGTTAGTCATATAGCACGGATTAACCATATCGCATTATCCATGACACGAGTACAATCCGTACCATACCAAATGGAGAACCAAAAATATCAAGTCGATCAACTCATTTTCGTCTCTTTTTGAAGACCAAATAAATTATGAGATCTAAAAATTATCTTGACAGAAATTGATTAACTGATAAAAAAAAATAATCAACTTATTTTAGATTGAAGGTGCTCACTAAAAGAATCGATCCATCAATAAAAAAAAAAATCGATCCATCGATTTTACGGTAAGGTGTATCATGTCAGGACTCACAAATATCTAGGGTTGAAAATGAACCAATACACTCGACAAGTAACTCGAAACTCGGCTCGATAAAAACTCGACTCGGCTCGTTATTAGATAAACGAGTCGAGCTTAAACAAAAATATAAGCTCGATTCATAAACGAGTCAAGTTTGAACAGAGATATGCTCGACTCGAATACGTTCGCGAACAGCTCGTTAAGATACTCGATAATATGCTCGTTAAAATACTCGATTAGTTACTCGTTAATATATTGAATTATTTAATTTCTTATTATAAATATGAAAAATATTAATATTTATTATTTTTAAAAATTTTATTAAGGTACGGAATACTTATAATACTAAAATGTAAAAGATTAAATATGAGAGTGTAAATACACAAATTATGAAAAGAAGGGTTGTAAACGAACTAATACACTCGATAAGTAATTAGAATTCGACTCGGATGTTACTCTAATTGGACTTATTTAATAAGGTAAATGAGTCAAGCTCAAACAAAAATTTAAACTCGTTTCATAAACGAGCCGAGTATGAGCAAATACTTACTCGACTCTTTAAGCTCGTAAACAAGTTCATTTAATTTTTTAATTATAAAAATTATAAATATAGTTGTTGAATATTTTAAACATTATACTAAAATAATTAAACAAGTAACTTATGAAGGATCTTGGGGTATGACTTTGAAATAAGATAAACTTGGATCTTATAAAAATTAATTTTTAATTGTAATTGAATTGGACTTATATATACATATAATATAGATACATATATATATATATATATATATATATAACTCACAAATTCAATTGGGCTCATTAAGATACTCGTTAAAGGTTCGAACTCGGAGTATTTAAACGAACCAAGCTTGAACAAATATTTTCAATATTCGAAAAAAACTCGAGTTCGATTAAAAATTAACGAATAGAACTTGAGCAACATAATACTCGGCTCGACTCGACTCGTTTGCAGCCCTACAAATATCCCAATACGGTACACTGCGCCAACTCTGATCCAAATCAAGTCGGAGATCGGAAGGCCTTTGACATGGCATGCGACGGCCAAGCGTGTTGTGGCTGTGCCCTCGAACGAGCCCGGTCCGGTCCAAAGACGGTCTGACAATTTTCGACCGGTCCACCAAAACCCCTCCGCAGCCTCGCCCCTCTCTTCTACCCGCCCGCTCTTCGCAGCGTGGCAACTCTCGCGACCGAAGGAGTGCGGCTGCGCTCGGGCAATGGCGGCGGCGGCGAGCAGCAGGGATGTGGCGGCCAAAGCGGTCGGATTCCTCAGGCAGGGAGCTTTCGGCATCTTCAGGGCTCTGAGCTCTTCTTCCTCCGCGGCATCTCCGGCAGCGGCAGCGGCGGTAGAGACCGCCAAGAAGCCGAAGCGGAGGAAAAAGAAGAACCTGTTCGAGGTGGCGCAGTTCCTTCCGGACTGGGGGATCGGCTACAACATGGCGAAGAACCACTGGCAGGGCATATCTTACAAGATCACCAAGATCAACCTCTACAAGGTCCCCCCTCCCTCTCACCTCATGTCATCTTTCTCTCTCTCCTTCATCATCATCTCTCATATAATTTGTATGCCGTCTTCTCATTTTGGTTAATGGCAGGATGGAAGGCATGGGAAGGCTTGGGGAATTTTCTACAAGGACGGTAAGCTTTCATTCTTTCTCGTTTTTTCCCGCATTTTTCATCCCGGAGATCCATTTCTTTCTCCATTATTGCTTATGATCCATCTCATGTATTGTTTATTTTGCACCATGCGAGCTAAGTATTTTTCATGAAATCAGTTTCGACCTGGTTTGTTTTTAGATGCATGAAGTCTTCTTTATTTTGATCTTGGTAAAGAAGGTAGGTTGTAGTACCAGTTTATTGCCAGATTGAGGAGATTGAACCAAGAGGAGGTGAGGAGAGGTTCCTCACACACTCAATTCCACAAAACAGGGAGGTGTGATTATGGCTTCCTCATGATGAACCTACACCATGTTTATTTAAGTAGATGAAGGTGCCAGATCCTTACCATCATACTGATGAGCATCTTGATTTGCCATTAAATGGTTTTTATGGTTATCTGGAAGAACAATTTAAACAGAGAAATGGGAAAACGACGCCCATTGAATTTGATCTTGAAAGCTACTTCCTGGAAAATCTGTATTAATCTCCCTACCACTCAAGGATTGGCAGCTGAAATGTCAAGTCTATATCTCCTAATCTTTTGATTGATTCTACATCTAATTGTGTTAGCAGCGAGGCAATACTTTACAAAGCTTTCAGAACAAACATCCAAGTAACAAAGTCTAGGAACACCTGTGAAAAACTTTTTTAATCTTCTCACTAAACTCTTGGAATCCCCAACTGAGTTGCACTACCAATTTAGGCTGTTGTTGTAATTTCTCTCATGGAAGTATGTGGCTGTTTCCTCCAACATATGGGGTGAAGAGTACCTATATATGACCCAATAGTCCTTGGAACAAAGCATGGAAACCAAAGGAAATTGGCTTGCCACCTAAACAGTCAACCTCTTATCTAGATATCATCGTGTGGAATTCTATTTGAATTCTATCATACGATGGTGTCCCCCTTGAATTCCAATACAGCAGATGAGTGGAGGTTGAGGTTGGTGACTGGTTGAAGATTTAAAGATTCTTATTGGATATGCTTCTATCTAACCTTGTCTTGAATGGAGGGATCATCAACTCTTTGCAAACATTTTTCAATCTCCTAACGGACCCCTAAAGTGAAGATAGTCACATGGATATATCCCTTGGGAGGCTTCCCTTGTGCGTTATGCTTGCTTGACTTATAGAAGGCATTTGCACCTCATGTTGTCTATGCTGCGATCAGAATAAAATCTTAATTGCTTTTTGAGGAGCTGCTCTTTTGCATGGGAGGTTTGGAAGCAAATCCTTGACAACTTCCGAGGTGGTCTACTAATGACAAGATCGTTTAGAGAAGTTATTTATGGAGCTGCACCGGGGATGGAACCTTACTGGTGATCAGATTCTATGGTGCCTGATCCTTCAAGCAACTTCTTGGTGATCTAAGGCAGAGAAATGAGAGGCTTTTCAAGATAGAAGCTAAGTCTTCTGATAGGGAGGTTACTTTATTTCTAATAGTGTGAGGAAGTGGGAATTTTTGCCTTTTTCAGGAGGTTAGAGTGTGTCACACCATCCTAACATGTGATTTTTTTTCGTTTGCATTTCCCTTTGTTTTTTCACTTAATCTAACTTTGATACTGGTAGGATTCCACCCCCCCCCCCAAAAAAAAGGGAAAAGAAAAAAGTCACACCTACTACATTTGTCATTCTTGGCTTCTTATGCTTACATATGCATCTCAATGCAATCAAATACTGGACTTTAGATTTTGATTTTCTCGTCTTTAAGGTTCAAAAGAAAGAAGCCGTGGGCATTTAACCAAGCTAATCTCTCCGGACTATATAGCTAAGGGATAGCCTATCAATCCTATAGACATGAATTGTGACTCAAAACTCAAGTTAGTTCATCGGGAGACCCAAACCTAACGTAGGCACATAAATACCCATTATGGAACTAAATGGCTTTCGCCAAAACCTTGGTTACAACAAGTTCAGGTAGAGTCATATGGCAAATGGTGCTCAAGGCGAAGCTTGAGCCCAAATGGGTGAGACACAATTATCTGACCAACTCCAACATTGTGTCGTTGAACCAAACTGTCCCTTAAGTTAGTAGGAGTTTTAAGTCCTGAGATATACAGTAATGATTACTCTATGTACTCCAACGTGGAACTTAAGTTTTTTATTAAGACCTCCTAATGATGAGCCATCCGAGGGTGAAGGTTGCATAGTGAATGGATGAAACAAACAACAGCCTTGACAAGTTCACATAACATCATGCTAAGTGAGACTTCAAGAGGATGCTGCACATTTACTTACCCTGTGTTTACATATCGATTCAGACAATACGCACAACAGGCCTCTGCCTAGCAGACCTAGCCTGTGGACAAGATCTACTTGGAAATTACCTAAGACATTATTAGATCGAATTGTGAGATTTACTAATCACCACCTGAATATAACCGAAGCTTAATATTCAATCGAAACCTAGTAGGACCTCAAGGAATACCTATGGATATCTTATGGTGCTTATGAAAATTCAGTTTAAGTTTGATGAATAGACAGGTCAGAATATGGAGATTCACAAACCGAATCTGATGATTCTTGAGCCTCTACTCATGAACTGATTGTCCCCGTGTGATTGAAGTCTTTATCATCCATTTCTTGACTTGCTTGGATTTTTTTTGTTTCCTTTGCTGAAGCTTAAATGTTGCTTCTTTCAGAAGTAAATGATGATATGCTTCTCTTACATATAAAATATTAGCTTTTTTCTTTTCATGATCCTTCTGTCCCAAGCAGATTAGTTATCATAACAAATACAATTCAATGATTTTGTTGCCTTGTTATCTTAGCTTCTCTGCTTGGATTCAAAGGCAAGTTTTGAAATTCAGGGTTTTCTTATCATGAAGCTTAGAAGAAAAAAAAAGTGCGCCAATGAGATGAGATACAAGAATGATGGTGTCAGGTGTCAGTGCCTGTAGAAAGTAATTAGCAGGTCATGACATCTATGTTGCGGAAATGACTACCAACTAGAAAGTAATTAGCAGGGCATGTCATTTATGTAGCAGAAAATGAGTGGTTTCCTGGTTTGTCGTATCACTTGAGCATAGTGTTCTTTAGGGCTGCAGTCAAAGACAACACCAAGTTATTAATACAGGCATAAGAAGGATACCGTCCCTTCATTTTCAAGGAACAAATTGGATGAAGTTTATTTTGACCCATGTGCATGCTGCAGCGTCAACAGTTAGCACAAAGCCATACTCAAGTCTTCCTTCTGTAGGTATAACCAATGGGTTGGCCATGGGAAATTTGGTTATGAGTTCCGTAAGACTGTTTATTTAGTCAAGAATAATACTTACCATGATATTAGATGACTTTTATCCCTAGTTCATGTTGCTGCTACTTCTGTGGTTCCTCACAAAACTTAGATACTCTGATTTTTACCATATATTGTTCAAGATTCTCAACTTTTGCCCTATTGTACAGGTTTACCTGCTGCAGATGCACCCAAGAAAATAAGTGGAGTTCATAAACGTGGTTGGAGATACATTCCCGTATCTAAAAAGAAATTGGAAAATGCGCCAAGAAAGGAGGAGCAAACTCTAGCGGCATAGATAGCCTCTTGTTCAGACTCCTCCTCTCCACCCCCCCCCCCCAGCCCCCAAAAACAAAAAACAAAAAAAAATGAAGAGAAAGGCATGGTATGATGTGATTTGTATCCATCATTTCCCGAATGAACGAAGAAATAGCTTGGATGATTGTTGCATTAGATTTAGAATGAAGTAGAATTGTAAAATCAGCAACAAACTTCTGATGTGTCAAAAATTGATGCTTCTGTTGTACTAAGGTTGTGCAAGAAATGTGTCAGCATTACTGCGAGGGCCAGCTTTCTGACAGAAAGGTGTTCCTGTATGCTCAACCTGATCACTGATTTTGCACACTGCAATTTTAGTTCTTAACTAGTTTCTTTTACGATGTGTTTTTTTTTTTGGCAATCAGGCGACCTTGGTTTCATGCATTGACCATTGTATACAAAAAAACATCCTTTTATGCACAATAAATAGTTGATATTTTTCTGGCATTGATGCATGAAGACAAACTTACTGATATTTTTTGGCTTTCTAGAAAGAGGATAAGTGGGTTTTTTTTTTTAGAAAGATTTGTATTTTTATATTATATTTGAGCGCAATAGAACTAGACACTAAATCTATATGACATTCTTCACATGGAGAGTGATAGAGTAACAATCTAATTGTTAAATATCATTTGAATTTAATATCTAGTCATATTATATTTAAGTATAATATGAAAATATATTTTAGTCTTTCTCTCTTTTTGTATATGTTAGTACTACTGGGAGAAAAACCCCTTCCATCCAGGATCCTTTCATCTTTTGTCCACTCAGATGTTCCACCTTGTCCCACTTTGTGATAAGACTCTCAATTTGTTTTTTCTTTCCATATTTTTTGTATGAGAAAATATTTATTATAAGCGAGCTCTTTTTTTTCAATAGTCCCACGTATGATATTTTTCACAGCCAATCCTATCAGTCACTTCACATGAGTTCGCGCAGTCATCACATCGGTCACTCCAGCCATCTCGTTGTGCGTGGATGGATCAGCGCGAGACAGCTTTCAAATATAATATATTTAAACACACCAATGGGAGTTGCCGAGAAGAGAAATATACAAAGTGCATTTTTAAAGTTTTATATTAGTCAATGTATTAATAGTACGCTGTGCCATTTAATTAGTAGTTATGTACCACTAACATTTTGGCTAATAAAAACTATAGAAAGTGTATTTATTATATTTTTTGTAAGTACAATAATTATTTCTCAACTAAGAACGGATCCCATTAGAGGCACTTGGCAGTGTATTCAGTCATCATCCTATTATATGTTCATCTTCACATAGCATATGATAGGAACATTCGCCAAATAAATTCATGTGCTCCAACCGTGACACATGGAAGTGCTGATCTATGCCAATCAATAACGAGGCCAACAGTGGCCCAGCAATACCTTTTGAAGTGTCAATTTATAAAATATAGTTTGCTGCCCGAACAAATTTCGAATGGATTCGTATCGAGTCAAAGGGAGATTGACTTGTTAGGCCAATTTTCCAAACAATTCTAATCCGATATTGACACCCATTTAGCACAAGATGACTAAATATTTCTGCACTTTCACAAATACAGAAAGTCTTTCTCTTGAGTTAAACCAAGGAAACTTCATTTGTCAAAATAACAAATTAATTTTGGTTGGGATTCATACTCTACCTTTCATCTCATCCAACGATGAAACCTTCTTCCCACTTCCCCCTCAATCGAAGAGCCCCGCTGGGCTGCCCATCTACTGACTTCTTAACTAAGTATTTAGAGGATCTTAGTTGAGTCGATCGATTAAAATTTTTATCTAAAAATTGAGATCTCAAATTTGATATTCAGAATTTATATGTAATTTTTTAGATATGTAAGTCTGATTTTAAAAAAAATAATAATACAAATACATAAAAAATAGAGATTATCAAGCCTTGACTTTAATATCTACGAATATCAAATTCTACCCACAAAATCACATAGACCGGAGTTCCTCGTTGCCAAGAAAAAACAAAAAATTGCATACCCTTGAACTAATGGCAGCCAAGCCGCTCCCTTTCAATTGTAGGGGTGTGTCATGTGTGTGCGCTCCCGCCCTATCCAACATCTTATGGAAGAAGAATGTTTAGAATATTTTTTTGCAGCAGGTCTCATCAAAATTTTTAATATTTTTTAAATTAATTTCTTTTCATTTTTTCCCCCACATTTTTTAGAATCAATTAATTTTTACTCTAAAAAAGTATTCGTCATTTTTAATACCAAAGATGACAAATTTTTTTTTAAGAATGACAGAAAGCCGGCCGTGTGTTCTTCCGTCTCGTCCCGATTTCAAATCGGCGTCAGGAAGGGGCCCGCCACCACACCCCGTACCGTGCTCCGCGGGCGCGCACTTCTTAAATGGCACTCCCCACGCAAGACGGCTTCTCTCCATTCAAACAGCCCCGCTAAACGACAACCCAGCAACGCGACCCCACGCGACGCGAGCGCCCCCACGCACCACGCTACCCACAGTCGCATTGGAGCGGTGGGGACGATATTACCACACCACCCCCCCTCCCGCTCACTCAGAGACCGGACTCCTACCTGCATCTGCCGGAGTGAGAATATCGGCGACGGCCTTTAGAACGTTGCTGTCCCTCGCGCGGCGCCTTCATACTACTACTTTTTTTTGTTTTCTCCTTCTTCTCTGAGCCCGGGGCACGGCTTGCCCTGCGTGGACCCCGCCGTCCGCCTGTTCGGGTTGGTCCACGTACCCCGTCGCCAACGAAGTGCCCAAGGTTTACACGGGATTTGTCCGCTAGTGGTCACGTGGATAGTTGCCATTGGACGATTAAGACCACTTCTGTGTCACATCGTTGCGGGCAAGGGGGAGGGTAGGTGGTGTCAGCCTCTCTGCAGGCGCGCGGGTGTACGATTGTTTTTTGAATGATTCCCGAGGAGCAGCAGACCGCGTGCCCCTCGCTTTGTCTTTTCCCGAGGAGAGCGGGGGGTGGACGGCGGAGAGAGACGGCGTTTCGGCAACGGGCTTTAAATTCGAATTTTTTGCCGTCCCCTTTTTCCTCCCGTCGCCGGTCATCGGTCGCCAGCATCCCTTCTCTCTCTCTCTCTGCACTCCTGGTTCCGTCTCACTCCTCTCCTTGCGGGGGATCAGGATGATGGCTGGGCAGGGCTCCCGGGAGGAGTAGGCGAAGCTGCCTGCTTCTTTTGGAGGAGGGGTGAAGACGCCGTGCTTGCCCCTTTGTCGCTCTTCTTCAAGCAGGTACAAAACCGGCGCTTTAGGACGATGGAAGGGGGGAGGCTGTGTTTGTGCGTGCTAGTGGGTTTTTTTTTTTTTTGCTTTTATTTCCGGTCTATTTGCCAATGACTGTTTCTGCGATCTCCTTTGCGGGGGAAGCTCGTTGTTGATGTTCGTGGGGTTGCCGATGGTGCTATACGGCATTTCTATGGCGAAGTACATAGTTTCTTTGCGATCTTGGAGTTTCTTACTCTCCGCATCTTGTATGATCCATTTAGGGCGCTGGGTGTTTCGGGCTACTCCGTGATCTACGATCTCTCCAGCTTGCGCACCCCCACCCAAACCCCTCTTTTGGGAGGTCTGCTTTTCGTATGGGAAACGGGTGTTCTGGGTTTGACCTTTCCATTTGTTGTATTTAAGGTTCCTTTTTTTTAGCGGCCTTTCTTACTTCAGAGTTGATTGATCAGTTGTGTTTCTGTACTAAGCCCGCTAAAATGAGATGATAACCTTTATCTAGTGAGCTCACTACTTCGAAATTCTTGGAAAAGTTGACTACGCGATGGAGGAAATCCTGGTGGTCTTAAAATATATATTTGTAGGCCATAGGAAACTTGATCAGATGATCATAGCCTTTTTACTGTTCTTTTTACCACCAATAGAATAAGAAAAGACGGAGCACTTGATGTAAGGTGTGACTGGAAATAAGAGTTTATAAAATGTTTGGTGAATTCGTTTAGCAGCAGGATTTCCAACTGTTAAAAATTGCATTTTCCTGAATTTGTTTAAACTTTCTATTTTCACAAGATGTAGATTTTCTGAGATTCAGTTCTTCAGATGGGTTTCAATATAGCATTAAGGAGAATAATTGGGTGCATATGATGTTATGATGCTTTATTTTACGTCATGGGACCATCAATGGTCAATTCCACATCCTCGCTAAGGAATCCATCTTAATATCTGCATCTCTGCGAGTGCCACTCAGATGAGGAAAGACATGCAGCTGCGTTAATGATTGTTCTGAATTAAACTTTGTCCCATAAACATAGATATGCCATTCTGATTTGATATTCTTATACATTTCTCACTGAAAAAAGAATGAGAAATGTATTATTTGAATAGTCTGCTTTTGAATATATGTAACTTTGGTGCTTTTCAAATCTTCTATGGGATTTACATAGTGCTACGCTGTACCTTTCAAACAGTCACATTGGATTTTCTGTGGGCTATGGCATCCGGTAATGCTTTCTTTGATGATATGCGAACAAGTCCTGAGGTCATCGATCCTCCCAAGAATGAAGACATGATGGATGTTGGTGAACATGTGAATGATCCAATTCACCATTCACCAAAATCCAACATCTCAGTTGCTAGCAGTGTTCGTGAGCTCTTGGAATGCCCTGTATGCTTGAACGCTATGTATCCTCCCATCCACCAGGTTTGTTTTTATTTCTGTCGTTTATGTCATCCCTGTTTTTTCTTCCCAGAACTGTGCTTCTTTTCTTCCAGAAGTCTTCCTATTTGTTCCCGGCAGTTGTTTAGTGTGTTGAGTGCCCTATAAGGCTGTATTGCTGTAGTATTTGTTCTTTTCTACGTATAAACTGTGCTTTGGGATGGGTTGTTCATTCGGTTTCTTATCTTACGGAATGGAATTCCGCCTGGAGCATTCTACTTTTGTATACCTTATTTGGCTTATTAATGAGATTTGCTGCACTATCCACTCAAACCAGAGGGGAAAAAAAAGGAAAAGAATGCAAGTTACGCTATGTCATGTGACAAACAGTATGCTAGACTATATATTGCACTATAATGAGGCCAAACTCTGGAAGCTTACACTGAAATTGAGCACTGTAATATAGCTGGCCCACAGATCTGGAAACATATACAACAAAGCATCTGCCCCCCAGTTTTTAGTCTGACATCTGCAGAATGCATACCATTTCAATTTGTTGGATATCAAGTGGCCCTTTTCCACATTGCTAAACAATGTGTAGGTCCTTTATTCACCTGTTTTCAGTTGTACTAGTGTGGACCTTGCCTTTATTTTTTCAATACTCTTTCCACAATCATGCTTGATGACATGTTTACCTTAATGCAAATGGCAAAAATTCATTGAAGTTAGAGCTTCTAAGGGCATATACTTACAAAAGCTATACTTGATGTGCATAGACAATTTGACTGACAACTCGAACACATGTGACTCCTTTGAATGTGTAATTTCAATAGCTTCTTTTATCTCACTTACCCCAGTGGAATTTAACACGACGTGTGACATAGGGTATGCTGACATAGGATTTGGGCTTCTGTTCTTAAATCCCAAATTAAACATGACTTGTGACATGGGTATCTTTGTTTAAGCAATTAATGTTTCCTCTTTTTCTCCCTTTTCTGCAGTGTTCAAATGGCCACACGTTGTGTTCTGGGTGTAAGCCTCGTGTACACAATAGATGTCCGACTTGTAGGCATGAGCTTGGCAATATCCGATGTCTTGCTTTGGAAAAAATAGCTGCTTCTCTCGAATTACCTTGCAAATATCAGAGTTTTGGTTGTATGGGAATCTATCCATATTACTGCAAACTGAAGCATGAATCACAGTGTTCTTTCAGACCTTTCAATTGTCCATATGCTGGATCCGAATGCACTGTTGTGGGTGATGTTCCTTATCTAGTGACTCACCTGAAAGATGATCACAAGGTTGATATGCACAGTGGAAGCACTTTCAACCACCGGTACGTCAAATCAAATCCACATGAGGTTGAAAATGCGACGTGGATGCTAACGGTACTTGCACAGAACTTTTCTGAGCCTTGGGAAGTGCAAGATTTATATTTATTTAGTTGTTAATGTTATTTATTTTTGCATACAGAACTGATTCCTGTAACTAGTTTAATAACTTGGTAGTTCTCTTCATGCTATTTTTAAATTTGAGGCACAAAGGTTTCTGCAATTGTACTGGTTAAATAATCATCAGACCATTCCTCAGGGAGGCCACATAGGGCCAGTGTGAAAGCGTCGCCATTTTGGCAAATGATGGGAGTGTCACAGTATGCACATGCACAGTATGTAAGGAAGTTCTTTACAAGAAAATATATGTTTAATGCTCAAATGATTCCATTCTATCCAGTTTAGTATGTATTGGAGTCTTTGAGATGTTTTGCCATGTCCTTGCTAAGAGTCTGTCACCTTGATGAGTCATAGGGTATCTGTTATCATGTCCTTGAAAAAATAAGTTAGGTTCTACTGGAGCTACTTTCTTGTATAACACTAGAGATGCAAAAGCAAAAGTTTGACTAGAAGACAACCTTTGACACTGATCTTAGCATCTAATGGAATCTCCCTAGTTTTCTTAGGTAGCTTTTCTGAGGTGCCTTCTGTGCTATTTCTATGCTCGTCAACTGTTAAGCTCCAAGGAAATTCTAGGCTACATTTTCTCTTCTTCATTCTTTTATTACGAATTCACTGATTGATTTTAAGTATTCTTTCCGTGGTTTGTGTTGATATTAGATGCCTCAGTATTATTAGATGACTTTTATGAATATTTGGCTTCCTTGTTCAGGTTTTCAGTTGCTTTGGGCAGTACTTTTGCCTTCATTTCGAGGCTTTCCAGTTGGGAATGGCACCTGTGTACATAGCATTTCTCCGCTTCATGGGAGATGATTCGGAAGCGAAGAACTTTAGATACAGCCTTGAGGTGGGAGCGAACGGGAGGAAGATAATCTGGCAGGGGGTGCCCCGCAGCATCAGAGATAGTCATAGGAAAGTGAGAGACAGCCATGACGGACTTATCATCCACCGGAACATGGCACTCTTCTTCTCAGGTGGTGACAGGAAGGAGTTAAAGCTGAGAGTGACTGGGAGAATATGGAAGGAACAGTGAACCTGTTCACTACCCTCAACCCAACTCCCCCCCTTTTATGTCCGAACTGCTGAATTATCTCCAGTGTGTGTGTGTGTGTGTGTGTGTGTGTGTATGTTGAGATGAGCTGGGAGAGGCTCTTGCATGTTGCAAACGAGTGTTTAAATGCCCCTTCTGATCATGTATTTCCTCTGGATGGCTTCAAGGCAAACTCTCTTTGTCTTTATCAGATGCTTTAATACATGAGTGGAAAGGCATTTGTCTCCTGAACTTTTTTGGGTACTGCTCCACTTCTGGGTTCCATGTAGAAGACCCAGCCATATTTCATGGACTAAAAGTACATTATTCATCAGTTAATCAGAGGAGCATGATGGAAGATATGTTTAAACTGTTCTGGTCTTGTTTTGGAAGTGAAGGATACTTCACCATTTTTATGGTGTCTTGGAATAAATAATGGTGGTGTGACAAAACTAAGAAATCTTCCTTTTCTTCAATCGATTGAACAGCAAAACTTGGTCAAATTTGAACGAAAGAAACGTTCAATTACATCGTTTTAGTGTTTTCTGTATATCTATCTGAAATACTACATTTCATAATTTATTATCTCGGCATAGTATTATTTCGAGTTCTAATGGTAATAGAACTAGAAGGCTTATTAAATAGATTACATACTATTTATTTTGAGAGTCCGAAGCTATATATATATATATATATATATATATACTTCTGACAATAGTATATATATGGTTAGAAACATAGCAAATAATCTCCTAAAAAATTTATCCGTATTGTTCGTGTCCAACCGCAACATAACAGTACTCACGCAAATGGGCCCAAAAGGGGACCCCCCCCCCTGTCACGGAACCACGACAACTTGGTCTGGCTACCCATTAAGGAAGATAAATCGAATCGGACGGTCCAGATCAGATCAGACGGCCCGAGGGCGGATCTCCCACCCTCGCAAGGGCCTACTCCCTAGCGAGAGCCTACTACAACAACGTTCCAAAAGTTTGCCGATGCCGCCGCACCGAAGTGTGGATGCCACCGCAACGGCTGGAGTTTCCTCACTCGCCGGTAAGCTCACCGCACGGATTCCCTTCCAAAGACACCAATCTCCTCTCGCGTAGTGGTGCCACTACACCTCTCCCCCAACGACGCCTCCCTGCTCATCCCCGCTTTTCTTCCTCGCCCAGAGGGGAACGGGAATGGCCGCCGCCGCCGCCGCGCCGCAGGCCGGATCCATGGAGGCCCTGGTCCTGGAGCTCCACGAGATCGAGGCCGTCAAGTTCGGCACCTTCAAGCTCAAGTCCGGCATCACCTCCCCCATCTACATCGACCTCCGCCTCGTCGTCTCATTCCCCTCCCTCCTCCGCCGAGTCGCCGACCTCCTCTTCTCCTGCCTCGCCGCGGCCTCCCCGCCGCCCCGCTACGACCTCGTCTGCGGCGTTCCGTACACCGCGCTGCCCATCGCCACCGTGGTGTCGGTCGAGCACGCCGTCCCCATGCTCATGCGCCGCAAGGAGGTGAAGGCGTACGGGACGGGGAAGTCCATCGAGGGAGTGTTCAGGAAGGGCCAGGTCTGCCTCGTGGTGGAGGACCTGGTGACCTCCGGGGCGTCCGTGCTGGAGACGGCGGCGCCGCTGCGGGCGGAGGGGCTGGAGGTGACGGATGCCGTGGTGCTGATCGACCGGCAGCAGGGGGGGAGGGAGAACTTGGCGGAGCAGGGTATACGTCTCCACTCGATGCTGCGGCTCACGGACATGGTGGAAGTTCTGGTGAGGCACGGGAAGGTGTCGGAGGAAACGCAGAGGGCAGTGCTGGCGTTTCTAGAGGAGAACCGGTGTGTCAAGGTGCCCGCGCCGGCGCCCGTTGCGGACAAGGGGAATGCTAGGGTTAGAGTTCCATACGGGGAGAGGGCGGCGACGGTGAAGAACCCAGTAGGAAAGAGGCTGCTGGAGGTGATGGAGACGAAGCAGAGCAACCTTTGCCTGGCGGCCGACGTGGCCACAGCCAAGGAGCTCCTCAGCCTCGCTGACACGGTATGGAAGCTCTTCTGCTTTTTATTATTCTATCTGGTTCCTAATTTGTATTATTTCTTCTGTTTTGTATGCGTCGCTATTGCTCAGTCCTCTTGCAGTTAACAACGCGGCACGTGAAATGGAGGAAGATGTCAAAAAAGTTTCGATCTTTTCCGCTCCTCTATTTTTTGCGCACTTAGGTTTTGATAATTCAAGTTTTAGTATCATACATCTTGCTTTTGGTATTTTTAGTTTTCGTTTGCCAGCCGAAGTGTTCTTCTTATTTAACCTCTTAGTTCCATGCGTAGGTCGGGCCTGAGATTTGTCTGCTGAAAACTCATGTGGACATATTGCCTGATTTCACACCGGACTTTGCATCTCAAATTCGGCAGGTAAATTTCTTGAAAGATAGTTCGTGTCAGTGATTACTGACCAGACGTTTATCTTACTGCGCTACAAATTACTTCCTAAAATGTTGGAAAAGATATATTTCTTGAAAATCAACTGCTAGAAGCTTAGCATCGTCTATGTACTATTTGGACCGCACAAAGATTATTTTGTTAAACAAAGTTTTACGCTTGAGAGGAATCATGCAGATCTACATTGTTACTAGGTATGCATGCTTGGCATGAAGATATGAGATGCTTTCCGTGTCATCCCTGAGTCGGGGAAGTGTGTGGAAGGGGAGAGGATGGAGTGAGCATTGGGATGGATGCGATGTAAGATGTGAGATAACACGGTAAGGAGAGAAGGGGATTTGGGACTCCGGCGATGTGTTCTTCACACTTGTTGTTGTGTCTCTTCCGATGGGAATACCCATCTATTTATAGGGCCTTTCCACACATCCCCTCTGTCCCAAAGATGTAACTGTCCCAAAGATCTTCATCCGTTTCTGGATCTGGAGGAGAGATTTTCTCTTCCGTTTCTACATTGATGGCTATAATTTCTGTAACGTTCGCAACGTTCTAACATCTCCCACTTGGCCAACAAATCACTATACTCCCACTATCCGTGTGAAGTATAAACATTTATTCTGATACTCCCACTATTTATGAGATGTATCATTATTTTCATTATCCATGGAAATATTCTTTTAGCTCATATATTCCTGAGCCCCATTAAGCCAACATGCTTAATGAAATTTTCCGCCGGAATATCTTTTGTCAAAGGATCGGCAATCATATCACTAGTGGGGACATATGATATTTTCACTTCCCCTTTCTGCACAATATCTCGAATGTAGTGATATTGTTTTTCTATATGTTTTCCTCGAGAGCTATTTGCTCCACTATTAATCAAGCTAATCGCTGCCTGATTATCACAATAGATCTCAATTGGTCCTTCTGCCAAATTTAGATCTAAATCTATCAAAAATCGTCTTATCCAGACGGCATGAGTAGTAGCCATGCTGCAAGCTACATACTCAGCTTCCTGTGTGTATCTTGCAACACATTTGTTTCTTGCTACCCCAAGAAACAGCTGCACCACCAAAGATGAACAAGTGTCCCGACGTGGACTTTTCGTCATCTTTGTCTCCTCCAAAGTCTGCATCTGAATAGCCAAATACCTCAAGCATATCAGCTTGATAAACTAATTTGTGGTGCAAAGTTCCTTTCAAATATTTCATAATCCTTTTAACAGCTTCTCAATGTGCTGGGCCAGGATTAGCTTGATATCGACTTACCAAGCTCATTGGATATGCTAAGTCTGGTCTCGTACTCATCATTGCATACATTAGGCTTCCAACTGCTTCAGCATATGGCACCTTGAGCGAACCTTATCCTTCTCTAGGACAATGCTCTTTTCCCAACCGTTTTCCATAAACCAACGGTGTAGGTGCCGGATTGCAGTTATGCATTCCGAATCTCTTAAGTACAGACCGTAAATATTTTTCTTGGTTTATACTCAACATTCTAGACTTTCTATTCCTCAGGATTTGTACACCAAGAACATAGGATGCCTCACCCATGTCTTTCATATCAAACTTTCCACTTAGTTCAGATTTGATTTTATTCAACATCTCTATATCATTTCCGGCCAGCAAAATATCATCCACATACAGAGATAATATAGTATACATGCTCCCACTTTTCATGACATACACACAGTTGTCTAACTTATTTGCAACAAACCCAAGTTGAATAACTGTCTCATGGAATTTGAGATACCATTGTCTAGAAGATTGTTTCAAACCATATATTGATTTCTTTAACTTGCATACCCTTTCCTCTTGGCCTTCCTCTTGAAATCCTTCAGGCTGTTGCATATATATATCCTCCTTCAATTCACCGTTGAGGAATGCAGTCTTGACATCCATTTGGAACAACTCCAAGTCAAGATGCGCTACAATGGCCAAGATAATTCTTATAGATGCAAACTTTGCTACTGAAGAATACGTTTCCTGAAAATCTATACCTACCTTCTGATTATAACCTTTAGCAACTAACCGGGCCTTATATTTATCAATTGACTCATCAACTTTTAGCTTTTTCTGAATACCCATTTGCACCCAATGGCCTTTCTATTCTTAGGCAAATCACATAGTTCCCACATTCCATTACTTTTCATGGAGTTCATTTCTTCCTTCATGGCCTCCAGCCATAAATCAGATTCTTGCGATTTCATCGCATCAATATAATTCACGGGATCTATATGATTTTCCTCATCTATATCTACTGACAAACATGAAGGATCACATGAATACAAATAGTAATCATCCATCCATACCGGTGGAGTTCTAGCTCTTTTGTTGCCAACTGCAGGTATATCAAGTTGTGCTTCATTCATAGGAATTTGTTCATTTTCCATTTCTAGTTGAGGTTCCTCCTCAATTCCAGGATCATTCCTATGGATATCATTGTAATAATCATCATTTATTACAACCAGAGGTTCTTTCTCATTTTCATGAGATTCCTCTTCCTCTAGATTCTCTAGAAATGTTGCATCCCTATATTCAACGATCCCTTTTTCTTTATGAAAAAATCTATATCCAAACGATTTCTCACAATATCCTATGAATTTGCACTTCAAAGTTTTTGGTTCCAACTTATCTGAATCTGCACTTCAAAGTTTTTGGTTCCAACTTATCTCTAAGTTGACTTGGAATGAGAACATGGGAATCAGATGTGAGTTTGTTAGGATGGTAAGATTCTCGGGAATGTCATTGTTGAATGGATAACCGTCAGGATGGTCTTGCCATTGGCACTGTTGGAAATATCTTTGAATATAGACTTTTGACTATAATCCGGAATGAACAATTGATGGAGAATACAGTCATTTCTTAATGCTCTTGCTGTACAGAGAGCAGTAAATTTGAAAGATTTGGGTTCTGCTGGTAATGTTTTGGGGCTTGTGCAGATCCACTAGGGGTTGACCAGGGGTTCTTCATCACCATATATAGAAAGGCCAACTGGCAAAGGCAGCTTAGTTGTAAGAAATATGTGATATGCCATAGATGATATTTCTATTTGTTGGATAGTTTCTTAATCAGTGTATGTGCCCAAACACGGAGTTGTGTCTGTTGAGATCTCATCGAAGTTGTCTTTCTTTAATGGTTTGCATTACAATTCAACTAAGGTAGGTGGTTGATTACACTGTTGGCCATTGTAGATTGCAGACAAACACAACTTCCTGATCTTTGAGGACCGTAAGTTCGCTGACATTGGCAACACTGTTACCATGCAATATGAAGGGTACAATCTAACATGTATTTTCTTGATTATTCTCATCATGTCTTAGGTCAGACGAAACAAATTCCTTTTCATTTTGTTTCATGTTTGATCTGCTGCAGAGGAATTTATCACATACTGGATTGGGCAGATATTATTAATGCACATATAATCCCAGGACCTGGAATTGTGGATGGTTTAAAACTGAAGGTATACAAGTCACTGATACATTGGAATTAGTGTAGATATGTGACTTTTTTTTTCTTGGCACTCAAAGATGGTGTGTTATCTTTTCCCTCCTGATGAATTCTGCTGCAGGGATTGCCTCGTGGCAGAGGCTTACTATTGTTGGCAGAAATGAGTTCATCAGGTAATCTTGCAAAGGGAGAATATACATCTGCAGCAGTAAAGATTGCCGAGGAACACTCAGATTTTGTCATTGGATTCATATCAGTGAATCCAGCTTCATGGCAAGGTCCAAAAAATCCAGCTTTTATTCATGCAACTCCTGGTGTACAAATGGTAGTAGGAGGTGATTCACTTGGCCAGCAATATAACACCCCTTTCTCGGTAAGGTCCTTTCTACAGCTTTTCTTTACACGTCCTTTTTTCTTTGTCTCTTTTCGGTGCACTTAATTCTTCCTCTCGTATCTTTTTTGTCTTCACTTGTTTGATCAATTTCAAACCTCAAAATTTTCCTTCATATTTTTCAGTTTCATGGCTTAGGATTTGTTAACTGCTGATTTGAAAACCGATGATGAGTTTTTTACCAGGGCAGTGAACTCCTGATATTGAAGTCAAAACTTTCTCCAACCAGAAAGGTCTAGTTTTGAATAAGCTTCAACTGCGATACACAATCAGAGAATTATTATCCGAATAGTCTAGGCTGTGTTATTACTCGTGACAGAGGAACAAAAGAGTCACGTGCATCATCCGCTCCATGAAAGCCATCTGTTTGAGACATTTCTGGATTTAAGCAGGCTCACAACGTCCTTGGGGCCTTTTTGAATAAGCTGACCTCCCTGAACTTCAGTGATACATACCCAAGTGCTGCTCGACCTGCTGAATATGAATACCAAAGGAGAAGCAGCCTTGTCTACGTGCTTTCTATGATCCCAATTTGTTAAGGAAACCTGCTTTTCTCCGAGACTTTCCATTCCCAAATACTTGCATCAGACCCTGCCGTGTCATATAACCTATCTTTGAATTTTTGGATACCTGCCACATTGTTCTCTTCTTCAGAGACTTTCCAGAGGAATGTGGAAGCTCAAGATGGGGTTTGCAATGGGAGGTGGAAGAGATCCTCCTAGTAGTGTACGCACCCAGGATTGCTGGATGCAATTCGGAAGTCGATTAACCTGTAGTCATCAAGTAATATAATGTAAAAAATGTGCTTGTTTTGTCTGCTCGACATGCTTATGTCACTGAATTTATTTGTTTCTCCTGCATTATTATTAGATCATAATGAAACACACTACTGTTTAGTTCAATTGTCTCAAAATGCATCACGTGGTAAAATAAATTAGAGACGAAATATCTTTGGTTTAATTGTTTTCCTATTTTATTCATCGCAGACTTTTGTATGTTATTTGGAACCCAATTAGCCAGGTGGGAGTCTGTCGTGTAGAGATATTTGATATGTGGAATGATGTTTACAATTTTTGATATCACTTACTAAACTAGCTGCTTATCCAAACTATTGAAACAATGGGCCACAACATCTGAGTTGTGTTTAAGTCTTTATCGTTTGAATCCATTACTAATCTCATCCATTTCTCTTTATACTCTCATTGCAGGTTATCCATGACAGAGGTAGTGATATCATTATAGTTGGGCGTGGGATTATCAAGGCAGCAGACCCAGCTGAGACCGCGAGAGCATACCGACTCCAAGGATGGGAGGCATACAAAGCTTGCATTGCGTAGACAACTATTGCCTCTCTCCTGCTGCTAGAATGCCTGCTTCTAGTTTTCCTTTTTCATGGCTTATCCCAGCTTATAAGCTCAAATATAGCGCCACCAATTCAGCCCATTTATCTTTTATATTGTTATTGTCCAATACCTGGTGCTGCTGCTGCTGCTAATTACTTCACAGCAATAGTAATTGATATTATATTTGAGCTCGTGAATTTTGAATGTTGCCAATTTATGTTCATTTATATCTGTCAATTTATTTGTCATCGTCTTCACTTTGGATCTTTGATCAGTCGGGGTTTAGATTTGGGTTTTGGAGCTGCACCCAGCTCTCGGGTGAAGGAGGTGCCGTTAAGATCAGTTCTACCGAGGCTCCCTTCAGTCCATCGAGTTCTCTCGTGGTAACGAGCTCTTTTTGTCTCAAGCCTCCTCTGATCCTTCATCTTACTTAAAATTTTTAGTTTATTCTTTCATATTTATCGATTAGTCCCTCTATATACAACTGTTCAAAATACTGTTATGGATAAACCCCCTAGCTGTTTACCAAAAAGGCCCGCGCGTTCATCAGATAAAGGAGTAACTGTTAATAGGGTTGTTCATAATATGGTTTAATCCGAAAAATCGAACCGAACCGGCTAATTCGGTTCGGCTCGGTTCGGTTTGAGAAGTGCGATGGTTCAGTTCGATTTTGCACAGTGAAATCGAATGAACCGAAAATATATAATAAATATATTTGAATAATAAATATAACATAAAATCACGCCTAGCCCAGTGCCTAGGTGCGCTTCTTCTTTTGGGGCGGTCTTGGATTCGAAACCCATGACCGCCCCGTGCGTGTAGTTTAGGGTTTTTTTTTTTCGGTTCAAACCGAATCGGTTTGGTTCAGTTTGAATAAAATTTCGGTTCGATTCGGTTTCCTTCAAAAAGAGGTCTAAATCAGATCGAACCGAACCGTGAACAGCCCTAACTGTTAAGGACTGTTGAGGATATAAAAATTAAAAAGTTTATAGATTTTTGACATGGATTGGGATTGCCGTAACTAGAGTAAAACAGACGAGATAATTTTAGATGGTGTCGTAGAAGACAAACTGTTCAGGGTACCTGGGATATATTTTCACACCATTATCTCTCATTTTTAACAGAGCCGATGTGGGCTTGTGGAGGGGGAAAAAGAAAACTTTGTGAAAAGCTACCTTTGTCTAGGCCCTCAAAACGATGCGAAATAATGAGACTCCCCGTAAGATATTCTTCATGCTAAAATTCATGACCAATGAAGAAAATTAAGATCATAGAATAGAGACGAAATTACAAACATTACTTGTTGTAGCAAACTCAAAAAATATTCACCTGGCAACCACGCTATTTGGGAGCTCAAGCCATTCTGTGGGCACAACCACAATCGCGTCCTCCTCTTGCAGAGATCACGAACGAAGAAGGTAGAGTGTATACGTCATAAGTTTGAATGATACGTTTCTTCCTTATTGTGCCAAAGTCTCTAATTGCAGGCCTTTTTTTGTGTGAAAACTACACATGCTTGATGGGCCCAGGCATCCACTTGTTTTTAGAACCGGGGAAACGTGCTGATGATGGCGACTCTGATAAGAAGACATCTTTGATGGAGTATTACATATCGGTATTAATAATACTTCACCTCTCACGGAAAGGCCAGGCACGAGGAAAAGCCGCACCCGTCTCCTATCTTTTAATCTAAGAGAGAACTTTTTTACCTCGTTGCTCAGTCTCCGACTTGATTGATCTAGAGCCGAACTTAAATTCTAATGAAGGGTCTCTTAAATTTTGAATTAAAGAAATATTTATTGTGAAATTAAATTTACAATAATAATCATGTAGAATACCCAAAAAAAAGACGTAATTTTATTGGCTAAAAAAGTGTTCCTCTCTTTTGTTACAAATAAGATTATTCTTTTACAATTTATATCAATCCTATAGATATTTCTCTTCCAATTAATGTTAGCGATCTATGCTGTCGCACAGTGCCACTGTCGTCGAACAGTGCCGCCGCCGTCGAACAATGCCATCGCCATCCGTCTACTCTCTCCCAACGACAGCATAGATCCATCGCCTAGCCGCTGTCGCACGTAGCGCCGCCGCCATCGCCCTTCTTCCCCTCTTCTCTCTGGCGTTTCTCTCTCTCACACGCATTTCTGATTAGTTGTATGTGTGCGTCTCTCCAGAAGGCAAAACGGGGTGGCATTGGAACAAAGTTATCCATCTTCTTTGACGTTTGAATGGGGGGAATCGGCTACTCGTACAAAACCAGCTACGTGACACCCACGCAAGTGTTCGAGGCGAAGCAAAGTTCAAACATATTCCCGCTGAACTGTCGTATTTAAATATGTCTCTCTCTTCTTATGAATTATTTAAAAGAACCCTTTCAAACAGTGTACTTATACTCTGTTTTCGTATAATTAAAATAAGTTATAAAGATTCAAAAACATACCTTCACGCGTGATTTTGCCTCGTACCTGAAAGGGCAAATCTGTGACTTCAACAAAACATAAGTTCAAGTACAATTATTTGAATGTATTAAAGATATTTTTGACGATTCACACACACACACACATATATATATATATATATATATATAGTATTTAATTTAGACGGGATATATATATATATAAAACTCACCTTCTTCTACCTTAGTGCTACAGTATACATATAAACCAATAAAAATCAATCACACAGCACAAAATATGAGTCCGGATGAAAATTTAGTGTATTTAAATTTTGCACTGTACTTGTATTTCTCCTTTTTCATTGGTTAATGGAAAAAAACACAATGCACACATCCAATGAGAAATAAGAAATACAAGTGCAAAATATAAAACTCAAATGCACTAAACTTTTTCCACGAGTCCCATAACAAGTGTTTCTCAAGCCAAAAAGATGTTTTATCTTTACCTGAGATGCAGCCCCAGCAACCAATTGGACCAACTTTTCAAAAGAGAGAGCGCAGCATGGGTGGCCCTGGCCCTTGTCCCTGATTGCCAATTAACTATGAGGAGTCAAACAGCACAGGTACCACAAGGCATCACCACATCCCACCAAGGGAGGGACCCCGTGGTTGGATGACCAAGGGCTCTCTCTAGGACACTCCATCACAGGCACAAGAAAGAAAGGAGTTGCCAGGAAGTCCTGAAGATGATGGGCAAACCGCAGACAGGCCCACTGTTCCATAAAGAAACTTATGAGAACCACGTTTCACTTGCAAGCAACCAACAAGCAGTCCATATGCTTTTGCTTCCCAACATAATGATCCTGCTCTCCTCAGAGGTTTGCACCAAAGACAGAAACGGTGATCCCACTTACCATTCTGCATACTTGGTCTTTATTCGTACAAATGCATACTATAAACTTGAAGCAAGGAGCTCTAACAAGTGGAAAGTCATATCTTTCATTAAAAGGTATGGTGTGTTTTTCATTTTCTTGGGTTTAAATAGGAGATCTGATCCCAATCTCCCTTTGGGTTTTAAACGATTGCATAACATGCAGAATGGAAAATCTAATTGCCTGTTACTAGTGGAATGCAAGCAGCATGAACTCAAATGTCCCCATAAGCCAACCCTTTTTAGCCAACGCTGGCAGTAAAAACAAAGAGAGAAACGGAAGCAGACGATAGAAATAATGGCCTACCGTTTATTTCAGAGAACAATAATGAAATCCCCATTCTCACCACTAAACTTAAAAATCAAGAAATCTCCAAATTTCTACACTATGAATAGGCGTCAAGGATAATAAAAGACAGTGGAGGGGCAAAAGAAACAAACAACTTGTGCTCACCCCATCATCCTTTCAACAACTAATCATGGAACAACTCATGTTCGTGTGTTCTGAGTGGATCCCAAAAGGAACAAACAGCAGAAGACTATTGAATTCCATAGCGGGGAACCCCACACACCAACTGGCCAGAAGACTATATCGAGAATAAACACCACAGCTCAGATGAATAGCAAGAACAGGGTGGGGAAGAACTCAACTTCTTTCTATTTCAAGTTGACATTTACGCATACAAGATAGGAATGGACCCTCGCCAACTCATCTTGTGCATTTTCCATCTACTTCCAACAAGGGACAACACGCCAACAATTGCATGAATCACACAAAAACCTATCAAAAGAGATCACCCACAACTCCAACTCTTAAGGTCTAGAATGTCATCCAGTGGCAAGAACCATTTTTGGGGTATTCATGATGAATTGTGGTGCCAGATGGATTCCTTTCTCGAGATCTCCAGGGCATAATCCCTACAAAACCTTGGGAGCCTTGTCAACTAGATTTTGAACCGCGTGTCGTTAAGGCTTAGTAGCTTGCCTTCACTTGCATGCCACTCTGGAGATGAAGCTGGTCCAACTCTTTGGAATCAAGAGGGAAATGAGGTTGACCCTTGGGCGATTGGATACTAGCCAAGCATGCCCCAAAGATGTGGGCAGATGAAAGAGTAAGTGAGGTAAGTGTGACTGATGAGAGACCAACTATGTGCTTCAACAAAGCCTTGAGAATCACATAGATGGGTGCATCCACCAACAGACCAGACAGGCCTCCATACAGAGTCACCTTCCGGAGAAATGGATCTTCACAACATTAGCTTGAATTCAAATGCGTTTCTGATAATGCAAGTTTGGCTAGAGAAAGGGCATCACTAAGATTTAGCTGGAAGGCGTCTCCGCAAATGTAGCCTCCACTATCCACAACATCCAAGCCGAGAGGTGTCCCATGTCAAGGTTTGATGAAGTGCTAGTCACACAAATAACAGCTGATGCAGAAACACAAGAAGGTCTGGACAGCACGAAGCTAACAATTTAAGATTGTAAAACAAAATTGCCACAGAAATAGGTCTAGAAAGATCCCAACCAGTCGCGACAAAAGAAGAGCGACGCCCTATTAATCACACAGCAGAGCACAAGAGGCATCCAACCAGGCGACTACTTCCAAAATCAAGGTCCAGTCTCAAGAGGAAATTGTCTGACAAGATAAAAACAAACGCTACCATTTGTCTCAGTAAAGCGAAATTGAGCACATGCTGGTCAAATCCTTCCCTCATGAGCAGGAAGCACACAAAGGCATCGATATACAAATCTCTCTTACCACCTCCAAATTCAGCTAGCCCCAATTGAGGAAACAGAACATGGAAATGACACAAGATTAAAATTCCGGCAAAGAAGAACACCAAAGGGACCAACTAAAACAGAGCCATCTGTTTATTTCGATTCAACATCTGTACAGACAAGATGATATGCAAATCTCTCTTACCACCTCCAAATTCAGCAAGCTCCATTGAGAAAACAGAACATGGAAAATGACACAAGATTAAAATTTCGGCAAAGACGAACACAAAAGGGACCAACTAAAACAAAGCCATCTGTTTATTTCGATTCAACATCTGTACAAACAAGATAAGACTACAAGCCCGTCGCCTCATACTTTGTTCCTTTTTTTCTTTTTTGATCTGTTTAAACCCCATAGACGAGGGGTAGGACACCAACAATTTAACCCAATCACACGAAAACCCCATATCATAAAAGACCATCACCCACTACTGCCCAATACTATTTACATCTCAGAAATGAGGAATTTCCTCCACACACACACCAGCAGTGTGGGATCCAGTTTTAACGAGAGCGCCAGCGCAATCGATTCAAGGTCATCAAATCTCGAAACCACGATCATCATAGTCTAATATAGGGAGCTCTGTGTATTTGTGATGTTTAATAGTTTGTGAGGTCGGAATCAGCAGCAGTCGGGGCAGCGTACCAGGCCGTTCTCGTTGCAGTCCGGGCACCGCCTCAGCTGCCCTTCCTCTTCGTCGAACACCTTTCGGCTGCCGCTGCAGCCGAAGCACGGCACGAACCGCATGCCCCCGCAGGTCCGGCACACGAAGCGAGGGTCCTGCCGGGCCACCCCTTCGAGGAGCTTCGTGAGGTCGCCACTCTCGAACATCAGCCGGATCTCCTCCGCCCCGCCCACCCACCGCTCCCCGATGAACACCTGCGGCAGCGCAACGGGAGCTTTCCCGCCGCCGAGACGGCTCTGCAGCTCCCTTCGCAGCAACGCATCCATCGAAACATCCCTCTCGTCCACAGCCACACGGAACCCCCTCAGGATGTTCCGCACGGCGCAGCAGTCTTCGTACGTCCGCCGCACCCCCCGCAGCGACGTGCTGTAGAGCACGACCTTGGGGGGCCACCTCGCGGCGGCGGCCCTGCCGGATCTGTAGGACGACGATCGGCGGAGAGCGTTCGCGGCAGACGTATAGATCTCCGACCCGGCCAACGGCGGATCCTCACATGGCTGTTTCCAGAGCGGCTTCGGCGAGGCGACCCCCGGCGAAGGCAGGGGGCATCCATTGCCGACCTTGTAGATCTCCTTGGCGGGGGGCTGGTGGTGGTGGAAGGAGCTGGATTTGAGGAAGAAGGAGGGTTTCTTGGGGCGGGCGGCGCCGGAGGGGGAGGCGGCGAAAGGCGGGCGGTCGTCAAGGCAGTCCATGGGATTTTTCCCGAGATCGGCGATGGCGAATGAGAACGGAATAGGTCGAGAAGAGCGGCGATGGCGGCGATAGCGCAGGAAAGAAGGGGGAGGACAACGAGGAGGAGGAGAAGCCAAGGTGGTAACAGCGAGGAAGGAGGAGAAGGTGAGGTTGCGACGGTTTAATTTGCCGGGCAGGCGATTAGGGAAAGGGCTCTTTTGCACACATACCCACTCTTAAAATAATTTACGCAAATATTTATGTTTAAACGTTTTTTGGGTTTGGAGCGTATGTGATAATTAATCCATGCGCGATGAGTATATATGCAAAATACGAATCTAAGATGTTTTTTTGTATGACAAAAGGGAGGGGTGGCGACGGGGGGAAGAGGAAGGCAGCTCCCCTGTTTGGATGTTTCCGGAAGGCTACTGCCTTCTGTTTCCGGAATCGTGGGTTCGTGGAGTGATGTGACACGTGGAAGGTGTGGACGGCATCGTGGCTCCACGTTGACAACGCGAAAAGGCAGTTTCCCACGAGTGAATGAATCGGGTGACCCCCGAGTCATGCCATGGACGACGCTGCGTCGCCATTGATGTTTTTTTTGTAAAAGTGGCGTCAGCCTAATGGTGTAATAAGCAAATGTTTACTGCCATAAATCTTTCCGGGATACTATTGAATAGGCTCTCTCAGATACAGTATCATAGAGTAACGAGTAGTGTCCAACATCTGAATACTAAGAGAAAGGCTTTGTGCACTTTCGGAAAGTGCACAAAGCCACGTCTTCCTGCACTTTCGATGCGCCATTCGTTCACGTCTTACCGCTTCAATGGTCCGCGCCATGTCAGCACAGCGCTCTCCACGCCGCTGCTGAGCCCGCCACGCCAGCGCGAAAAGACGCACTGTCACCTCCACCCCACTCCGCTTCGGTAACATGACCCATGTCATGATGCCAAAGTCAAATCTCACTTCCCAAATTACCCTCTCTCACCTCTTTCCCGCGTTCGCCCTCCTCTCACCATCACAGCTTCCTCTGCACTTTCGAAACCGCGAATTTGCTTGCTCGCGAACATTCACGGACGAGATCAACCAGAGCGATCCTGTGTGCACATCCAAAATCGAGAATTAGCATGTCTGACTCTGCGGCCTCGAAAGGAAGGAAATCCAACGATAAGCTTGGACAGAACAAGTCAAAGGCATCACGCAGGGCCTCAAATTGCATGCTGCCGACAATGATACCTCCTGTGGTTTATGGAGCCCAACCATGGATGTATGGCCAACCGATGGTGTGGCCACCATCTCCATTCATGCCGTCTATTTTCTCAGGGTAAACTTTGATCACTGGAGCATGTATGCCTACACAGACAATGGCTCCTCCACTCAATCCTTTATTTCTTTCCTCCCATGCACCATCAATAGAATCAAAAGGAGAGCAGAGCAAGGGCAGCTGTGATGGTGAGCAGAGCAAGGGCAGCTGTCATGGTGAGCAGAGCAAGGAAAATTGCGATGGTGAGCAGAGAAATATTGTGCATGTATTCCATGTTGAAAATGATGCATCTGGTTAGTAAAAATAATTCAATCAAAGTATTTCTCTATCTGCATTTTAGAATGTTTTCCTCAACGAGTTTTGGAACAGGGCAATTTCTCTGAAAATTATATGTACATTTTTTTCACAGAAGTCCCAATAGAAAGGCCGGTTAGAATATTGAACGAAAATGACGATGACTATTCTGCAGACAAGGAAGTTGCTTGTAAGTCCAAAAATGGTTTGTATATTGACGAACATATTGGAGCCTCACTTTATATTTGGCGTCTAAGGTGCGGAATACTATTTTGAGCCTAAAGTGTATTTTTAATTCATTTTTTTAACAAGTTTTGGAGCCTAACAATGTTAATTGGTGTTTATCACAACTTCTGAGCTGAAGTCTAATTGGAGCGTAAACTGTGAACTTGATTGATCTAACAAATTTGTAGTCTAATTCCTTCATGGTGTAGGATAATTTTTTTTCTAAAGACTTGATTGTGTATAATGATCACTAATTAACATCTCAAATTATTTGGTTGCTGCCTTAGCATAATATTTTGCAGGCTGTTTAGATATTTGAAATGTAACTGCATATTTTGGAGCCTAAACTGTAAATTTAAATCTTCTAAGATATATTCTTCTAAGTCCTTCATGTTGTAGGTTATCATGATCCTATGGTTTATGGGACATGTACTTCTATCTTGACAACATTTTGGTTCCAATAATGTCACTATATTTTTTAAACAACTTTTCTGTTAGTAAGAATTTATAAAATATCAAAAAACTATGAAGTTTCCCAAAACTGGGTTGTTTGGAGCCCAACTGCTGCACATGTTGGCGTCCAAGAGGCTATTTTGGAGTCCATTACCATTATTTTAACTCCAAACTAGAGTATTTTGGAGCCCAACTATAGACATACATCACCATTGAACTTTCAGGTTTTTTTTTTTTTTGGATTATCATGACCCTTCCAATGGGACATGTACTTCTATCTTGACAACATTTTGGTTCCAATAATGTCACTAATTTTTTAAACAACTTTTTTGTTAGTAAGAATTTATAAAATATCAAAAAACTATGAAGTTTCCAAAACTGGGTTGTTTGGAGCCCAACTGCTGCACATGTTGGCGTTCCAAGAGGCTATTTTGGAGTCCATTACCATTATTTTGACTCCAAACTAGAGTATTTTGGAGCCCAACTATAGACATACATCACCATTGAACTTTCAGGCTGTGAGCAGCTGTCGACAGCAACGAAGGGGCTGTCGACAGATGCACACAGGCTTCAAAGCTTGATGTCTGTGAAGGCATAGCTGTCGATAGACAAGTTTCTGGCGGTCAACAGGCTCTTGACAAAACACATGGAGCCAACATGTCCTGTCAACAACGACAGCCCAAAGAGGTTGTCGACAAGTAAGGCCCACCTTGCAAGAATATGGTTTGGAGAATAAATTAGAAGCATAATTCACATCGTCTATCTGTGCATTCTGTTTTGTGTGATTTTAAATTTTGAAGAATAACTTGTCTATGTGGTCATCATAGGTAATGTGCAACTCGAATGTGGGAATGATTGGGTGAAGACTCCAACGAAGGAGAAGCAAAACATCACAGAAGCCCAACTTATAGCAGAACCTTGTGACGGGATGGAGTTTCAATGTATTGATGATGTGAGAATGTTCTACAATACTTATGCAAAGAAAGAAGGATTTGGTATAGCAAGCCGGGATAGCAAATTCTGGATGGTGTGTGCATTTTCAAAAAGTTCACATGTCATAGAAGTGGTGAAAGTAGGCAACATCCAAATGCAATGTTACATCGTGACACAGCGAAAATCAGATGCCCAGCAAGTCTAAAGGTGAGAAGAGATAGTTGTACCATGAAATACATTTTGTATGATGTACGACTGAAGCATAACCACTCCTTAAATCCATTAGCGGCGGGGTACTTGCGATCCCATCGAAAGATTTGCACTCCAGAGAAGGCCGAAATGGTAAACATGCGAAGTGCCGGGATTTCAACGTCAAAGATTGTATCATGCATGGCAAAGAGAAAAGGTGGGATTAGACAACTAGATTTCATGGAGAAGGATTGTAAGAACTTTCTGGAACGTGATAGACAAACCCATTGAAAGAAGGTGATGCGAAGACAATGCTGTCACATTTTCAGGCAATGAAAGCTACCAACCCCACCTTCTACTACGCAGTGGAGCTAAATGATAATGGTAGTTTGAGACATGTCTTCTGGATAGACGGTAGGTCAAGGACAGCATGTTCGTATTTCTCCGATGTCATATGTTTCGACACAACATATTTGACAAATACATACCAAATGCCATTTGCTCCATTTGTGGGAGTCATCATCATGGTCAATCCATTCTTCTCGGTTGTGTCTTACTAAGCAATGAAAGGATTGAAAGCTTTGTATGGGTGTTTAATTGTTGGATGAAAGCTAATGGTGGTATACATCCAAATGCAATCATTACTGACCAAGACAAAGCCATGGAAGCAGCTATTGCTGAAGTCTTTCCTAATACCAGACATCGATTTTGCTTATGGCATATATTGAAAAAGATACCAGAAAAAATTGGTCACATATGTAATGCTCATCCGAACTTTATGTCTGATTTTGATGACTGCATCTATGACTCGATATCGCCCCTTCAGTTCAATGAAAGGTGGGAGAACATGATGGGCAATTATGCATCAGCTAGAGAAAATGACTGGCTAAAAGGATTATATGATTGCCGAGCTAAGTGGGCTCCGGTCTTCTTAAAGGACACATTTTTTGCTGGTTAAGTACTTCACTTTCTTTTTGCCAAGTTTTATTTTTATCGCTTAACTAGTTGCCCATCTATTAACTTCCTATTACTCTTGTACTGTGCAGGGATGTCAACTAGTCAAAGGAGTGGAGTATTAATCACTTTTTTGATGGTTTTGTAACGGCAAAAACAACATTATCTGAATTTGTATCAAAATATGCAGTTGCAATTGAACGTCGATTTGATGCTGAGAACCAAGCTGATGTTAAATCATGGGAGACAGAAGCTTACTTGAAAACAAGCTCTCCCTATGAGAAGCAAGCTGCTGACATCTACACTCGTGCAATATTCCAAAAGTTTCAGCAAGAATTAATTGAGGTTGCTGCATGTCATCCCATCAAGGTTGATCTACAAGGAAACACATTGGCACTGACAGTTAGGTCCTATGAAAGGGTAAATATGAAAGGCATATTCAAGCAATTGTGAGAGAGTATGATGTGCTTTATACAAAGGAAGAACAAGATGTGGAATGTGGCTGCCGAAGCTTTACATTTAAAGGCTATTTATGTAGGCATGCAATATTGGCATTTCAATTCTCTGGCGTCACAGAGATCCCCGACAAATATTTCTTAGGCCGTTGGCGAAAGGATATGCGATATCGGGATGCAAGTAATGAGAGTAGACCTGATAATGAATCTCGCACTTCAATATCTTCAAGGTACTCTACTCTCATTTATAGATTCATGAAAATTGCTGAGGCAGCATCAAGGTCAGAGGAAGCATTTGACGTTGCTTTGGGCGAAATGCCTAGACTTATGGAAAAGGTGAGAGACACCATGTTGCATATGAATTCATCAACATCGAAGGCGAAGGCATTCCCAGACTCAACCGTAGTCCATGATCCCCTGAGAGTTGTGACAAAGGGGAGGAGACATGAGAAAAGAATTAAATCAGCCATTGAGAAGATAAGGAAGAGGAGCAAAGCACAAAGATTGGTTGTTCATCGACAAGTGGAACAACTAGTACACGAACAATATCAACCACTGCATGAAGGCCAGCTTATAAATGAAGTTAGAGAAACCTATGTCCCAGATTTTTCATTTTTTGCAACACAGTGAATAAGTACGAAAAATCGTTTTCTTCCGTTATGCCCTCCACTCCCATCCCGTGACCGGGTGTCTGGCAGAGCGCAGCGCGAATCCATGGACTCGACTACTCGGTTAGGTCCTGTCTTCTCCGGCAGAGGCGTGTCTGGGAAACTGGCAAACGGTGTCTGGGAAACCGACGACGCCCTGTCTCACGCATCCATGAGCTTCCCTTCTTCTACGGCTCAGGCATCCTTCATGTATCCATCCGCAGAGCAGAGGAAGGACGAAGACAAGCGTTGCAACTTGGTTCCACGAGCAACCCAGTTGCTTCGACGGCGTCCTCTAGTTCTTCCAAGTCCGTGTACCTGAGGTAAATCTGTATCCACATTCGGTCATCCCCTTCCCCTCTATCATTCATGTTCTCCGTCGTATTTTCGCTGGTCGCACTACGCGTTGGGTTTTGCGGGTGGAGCCGTGGTAGGGCAAAATGGCGGCTCCGGGAGTCGGTGCGATGTTGTCTTCGGATGGGGGTTCAAGTGAGACCGAATCCGTGAGTGGGTTGTCTGTCCTCCATTGGGGCTCCCTGAACAAAATCTGCAATGGTGGTTTTTGGCTGTGGGTCCTCCCATGGAATTTTGGGTTTCAAATATGTACTTTACTTTCGGATAATAACAACAACGCACAAATAGTGCATTCAACATTTTTTTAAAGCCTTCATTTCCTCACTGGATTGCTGACCTTTTTTAAGTAAAAGGTATTCACCATTCCTTCTTCTTTTGACAGGAGACAGAAAAAACCTCGCATCCAAGGAATGTCTGACGGAGGTATGTGTCCCTTTCATCAGACTGCTGTAACACAAACAATGCAAATGCAAACACCTTGGTCTTAATACCCTCCTTTTATTATGGATTCAATGTTTACTACATTTCCATTTCTCGTACCTTCTAGCCTCCAATACATGCAATTACAGTTTATACATGATTTATGACTGCAATGGCATGTAAATCCAGTACGTATCTACGACCAAATGCAAATGCTCTGAAAAAATAGCACTTGCACAGGTAAACAGGTGGAAGGACCACCACGAATGGGAAAGGGGAGAAATGTGCGAGAAAGATCATCAAGTAGCCCATATATGCATATGAACGATGATGACTTTGTTATTCCACCTCCACCTAATGTGTGGATGATCTTACACCTGACTTCTCACAAGAAGACCACAATTATATGATGAGCTTTTCTGCATGGCAACACACAGAATCCATTAGAAATGAGGGATCACCAATGACCCCAAACATTCCCACGTCAAATGAACAAGGCACAAGTAGAAGAAAAGGTGTAGGGAACAAGTGCAAAGGAAAAATGAGGGAAAAAGATGTTGGCAGTGCAGCATTGCAAATGATCGCTAACGCTAGTCGTGAGAGGAATGGTATGTTGGAAAGAATATTGCAAATGAACTAAGTCATCAATCAAACAAGGGGCAGCCAAGTGAGCAACAAATACCAAGCATACAAGAAGTCCTTAGGACCTAAAGAACATGCCAACCCTTCCATATCGTGTATTCTTGAAGGGTATGCATTTTTTCACTGATCCTAAAATGAGATTAGTTTTCTCTGTCATGGCAGATGAAGACAAAGTTGAGTGGTTGACCATGATGACTTTACGTGGTTGACGGATCATCATGACAAGCCTCCAAAACGACAGCCTTTACCAGTTGCCAACTTCTTCAGTTGTGCGCATGTTCGTAAAATGTTGTATGATGTCTCAGTACCTCTTCTTAAATCATGTTGCAAATCATTTGCAGGGTGTCTTTGTACTTTTTCAGTTTATCTTCGAACGTACTTTTTTTATGAACCGACTAGATGCATGTAATGGATAAATTGGTCTGAAATTCTGATTTATATCTTATTGTCATTTAGATGTGTTTTGCTACACACATACTTCTACTCTTTGTTTATTTATTTTGTGCAGGAATTTGAAATATATTATGGGTAAATTCTACTGTTATGCTGTGTGGGTGGGACGGAGGCCGGGCATCTATTTTTCTTGGAATGAATGTTTGGCACAGGTTCATGGTTACCCCGGTGCAATTTTCAAGGGATTTTATTCTTTGGAAGAAGCAGAGTTAGCTTTCAATGGAATTGAACCTCACACATCATCACCGCATCCAACCTCATGACCGGACATGAGCGTGGTATAAATGTTCATCGAAGGAAAAGACAAGAAGGCTATCTGATGACATACATAGTAATTGGCATGCTACTTGTCATCATCATGTTGTTGACCTTCATTGCTCTAGGACTTCTATTGAACGTTACATTACGCCACTGAGACTTTGGTGTGTGAAAGTAATGTTTGGATGGGTTCTTCTACCTTTGCTTATGTTGAACTATGACTTTCATGTAGTCCTTTCTTAATGTCACTTGTTTTTCATATCATGCGTAATGAAATTTTACGTTGTGTGCGAAAATAGTCTTGCCCATTTTGTTTTGCCATGTACACTTCGAAGATTTTTTCTTGCGATTTTGTTGGCGGATGACTCATTGGTCTTTCAACATACCTCACAAACCATTAGCCACTATGTGAAGAAGATTGTACAACCAAATGTACCCAATGATTGTCATCCTTACATTGCTACGAATGATCGGTTCTACCCATACTTCAGGGTAACGTGGGTTTTTTTAATCTTGCATTTTCATACTCGTATCTTTATTCAGCCCTCCAATAATGTAAACTTGTTCATTTTCTGTACAACAATTCTGTTCTTCTTTGGATCATGTTTTATGAAAACAGTTTCTGCACAGTCCGGACATATATTGTGAAGTAATATTACAGCTAAACAGTACCATGTACAAATTAATGTGAATACTTTCTTCTGTCGTTGTTGGTAAGACCGGACAACCCTCCAAGTAGTTTATTTACTCATTATGTTTCAGTAATAAGTGCAATTTCTATATGCATACTTTTTCAGTGCTTAACAGAACAATTATGCACAAAATTTGATAATTTGTTGTGGTTGTTTTTTGATTTGTTTTTCATGTGAACCCATTAGCTGAATGGATTCGGGGGAACAACATTCCATGGTACGAGGAGTTGGTGCAAGTAATGAAGCACTCTGGATTAGACGTATAGTCGGAGTTGAAGAATGTGTGTGAACCCGGGGACTATCTTTTGGCTATGTGCTTGTTTACAGGCCAATGTTTTTGAGGAATTGTATGAAGACACATTTTGATGTGTGTTGTATATGTACTTGGCAGTTGTTGTAAGGTTAGAAGAACAAATGTGTTGTATATCAACTAATGTGTTGTACATCTACTTGTATGGAAGTTAAGATGCAGGATCACTCATGTACAATGGAGTGTTGATATATATATATATGCATATAAGCAGCAGCTAATTCCATATTCGTGGGATTGTTCATTCTGAAACGAAAGATTGTTTGAATTGGTCTGAAATTGCTTGGTCAATATTTTCGTACGAAGAATGAACCGGGAAAAATTGCTTGGTCAATTATTTGTTAATTTGATTATGGAAGGGTTCTGATGGCATGCAATTTTGGTTCCAAGAATGTCACACATTTTTGGAAAGAAGTTTTTGTATTAAAAACAATTGGTAAAATATCAAAAACTAATGAAGTTTCCGAAAACTGGGTAGTTTGGTGCCGCCGCTGCACATGCTGTCGTCCAAAAGGCCATTTTGGAGTCCAACAGTTGGTTTTTCACTCCAAACAAGATACTGTGTGCAGCTGTCGACAGCAGCGAAGGGGGCTGTCGACAGATGCACACAGGCTTCAAAGGTTGATGTCTGTGAATGCATAGCTGTCGACAGCCCCCTGTCTGGTCGACAGCCCCCCTTATGATTTTGGAACCTAACTTCTGCACATACACCACTGCACATACAAAACATGATACATGAAAAATCAATAGAAGAATTGCCAAGCACAAACGTTCCATAACATGACAAGCTTTGTGCCCGATTGCTTCTTTAAAAATACAAATTGTGCAATACATTGGTAAGGATAGTCACCCCCATATTCCATACATTGCTAAGGAGGAGTAGGGCGATGGACATTCTGATAATAATCATGAAGCCGCATGACATCATATTCCATGGTATCTAATTTCCTCTGCATGTGTCCTTGATTTTCTTCAATTGCATTCATTCTATTGTTCAAGTAATCAAATTCGTATCTGATATTTCTTTCAAGTTGAGTGAAATGTTCGGCAATGAATTCTTTCACATCTCCGGACGTTGGCACTTCAGATGTAGTAGGAATATGTGGATGAACTTCTTGACGAATGTCATCTTCTTCAGAGTCCTCTTCATCTGCTTGTCCTTTTAGAGTCCTATGGACTCTTCCATTGATTATTCTGTACCCCATCCTAGTTGCAGTGTTCATATCATATGCACTTCGCCTCTTCAGAGTTATGACCTTGTTGGGAGTTAGTGATACTCGCAGAAACTTCATCACAGATGTGATAGGGCAAGCATACGGGATGGACCTTTTTGGATTATGGAAGCACTCATGTATGACATCCACCATCAACTCTGGGAGATAATTTGCTCTTTCCGAAGAATAAGGTAGAACAATGTTCTATGTGTCTCATTCACTAGCTCCCTGCTTCCATCCTTTGGAAAGATGATAGTTGTGAACATATGATGTATGATTCTGTTCAAAGGAGGGAAGGTGTTTGCATTCAGTTTGGCCTTACTTTTCTGTCTTCAAAGGGTTCCTTAGTCATCATTGTATATGTGACTGCATGCCACTTCGATTCCAAGACATCTACCCCATTATTTGGTATTTGTAGTGCGTGACTAAAAAGATTAGGAGTAATCATAAGGAGATACCCGGACAGTAGTGTAAAGGTCATCATCATGCATACCAAATTGTTGTAAAACTCCAAACTGCTGATGGAGAATAAGACTTCTGAGAACTCATAAATCAATCCAGCCTTGTTCTTCAAATAGTGTACTCAACCCGGGAAACATTTCTTCCAAGGAAGGAAAAACCACATACAGAGGTTGTATGATCTTCTTGAAGATGCCATTGACCTTCAACAGATTGATGTCTGATGGAACATCAACTGGGAGTCTGTCATTCCTGAACTTTGATCGGCGCTCAGCAGGGGCTCTGAACTTTGACCTTCTCCTTCAGTTGAACTTTGATCGGTGCGTTTCCCCGGGCCCTGGAACTCATTGTGGAAATGGAAGTCGAAATGCAGCAGATGAATGCGTGTGCAGACAAGTGTTGTTCTTTCGCCCAGAAGGGAAGAAGCCGGAGTTCAGGGTAGAATACGGCGGCAGTTGCAGGAACAAGGGGTAGGTGATAGGGTTTGTCGACAACTAGGTTCCTTATTGTGTTGGCTTCTCGGAATAGAAACCGCCACAGCCAAACCGGGATAGAACGTGAAACGCCGGTTCACATTGCAGGCGGAACAGAGTTCTGGTTGTCATCAACTGACAGACATCTGCGACCACCTGCTTTGTCTGTCGACAACAATCAAAAAAGTGAAGTCTGGCGTCCAACTGCAATATTGGAGTTAGACAAGTATTTGGCTCCTAACAAAACTATTTTTGGAGCTCAACGCTCAGACTGCATCACCATTGGAGTTCATGATGAACTTTTTTTTTTGTCTAATGATCTTATGATGACCTTCCTTGAAACATCTTCGTACCAAGAATGTCACAAATATTTTTAACATTTATTTATTAAAAATAATTCATAATATTACAAAAACCAATGAAGTTAAAGAAGACTGGGTAGTTTGTACACCAACTGCTCAAGTCTTGGCGTCCAACAGCATATATTGGAGTCCAGGACTAGTATTTTGGCTTCTAACAAGACTATTTTGGAGCCCAACTGATCAGACTGCATCACCATTGGAGTTCATGATGAATTTTTTATTTGATCTAATGATCTTATGATGACCCTTCCTTTGGAAAATCTTCGTACCAAGAATGTCACAAATATTTTTAACATTTCATTATTAAAAATAATTCATAATATTACAAAAACCAATGATGTAAAGAAGACTGGGTAGTTTGTACACCAACTGCTCAAGTCTTGCGTCCAACTGCATATATTGGAGTCAGGACTAGTATTTTGGCTCCTAACAAGACTATTTTGGAGCCCAACTGATCAGACTGCATCCCCATTGGAGTTTTCACGATGAACTTTTTTTATTTGGTCTAATGATCTTATGATGACCTTCCTTTGGCAACATGTTCGTACCAAGAATGTCACAAATATTTTTTAATATTTTATTTATTAAAAATAATTCATAATATTACAAAACTCGATGAAGTTAAAGAAGACTGGGTAGTTTGGACACCAACTGCTCAATCTTGGCGTCCAACGCATATATTGGAGGAGATACTATTTTTAGCTCCTAACAAGAATATTGGAGCCCAATGATCAGACTGCATCACCATTGGAGTTCATGATGAACTTTTTTTTTTTTGATCTAATGATCTTATGATGACTTTCCTTGGCAAAATCTTCGTACCAAGAATGTCAAAAATATTTTTTAATATTTCATTTATAAAAATAATTCATAATATTACAAAACTCGATGAAGTAAAGAAGACTGGGTAGTTTGGACACCAACTGCTCAAGTCTTGGCGTCCAAGCATATATTGGAGTCCAGGACTAGTATTTTAGCTCCTAACAAGACTATTTTGGAGCCCAACTGATCAGACTGCATCACCATTGGAGTTCATGATGAACTTTTTTTATTGATCTAATGATCTTATGATGACCCTTCCTTTGGCAATATGTTCGTACAAGAATGTCACAAATATTTTTTAATATTCTTTATTAAAAATAATCATAATATTACAAAACTCGATGAAGTTAAAGAAGACTGGGTAGTTTGGACACCAACTGCTCAACTCTTGGCGTCCAACTGCATATATTGGAGTCCAATACTAGTATTTAGCTCCTAACAAGACTATTTTGGAGCCCAATGATCAGACTGCATCACAATGGAGTTCATGATAAACTTTTTTTTTGATCTAATGATCTTATGATGACCTTCCTTTGGCAACATGTTCGTACCAAGATGTCACAAATATTTTTTATATTTCATTTATTAAAATAATTCATAATATACAAAACTCGATGAAGTTAAAGAAGACTGGGTAGTTGGACACCAACTGCTCAAGTCTTGGCGTCCAACTGCATATATTGGAGTCCAATACTAGTATTTTAGCTCCTAACAAGACTATTTGGAGCCCAACTGATGGCTGACCATTTACATGGACTCATCATATCCGTCGACAACCACAAACCGGTTGTCGAAACTATTGGAGTTCATGATGAACTTTTTTTTTTGGTCTAATGATCTTATGATGACTTTCCTTTGGCAACATCTTCGTACCAAGAAGTCACAATATTTTTAACATTTCATTTATTAAAAATAATTCATAATATTACAAAACTCGATGAAGTTAAAGAAGACTAGGTAGTTTGGACACCAACTGCTCAAGTCTTGGCGTCCAACTGCAATATTGGAGTCTAGGACCAGTATTTTAGCTCCTAACAAGACTATTTTAGAGCCAACTGATCAGACTGCATCACCATTGGAGTTCATGATGAACTTTCTTTTTTGATCTAATAATCTTATGATGACCCTTCTTTGGCAACATGTTCGTACCAAGAATGTCACAAATATTTTTTAATATTTCATTTATTAAAAATCATATATATTACAAAACTCGATGAAGTTAAAGAAGACTGGGTAGTTTGGACACCAACTGCTCAAGTCTTGGCATCCAACTGCATATATTGGAGTCCAATACTAGTATTTTAGCTCCTAACAAGACTATTTGGAGCCCAACTGATGGCTGACCATTTACATGGACTCAGCATATCTGTGACAACCACAAACCGGTTGTCGACAACCATTGGAGTTCATGATGAACTTTTTTTTTGGTCTCTAATGATATGATGAGACTTCCTTTGGCAACTTTCGTACCAAGAATGTCACAAATATTTTTAAACATTCATTTATTAAAAATAATTCATAATATTACAAAAAACAATGAAGTTAAGAAGACTGGGTAGTTTGTACACCAACTGCTCAAGTCTTGGCGTCCAACTGCATATATTGGAGTCCAGGACTAGTATTTTGGCTGCTAACAATACTATTTTGGAGCCCAACTGATCAGACTGCATCACATTGGAGTTCATGATGAACTTTTTTATTTGATCTATAATCTTATGATGACCCTTCTTTGGCAACATGTTCGTACCAAGAATGTCACAAATATTTTTTAATATTTCATTTATTAAAAATAATTCATAATATTACAAAACTCGATGAAGTTAAAGAAGACTGGGTAGTTTGGACACCAACTGCTCAAGTCTTGGCATCCAACTGCATATATTGGAGTCCAATACTAGTTTTTAGCTCCTACAAGACTATTTTGGAGCCCAATGATGGCTGACCATTTACATGGACTCAGCATATTCTGTCGACAACACAAAACGGTTGTCGACAACCATTGGAGTTCATGATGAACTTTTTTTGTGTCTAATGATCTTGATGATGACCTTCCTTTGGCAACATCTTCGTACCAAGAATGTCACAATATTTTTTAACATTTCATTTATTAAAAATAATTCATAATATTACAAAAACCAATGAAGTTAAAGAAGACTGGGTAGTTTGTACACCAACTGCTCAAGTCTTGGCGTCCAACTGCATATATTGGAGTCCAGGACTAGTATTTTGGCTTCTACAACAATATTTGGAGCCCAACTGATCAGACTGCATCACCATGGAGTTCATGATGAACTTTTTATTGATCTAATTAATTTATGATGACCCTTCCTTTGGCAACATGTCGTACCAAGAATGTCACAAATATTTTTAATATTTATTAAAAATAATCATAATATTACAAAACTCGATGAAGTTAAAGAAGACGGGTAGTTTGGACACCAACTGCTCAAGTCTTGGCGTCCAACTGCATATATTGGAGTCCAATACTAGTATTTTAGCTCCTAACAAGACTATTTGGAGCCCAACTGATCAGACTGCATCACCATTGGAGTCATGATGAACTTTCTTTTTTTGATCTAATGATCTTATGATGACCCTTCCTTTGGCAACATGTTCGTACCAAGAATGTCACAAATATTTTTAATATTTCATTTATAAAAATAATTCATATATTACAAAACTCGATGAAGTTAAAGAAGACTGGGTAGTTGGACACCACTGCTCAAGTCTTGGCGTCCAAATGCTATTTGGGGTCCAATACTAGTATTTTAGCTCCTAACAAGACTATTTTGGAGCCCAACTGATGGCTGACCATTTACATGGACTCATCATATCCTGTCGACAACCACAAACCGGTTGTCGACAACTATTGGAGTTCATGATGAACTTTTTTTTTTGTCTAATGATCTTATGATGACATTTCCTTTGGCAACATCTTCGTACCAAGAATGTCACAAATATTTTTAACATTTCATTTATTAAAAATAATTCAAATATTACAAAACTCGATGAAGTTAAAGAAGACTAGGTAGTTTGGACACCAACTGCTCAAGTCTTGGCGTCCAACTGCATATATTGGAGTCTAGGACAGTATTTTAGCTCCTAACAAGACTATTTTAGAAGCCCAACTGATCAGACTGCATCACCATTGGAGTTCATGATGAACTTTCTTTTTTTGATCTAATGATCTTATGATGACCCTTCTTTGGCAACATGTTCGTACCAAGAAGTCAACAATATTTTTTAATATTTCATTATTAAAAATAATTTAATATTACAAAACTCGTGAAGTTAAAGAAGACTGGGTAGTTTGGACACCAACTGCTCAAGTCTTGGCATCCAACTGCATATATTGGAGTCCAATACTAGTATTTTAGCTCCTAACAAGACTATTTTGGAGCCAACTGATGGCTGACCATTTACATGGACTCAGCATATTCTGCGACACCACAAACCGGTTGTCGACAACCATTGGAGTTCATGATGAATTTTTTTTTGGTCTAATGATCTTATGATGACCTTTCCTTGGCAACATCTTCGTACCAAGAATGTCACAAATATTTTTTAACATTTCATTTATTAAAAATAATTCATAATATTACAAAAACCATGAAGTTAAAGAAGACTGGGTAGTTTGTACACCAACTGCTCAAGTCTTGGCGTCCAACTGCATATATTGGAGTCGAGGACCAGTATTTTGGCTCCAACAAAACTATTTTGGAGCCAACTGATGGCGGACCATTTACATGGACTCAGCATTTGTCGACAACCACAAACCGGTTGTCGACAACTAATGGCCACCCGATGAATATGTTGTGGGTGGAAGAGACCAATGCGACAGTCCGGCCACTGGTTGTCGACATCTAGGTTTTTTGCATTTTAAAGTCTAAGTATGCCATTTGACTCCATACTCTTGTATGTTGGAGAGCAACTTATTTAACACAACCTCGGATGGAGTTCATTTTCCTGGAGCCCAATTTCTGCAACAATTACACCACTGCACATACAAACCATGAAGGTAAATCAATGGACCTCAGGCTGCACGGTTTGGTTCCAATTCCTGGAGCCCATTTCTAAACATACAGCACATATCATGAACATACAGCCAAACCCAAAATGGATACCACTGTGGAACACTTCCTGGAGGGCCTTCACATATAATTGTCATATACATATGTGTGCATGTAATTTCAAAAGCATCCTTTTACAACCTCATTCCCACACAGACAAAGAAGGAAAATGTATAACACCATTCATACATTGTTCATAAATTGTTCATACATTGTTTAAATACATTGACAGAAAATCACAAGCTAGTAGTAGCCGAAATTTTTTTACATCATTGTCAGAGAAATCCCAACATAATTCCCGCTTCTTGTTAAGTGGTCTACATACATGAAAATGTACATAGCGCAATTCATGCTAGAGCTTGGTTGTTGAGGACATAGTTCATCAAATATTAACTGAAATTCATCAGCATTTGTGTAGCCTTCATATCCAAGATATGCTTTAAGATTGGTTCTGTGAACAATAAAACAAAGAATGTAAATTATTCCTGATGTTATAACCGACTGCAAAGTGCAAAGTTAGTTGGACATACCCAATTCCTAGCGCATGTGTCATAAGTTGCATGTCCTCTGCAGGAATTGTATACTACGATGAGACGTTGCTCCGGTTGTAGACTAAGAAGGAACCAATGGCTCGATACATGGACAACAAAGAAAAGGAATTGAAAATCTGATATTGGGCAACCTAGTTTTTCATGCCCGAAGCAAGTATGCAGTTTGTGGCCCCTGTCATCATTAGAGCCATCTGTAAGCATAATCCATGATCCCATAATGGTTCCAAGGAATTCCCATCGGTGATAGGAATTTGGGACAATGGTTTCCTGCTCTCTTGTCTGTCTTTCATAGCATGTAAGACAATGTCAATAACCTGTAACCACAAAAAATAATATAAAAGAAGACATTAGGAAAATTAATGGACAATGTAATTGAAGGTACTGTTCGTGCAATGGGCAGTATTTACCTCATCATCCGTCATATTGCCCCATAGTATATCCCAAATATGTGACCACTTCAACGAACAATTATTAGTGAAGGTCAACACAGTGTGTCTGAAATGCATGACAATCAAGAAATAAAGTACATTTATATTATGAAAGTAGAAGACAATAACAATAAATAAATTGTATTGTCCGAGAAGTTATTTACTTGTGGTCGACATATCCTTCCTGGGCAAGGAAGGCCTCGACTAATGCTGTCTGGCTCTCATTGGCTTCAGATTTCCATGTCCATTGCTTATAAAGCCTCATAAGCTTGCTCATTGCCTCCAACGTAAATCGTGTAAAGATAGTTACAAAACAAAGAAATATAATGTCTAATGCAGAACATCAAAGAATATAGTTTGCAACTGTACCTTCTTCCCTTTCTTTTTTTTGGAGCCTTATCCAGCCTTTTGAATGGTGATTGGTCATATATTCCAGCTGTCGATCGTCCCGACACTTGATATTCTTTACTAGGGACGTCGGGCTAAGAAGTACGGTGGTAGAGACCGCACTTACTGGATCTGGTGCAATAATCTCCTGATCCACGATCAGAGCAAATGCATTTGCATCACCATATTTGGGGGATGCAAGGGCAGGGGCAGGAGTGATTGATTGTGGGGTGGAGATAAAATTTCTCTGCATCTGTGCCAACTATAGGTTGGTCTTGTGGCATAGAGCTTGATCTTATCAACTTCTCCATTTTGTTGAACCCCATGGTGACAGCAGTTGTAAATGCTTCAATCTGGGCTTCATTAGACGACTTAGCCTGCTGAAGCCTTTCAGGGAGCAACTTGATTTCATCCCCAATACCTTGAAGAAGGGCCATAATCTCAGATGGGGGGGGGGAGCAGCCACACCCTCAGTTTGTAGATGCATTTTTTCCTGGCTAACACATGTAATGATTGTCTTCTCCTTTGTCCTACCTTCAACCGCTTAATTATCTGTAAGCATCAATTTTCATAAATGTCAGGATCAGATTATTACATAATTTAAAATAAAAACCTTCCATTGTGGATTACCTGCTGCCCCTGTAGAGAATCAATGGAGAATGATAGCTTCTTGTCCAAAACAGATCCCCATCTAAATAGACGGGGAATTGCTTCTCGGTCAATCGGTTGCCGCAATCTTGTGTGCTCTAAGAACCACACCTGCATGGATCATTGGTTTATTTACATACATAGATCCCAGAATGATGGAAGAATGTATAAATGTTTTATAAAAACTTACAGCCAGAGCACCGAACAGCCAAAAATGTTGGCACTGCCATGCTCTCTCCCACCTATCCTTCTCTTGGGAGTTGTGGTCCTCCCAGATCTCTTCTCACGGACTATAGTAACAAAGTGATCAAATTTGTGCAATGTCATTTCTGTGACTGCAGCCGCCCAATTATAACGACCAATCTCGTCAATATTGTCCAAACAAATAAGCATTGTGGTGGACAACATGGGAAGACCGTGGGCATAGGAAAGTGGATAATAGCAAAACTATCCAAAGTCGTGCTGTGTCGTCAACATCACAAGCATCATCCGATTGTACCAGTTGTCGGATAAGTTTTGTCACCACCTTCCGATCAAAAGTTAACTTCGCCCCAAATCGGTGGTGCAACTTTGACAACTTAATTGGTGAATAATAATGTGGGACCCTCTGCCCACAGCAAGGCAAACCCAAAATCAGGGCGACATCTTCAACAGTAAATGTCAGAGTTTTATTATCTATCTGAAAATTACTTGCACCCTTATAGGTATGAGCAATCTCCTCTATAAGAGTCATCTTGAATATGGCTCGATGATTACTGTCAACAAAAGGAGCAAACGGGGTTGTCCTCAAAATGGCCCTATGGCAATCACGAAACCCCAATTGATCTCTCTCCTTGACATAGTTCTCCAAAGAGCAGATGCATTTCAAAGCATTTTTAAACTCTGTAGGAAATTTCAAGAAATTTGTTAGGTTCCATGTTAACAATAAAATGTAAACCAGGCTATTGAAGTGATGAAGAAGAAAATATAAGCTCTAAACTGATCAGGTACATGGGCTTCAAAGTGCTCATACTTCCTAAAACATGGCACCAAGAAGTACAAACCCCATACACATACCAATTAACGGACCATCTTCTAAAATAAATTTCGAAATAAATCTTAATACGTGAACTGTCCATGAACTTGGGGCTGAAAATTAATTAACATAACATGCTTATGCCATGTCAAAAAGAAAAACGGGGGATCCAATCTTAATATTGAAATGATCTTCTAGAAAATTTGAGCTCCACTCTATAGGATGTAAAATTTACTATCAGGCTACGTAATAGGAAACATTCTCTTTAGTTAAATTTATTACATGTCAAATAACGGGCCATGCCAAATGAAATTAAAATATTCTAGATATGTGAAGAGTGATGACGTCAAGTTTACCAAAGAGAAAGAGTGATGTAAGTAATCTTGTTGACATGAAAATGTGGTGCGAAATAATTTTTTGAAAATTTATAAATATGTGAAGAATGCACAAATAATAAGAATTTGAAACATGTACACACAAATTGTAGGAATGCAAACAATCCTCTAGAGACTCTTTTTTATCAAACATGAGCCTGGAAACTTTCCCTAAAATGAAATGACGTACTGTAGGAAACCGGTGAAACATCCCAATTTAACAAGCCATGCCAAATGAAATATTAAATAATTTTGTATATGTGAAGAATGCTCAAAATTGGGGAGTCCAAAATACTTAACATGCTTATGTCATGTAAAAAAAATGGATACATACAATCTACATTCAGTTTTTTTTTTTTAAAGATGAGATTTAGAAAACACAAATTGAGAGGCAAACGCAAAAATTAGGGTTCTTGAGAGCGCACCATTCTTCTTTCTCTGTGCCCCAGAAGCCTTTCTCTGCGTACTCTGGCACTTCGCCCCATCGTCTGATGAACTCGAAGTTGATGGCGCACTGTCATCGTCGTCCGTTCTTTTTTCCGGAAGCGCCTTCGACCGCATGCTGGAACTCTCCATTGCCGGACAGCACTGGTTCTTGTTAATTCTCGATTTTGGATGTGCACACAGGATCGCTCTGGTTGATCTCGTCCGTGAATGTTCGCGAGCAAGCAAATTCGCGGTTCGGAAGTGCAGAGGAAGTTGTGATGGTGAGGGGAGGGCGAACGCGGGAAAGAGGTGAGAGAGGGTAATTGGGAACCGGCGTTTGAAGTGGGATTTGACTTTGGCATCATGACATGGGTCATGTTACCGAAGCGGAGTGGGGTGGCGGTGACAGTGCGTCTTTTCGCGCTGGCGTGGCGGGCTCAGCAGCGGCGTGGAGAGCGCTGTGCTGACATGGCGCGGACCATTGAAGTGGTAAGACGTGGACGAATGGCGCATCATGAAGTGCAGAAGACGTGGCTTTGTGCACTTCCGAAAGTGCACAAAGCCTTTCTCGAATACTAATATTTTGCTATAATATCTGGGTATGCCACCTAGACATGTCATGCCGAAGCTATCGTGGTGATAGGGCAGAGGGCGGTGACAAGTGGCAGGTGATAGGTTGTGGTGGGTGTTGAACCACTCAATATTTTACTTTTATATTTTGATGATAATTAAATTTATGATTAATTAAATATTATTAAATATATTTAATATTATGTTTTCCTAATAAATATAAATTTATGATATTTTTGCAATAAAAATTATGATTAATTTAATATTATATTTTTCTAATAAATATAAATTTATGTAATTATCGCTGTATGTTTTACGTTAAAAAGCTAAATCGATTTCTATCTAATATACATCGATTTCAGTTCACAAAATACCACATTGATTTACTTAAAAATATGGATTTCATTGCAACATCGATTTGCTTGAAAACATAGATTTGTCTCTCACATCGATTTGATAAGTGAAATATCAATTTGCCTATCACATCGATTTGATAAGTGAAACATCGATTTGCCTCTCACATCGATTCGATAAGTGAAACATCGATTTGATAAGTGAAACATGGATTTACTCTATCATACACATCGATTTGCTTCTCAGATCGTTGGATCATCTTGAATGATCAGAGAACCTCTCTCTGATATCACTTGTTAGATCAAGCCCCTACCGTTGCACCAAAAGCTCGAGTTGGTAGTGAAGGCGGACCATATTTTCTTAAGGTGGTCCAAAGCCCCACATCAACGTTGTGGTCGGCCTGAGAGGCTTCGCACAGGGCGGTTAGTTCTTGCGGCGGGATGGGTTGTCAGACCCGATGCCACTACACACACCCGATCTCGGGCCAACATGTAGTAACAACGATTCCCTAAGGGAGTCGATGGCAATTAACCAACAGTGGGGACGGTAGTCGACGATCGGCAGCAGCAGACCAACTATTGTATATCTATTTGTCACTATTAGATAATTATTTATTATTCTTATGTAATTATTTGTCATGATATATCGTTATTTGTCATCACTAGATAGCTATTTTTGTCACAATTTGATAATTATTTGTCACCGATATATTGCTATTTGTCACCGATGGATAGTTATTGTCACCATTTCATAGTTATTTATCACCGATAGATAATTATTGTCACAATTTCATAGTTATTTGTCACGAATAGATAGTTATTTGTCACTGATAGATATCTATTTGTCATAGATAGATAGCTCGTCACCAGTAAAATAACTATTTGATATCAATACATAGTTATTTATCACCACTATATATTTATTTGTCATGGATAGATAGTTCTTTACCCATAAAATAATTATTTGTTATCAATATATAGTTATTTGTCACCACTAGATATTTATTTGTCACAGATAGATAGCCCATCACCAGTAATGTAGTTATTTGTCTAGATAGATATTTTCATGGGTAAATAGCTATTTGTCACTGATGGTTATCAATCACCAGTCGCCACCAGTGGCCGCCACCACGACGATTGTTGTCGTTGCTGCTTGCTGTCGGCCACTGCCATCGTCGTCGCCCATCGGCCACTGCCGACCGCCGCCGCCGCTCACCACCGCTCGCCCACCACCTGTTGCCCGCCGCCTTGTCGCCACCATGGTCCTCGCGTGACATGTTTGGGTGGCATGAACATTCCAACAAGGTTAGTGTCCGGGGCGTTAGATACTAATCATTTCTCTAGTATGATATGACCCTACCCCTCACATTTATTACCCAATGTCATTGTATATTTATTGATGTCTGATAAGCTGAATTACCCTTATTAAGGTATTCTTAAGGTTAGTCATTTTTTCACTTTGTTAACATAGACTAACAAAGGGATATGAGAGTTAAGGTGACATATGATGGGATAAGATTGAGGTTAACTTGTACGGCTCAAGGGGGGTGGGGCGACTTGTTATTCATAGTTAACCTGAAAATTAATATTTTTTCTTAAATTTCATAAAGTCAATAGTTGTTTTTTTTATGTAACTGATGTGATAGGATTTATCTAAGATGTATATTATTTCCAAATTTTCAAAATGAGATAGGTTAATTACTGGGTTAACCAATACCATCTTACTTTAATCTTGGAGTAGTTATCCCATTTTTAAAGCGGTCTTAATTGTTCTCTTTGTCAATTATAATTGTCACTATTTTCGATTGTGGCAACCCATTTTCAACAAAAACTCAATCACAATCATGTTACATCATATTAACTATCCTACCGTCTAAATAGTATGTATTAATTTAATTTATTGGTTGAAAATAAGTGTATACTCCCCTTTCTCAATATTAATAATCAATTCAAGATCATGCCCGGGAAAAGTAAATGCAAGTCAAATAAACTCTTTCAAAAGTCGAATCTCTTTGTTATAAGTTAGGATAGGGTGCTTAATTAACCTACTGAATATTTTTTCTATATAAAATAATACTTGTTGCTCCCCATTTTTTAGGTGTGTTTCCTTACACTCAAATATTTATTTAGTGCAACGTGTTTTTGGAAGTTGCCTCTCTAACAAGGTTCGTTGTATCGTTTGGATCGATCGTATCGCATTTTTCGTGGTACGATACGATACCGTACCGTATCGTACCACTGAGATACAGTGGGAAAAAGTTTGTTTGGTTTTTTCTTTTTCTTTTTTAATTTTGTGTCTTGATGAATATTTAAAATGAACAAACTTCAAAAGAAGACTCCCCATCCAAACTCAAGATAAATTATACATCTCTTCTCATACATGAACTCCCTCTCTAACTCGAGATTGTATTCTCTCTCTCTCTTAAACACATCTTAGGACTCTATAGGATAGTAAAAGGCTACCACCACGTGAAGAGACCTCTGGAGGCTTTGCTCACCAAGCTCCATTGCCCCAAAGCCAAATGAGAAGTCATTCTCAACGTTGCATATTTTCTCTTTCCCATTTCTCTCTCATATATATCTTCATAACCATCAGGGATATCACATCTTTTACAACCTGAAAATCAACCGATATGCTCACAATGTCTTCATCAAAGTTGTTCTACTCTTCTTCAACTTCTTCCTTGAAGTGGAATCACCTCAATTAATGGTATGTGCCCAAAGTTATAACAATTTATTCTTCACATTATCTCTCATATGATCATAATTTATATATACATGATTATCATGACTTCCACATCTCAAACGATGACATATCTCTCCGAGGCTTTTTCATAAAAGTTATTCCCCACGACTTCTTATACGAGCTTCAACTAGAATCATATCAAAAGTCTGTGCTTAAAGATACATAGGATTATTATTGACATTCTCTCTCATATCGCGATCCAGACTAGCAGTGAATGCGGCCTCTCTACAGCCTGAATGATCTTTAGGCTCTTAATAAAAGTTGTTCATGATATGATCAATGTATTCTGTTAGATCAACATCAAGAATCTTAAAAAAAAAAAAAATGTAACGTCTTCAAATTTATAATAATATTAATATGACACTAAGAAATTAAAAAGAGATAGTAAATTATACATAATATGATCACTTATATAAAACATAATTATTTTTAATTTTACAATATTTTTATATTATTAATATAATTTTGGTATTATATTTGATTGTGTGCACTTCAATGGGACGACATTCGGTTCTAAAAATAAAATCAAATATGAAGTCATCATAATTACTAAAAAAATATATTGATTCTAAAAATATAAAATATCAAGAATTATTGATGTATAGATGTTGAGATTAAGTCGATCTAATAATTTTTGGGAATTTTTTACTTGACAAAAAATTAATTAAAATTAACTATGATTACTATAATTTGTATAATCTGTTAATTAGTTTATGTTTGAAATTTCATCTCTCAATTAGACACCATTTAGACCCCTTAAGTGCAAACATGGCTTGCCGCGGTATGACGAATCATTTGTGCACTTCAACGAGATGACATTTGGTTCCGAAATAAAGTTAAATCTAAAGTCACCATAATTATTAGAAAATGTAATGATTCTAAAAATATATATATCAAGTGTTATGATGTATAGATATTGAGATTAAATCGATCTAATGATTTTTAGATAATTTTTACTTGACGAAAAAATTAAAATAAAGTTACTATAATTTGTATAATATTTTTAGTAGTATGTTTACAATTTCCATCTCAATTAAATATCATTTAGACCCCTTAAGTGCACACATAATTTGCCGCAGTACGATGAACCATCTGTGCGTTTTAACGGGACGATATTTGGTTCCGAAAATAAATCAAATCTGAAGTCATCATAATTATAAGAAAAATATACTGATTATAAAAATATAAAATATCAAGAATTATTGATGTATAGATGTTGAGATTAAGTCGATCTAATAATTTTGGGATAATTTTTACTTGACAAAAATTAATTTAAAATTAAACTATGATTACTATAATTTGTATAATCTGTTAATTAGTTTATGTTTGAAATTTCATCTCAATTAGACACCATTTAGACCCCTTAAGTGCAAACATGGCTTGCCGCGGTATGACGAATCATTTGTGCACTTCAACGAGATGACATTTGGTTCCGAAATAAAGTTAAATCTAAAGTCACCATAATTATTAGAAAAATGTAATGATTCTAAAAATATATATATCAAGTGTTATTGATGTATAGATATTGAGATTAAATCGATCTAATGATTTTTAAGATAATTTTTACTTGACGAAAAAATTAAAATAAAGTTACTATAATTTGTATAATATTTTAATTAGTGTATGTTTACAATTTCATCTCAATTAAATATCATTTAGACCCCTTAAGTGCACACATAATTTGCCGCAGTACGATGAACCATCTGTGCGTTTTAACGGGACGATATTTGGTTCCGAAAATAAAATCAAATCTGAAGTCATCATAATTATAAGAAAAATATACTGATTATAAAAATATAAATATCATGAGTTATTGATGTATAGATGTTGAGATTAAGTCGATTTAATAATTTTTTAGATAATTTTTACTTGACAAAAAATTATTTAAAAATTATATTAAAATTATTATAATTTGTATCATCTTTTAATTAGTTTATGTTTGAAATTTTATCTCAGTTAGACATCATTTAGACCCCTAAAATACACCGAATACGAGAGAGGAATGAAAAAATGAAAACAATTTACGGACATGACTGTACCAGTCCGTGGCGTGCCGGTGCGGCACGCCCGACTCTCCAATGGGATGACCCGACCATACTTGAGCTCTCAAGAGCCCAACCACGGTACGGTTCACACGTACCGTGACGATTTATCGCGGCGAGCTATACTCTCAAATGACAGAAAAAAGAAAGAGTGTGTATAGTTCGGTCGGTATGGTTTAACTTATTTGTTTACATAAATCGAGATCAACTCGATAAAATGGTTAAATTGAATCAGACTGAATCGGTTTGAAGTGAATAATAAAAAAAAACATGCTGTTTAATAGTGAGTCTGAATTTTGAAGTAAATATCTACTATAGATGGTCAAATCAGACCGAAATAGAAAAATTATGCAGTTTAATAGTGAATCTAAATTTAAACTCAAAACCTATCATTAGAAGTGAAGTGCCTAAATCAATTGTGCTAAGAATTCATTGTAATAATATATTATTAATTAATTATTACATAATTGATTCATTTGATTTCACATTGAGAAATCGAACTGAATTGAGGATCTCCCAAATTGAACCAACCGCTGGATCCGATCAGTTCCGTTCAATTTTTCAAGTTGGATTAAACTATGCACAGTCCTAGAAAATGATAATGAAGTGCCAACCGGAAAATTACACCCCCAAATATTCATTTGATCATCTCGCTGATTGGATCAATACACCTAGAAAAAAGTAACATTTTGCACCAGAAAAAAAATGTATGACAATATTGATGAATACTTATGGTTTTACATTATCACCTAAAGAAATATTTATTGACATCCAAAACAATATTATTAGTAGAAAAATTAATAAGATTTCTATATATTTCAACTAATAAATTTGTTCTAAGTACAATTCACATCATCTTCATTACTCTTCTTTGAAAACGATAAATATTTTTCTATTTCGACTCCCGGGGGGTTTACTTGGTTTGCACTCAATCCTCAAGGGGTGTAGGCCCGGGATTTTCCCGGTCAAGTGGAGTGAGGGCGATACGGGTATACGGAAATTAGGGGCTGCCAGGTTCTGACCCTGGGGCCCACGAACACCAATTCCTGAGCCCACTAAGCCACACGGGGCGATGTTTCCTCGTTATCAAAAAAAAATAAATATTTTTCTATCACCAATGTCCTGATATCTATTATATTTATTTATACGCGCACTAATTTCCATTCTCAAATCCGATTCTCCGAACCAATGGAATTATCGAGTCCTTCAGAATATGACTTCTGACGTCAGCACTTAAAAAAAAAATTCTTCCTCTCGGACCCGAGGTAATGGTGGGCGCTGATTGGGCGGTGACGTCCCAGCCGCCCCACGCGTCCGTGACTTTTTCCTTTTTCTTCAAAGTCCCCAGGTCCGTTCACTGTCGCATTTGCTTTTGCTTTGCGAGGGGGATGAGAACGTGGTGGGGAGGAAAGAAAAGGAGGTGGTGCGTGACGTGAGTCGTGACGGGGCTCAATTCCAGTTTTCTTTCTTTCCCTTCTTTCCATTGTTGGGTTTCATCTGTCGCGGGATTATTAAAATTTTCTTTAATATTTTATAAAAAAAGTAATTAAAAACCTCTATCAATTTTTAAACTCATTTTTTATAGCCCTTCACCCCACTATAATACAGTTATCCTCTCTATTATAGTACACGTTAAATCTTATTATAATAAATACTCTTTTTATTACAAATAAGAATTTTTTTATTAATTTTTTACTATTTCCTATACTTTTTGTCGTGAATATTAGTTATTTTCCTTCTTAAACTACTTCTAACGTTGAGAACCACCCGCCGTTTGCAATTTGATCTTGACGTGTTTTTTTTTTGGGGGGGACAATTTCAGTGTTTTATCGCTATCTGTGTTCGCTTTTTTGCATTGAAATATGTTTTGAATGAATTTAACATGATGCGATCATGGATTCTTTATTATAGATAGCATAACTATAAATTTGATATATGTAAACGTTGCAATTAATATTTAAGACATTTCATATATATATTAACGATTTAAGTTTAAAATCTTCGTCTTCACGTTGCTTAGGGAAGGGAGCCTTCATAGACATAAGTCACATAACCGTGTATCCTCATCTCCATGTTTAAAAATAAGAATTAAATTTTTTTGGCGTTTTTCACCATAATTATTATAAAAATGATCTTACGACCAATATTTCTTATGTTCGGCCTCTTGCTCTCCATTCCATCCCCCTCCTTTCTTTCAACCGCATGTGCTCTCACATTTTGCAACCCTCTCACATAGACATTTGTTTGACCCTTTCATTGTGAGGATATTGGAGAAAGCATAATTTGAGGTGATATATATGTTTTTAGGTAATTAATTAAAAATTTCAAACTATAATAAAATGATTTTTATTGTAATAAAATTTAACATATACTGTAATAAAAGATAATATTTACTGTAATGAATGATAGATCTGTTAAAGATTAAAAAATAAGTTAAACATCTAATAAAAACTCTTAATTAATTTATCTTATATTTTTAAAGTTAGATAACTCAGTGGGCTCTCTCCCACCATTTTTTTTTTATAACAAAAAATTTCGTCCCGTGTGATTTTGTGGGCTCAGGGATTGGTGTTAGTGAACTCTAAGATCAGGATTTGACAGTTTCTATTTTCGTGTATCCGTATTACTCTTATCACATTTGACCGGAAAAATCTTGAATCTATACACATCGAGAATTATATGTAAATCAGATAAGCCCCCTTCAAAAATCAAATTTAGAACCTCCTACTTTTAAGCAAAAGTTCTAACCGATCGAGTCAACCGGGCTCTCTCCCACCATCTTGCAAACTTAGAAATTGGGTAAAGATGGACAACATTGGATCTGGGGGTAAAGGTGTTGTGAGTCTTGTGAGTGAGAGCCATATATTTGGGTAAAAATGGCAAGGAGTGGTGAAAGGATGTAAAGTTTTTTTTGAAGGACTTGTGGCCCGCCTATAATTGTTTGCCTTTTACACGTCCAAATATAAATGAGTAGATCTCATGCCCCCCCCCCCCCCCCGTAGACAATCTATTTTTTATTAAAAACATAGCTTACCACCATGTGGTCAATACATGCAACACCCCTTTCCATAGTCCCATACAACTTATAAGTTGGACACGGTCATGGACATATTTGGATGCATAGAGTTAGGGTATTGATCGGTTTAGTTCGATCCGAGTTGACCATTTTTAATCACCCCAATTGAAATGAATCAAAGTGCCAAATCGAAATGGAGTTTAGTTCGGTTCAAATTGTTTTTAATATTTTAATTAAAATATTAATATTTATATATAAAAATAAGACTAATTTAAAAATATGTATACTTATTTATTTAGTTTTTTATATTCATAATATGTAAAATATATAAAAATTACGATAATTATATTAAAAATCAAATTATACTGTTCAATTGAACTGAACCGAATTTCTATTCAAATTGAATTGAATCAACCAATTCAATTCAGTCTAGTTTGACTTTTCGATTTTGACCGAATTATGTTTAACCCTACACAGAGCTAGACGATCCGATACTTTTTCTCCATCGGAATTGATAATTAATTCAAATTGTTTATATGTTTTTTTGTATGTGATACCTGATGCTATCATTAGTTACATGTTTTTTAGTATAGTATGGAATTTTTTCAAAAGTAGGATAGGGTGCCACAGCTCACAGTTATTTCCTTTCCACAATCCAACACCCCAGTTAGGCCATCTCATAAGACAACTTATTTTTATCCGTATGAAAGGCAAACCATCGTCATCACCAAGTGAATTATATTATATATATATATATATATATATATATATATATATTAGTATGGAGAGGTTTTCATAGATAAATTATTTATTTGCAACGAATATATAGTTTTTTGACTTTTTATTAGAACATATTTGAATTCGCGATTCTGCGTATGTAATCAAGGTTCGCCGTACCGTTCGGATCGATCGTACCGCATTCTCCGTGGGAAGGTACGTACCGTACTGTACCGTTGAGGTACGGTAGAAAAATGACTTGTTTGATTTATTTTTTAAAATTTTGTGATTTGGTTAATATTTAAAATGAGCAAACTTTAAAAGAAGACTCTCCATCCAAATTCAAGATAAACTTTCCATCTTTTCTCATATATGTACCCTTTCGCTCTCCCCTTTCTCTCTCATATCCTCCAGAACTATCAGGGATATCACGCCTTCTAGAGTCTAAAAAGGGGCTTATACGCTCATTAGATCTTCATCAAAGTTGTTTTATTCTTTTTCAGCTTCATCTTCAAAGTGGAATCACCTCAATTGGTGGTCTACATTCAAAGTTATAGTAGATTATTCTTCACATTCTCTCTTATATTATGATTTACATATAGATAATTATCATACCTTCCACATCTCAAATGAGGGTATATCTCTTCGAAACTTCTTCATGAAAGATGTTCCACATGACTTTTTCTATGAGTTCTAATTAAAATCACATCAAATGAATATCTGTGCTTAAAGATACAGTAGATTATTCTTGACATTCTCTCTCATATCGTGATCCAAAAACTAGCAATGAGTGTGACTCTCTACAACTTGAATGAGGGTGATATAATCTTTGGATTCTTCATGAAGTTATTTATGATATGACCAATGTATTCCATTAGATCAACACTAAGAATTCGAAAACAGAAACAAACTGTAACGTCTTAAAATGTATAATAAATATTAATATGACACTAAAAAATTAAAATAGATAGCAAATTAGACGTAAAATATTATCACTTATATAAAATATAATTATCTTAATTTTAAAATTTTTTATATTATTAATATAATTCTGATACTATCTTCGATTATGTGTACTTCAACAGGATGACATTCGGTTCCAAATATAAAGTCAAACTTGAAGTCATCATAATTACTATAAAAATATACTGATTTTAAAAATATAAAATATCAAAAATTATTGATGCATAACTGTTGAGATTAAGTCGACATAATGATTTTTGACATAATTTTTAATTGATAAAAATTAGTTTTAAAAATTAAACTATAATTACTATAATTTGTATCATCTCTTAATTAGTTTATGTTTGAAATTTCATCTCAATTAGACATCATTTAGACCTCTTAAGTGCACACAAGATTTATCACAGTACAACGAACTCTCTGTGCACTTCAACGGAACGATATTGGTTTCGAAAATAAAGTCAAATCTGAAGTCATCATAATTACTAAAAAATATATTAATTCTAAAAATATAAATGTCATGAGTTTTTGATGCATAGATGTTGAGATTAAGTCGACCTAATGATTTTTAGATAATTTTTACTTGACAAAAAATTAATTTAAAAAATTAAATTATAATTACTATAATTTGTTCATCTCTTATAGGGTGTTTGGTTACAATTTTTTGTCTCTTTTTTTCTCTAAAATTTAAAAAGAGAGAAGACATACACAAAGAGGTGTTTGGTAAGTAGTTTTTTTTTGTGTAAAATTTTTACACACACACACACACACACACACCACACACACACACACACACACACACACACACACACACCACACACACACCACACACCCACACCACCACACCACACACACACCACACACACACACACACACACACACCACACACACCACCACACACCCACACACACACAACACACACACACCACACCACACACACACACCACAACACAACACACACACACACACACACACCACACACACACACCACACACACCACACACACACACACACACACACACACAACACACACACACACACACACACACCACACACCACACACACACACACACACCACACACCACACACACCACCCACCACACAACACACCAACACCAACACACACACACACACAACCACACACACACAACACACACACACACCACACACACACACACAACACACACACCACACACACACACACACACACACACACACACACAACACACACACACCACACACACACACACCACCACACAACACACACACAACACACACACACACACCACACACACACACACACACACACACACACACCACACACACACACACCACACACACACACACACACACCACACACACACACACACAACACTCTCTTCTCTCTCTCTCTCTCTCTCCTCTCTCTCTCTCGCTCTCAAGCCCCCCCCAGCCTCGGCGGCCCCCTGCCGCCCACCCCTCCCTACTCCGGCGGCCCCCAACCCCCCCCCCCCCCCACACCCAACCCCGGCGGCCCCCCCTGTCCCCAGCCCCGCCTGCCGCCCCCCCAGCCCCGGCGGCCCCCTGCCGCCCCAACAGCCCGCCCCCCTGCGGGCGCTCCTCCCCCCTCCCTCCCACCAGCCTCCCTCGCCCTCCTCCTCCCCCCTCCCTCGCCCTCGGCCGCCCAGCGCCCCTCCCCACCGGCGCCGTCCCCTCCCTCCGCCCCCAGCCCCTACACCCTCCCCCTCCCTCGCCGAGGCCTTTGACGCCCTCCCCTGCGCCTCCCCCTCATCCCCCCACCGCCCCCCCCACCGACCCCCCAGCGCCCTCCCGCCGGCGCCGTACCTGCCCCCTGCGGGCGCTCCTCCCCCCTCCCTCCCACCCGCCTCCCTCGTCCTCCTCCTCCCCCTCCCTCGCCCTCGGCCCCCCAGCGCCCCTCCCCACCGGCGCCGTCCCCTCCCTCGCCCCCAGCCCCCACGCCCTCTTCCTCCCTCGCCGAGGCCCTTCGGCGCCCTCCCCTGCGCCTCCCCTCGTCCCCTCCCCCCCGCTCGGCGCTCCTCCTCCTCTCCCCCTGCGCTGCGGGGGCCCCCCCTCCCTCACCGCGTCGACGCCCACTCCTCCTCCTCTCCCCCACCGGCTAATCCCCCCCTCCCTCCCCATACTGTTTTCTGCACCAAATGCATTGGACTTGTTTTTTTTTTTTAATTTAAAATTTGTGTTAAAACAGACACATCATTAAATTTGAGGGAGAAATAGCTTTTTTTAAAACTTGTTTCCAAACACCCCATTAATTAGTTTATGTTTGAAATTTCATCTCAATTAGACATCATTTAAACATCTTAAGTGCACACAGGATTGTCGCGGTACAGCGAACCCTCTGTGCATTTCAACGGAACGATATTTTGTTTCGTAAATAAAGTCAAATCTGAAGTCATCATAATTACTAGAAAAATATATTGATTTTAAAAATATAAATATCATGAGTTATTGATGCATAAATGTTGAGATTAAGTCGACCTCATGATTTTTGGAAAAAAATTTACTTGACAAAAATTAATTTAAAAATTAAACTAAAATTATTATAATTTGTATCATCTATTAATTAGCTTATGTTTAAAATTTCATCTCAATTAGATATCATTAGATCCCTTAGATGTTGAGATTAAGTTGATCTAATAATTTTTGAAATAATTTTTACTTGACAAAAATTAATTAAAAAAATTAAACTAAAATTATTATAATTTGTAACATCTCTTAATTATTTATGTTTAAATTTTATCTCAATTGGACACTATTTAGATCACTTAAGTACACCAAATATGAGAGAGATATGAAAAAAAAAATTAACAAATCGGACCGATCCGTACCGGATCAAATCGCGGCACACCCGGGTCACCCCAATGGAGTGACCCGACCCCAATGGGGTGACCCGACAGTATCTGAACTTGCAAAAACCCAGGCACGGTACGGGTCGGGCGTATCGCCGCGGTATGCTGCGGTACGTCGCGGTACGTCCAACCCTAATGTAATATGTATATTTGCACGATGCGATTTTGTAAAAAGACCCTATACTTTTAACTTCACCCAATGGTCCTAATCTACTCGTATACCCTGAAAACTCTTAAAAATAAACGTAAACGCCCTTTAACTCCATAGTAACGTTGAAATATAGCTTGTATATTTACGGAATATAATTAAGAAAAAAAACTATATTTTATAAGATTTTCGAGTATACAGTGGATAGGATAAAGAGAGGGATATAAAGATTATATAGCAGATTTTAGGTGCATAATGATATTAAACCATCTTCATTCTTTCTATATATGAAAATAATATAAAATTTATTTTGTGTTTTTTTTTGTTCACATTAATAATGTATAAGACATAGTTGGACTTATCGCGCTACTCGATTGTATTAGGTTTTTGTTGGCACAACATAATTACGAGAGTGTATTATTATTGTACCACACTGATACAGTACCCCAAATCCTTAAAAAAAAATTATTATTCATATATATAAATGCCGAGCCGTGTTGAAGATAGGGGTGTTCACAATTTGGTCCAACTCAAAAAATCGAATTGAACCACCGGTTTACTTCAGTTCGGGTTAGACATCTAACTGGTTCGGTTCGATCCCACATTGTGGAACCGAAATGAATCGAATATATATATATATATATATATATATATATATATAATATATATATATATATATATATATATATAGAATATGTATATATTTACCCAAATATTAAGTAGGTCGGTTGGCTATCGCAACGCCGCAGTCATCTACGGTGGGAGGAGTTCGATACCTCCCTCCGCCAACAGATTGGTTGTCAAAAGCATGTGCCAAAAGTAAGATTTTTTTGTTCAAAATGTGCCAAACTAGGATTCGAACCTTAAACCAAGCCAAGCATGCGGTTGTGTAACATGTGGTATTAGATTTCAATTTAAACCGAACCGGTTCCGTTCGATTCGGTTTGAATAATATTTCGATTTGATATTAGTTTATCCAAAAAATAAGATGAATCGAATCGAATCAAACTATATCTACCCCTAGTCGAAGATTGATGCGTCCTTCTCATGATATGATCCTACTTGTGCGGCACAACCGACTATGTTACAAGATCCACAATCCATAGTTAAACATAATAGATTGACACACTCCAATTCATACCATATCGCCAACCATGCCTTTCTACAATTGCTTTCAGATCTTCGTGTGTATAAATGCAGAAATGTAAATGCAGTTTTTTTAAACTTATTATTTAAGTTTTTAAATTTATTTGCAATAAAAACCTTATACGTCTAATATTTGTAGATAAGCTTTGTTGGAGTCTATTTACATTAAGGAAAACCCGTTTCTTTTTTTAGCACGCCCGATCCCTCCAAAACGTTCTCTTCTTCGTTTCCCCTTCTTCCCCTAAACCCTTCCCGGCATCGTCGCTGGATTTCGGGCGCCCGTCCACTGCCCGCTGTCGCCCTGGCGAAAGGCTGCCTCGGTGAAGGGAGGCGCACTGCTGTTTCCGCTGCCGCCAGGATTTGGTTCCCCGCCTGTTCCCCCTGAGGCCACCGGCTAGGCGCCATCAGTGCCCGTCTCACCGGCTTCCCCGACTTTGCCTCTCCAAGGCGGCGTCTTTGTTTGGCTTCTCCGCGTTTTCTTTAGTGGCTGCTACCTTTACCTAAGAAGGAAAGGATGATGTACGGCGAGCCGTCGCAGACTCAGCAGATGGGGGATTTCCACCGTGGTCCGCCGCCACCGCCTATAAGGCAGTCCTCTGCTTCCTCGAGTAATATCAACCCTGACTTCCCCAACCCAAGGGCCGGCGCATACGAAGGTAACTGCATACGTTAGCAAAGTTCACAGAGTAGAAGGATTTATCTCCCTTATTTCTCAAGGTTTTCATGATAGATTGGCGAGCCTACGAGATGTTTGTTGAATTGCTAAATTCCACTTTTTGCAGCAGACTTTTCTTCTTTTGTGGATAATGTCCTGGATGCTGTTAGCATAAGTGATGCTCAAAATTTTGCAAAAGTAGGGGATTTTTTTCATTATGGGGTGGTATGAACTTGTTGGGTGCCTAAAGTTGGAAAGGGAGGAAGGTTGATGGCTGTATGTTTGTTACTAGGCTGGTATGAAGATTACCAGCTAAAGATATGTGAGCCATGCTCTGGGCCTTTTGGCCTTCTTTCTGGTCAAATGCTTTCCTAGTCAGTATTTGGACTCTTTAAAGTGCAAAAGGCGTATGCTGATCGTAGAGGAGTGGGGCACTTGAGGAGCAGGTCTTTCTGGAGCGAAAGACCAACATTTGCATATCTGGTTGCTGGGTGGTGTCGCCAGCCAGGTGATCCAAACATTCTCTAGGTACTACTCTGCCACTAAACGGATAGCGTTTAGGGGGTGACTGGCCTAGTCTCAGCAGAATTCTTAGTAAACTAAGCTCTCAGTAGTGATGAGAGAGGTCTATGGATGGATGTGGTGAAGCAGGAGTTCCATAGAGGTTCTAGCACTGTGGAATTTAGGTATAAAGAGATGGGCTTTCACGGGTCACTGTCCTAGCGTCGCCAAAGTTGTTAGTAAACTTAGCACTCAGCATTGATGAGAGAGGTCTATGGATGGATGCAATCAAACATGAGGACTATAAAGGTTCTAGCACTTTGGAATTTATCACCCGTGGTAGTGAGCAACTTCTCCTCTGTGCAGAGAGACATACTATGGGCTGATAATGTGAGTCAGATGGGATGGTAGCCGCAAATCTTCAATCAAGTCCAAATACAAATTTCTACAAAGTGGGTGGACCTATTTTGCTTTGTTTTGCCAGATGCTTTTTGTAGGTGAAACTCCTTGTCTGGATGGTTGCATGTGGTATGGTGCCCTCTCGTGACTTGTGAATGGTTAAACAGTTTATGGAAGACATAAGCAATTTTGGGGGCTGTGCAAAGAGGAAGGAGAATCTCTTCATCACTTCACTTATTCACCAGCCCTTCATCAAGAGATACTGTTTTTCATTCTATCAGTCAATGTGCTTGTGATCCGCAACCCCCCTCCCCCCAAACACCAAACACACACCAAAAGCGAAATAAAGATAAGTTAGAAAGGATGTGCCCCTCAGCTGTGTTAAGCTCCATCTAACTACGAGTAAAGGTCAGTTAGTTACTGTTGGACACGGAAAAATATATAACATTATAATTTTTTTTTCTATGCCTCATGAGAGAGGAAATTTATATGTTTGCACATGCAGGGTTATGTGAATAGCCAGTGCAGTTTTCCGTGCGTTTATAAGTATATCAGACGAATAGGGTTTGAGGACCGCAGTCAATGTTAAATTATATCAGTGTAAAATCCGAACACCCTTGATTGATTGTCCGAGAGGTCTTAAGATATTTTAGATGAGGTTCTGATGCTAGAGCAAACTTGTTTGCATTGGCTCACTATAGGTCGTTAGTCATCACCAAGGAGTTAATGGGTTAGGATTCCGTCATAGGCCATGTTGGATTGGACAGGAACTCTCTAATCCGGAGAATGTAGACATAGGCAAGAACCATATGTCTGTAGGGAGGAATTATGAAGGCTTTTGGGCTCCATGGCTATTCTGGTAATTTCTGCCAGACCAAGGGACTTGATACAAGTTCTAGGTTGGCAAGGGGTTTGAGGCAATCCCTGACTTCCATGGGCTCTGAGGCTCTTTCCGGAAATTGGAGGTCATTTAATCATGTTTAGGATTACAGGGGTATAATGGTAATTTGACCAGGTCAAAGAGACTTGGTATAAGTTTTGGGCTGACAATAAGTTTTGGAGTGATTCCTAATGTTCGGAAGCTCTGAGGCAATTTTTTGGAAGGTTTGTAAATGGTTTAGACATGTAATGAACATGTTTTTAGTGGTAGGGGCTTATATATAATTTGCCACATGACCACAAAATAGATGGATGGAAATGAAAATATTCTATTTCATTCATCATTGGTGTGAGTACAAGTGGTGGTCAACATGTTGTTGACTGTACAAAGTGGGTTCTGCACTGATATGAAATACCAAGGACATAGCCACAATAAAACTAATTGTAGGGTATAACTGCAATTCACAGGACTTAAGCATTCCCTATCTAGGAGGAGGGGCGTTTTCATAACTTCTAAGAGTCGCACATTGCCACCGTCCAAGTGACACACGGACGTTGCATGGCATGATGCATCGTTCAATCCGAGGGCATAAGTGCAAAAGCCCATGGGTATATGCATAATTTCGTATACCTCGTGGGCTTGCACAACAGGCGCACGAACATAGAGCACAAACGAGCATGAACAAGCACGAACTTGGCATAAAGTCTTCTCTTCCCTAGAGCAATTCCTCGGGTGGGGTATTTATAGAATTCCTCAGGCCCACTGAACGGGGTTTTGGCCCCATGGGGCATCAAAAAATGGGGTTTCAGCCCTGGTAGACAACCCAAAATGGGAGTTTTGGCCCCAGTGGGACCCTAAAAATGGGGTTTCAACCTCGGTGGGCCCACCAGGGCAGAACTGGCCTCGTTGGGGCCCAGTCAACCCTGTTGGACCCTAGTGGGGTTGGCTGCCCTCTCCTCCGCCCCTACGGGGGCCAACCTGGCCCCGCTGAGCCCCCAACCATGGATGACAAAATTGGCCAAATCATTAGATCGGAATTTGTTGATTCGAGCTGGAATCGGCGGGTGTTGATATGATTTTTTTTTTGAGGGGGGAGGGGAATGTCGACCCCCCACGATTTTACGTAGAATCAGGGTGGGTCGAGTGGCCTTAGACCCATGGTTTGGCGGATCGAATCGGATCGGCCCGATTCTCTCGAATCGGGGCGAATCATGGAAAACCCGATTCTCGATTCCATCAATTCGGTTCGATTCGCCCCATATATATAATATTATTATATCATGGGTATAATATATATTATACATTATAAATATCATATATATGATATATTATATATATAATATATATTATACCCATGAGAATCGATTCAATTCGGATCAATTCGGGGGGAATCGAATCGGATCAAGAAAAATCCGATTCGCCTCCTGATTCCGATCCGGCAAACCTTGCTCAGACCTAATGTAGAACCATATATATATTTATTTACCTGAACATCATTTACGTAAATGTTAGTATTTGTAATTTCATTTACTTAAGATATTACATGTAAATAAGGAAGTATCCCCCATTTGAATCTAATAAAAATATCAAAAAAATTATATCTCTTACCAATAAAAAGTCAATTTTCTCATCCAAGAAGAAAATCACGATTTTGATGGTTCCATCAAAATAAGGTCTTTCTAATCCCTTGTAATTTGGTCTATCTAAAAATTTCATAATTTAAATAAACTTAATAGAACACTAAAAATTGAAAGTCTGGTGAAAAAAGTCAAATGTGTATATGACTTCTCCAAGAAAGACACTCTCTTATGGACAACAACTAAGTCGTAGCCAGTAGGAGAGTGACTCCCTTGGTGAAGTCACTTGCACGTTTGATTTTTTTCACCGGATTCTAAATTTTTAGTGTTCCATGAGGTTTATTTGAATTATGAAATTTTTAGATATACCAAATTATGAGGGATTAAAAAGACGCTATTTTGATGAAATCATTAAAATCATGATTTTCTTCTTGGATGAAAAAGTTGACTTTTGATTGGCAAGAGATATATTTTTTATTGATATTTTTATTAGATTCAAATGAGTGATACTTCCTTATTTACATGTAATATTTTAAGTAAATGAAACTACAAATATTAACATTTACTTAAATGATGTTCAGATAAATAACCATACCTCGAAGTGATGTTCAAGTAAACTGCAATTTCTCATTAATCCAATTTATTTACATTCAAATGCATGTACATGATAAGAATTGAATTTCATTGTGTTCATATTCAATGAATTTTATATGTGTTTTTCAAAATTTTCCTGATTTTCCCTCCGATTTTCCTTGATTTTTTTCACATTTTCTCTTTTTTTAATATGTCCAATCCAGATCGGCCAGATTCTCTGAGAATCGGCCAGATCCCCCGATCTGATCTGACTTGGATCGGGATCGGCGGGGTCCCGATTTAGTACCTCGATCCGATCCCACCATCCATGTCCCCAACGGGGTGAACCCGCACCTCATGGGGTGCCGGTCAACCCAGCAGGGGTGACCAGCGGGGTTGACCGCACCCATGGTATGCAATCTCGCGAGATCTCGCGAGAATATCGGTCTCGGCCCGTTCCCGAGAAACGAGAAGGCCGAGATGAGTCAGGTAGGGTTGTCAGGATCTCTTCAGGCAGGGTTGTCAGGATCCCTTTATTTACCTGAATATCATTTAAGTAAATGTTATTATTTATAGTTTCATTTACTTAAGATATTACATGTAAATAAGGAAGTACCCCCCATTTGAATCCAATAAAAATATCAAAAAAATCATATCTCTTACCAATAAAAAGTCAACTCTCCCATCGAAGAAGAAAATCGTGATTTTGGTGATTTTAGCGAAATGCTAACTTTCTAATCTCTCATAATTTAGTCTATTTAAAAATTTGATAATTCAAATAAACCACATGGAACATTAAAAATTCAAAGTCCGGTAAAAAAAGTCAAACAACACTTAGTCTGTTTGAGATCTCTTAAGATTTGGTCAAACATAAACTATCATCACCCAAACTCATGAGAATTCACTTCCTAGTTTCTTTATTTATTTACATGTGTTATATTAAATATATATATAATAATCTTATGCGAATCAGATCGAGTCCATACGAATCGGATAGAATCAAGGCGAACCCGATTCGGTCCAAATCGCCGCTCCAGCAAACCATGATGTGAACCTATGTCATCCACAGTTGAGACTTGGGAATGTATGCAATTATCTATGTTCCTTAAGGAATTATCTATGTGAACCTATGTGATCCACACGTTTATGTTATCCTGATCTCCCGAGATCTTACTGAGATCTCTCCGAGATCTCTTCTCTTTGACCCTCCCGAGACGAAGCCGAGATCCGATATGGCAAACCTTGACCGCACCCCTGCTGGACGAGGCCAACCCACTGGGTTCTCAGTGGGGCGAACGAACTGGCCCCCCGGGGCCCTTTCCGGGCCCAAACAGACCCCACAAAGGGCCTGTTGGACCCGGTTGAGCTCTCCAGGTCAGCCTCCCCTCTTCCCTATAAAACCCCCTAGGGGTGCGGTTCCCAAGGAACCATGCAGGGACTTTCAAGGCTGGTCGGGAATTTATTGGGCCTTAGTGACATTTTCACATCACGTAGGGTTGATGAACCTGAAATACGGAGATACTCCACGGGATGACGATGTCAGCCTGACACCATGTTATGTTCGTGCATGAAAATAAATTTTGATGCTTCAACGTAGTCGAGGATAGTACGGCACAAACATACGACATGGAGAGACAACATAAGCTCTATTCGTCGTTTTCCGAACATAGTAACTTTAGTGACATTCACATCACGTAGGGTTGATGAACCTGAATACGGAGATACTCCACGGGATGACGATGTCAGCTTGACACCATGTTATGTTCGTGCATGAAAATAAATTTTGATGCTTCAACGTAGTCGAGGATAGTACGGCACAAACATACGACATGGAGAGACAACATAAGCTCTATGCCGGTAGTTGTTCTCCTCCAAATATGCGTTAACCCGCCGTAATCAAGGCTTACACATCTCGATTAACTCGAGAGAAAAAAAGAGTGCAACAGTTACATGACTGCAGCTAAAGCTGCACGACAAAGTTCTTTACTTCCTGGTGAAGTGTGAACTTAAACATGCAATTGATTTGATATTGTTCTTCAGGAGTTCATGCTATGACAATTTTGGTCTAGAATCATGTTTGTTCTAATCTTTGGACATCCTAAGTGAAATGTCATCTGTGTATGGAACTTGCAGAAAGTTCATATTACTTGGTCATTAATAAACAGTTTGTTAGACAACACTCGACGCAGTTACCTCAAGGTATAGTAGTCCCAAAATCAATACTATAATTAAGCAGTTTTTCATTTTAAAACATCAAGGAGAACCTAAGTTTTGCAATTTTAATGGCATCATGTTGGATGTACACTTGTTAATTAGAAGGTATTTTTTCATGTATCAATTCATGTGTTGGTTCTTTCCTTTGTTCTGAAGAAGCATGTGATTACGTAAATGTCCCCGATTCACTTTGAATTACAGGTTGATGGATTCTTACACTCCCTCATTTTCGATCTGTAGGTCATGGTGACAGTTATGCTGCCAAAAGAATGAGGAAGCTTGTCCAAAGGCGAGCTGTTGACTATACAAGCACTTTTGTCCGATATCTGCAGGTAAACTGTATCTATATTTCCTTTTGCTTCTAGTATTTTTTTTTCTTCTATTTTTGCTTTCAATATTCAGGATAATTTTTTTTGGGAAATGCATTTTGTTTGTGCATCCTAGGCATAGTTGTCAAGGCGCCCGCCTAGGCAGAAAGGCACCAATTTGAAGGCTAGGCAGGGGTCCGCCTTTTGGGGACCCATAAAGGAGTCTAGGCGGGCCAAGGCTAAGTAAATGTTTATATTTATATAGTTTCATTTACTTAAGATATTGCATGTAAATAAGGACTTACCCTCCATTTGAATCCAATAAAAATAATCAGCTATCTCTTACCTAGAAAAAGTCAACTCTTCGATCGAAGAAGAAAATCATGATTTTGATGATTCTATCAAAATGCCGACTTTTTAATCCCTCATAATTTGGTCTAATTCAAATTTTCATAATTCAAATAAATCAAATAAAATACTAAAAATTCAAAGCCTGGTGAAATAAAATCAAATGTATATATGACTTCTCCAAGAGACTCACTCTCTTACTGACAACACTTGGTCTCCTAGAGAAGTCACATATACATTTGACTTTTTAGTAAATTTTCATATATTTTATTCTTATTTTGTATATTAGGAGATATATATTTTATTTATTTTTAATTAGTGGCCTAAGTGCCGCCTAGGCGACACCTAAGCGGACACCTATGCGCCTAAGCGCTTAGGGACCCCACAAACACCTTAGTTCGCCTTGACGCCTTGACAACTATGATCCCTAGGTATTCCTAAGTCTAATTGCTAGCAGAGTTTTGTTAGGTTTACACAGTAGCTATCTCTTTGACCACTGTAAGAAAAAAGTTCACAGCTACTTCATCAAAGTTTTGAACATTTAATCTCTTTACTTCAGAAGGTGGCTAATAGATCATGATCTATCTCATGAGAAGCTGGTGAGAGGATGCAGCACCTTTAGTGTCTACATTGCTAATAATGTAGGTCAATAAGAAGGCTGTGGAGAGTCTGGAGACACCCATGCAGTGGGGAAAGCCAGCGGTGAAATGTTTCACATCAGCTGAGGAGCAAAAAGAAAAGAGGGAATATAGAATCAAAAGGGCATTTGATGGGAATGATAAGGATTTTCAGTTCTTCGAGAGCATGTTAGAGGTTATAAGTGAAATATTCAAGCTGTGATTCCATGGCTGCTAGATCTGATGCTTGTGGTTGAGTGCGTTTGTTCAGTTTGATGGGTTTTTTCTTTCATGTTGTCACGGTTTTAGGTGTCTGAAAAAGAAGTTGGGATGGTGGGTTCCCTTTATTGCATTTGCTTATTCCAGGGTTGTGGAGCAGCATCTCAGTTATGATTTTAGATAAGTTTTGTTTTTCAGGTGTAAATCAGTGTTTCAGGACCTTTTCTTGAGGTTCCTCATCTCCACATTCCAGATATAACCTTTCTTTGATAACTTGTTTGTATGATCCATGTTTCCTCTCTAAAGAGATACCTTGAATTATCTTTTTATTGTGGGACTAAACTGGCCTCCTGATTTTTCCTCTCTTTGGTTGTGCCTTGGGGATTAGTTCCATATTGCTCAACCAGAGGGAGGGTGGGGAGGCATGTTCATTGTTGCTTCTTTTCTTGACGATGGATATACAACCACCTATGACCTTGGATTTGGTGGATCCGCATTGACATTGGGTGACAAGTCTATTATTTTTGCTGGTTGAAAGCTTTGGCTCCCTATAAATGGTTGAGCAGGTGTACCTGGGCAACAAGAATATTGCAGGTTTAGGCAGGCTTGGCTCTTAAAACATTTTTAATTGAAGCAAGGCCAAAAGTACCTGGATGGGCATTAGGGAAGATGTGGTTGTAAGAAGACACAGGTGGTTGATGTTTGATCATACTGTCATAGTGGGCTTTGCACTGGAAAATTGGAAGCCATCATTTATTAAGCTTGCCATTGAGTACGGTCAACCTAATTTGGATGACAAGGCTTTATATCTGACCATCAGTTTTATCAATCTTCCATAGGTTGTGTATCTGACTTTTGACTTTACATGGTCTTGGGCATCTCCTTTCCATGCCAATTGGGTTTTAGTTGCATGCTTTCACACAATGACACTATCAGTCCATGCCATTAGTATTCTCTCCACTATGTACAAACCATTTGCTTCCTCAGTTTCACATACCAGGTCATTGAGCTTCCGTCTTGCTTTGGTCCAATTTGTAGGTTGGTCTGAACATGGAGGGGCTTCAGTTTGTTAATCCCCTATTAGTTGCGTATTGTTGATTTATGACTTTGTATGGTCTTGGGACTCTTCACTCCCTGTCCATGGATTTCATTCACTTATACTTGGCAAACATAGGCAGCCTTATGCATTCGTGGTTGCTAGGAATAAAATACTATGTTCTTTCCTGCATCTCAATCCGAGGAACAAAAAGATATGCATGTGTTGCTCTGATCGCCAAAGCATTTTCTATTTGATTTGATTTGGGTATTATCTCATCTAATGATTTTCAGGGTGTGGATTGTATTTCGGTCTACTTCTTGGCTTTTGGTTGTCCAAGTAGATTTGTACTTACAAGGCTGTTAACTAGTGTTGTTTGATCTTCGTTTACTTGTTTTTAATTTCACGAGCTTAAACTTGCACAACTGAAAATTATTCTTAATTTCCTATAGCCATTAAAGACCAACTATCCTCGTAGGACATTTAATAGGCCCTTTTTCATCTAATAAGATAAGCTAGGTTGGGTACCTACAACGCCTTGTAGAGTATTTGAACAATGCTAGCAAAGTTGTATGACTTTGCGAAATCCTTGAATCTTTCTTTCATGAGGTCTAGTTTCTTTCATCATGTTGCACTGTGTTGCTTAATGATGATTTAACCATTAGGTACTGCGCGATCTCTTGAATTTTCATATTGGTAGTTTGTGGTCTGCCTTTAGTTCTGACTCTACTGGTTTTTGTTCAGAGAAGTCACTGTCCAATGTGTATTATTATGTTTTGCAGGTTCGAATGTGGCAGCGCAATGCAAAGGACCAGACTGTGCTGCAACCTACTCCAGCTGCTGCTTTAGATGTTAGAATACCACCTTTTCCTCCAAGTAAACCGAGTCCTGGAAGTCTGTAAATTTTATGCTTGGGGAGAGCATGGAGTATATAGATACTGTTGTTCATTAAATATCATGCACATGCTGATACTTGTTATAACTTACAACTTTCCTGTATTGTTTCAGATTCGATTTGTCAAGACATCTGGCACATCTCATTTGCACATATAATATTTTCTGTTTGCCTCACTTTCATCGTTCTTGCAGATGTTACCACCATGTGCATATGCTGACAACCCATCCACAAGCTTCACCACAAAATTTGTTCATGCATCTACTAACAAAAATCGATGTCCAATCAATAGAGTTCTGGTATGAATTTTTTGGCATGAACTTATTGCTTTCTTCTTGAAGTAGACTAGATAACTATTGTCAAAGCAAAATGGAACAGTTGCATGACTAAGCACAATATATTTCAGATACGCCAGCAATTCTGGCCTTCTCAATAGATAAATAGGTTGCATTCGTAGTATAGAAACTGCAAAAATGAAGTTGTCAGAGGTTGAGGGATGAGTCATTATTGGCATAAATCTTTATTCATAGGTATGAAGTGATGTTTTGTTCCAAAGAAAGTAGACTGCACCATCGATATATGGAATGATGTTGTGTCATGTATGCCCATAAATGTGGCTGCATGTGCATGTTATGATGTATTTATCTGAATTTATTTATGTATGTATATGTACGCACAGGTGTGCAGAGAGATATAAATTTATGTCTATTTCTGAAATCTATTTGTCTGGAATACGCAATATGCATATCTATGTAGACATATGAATATTCAGGTAACTTAGTTGGCTAGTTAGTTAGTTAGGTAATTTGGTCAGGCCCTTCTCCCTGTCTCTGCTGACTCCCCACCCTTCCTCCTTACAAGGGAGCATAGGATGGTTCTGCTAATGTTCACTGAGTTGAGTTTGGTTCAGTGCAGGCCATACCCAGTTCTGGTTCCTGGACCTCTCGTGGGGATCTGGCTAACACTGGCAAAAAAATGCCAGTTCCGGTTGTTCCCACATGAAAAAGGGAAAACACAAAGGGTAAAGAGTGTTGTGGGGGACTGGAGTGGGGGAAGGTGTGGAGGAGGTAGAAAGAATAACTTATGGATGGATCCGTTCCCTGCATTAGAAGTTGTATGCCATGTGTCAAGTTTCCTACTGTCACTTCAGATGTCAACAGACCATATTTCTTATTCAATCAGTGTGTTAGCTTGTTATTAGTCTTTTATTGACTACACTTTTCTTCTAAAGTGGACTCCCACAGGAAGACGGCTTATCACTGGATCACAGAGTGGTGAATTTACTCTTTGGAATGGACAATCTTTTAATTTTGAGATGATTCTTCAGGTATGAGATGAGAGCACTTCTTCTTGGCATTTCTTTGTTATTCTCCAGGAGGTTCATTCCTTTGTTATTTTTTGGACAAAGATGACTATGTACTGTTAGTATTCCAGGCTCATGATCAAGCTATAAGGTCCATGGTTTGGAGTCATAATGAGAATTGGATGGTCAGCGGTGATGATGGGGGTTCAATCAAGTATGAACGTTAACTCCATTCAGAATTATCTCTTCAACAATCTATGCTATTAGATATTTAATTTTCTCATGTACATTATAATCATATTATAGGTACTGGCAAAGTAACATGAATAATGTAAAGGCAAACAAGTCTGCTCATAAAGAATCAGTTCGCGACTTAAGGTGCAGCTTGAATTGTTGGCTGATCCAGATAAATGGGTTTTTGCTTGTTTATTGTAGTAGCAGGCTAAAGACTCTTAGATCCTTCCTTTGCAGCTTCTGTAGGACAGATTTGAAATTCTGCTCCTGTTCTGATGACACTACTGTTAAAGTTTGGGATTTTGCACGATGTCAAGAGGAGAGATCCTTGACCGGTAATTATTACCTTGCTATTTATATGATACCAAAACATCATTTCTTTTGCTGAAACTTTGTTACATGACTCATGTGCCTAATCAATCATCATGTGACAGGTATTCTTGTTCCCAACTTATGGTCCCTAAGGCTCTTCTCTTTTGTGATTATGTGCACAACATTAGGTCAAATGCCTTCAGTTTTTTTGGATGATTCATCATGTGATTGTGATTAAATTCATCACCTTCATGTGCATTCAGTTGCCAAATCATGCATGCAAGCAATTCTTTTCTTTCTGCATCAAATTTCTTTTCTCAAGATATCAAATTAAAAATGTAATTGTATATTGCGGAGTTCTGATACATCTTATCTTCAGTCTCATGCTATCTAGATGGTAGCTTGGAAAATATGGACCTAAGTATGGAATAGGGTAAACTATGAAAGCAGGAGCCAGAATCCTACTTCCATAATCAACCAATCCTTTCTATATTTCACCTTCCAAAAAGGTAAATCATCTCTGTCTCAGTCCCTTGCAACAGAATCCATCAAACTGCTCTAGCAGCAGCCACAGACAATCTTCCCTAATCTTTGTCTTTTCTCTTTAGAATACCAGAGACATGCAGTTTTATTTAGTTTCTTTTTTGTTTGTCTTTCCACATAAAAACTTCAACAATGCTGGCAGAACTGCATCCTGGTCCCTTTTTTCCAGTGCTACTGAATTGACCTTTCTTCATTCCTTCACCGGTTTATATCTTTGAGGTTCCATGTCTTTCTCAGGTACACACTTCAAAAGGATCTTTTGGACCATCTTAACAATTCCACATGGTGAATATCCATGTTCTGCATTCCAAGCTCCGTCGCTAGGAAGCTTCATTCCATCTAGAGCAGGTTCTTTTGGCATGGTTCTAGGGACAGGTGCAGAGGGTGACATGACACTTTTTGGGATAAGATTACCACTCCCAAGAAACAAGGAGGCCTGGGACCAAGGATGTTGGTACCGGTTTCGGGCGGGTCTGAAATTGAAACCATTTCGGTTTCAGCTGAAACCTATTAAAGAACATAAAAAAAATACAGAAAAATCAAAGAACTTGAAAAATATTTAGAAAAATATAAAAATTCATTAGAACACAAAAAAATCAGTGGACATGCATTTAAGATTGAAAACAGTTGGATAAAGTGCTAGATATATGTGTTTGACATGTTAATAGAATATTAGATGCATGTTTAACATTTAAACAATAACGTGGAATGAACTTAAAGTCTTAACACTACCATAAACATTACAAACACAATCAATGCTACAGAAATTAAATATTCGTATCCGAACATTATAATGCACTATGATGGATAATAGTCGGAAGAACCTTCTCCTTCATCGTATGGCTTCTGCCTTTGATACCCATAAAGAGGGTTCATATATTCAGTATATTCACTATAATCAAACAAAGATGCAGCCAACTCATTCATCCATCTCTGGATTTCTCTTGGAGTGAATGGTTGTTGGGTTGACTAGAATCCAAAATCAGAGTAAGAAGATGAACCCCCAGCATGAGAAGAGGATGCTGGACTATAACTGCTAATGACTAGAAGTGGTTGAAATTGGAATTCATGTTCACGAGCCCACCCATACATTATTGTATCTTATTGGCCACCTCTATAGGAACCATAACCTGAATCATGTCCATAGTGCCCCTGTGAATCATGATCATACTGCCCCTGTGAATCATGTCCACAGTAACCTTCCCTGTGAACTATGTCCATAGTCACCTTGTGAATCATATCCATAATCATTCTGTGACTGTATATATATGCCACCGCCAGTAATAGCACCTGCAGTTGCACTAGGATTATCATCATCATTATCGTCATCATCATTCTCCTTAGAAGGATAAGAAACCAAACACCATCTTTCAATCTTTGAATCTTTTTCCTTTTCTGTTGGTTGGTCCATCTCTTGCATCTTTGTATGGAGTCTTTTTCCTCTTGGAGTTCCTCTCACGTAAATTTGCCTCATCTTCTCAATTGCCTAGTCATATATATCCCTGATGTAGTTCTCCTTAATTATGGAGGTGGCTTCACCATTCTAGGAGTGACTGGCCTGCTATCTGATTCTAAGTATCAAGCTGACTCAAGCTCAGATTGCTCCTCAATGTCCTCGACAATCTCAGGTTGCTTTCCCTTTGATGATGGTGGTGATGTTCTTAGTCTTTTTGCTGGCACTCTAAATTATGGATCCCTTGGCTCATCTTTGTGAGAACCATTTTTTAAATTTTTTTAAAAATTATCTTTTAGGATTGATTTTTTGACTTTTATTTATTTACATGGACATGGTCTTATTTAGTTCGTTTGACCTCCCCCACTAACCTCGGTTAGTGTTAATTATATTAGCACAAAAGTTAAACACTATTGATTAACCATCAGACAACCCCTTTGAAATAGAAGAGCGTGACTCACAATTGAACAAAATGAATTGTATATGAGGGAAAATAAAATTGCAAGCATACAATCTATTTTTGATATTTATTTTATTTTATTGATTTTTAAATTCGTTTTCTCTCATTTTTTGGGTATTTTTAAAATCATTGATTTCATTTATTTAATCATTTTCGTCATTTATTTATTTAATTATGATTATGTGGATTAATTTAATGTTTTCATTTATTATTTGATTTAAATGGAGATTAACTTAAGCTGGATAAAAAATGACATGAAACATAATTTGTTTCTTATTTTTAAGTTATGGTAAATTAAATAACAATGTTTGTGAAATATTTTACTAAGGTTTGTTAAAAAATTGGTTGATTTTGATTAAGAAATCAAGTGGTGAAGAGTATGAAATAAACGTGACACTACATGTAATTATTCATATAGTGTATGATTAAATGAGTGAGATTAGCCCAATAGGCCCATTAAACATCACATGTAAAGATATACCACAGGCCGGCCCGTTAACCATCATTAGGACCATTAAGCATTAAGCATCATGGTCATTTAATACATCATAGCATGGAAGATACAAGTCCGGCCCAATAAGCAATTTGTGGCCCAACAAGTAATTTGGCTCAATAAGGGAAGCCCAATGGACCTTGCTTAAGGCTTGAGAAAATTAAAATTGTGCCTTGCACAATATTTTTTAGGGCTGCCTTGCAGATCCTTCTCTCAGACCGCCTTGCAGTCTTTCTCAGAGCCGTGTTCTGTTTTCAAAACTCCAAAAATTCCCCCTCTTGCTTGGGGCGCCCCCCTCTCTTTTATAGTGGAAGGAGGAGAGACCACCACCGGCATGTTTGGGTACCTCCACCGGCAAGTTTGAGTACCTCCACCGGGAGGTTTGAGTCAGGGTTTGACAAGGCGGGGCGAATCGGCCCGATTCGCCTGAAGCGGAGCGAATCAGGGCCGGCCCGATGCGTGATCCGCATGGATCCGCCGCCCGACTGCGTACCGGGCGAATCAACCGGATTCGATTCGATCCGGCCCGATTCGCCCGAAGCGCCACGATCCGATACGCCCAATCCTTAGGATTCGCCCGACGCCATGCGAATCGAGACTGTGTAGTCTCGATTCGCAGGTGTCTCGCCGCCAGCCCCTTTCTCCCCCATTTTTCCCCCTTCTCCCTCAAGGAAACCCCAGATCTACACCCTAGGTGACCCAAGGAGACTTCCTACGTGGGATTGAAGGTGCTTGGAGGCGTTTTTGGGCTTCTTTCATCCCTCTCTTCATCCATTTCACTGTTTTGAAGGTAACTCTCCATGTATCTTCTATTTTTTGCTGTTTTTTGTTGATTTATGGAAGTATATTCTTGAGAAATGATGTGCAAGTGATTAATGTTCACTTGCAACCATTTCTCCCTTGCATCTTCAATTCTTTTACATAGATTTGCCCATTTCCTTCTAATTTCAAATTTTGTAATTATTAAAAAAACAACAAATTTCAAACATGATGGCCAAGTGTTTAGTGTTCACTTTCCACCGTTTCTCCTTTGATTCTACATTTTTTACACATACATTTGGTCATGTTCTTCCATTTTTTATTTTTTGAAATTATAAAAAAAACAGGGATTGCAATGAAATTATTTTTTTAAAAATTAGAATTTGCAACCATGATGTTGCAAGTGATTAATGTTCACTTGCAACTATTTCTCCCTTGAATCTACAAGATTTCATATAGATTTGGCCATTTTCTTCAATTTCTATATTTTTGAAATTATTAAAAAAATTACAGAAATTGGAACCATGATGTTCCAAGTGTTTAGTGTTCACTAACAATGTCTAATATTTTTTTTTTTCCTGAAAGTTAATGAATTTTTTTTATGTAGATGGCACCGAAGAAAGCCGCTAGTGAGGACATTGGGTGGCAGCATGGGACTGCAATGGGCAGTAGGCACAATTACAAGTGCAACTACTGCGGCCATACGGGACAAGGAGGTGGCGTCTCTCGCCTAAAGAAGCACCTTGCAGGTGGGCGCTTGCAGGGTACCATGATGTCCAAGGCTGTAAATCGGTGCCTGCTGAAGTGAAGCGGCTCATGATTGAACACTTGAAGGGTGTTCGGGCCGAGTCGCAAAGAAGGAAGGCGGACAGGGAATGCAGGAGAGGATCATCTCGGGAAGGCAACGAGATGAAGACGACGATGATGAGCCACAAACTCATGCAGAGTATGTGCCTGATGTCCCTGAGCAAAGGGGGAGTTTTGAGGTTGGCAGTGGTAGTGGAGGCAGTGTGTCCAGAGTTTGGGGCGAGGTGCAGTCCGTCGATTTTCCAATGTGGGTGATTACTTCACTCATATTCCAACCGACATCCCAATCCCAGACCAACATCAAGGGCAAAGGAAGAGATCCACAGGTGTAACCTTAGAAGAGGTGGATCCTAATATATATTCTTGGGAGCATGAAAAGCAAACCAGAATTGATGATGCATACAACCAGCAAGGGCCTAGATATAAAGTGGGTCGTGCAGTGGCAAAATGGTGGCATTATTCGGGCATTTCATTCAATGCAGCTAACAGCTCATATTACAAATCTATGATCCAGGAGGTACAACAACAAGGGCTTCATGTGCAACTACCCTCCTCAAGAGACTTGGCAGGGAGATATCTAGATGAAGAAGTGCAGAGATCAAGTCATATATCCAAAGCTTCAAAAAAAGTGGGAGAAATATGGTTGCACATTGATGTGTGATGTTGGTCGGGTACCACCAGGAGCAACTTTATAAACTTCCTCGTTTATTGTGATAGACAAGTGTTCTACCACAAATCTGTTGATGCATCCGATAGAGTGCACAATGCTGAGACATTTTGAGTTTGATGCGGGAGGTTGTGGATAGATAGGAGAGCAATATTTGTGCAGGTGGTGACCGATAATGGCTTTGCATACAAGAAGGCATGTGAGGAGTTGATGCTTCTTTATCCCCATCTTTACTGGACTCCTTGTGCAGCACACTGTGTAGATTTGATGTTGAAAGAGATTGGCATATTGCAACCTGTCAGGACTGTGATGGAGGCTGGGCAGAAAATCACAAGGTACATTTATAATCATCATGTTGTGTGGCGTGGAATGAGAGAGTCCATAGGTGGAGAGTTGTTGCCATGGAAGGCAGGATCGGATCGGGATCAGGATCGACCCTAGTCGATCCGATCCTGGATCGGATCGGATCGAAGGATCCGACGGATCCCAGGGAAGTCTGGCCGATCCTGGATCGGCTAGACTATAAAATGTTTATTTTTTTGGAAAAAATGCAGGAAAATTCAAGAAAAAATAGAGAAAATGAGAAAAAATCTGATAAATTGAAATAACTAATATTTGCATCAAAAATCAACTATACATACATTCATAGTACATGAAACATGAAATTTAAGACATTGTACATGTAACTTACATTTGATAGAAGACTAATATAATCTTTCCATCCATTTCCAGACATAGATGAGTCACCATCATTTGGGTTTTGGTAGCTATAACCAAAGATGGAATTTGATAAATCATGCATACCCATTTGAATCCCTCTTGGTGTAAATTGTTGACTTGAGCTTTCTCCAGATTGTGATGGAGCTGGACACCATATACCAAGCGGTTTGTATGTACGTGTTGCTTCACTATGCTCTTGTTCTTGTGAAGGCCAAGGTCCCCATCCTCCTTGTACTCCATAAGGTGAGCTACTAATATTTGAGTACGGTAAAATGAGAGGCTGAAATGCAGGTATAACTATAGTTTGGCTCCCAAGGTGGCCACTCATAGGCTGCATGATGTTGTTGTCCTTCATATCCCCCTTGTCCATGCCCTTGTCCTTCTCCTCCGCCTCCCTGATGTTCTGTTTCTGGTACATAACTTTCAGTAAGCCCTACACCTGTGGCCCCAGTATATCCTGCATATCCCTGGCCAGCTCCTGTGGCCCCAGTGGCAGCCCCATCATCATCATCATCATCATCATCATCATCATCATCATCTCATCAATCATCATCCATCATCATCATCATCATCACATCATCATTTAGATCTTGTGTGGTGTCATCACTACGAATTGGTTGCTGCACTTTTCTCTTTTTTTTTGCCTGTATATATGTTCTTTTTTCTAGCTCTATGGCTTTTGAACTCCTCTCTTTTTGTGTTGCAGCTCTTCTTAATGCAGGCTGAGTGGGAGGCACTCTAGATGTCTCTGGCAAGATAGCTGAGTGTCGTGGCTGAGACAATAGAGGACCGAGGGCGAGAGGTGGGTCCTCACTTACCCTAAGCTCTGGATCTCGAGCCTCTACTCCATCCAATTCTCCTTCCGCCCATGAGCAATCGCGAGGGTCAATTCTGGAACATCCATTTTCTGTCTTGTTTCCACCCATGCATTAGTGGGTGTTCTCCTCAAATAACTCATCAACATCAATTTGAGGTGATAATGCTTCCCTCTCTGCAAAACGTTGCTCCCAATGACTACCTGCAAAACTCATTAGCCTTGCCTCGCTCTTCTTTTGTCTTTCTCTAATGCATTTGAGTATCAACCGCATATTGTAGTGGCAATAGACCAACTTCTCTAGCCTAGTTGCACTCAACCTGTTCCTCACTTTTGTGTGAATAAGTGAGAAAGTGCTCCAATTTCTCTCACACTGGCTAGATGAAGTGGTCTGACTGAGTACTCTAATAGCAATCCTTGCAAGTGGATTTCTTTGACCAGTCTTGTAGTCTAACATAACCCACCACCACCCTACAAAAAAAAAATACAATGATTAGCACATAATACAAGTGATTTGTCATTTTGTTATGAAGTAAACATGAGCTTAAGTCTCAAGGTTCTTACCAGGACCCATTCTGGTCACTGCTTCTTTAAGATCATAATCTCTGTAGATGTCCAACTTCAGTTTAAATCTGTCCATCTAAAGTATAAAACAGTTGCTAAGTGTAACTTGTAAAGTATATTAAATACATGAAAATGGATTAAAGTTTTTAAGTTGGCTGTACCTCCATCATAGCATCTATTCTTTCGTCAGTGCTCCTACATAATCTTGAGATGACATTGACTGTCCCCTGGAGCACCTCACCATCATTGTGAGGGGAATCACTATATTGATGCCTAGGGTTAAAAAAATACCATATATGTACAAAACATGTCTAATAAGTTAGAAATTCAATATTGCTAATAAGAAATATGCACAATAAGATATAATATATTTACCTGCTGCATGTAAATCATGGTGGAGTGTGGACTCCCATCTTGCATCAATAATTCTCCACCATTTTTGATATGCCATGGGATGCTTCTCTCTCAACCTTTCCTTGGCTTTATCCATAGCCTCATATAAGTAACCCATGTCATTCTTGTCCTCTCCATCAACCATCCTCAACACTTGTACAAGAGGCTCTATTAGCTTCAAATAATACAAGATTCTATCCCAAAAACGATGGTCACTGACCAAGCAAGAAATCTCATGTGCGACATCTCTGGATTCCTCTCTCAATGTAGCCACATGTGCCAAGTACTCAGAACTGTGTATAAGCATGCCCAACTCATGTCTAAACTTATGCAGACTCTCCAATGCAATAAATTGTGAGGCAAATCTAGTTGGGCCAGGACGAATTATGTCATGTCCATCTGTGCACTCTCTCATCATATGTAAGATTCTATTGTGTCCATAAATAAAAGTAGTAATCATTTGCGCCTTGGACACCAAGTCATGCACATGTTTATCTTTGCCAATGTCCTCCATCATCAAGTCTAAGGAGTGTGCTACACAAGGGACTACATTTTCCTCCCCTACTAGCTTCATTATCAGTGACAACTTGGACTACATTTTCCTCGCCAATTTCTTCAACCATCTCATCCATGGAGCCTAAACAAGTAATCTGCATTCTTTATTTGTCCACTTGCATCTACAGATTTCATGAACACTATACCCTCACTGCAATATACAAGAAAGTTAATCATAGACCTTCTTGTTGTTCCTGTCCATCCATCACACATAAGAGTACAACCTCTTGCCATCCATATACCTTTGAATGATGCCACCCAATCCTTTATCTCAGTCAATTCCTCTTCAAGATATTTGCCATAAATCTCCTTTGGTGTAGGAGCTTTCAAACCTGGCCTGCCTCACCAACGGAATCTATCATTGTCTGAAAGTATGGACTAGATGATGTGTGGGCTGGGATCCCTGCTGCATGCAAACCATTTTACAATGTTTTTTACTGCATGTTTGGCGGAAGCAGCTGTGGCCTTTACCCCTTTCAATGCATGCTTTATGCCAGGCTGTTTTGATGAAGGTTTCCTGTGCATAAATGTGTCAACCCCACTAGTTGGTCCCGTTCCCCTCGTTGAACCACCTCTCCTGACGGGTGGTGCCGGTGGCCGTGTTATACTAGCCCCTGATGATGATCCTTCTCTTGTACTATGGAACCTCCTCATGTCACTTTCCAACATGGCAGCACGCCGACTCTGCCGTAGTCCTTCTCGCCATTCTCTCTCATTAGGTGAGAGATCCTCATAATCTGTATCATCTGAGTCATCAACATCAATAGGAATTTGTCTTCCTTTCATTGCAGCCTTACTTTTTCCCTTCCCAGAAATCTCTTCATGCAGTTCTTCTTGATGTTGATTACGTATGCCTCTTTGTTGTTGTCTTCCAGTCATGTACTCTTTCATCTCATTCACTAACTCCCGTGGACAATGCTTGCATTTTACTACATTTGTTCCAATACCTGCAATGTGTTGTTTTAGGCGGTATACGCCTCCATTCATTTCCTTCCCACAGTGGTTACACCGCACTCTCTTAGAGGCAGCATCAATAAGGACACCGTGTTTCCATCCAATGTCTACTTGTGGGCCTGGTGACTGCTCTTCCTCGTGGCCCTCATCAGTCATAATTGCTAATCCTATAACAAATTAACAATACAAACACATTCATGTGTAAGTATAAAATTATAAACATATTACATCTAATAATAACCCCCTAATTAGGGTGAAATTTAGAGATTTCTCTAATTTCCTGAAATTAAATTGTTACATTATCAAACAAAGGCATGATTAAGTCAATTAAGTGATTGAAACACTTAATTGATCTCTAATTGTGCTAATACAACAAAATCCCCAATTTTCAACCCTAATTAGCCAATTAGGGTGAAATTTGGAGATTTTGTCTAATTGACAAAATCTAGGGGAAGAAGAGAAGATATAACAAGATTAACATGTATACATGTGTTTTCATTTTTTTCCAGAATTTATAACTAATTTCGAAATTAAAAAATATATATACCTTAAGAAGAACAACTTCTCCCTTGCTTTTGAGTAAGATCTCCTGAGATCTACTCAAGAAGATCTCCCTTGGATGTGCTCCTTCTAACCTCTTTGAAGTTTCAAAGAGAACAAAGGGTTTAGAAGAAAAAGAAGAAGAGGAAGGAGAAGAGGAAGAAGAAGAAGAAGAAGAGGAGGAGGAGGAGGCCGGCTGGGGAGGAGGCTGGCGGCGGTGGAGGAGGCCGGCGGCGACGGTGGAGGAGGCTGCCGGAGCTGGGGGGGGGGGGGAGGGGGAGCACGCTTGCGTGCTTCTCTTGACACCAAAACTTCCTCGGGTGGGAGGGCCGAACTTAAGGGGGATTGCGCCGGATCGACGGGGATCGACCCTTATCGGGTCGGATCGAAGCCGAATCGATAGACTTTGCCCGATAAGGGGTCGATCCGGCGGTCTAAGTTCAAATTCAAACTTAAACCGGCCGGATCGACGGAATCGTGCCGGGATCGATCGATCCCGATTCGACTCGAGCGATCCAACTCAGATCCTGCTGAGTTGGGTCGATCCACCCTGAAATCAGGGATTTTGGGGGGCTTCAAGGCGGAATCGGATCCTTAAGGGTCGATCCGATCCAGGATCGAGCAATTCCGGCTCGATCCCAGCGATTCTGCCTTCCATGGTTGTTGTGGCCGGCTATCACCCGCTTTGCAACTAATTTCATTGTTTTACAAAGTCTCCTAAAGCACAAAGATGGTCTAAAACACATGTTTAGGTCAGACAGATGGATGCATAGCACTTTTGCAGGGACTTCTGATGGTAAAGAGGTAGAAGGATCGTCTGCAGCGCTAATTTCTGGGACCGAGTCTTCAAGCTAGTGCAAATCATTGAACCTCTTTATGAGGTTTTGAGGGGGTTGATGGGGATAGGAGACCAACCATAGGGTTGGTTTATTCAAAAATTGAAGCTGCGAAGAACAAGATCCGTGCAGTGTCCCTCGCTATGCACACTTGGTGTTGGACGTTGTTGAGGATCGGTGGGACCGACAAATGAGTCGAGATCTACATATGGCGGGTGAGAAAATTAGTTTGAATGGGGTTTGATTTTAGTAGCTTCATTAATTTATTTTATATTACCCTAATTGCAGCTTACTATCTCCATCTTGCTTACCATTATGCGTTGGAGCTATCATAACGATGATGACTTGACGGCCGCCTTACGCGGGTTATTGAAAGACTATCAAGGAGTCCAGTGGATGCCATGGAAGGAAGAATCGCCGGGATCGAGCCAGAATCGCTCGATCCCGGATCGGATCGACCCCCCAAGGGTCGATTCCCCCTTGAAGACCCCCAAACCCCAGATTTCCGGCGGATCGACCCAACTCAGTAGGATCTGAGTTGGATCGCTCGAGTCGAACCGGGATCGATCGATCCCGGCTCGATTCAGTCGATCCGGCCCTGTTCAGTTCAAATTTGAACTTAAGGCGCCGGATCGACCCTTATCGGGTCGAATCGATCGATCCGGCGTCGATCCGACCCGATAAGGGTCGATCCCGATCGATCCGAGGTCGATCCCCTTATTTCGGCCCCTTCCCACCCGAGGACACCAAAAGTTGCAGGTTTTGGTGTCCTAGGAAGGAAGGAAGGTGCTCCCCCTCCCCCCCCCCCCCCCCCCCCCCCACCGCTCGGGCTGCCTCCTCCACCGCCGCCGCCGGCTCCTCCCAGCCGCCTCCTCCTCCTCCTCTTGTTCTTCTTGTTCTTCTTCTCTTCTTCTTCTTCTTTTCCTCTTCTCTTTCAAGTTGAAAGAGGTTAGAAGGAGCACATCCAAGGGAGATCTTCTTGAGTAGATCTCAAGAGATCTTACTCAAGCAAGGAAGAAGTTGTTCTTCTTAAGGTATATTTCATTTTTAATTTCAAAATTCAGTTATAAATTCTGAAAAAATGAAAACACATGTACACATGTTTAATCTTCTTATATCTTCTTATTCTTCCCTTACATTTTGTCAATTAGACAAAATCTCCAAATTTCACCCTAATTGGCTAATTAGGTTTGATATTTGGGGCTTATGTTGTATTAGCACAATTAGAGATCAATTAAGTGTTCCAATCACTTAATTGACTTAATCATGCCTTTCTATGATAATGGAACTATTTCATTTCGGGAATTAGAGAAAATCTCTAAATTTCACCTAATTAGGGTTAATATTAGATGTAATTATGTTTATAATTGTATACTTATACATGAATGTGTTTGTATTCTTAATTTGTTATAGGATTAGCAAGTATGGCTGAAGAGGGACACGAGGAAGAGCAACCACAAGTAGACATTGGATGGAAACACGGTGTCCTTATTGATGCTGCCTCTAAGAGAGTGCGGTGTAACCACTGTGGTAAGGAAATGAATGGAGGTGTATACCGCCTAAAACAACACATTGCAGGTATTGGAACAAATGTAGTAAAATGCAAGCATTGTCCCGGGAGTTAGTGAATGAGATGAAAGACTAATGGCTGGAAGACAACAACAAAGAGGCATACGTATTCAACATCAACAAGAACTGCATGAAGAGATTTCTGGGAAGGGAAAAAGTAAGGCAGCTACAAGAACTGTTGATGTTGAGGACTCAGATGATACAGATTATGAGGATCTCTCACCTAATGAGAGAGAATGACGAGAAGGACTACGGCAGAGTCGGCGTGCTGCCATGTTGGAAAGTGACATGCGGAGGTTCCATAGTACAAGAGAAGGATCATCATCAGGGGCTAGTGTCACACGGCCACCGGCACCACCTATCAGGAGAGGTGGTTCAATGAGGGGAACGGACCAACTAGTGGGGTTGACACAATTTTGGGAAGGAAATCTTCATCAAAACAGCCTGGCATAAAGCATGCAATGAAAGGGGTAAAGGCCACAGCTGCTTCCACTAAACATGCAGTTAAAAACATTGTAAAATGGTTTTTGCATGCAGGGGTCCCAGCCCATACAGCATCTAGTCCTTATTTCCAAACGATGATAGATTCAGTTGGTGAGGCAGACCCAGGTTTGAAAGCTCCTACACCAAAGGAGATTTATGGCAAATATCTTGAAGAGGAATTGACTGAGATAAAGGATTGGGTGGCGTCATTCAAAGATATATGGATGGCAAGAGGTTGTACTCTTATGTGTGATGGATGGACGGGAACAACAAGAAGGTCCATGATTAACTTTCTTGTATATTGCAGTGAGGGTACAGTGTTCATGAAATCTATAGATGCAAGTGGGCAAATAAAATGCAGATTACTTGTTTAGGCTATGGATGAGATGATTGATGAAATTGGCGAGGAACATGTAGTCCAAGTTGTCACTGATAATGAAGCTAGTTACAAGGCAGCTGGAAGAAATTGATGGCAAAACGACATCATCTTTATTGGGTCCCTTGTGCAGCCCACTCCTTAGACTTGATGATGGAGGATATTGGCAAAGACAAACATGTGCATGACTTGGTGTCCAAGGCGCAAATGATTACTACTTTTATTTATGGACACAATTAATCTTACATATGATGAGAGAGTGCACAGATGGACATGACATAATTCGTCCTGCCCAACAAGATTTGCCTCACAATTATTGCATTGGAGAGTCTGCATAAGTTTAGACATGAGTTGGGCACTCTTATCACAGTTCTAAGTACTTGGCACATGTGGCTACATTGAGAGAGGAATCAAGAGATGTCGCACATGAGATTTCTTGCTTGATCAGCGCCCATCGTTTTTGGGAGAAAATCACTATTATTTGAAGCTAATAGAGCCTCTAGTACAGGTGCTGAGGATGGTTGATGGAGAGGACAAGAATGACATGGGTTACTTATATGAGGCTATGGATAAAGCCAAGGAAAGTTGAGAGAGAAGCATCCGCAAGCATATAAAAAATGGTGGAAGATTATTGATGCAAGATGGGAGTCAACACTCCACCATGATTTACATGCAGCAGGTAAATGTATTATATCTTATTGTGCATATTTCTTATTAGCATGAGTTGAATTTCTAACTTACTACACATGTTTTGTACATATAGGGTATTTCTTTAACCCTAGGCATCAATATAGTGATTCCCCTCACAATGATAGTGAGGTGCTCCAGGGGACAATCAATGTCATCGGGAGATTATCTAGGAGCATGGACGAAGAATAGATGCTATGATAGAGGTACGACCAAGTTAAAAACTTCATTCCATTTTCATGTATTCAATATACTTTTGGAGTTACACTTAGCAACTGTATTATACTGTAGATGGACAGATTTAAACTGAAGTTGGACATCTACAGAGATTATGATGTTAAAGAAGCAGTGACCAGAATGGGTCCGGGTAAGAACCTTCAGACTTAAGCTCATGCTTACTTCATAACAAAATGACAAATCACTTGTATTATGTGCTAATTCATTGTATGTTTTTTTTTTGTAGATGAGTGGTGGGTTATGTTAGACTACAAGACTGGTCAAAGAAGTCCACTTGCAAGGATTGCTATTAGAGTACTCAGTCAGATCACTTCATCTAGCCAGTGTGAGAGAAATTGGAGCACTTTTTCACTTATTCACACAAAAGTGAGGAACAGGTTGAGTGCAACTAGGCTAGAGAAGTTGGTCTATTGCCACTACAATATGAGGTTGAAGCTGAAATGCATTAAAGATAGACAAAAGAAGAGCGAGGCAAGGCTAATGACTTTTGCAGGTAGTCATTGGGAGCAACGTTTTGCAGAGAGGGAAGCATTATCATCTCAAATTGATGTTGATGATTATTTGATGAGGAACACCCACTAAATGCATGGTGGAAACAAGACAGGAAAGGGATGTTCCAGAATTTGACCCTCGTGATTGCTCATGGGCGGAAGGAGAATTGGATGGAGTAGAGGCTGGAGATCCAGAGCTTAGGGTAAGTGAGGACTAACCTCTCACCCTCGGTCCTCTCTTCTCTTTCCCACGACACTCAGCTATCTTGCCAGAGACATCTAGAGTGCCTCCCACTTAGCCTACATTAAGAAGAGCTGCAACACAAAAAGAGAAGAGTTCAAAAGCCTTAGAGTTAGAAAAAATAACATATGCCAGGCAAAAAAAAGAGGAAAGTGCAGCCACCAATTCGTAGTGATGACACCACACAAGATCCAAATGATGATGATGATGATGATGATGATGATGGGGCTGCCACTGGGGCCACAGGACTGGCCAGGGATATGCAGGAGCAGGATATACTGGGGCCACAAGTGTAGGACTTACTGAAAGTTATGTACCAGAAACAGAACATCAGGAGGCGGAGGAGAAGGACAAGGGCATGGACAAGGGGGATCTGAAGGACAACAACATCATGCAACCTATGATTGGCCACCTTGGAGCCAAACTATAGTTCAGGGTCTACTCATATACCTGCATTTCAGCCTCCCATTTTACCGTACTCAGATATTAGTAGCTCACCTTATGGAGTACAAGGAGGATGGGGACCTTGGCCTTCACAAGAACAAGAGCCTAGTGGCCCTAGTGAAGCAACAAGTACATACAAACCGCTTGGTATATGGTGTCCAGCTCCATCACAATCTGGAGAAAGCTCAAGTCAACAATTTACACCAAGAGGGATTCAATGGGTATGCATGATTTAGCAAATTCCCTCTTTGGTCATAGCTACCAAAACCCAAATGATGGTGGCTCATCTATGTCTGGAAGTGGATGGAAAGATTATTAGTCTTCTATCAAATGTAAGTTACATGTACAATGTCTTAAATTTCATGTTTTATGTACTATGAATGCATGTATAATGATTTTTGATGCAAATCTTAGTTCTTTCAGGAGTTCAGATTTTTCTGTTTTTTCCTGAATTTTTCTGAATTTTCCTGAATTTTCCTGAATTTTCCTACATTTTTTTCCAAAAAAATAAACATTTTATAGTCTGGCCGATCCAGGATCGGCCAGACTTCCCTGGGATCCAGAGGATCTTCGATCCGATCCGATCCAGGATCGGATCGACCAGGGTCGATCCCGATCCCGATCCCGATCCTGCCTTCCATGGTGGATGCAGCAGATGCTATTGATCAGGCGAGTATTAATCTCCCTACAATATGTTAAATTTTCAATTACAAGTTTAAATTTATTGCTAATGAACTTCATTGTGGCAGATGAAGAGCTACTAAAATAAGGTTGAGGGTGAAACATTTAACAGAGGATCCAAAGAGGGGGGAGGTGGAGGATGATCCGGTTAACATTGGGTTTCTACGAGATGATGAAGACCCAATGGTTGCATGGGTTACACGAGCGACCACAGAGCGGGGAGAGTACGAGTTAGATGAGGAGGCAGATGATCCTGAAGATCCACCTCGTCCAAACACATTCCTAGCTAGGGCTATAGAAGAACAAGAAGAGGAGGGACAACTTGGAGATGTGGGCGGAGGGAGACAACCACATTCATCTCAATTTTGGGCCGAAGAAGAAGATGAGGTGGATCTTCTTAGCGACTTACGAATGGAACGTGCCATGCCATCTGCAGGTGAGACAATAATTATCATTTGTTAAAGATGTTCATTCATTATTTTGTGTTTGTCTATACCATAATTTGTGATGTTGGGGACTATTGCAGGTGGTACAAACGTTGATGATGATGATGTGCAATTTGAAAGATTGATGCTAGGCCCTACAGCCCGCTCACAGTCCATGAGAGAAGCAACTGCAATTGCTTCCTCACAACCAAGAAGGAAGGGGTCACATATACAATCTGCTGCTCCATCCCAAGATGCAAAAAGAAAGGCGGTGACGACATCCCAACCGACAAAAGGAAAGGGGAAGGACATAGGCATGGATGGCAGAGTCGGGTCGGGTGGCTAGGTCGGCCCCAGCCGATCCCGACCTTGAGTCGGGCCAGGCCGAGTTGGCCTGAGTCGGGACAGTGGACTTGGTAAACCAGTCTTGTGGGTGGGTTGGTGTTCCCCCCAGAGTCGGGTCGCCAGGGGCCGACCCGACTCAGAGTCGGCCGACTCCGCTCCGACCCAGGCGACTTTGCCATCCATGGACATAGGTCAAGCATGTGCCCCAGCCAAAGGCATTGTTATACGAGAGCCAACCGCCCCAGCACAAAAGAAGAAGAGCTGATTCTCCTGGGGATCTAAGAAAGGGAAGAAAATGGCTGCCCCTGTTTTGGATCCACTTGATATTGCAGATTTAGAAACCTTGGATCCAAATGCAGAAGAAACACCTCCCGAGGATTCGCCTCGATTACCCAGCAGCCGCTCCCATGACTCCATGACTACTGGTTCACCGGGTGGGTCTGTAGGGGGAGGTGATGGAGATGGGGGAGGGGGTGGGGGTGAGAGTGGATAGGGAGGGGGCAGCGGTGGTGGGATAGATTTCACAGCGGAGCAGGATTTTGGTGGCCATTGCACCCAAGATACCGATCATGGCGGCCCAGTGCAGTACAATAGAAGGCGGAAGTTTAGAGAAGGTGGTCGTGCAGAAGGTTCAACAGTGGATAGTGATAGTTATAACACTATGATATCTGATTTTGAAAGAATGAGCACACATGAGTCTGTGGGATCCTATGGCTATGGGGGACATAGTTATCAGCCAGAGTCCGACACAGGCTACTCCAGTGGCTATAGTGGCGCCACCACAGGCTACCCTACACCATATTTTCATCCAGGTTCGTCTATTCATGTTCATGTTCCTGTTCAGCAGATTTATGCTCCTGCAGAGGATGTACAAATGACGAGTTTGAGGATAGTCCGTCCTGGATGCGAGGTGTGGGACCACTTTGTGAGGGAGTTTCGGATCAGATACAACACCATGATGACTTGGGATGAGTTTCGTACATTTGTGTCTCAAACCAAAAGTTATCATCTTATTGGGGAGCTTCCCTCAGAGTCAGATGAGTCTGTCCAGCCACAGTGGGGTACATATGATCCATATCAACAGGGATATTGGGGCTACTAGACTCATTGTATTTTGTATTTGGATTTGAGTTTGATGTTCGTACTTTTACGAGTCTCATTGTATTTTTCATTTAGAATTGAGCGTGATGTTTGTATTTTGTACTTTGTATTCAATTTCTAATAAAATTGAATGACAATGGATGTTTGTGTAGTATTACATGGCATAAATATTATCAATTTTACATGAAATTCTTCACAAGAGGTTTTAAACTGAGAATCAGCCAAAGAAACATCAAATCCATGCGAATCTGGCCAAACCTGGGGCTGTAGGGCAGAACCAACACTGGTCGGGCCGGATCCACCCGAATCGACCCGATTCGATTCGATTCGGGCCCAATCGGATTGCATCAGGGCGAATCCGATTCGCCCCGAATCAGCGCTCCAGCAAACCATGGTTTGAGTATCTCCACCAGGAGGTTTCACTTGTAATTTTGTAGTTTCTCCCTTGCTTATTTTCTTTTCTTTCTTTTCTCCTCCCTTTCTTTTTCTTTTCCACTTTAGGGCTTAGGGCATCGGGAGAGAGAGAGAGGCCACGAGAGAGAGGTGGCTGGGAGGGAGGAGGCGCACGACCTCCTCCTCCTCTCTTCTTCTTCGCCTGGTCTGCAGTGAGTAGGGGATAGCGGCGACGGCGGCATCGACTTGCAAGGGCGGCCTCCTCTTCTTCTCTGCCCCTTCTTCTTCCTCTCGCTATGTGAGGGCCAGGCAGAGGCGGCGGTTGGCAAGGCGACGATAGCTGCTGTGCAAGGTAGCAGCAGCGGCGGCGAGCAGAGGCAGTTGTAGCGGCGGAGGGGCCAGGCAACAGTGGCGGGCCTTCCTCCTCTTCCACCAGAGGTGGCGGAGGTCGGAGCAGACAGCAGCAGCCAAAGGGAGCAGTGGCAACTTGGCCTTCCTCCTCCTCTTCTGCCAGCAGTGCAAGCAGCAGTGGTAGCTAGCAGGGGTACGGTGGTGGAGGCACCGACAGGTAAGGCCTCCTCCCCTTTTTTCTTTTCTTATTCTTTTGCCTTCTATCTTCTTTTCTTATTCTTTTTTCTTTGGGTAAAAATCGGTGCAACAATCTTCATCTGATATTCCTTCTGCCCATGTTGTATCAATAGAATCAAAAATAGGGTTATCAATTTCCTCTCGTACCTCAACCCAGGATTGCAAGGGATTCTCGTAATCAAATAAGACGTCGACATCAATTTGTCCAGCTGTATCATTTGCATGGTGTTTCTCCCTCAACCGTTGTCTTAGCCTCATATTTTTTAATCCTTAATCTCATATTGTAATGACAGTAAACTAATTTCTCTAATCGTTTTTCCTTCAGCCGATTGCAAACCTTTGAGTGTGTAAGGCTGAATGTACTCCAAGTCTTTTTACATTGGCCGGCTAATGTTGTTTGACTAAGCACCCGGATAGTAGTAAAAGCCAATGCATTACTGCCCAAATCTTTGTTGTTGACCATAATCCACTAGTCAGCTGTCCACCAGTCAAGGTTTGCCGGATCGGAATCGAGAGGCGAATCAGATTTTTCTTGATCCGATTCGATTCCCCCCGAATCGACCCGAATCGAATCGATTCTCATGGGTATAATATATTATATATATAATATATCATATATATGATATTTATAATGTATAATATATATATTATACCCATGACATAATAATATTATATATATGAGGCGAATCGAACCGAATCGATGGAATCGAGAATCGGGTTTTCCATGATTCGCCCCAATTCGGGAGAATCGGTCCGATCCGCCAAACCATGCCACCAGTCATAAGAAAATGAACCTTAGATAGATTTAAATGAGATCAACTCATCATAATATATGTATACATGTTGGGCAAATATAGTATACCTTGGCTGACTCTTCCTACAACATATTGCAATTGGGAGTCAGAATATGTCCCAGTCGTCATTGTATATGCATTCATCTATAAGAAGAAAGTAACAATTTAACATCAACTCGCTATTCTTAAATATTCGCTCTTATTGATAAATCTCATCAAAAGAGTGAAGACCAACTTGAAGCTCAGCCTCCAATCTTTTTTCAGGTGTCATGAATAAACAACCAATGACATTTAAAGTCCTTTGAAGCACATCGCCATCAACATGTGCATTGTCAACCTAAATCAATCGAGGATTGAGAAAATAACCTACATTATTGTGTAATTAAGTGAATGTAAGATGTAAAATACTCCTATAGGAAATAAATAATGAAATGATTCATCACTCACCAACTACATGCAAATGATGATGTAAAGTGTTCTCTCATTTGTGATTAATAATTTTCTACCACTTCTTATAGTCTTTGGGGAGGGGCTACTGTAACTCTAACTTCACACGGTCCATAGCCTCGTACAAAAATCCCATGTCATTCTTATCATCGCCATCCACCATTCTAAGCACTTTCACAAGAGGAGTGACAACTTTCAAATAATGTGTCCTAGAAATCTCAGTCTTCTACAAGATGGCAACAATCCAAATAATCCAACTGACTTTTAGTATTGCTTTTGTCTATATACTCTCGCAAGGTTTTGTGATACATGAAAGACTTCAACTCATTCTTAAACTTATGCAATGACTCCAAAGATATGGAATTAGAAGTAAATCTTGTTGGCCTTGCATAGATGATGTCTCGGTCTCCACTTGCTAACTCCTTGAACATGTTAGGAATCTTGGGATGACCATATATGTACTGTGTCACCAGTTGTGCCCCGTTCAATTGTGATCTTCACATTTTTATCCTTGCCAATACCTCAAGTATCAGGTCAAGGCAATGTGCTGCACATGAAAGTCATTGCAAGTGCTTTCCTTTTTGCATCAACTTTTTGCCGGCAGCTTTGTAATTGACTTCATTATCAGTGATTACCTGCATAATATTTTTCTTTCCAATTTTTGCCGCAATGTCATCCATCAAATGAAATAGGTAGTTTGCATTCTTTTCATAGTTTAATGCATCAAAAAATTTAACAAATATTGTACCTTCGATGCAATAAATAAACAAGTTAATCATGGACTTCTTCGTAGTAGCAGTCCAACCATCACACATAATAATGCAACCCCTCTCCATCCATATATCTTGAAATTTTTAACCCATTGATGGAGCTCCTCAACCTCTCCCTCAAGCCCACGCTCATATACGTTATGACGTGATGAAGTTTTGAAACCAGGCCCCCCCCCCCATCTGCTACAACATCAATTGTAGGCTGAAAATACTCTAATTTAGTTGCATGGATAGACACACCTGTATGAAAAAACCACTTACAAATGCTTTTAAACAAGTGTCTTGCAGATTTTGCTGATTTCTTGACACTTGGCCTGCTCTCTATGGGGCTGCGTCTGCCCCTACTGCCTGATCCTCCTATAGGTGCTTGTCCCTTCAATCAAGTTGTACGCTTGCTCTCTACTGTCTTTGTCAGCTCAGGATCTGAATTCTAAGAGCCAAGTTCATCGTCATCTCTCTTAGTCCTACTCAATCTGCCTGAAAACTGCTCACTAATTTCAGCTTCATTTTTAGCCATTTTTTGCCTACTCTCTCTCTAGCCCAGAAGACATTGGCACATCTCCTCCCTCACCTGTCGGGGAGTTATGTCACACTGCTTTACCTCTCCTCTTACACTTGCTAGATGTTGTTTGCCCTAATAATTCCTCTATGAATATCTTTCCCACAATAATTACATTTTACTCTCCTCCTAGCATCAACTGAGGTGAGATGAGCCCACCCTGGATCGTCCTGTCATGGGCTCTGGTATCTTCTAACCATTAGGGGTGGCAATGGGCCGGGCCTAGGTTGGACCGGGTCCAGCCCGGTCTCTAACTGATCGGCCCGGGCCCGGCCCGGCCCAAGACGAGGCCCGATTTTTAGAAATCTGGCCCGGCCCGGGACAATTATGTAAAGCTTGGCCCAGGCCCGGCCCGGTTTTACCTTGTTAAATATATTCTTATTATTTATTTATTTATTTATGCAATAAAATATATGTTCATTGAATCAAAATAACATAAAATAAATATTAGACCAAGGTTTGGCGCATCGCCGATTCGGACCGGATCGGGATTATCCTGATCCGATCCGATTCGGGCGGATCGAACCGATTCGGTTCGATCCGCTTGGATTCGGCCAGAACTTGGTCCTGTTCAGGCAGGGTTCACTGGACTCATGATCTTGTTCAGGCAGGGTTGTCAGGATCTGCTTATTTACCTGAATATCATTTAAGTAAATGTTATAATTTGTTGTTTCATTTATTAAGATATTACATGTAAATAAGAAGTACCCCCCATTTGAATCCAATAAAAATATCAAAAAAATCATATCTCTTACCAATAAAAAGTCAACTCTCCCATCGAAGAACAAAATCGCGATTGTGGTGATTTTAGCGAAATGCTAACTTTTTAATCTCTCATATTTGGTCTATCTAAAAATTTGATAATTCAAATAAACCATATGGAACACTAAAAATCTAAAGTCCGGTAAAAAAAGTCAAATGTGCATGTGACTTCTCCAAGGGAGCCGCTCTCCTACTGACAGCACTTAGTCTGCTCGATGCATCTCAGGATTTGGTCAACTTAAGTTATCATCACCTAAACTCATGAGAATTTTCACTTTCTAATTGAAAAGAAACTAGAAAGTGACAATTCTTATGAGTTTGAATGATGATAACTTAAGTTTGACCAAATCTTGAGATGCCTCGAGCAGACTAGTGCTGTCAGTAGGAGAGCGGCTCCCTTGGAGAAGTCACATACACGTTTGACTTTTTTACCGGACTTTAAATTTTTAGTGTTCCATATGGTTTATTTGAATTATCAAATTTTTAGATAGACCAAATTATGAGAGATTAAAAAGTTAGCATTTCGCTAAAATCACCACAATCGCGATTTTGTTCTTCGATGGGAGAGTTGACTTTTTATTGGTAAGAGATATGATTTTTTTGATATTTTTATTGGATTCAAATGGGGGGTACTTCCTTATTTACATGTAATATCTTAAGTAAATGAAACAACAAATTATAACATTTACTTAAATGATATTCAGGTAAATAAGCAGATCCTGAACCCCTGCCCGAAGAGGATCCTGAGTCCAAAGAACCCTGCCTGAACAGAACCAGGCGAATCGGACCGAATCGCGAATCGGACTTCCCCTGATCCGCACCGATTCGCCCGAATCGGTCCGATCCGATCCGGCACGCCAAACCATGTATTAGACTAATCTAGATAAACTTATTTTTAGTTATTACAAATATAAAATAAATATTAAGTCATTAAACATAACTCCACAACATAATTTTCAATCCAAAATTTTAGAATATTAAAATTACCGCCGCGTCACTTATTTATTTATTTTTTTAAAATACCGGGCCACCCGAGCCGGGCCGAGCCAAGCCCGGGCCCAGCCCAATCTTACACCGGGCCGGGCTCAAAATTTAAATGAGACTACAATGTCCGGCCCAAGCCCATAAAAAACCGGGCCGGGCCACCGGGCCTTCGAGCCGGCCCGACCCAATTGACACCCCTACTAACCATGGTCCTACAATAAAAAAATAAAACATAAAAAGTTGTAAGTAGAATGGAAAATACAACCAAATATTTTCCCACCTGAAAAATTGCAATGAAGCTTAATTAAGTTTCAATAGACCTTAAACACACCTAAGTACACAAAAGCCCCCATTTCTAATACCTAATTAGGGAATTTATCCTAATTACATGGCATGAAATGCAATTAGCAATATGCTTGAAACTTAAAACAGTCAATCAAACTTAATTAAGTTTCAATTGACCCTAAGCATACCTAATTTAAAAAAACTCTTAATTTTTAATACCTAATTATGATCTAATTAAGGAATTTGCTCTAATTACACTACATGAAATGCATTAGCCGCATGCTTGAACTTTAAAACAGCCAATGAAGCTTAATTAAGCTTCAATTGACCATATACATACCTAATTACACAAAAGCCCCAGTTTCTAATACCTAATTATGACTTAATTAGGGAGTTTTTCCTAATTACATGACATGAAAGGCAATTAACAGTATGTTAGAACCCTAAAACAATCAATGAAGCTTATTAAGCTTGACCCTAAACATACCTAATTACACAACTCCAATGTCTAATACCTAATTATGACCTAATTAAATAATTTTCCTTAATTACACGACATGAAATGCAATTAACAACATGTTAGAACCCTAAAACAGTCAATGAACCTTAATTAAGCTTCATTTGACCTTAACCACATCTAATTTCACAAAAGCCTAAAATTTAAGAGACTAATTAGGTCCTAATTTGGGGTTTTATCCTAAACCATACATAAAAGACTTGTTTATATCTTAAACCCAAACCTATTACATACAACTCTATAGAAGAAAGCATAAAAACCAAAATACTTACAAGACTTTTAAAGCTTCTACAGTGCAAATAGCAAGAACGAGTGGTGGCGACAACGAGAAGATGTTCTTTGGCAGCAAAAACAACTCCTCAAGCTCCCCCCAGCCCTCCTCCACCTCCCCACTCCCAAAACCCCTCAGATCTGAGATCTAAGGGGCTGCTCGGATGTGAATTCCCCTTTCGTTTTGACCGGTTTCAGCCAGTTTCGAGCCAAAACTGGCTGAAATAGGACGAAATCGTGCCTCCCCCCTTCAAATCGCCCAGGTCCAAAATTGAAACGTTTCGATTTCAGCCGAAACTCGCATCCATGCCTAGGACTGAAGAATGTTGGAAACTTTACTTTAGTTCTCCTGAGCAAATGGCTTTGGAGGTTGGGGAGTGGGGAAGAGGGGATTTGGACCGACATGATTAGGTGCCGCTATTTTTACTTCTGTAGAGTTTGGGACCTGGACCCCTCCCCCTCGCCATAGGACCTCCCCTCTTTGGCGGGATATCTCCTCTTGCAAGGTACTTATTGTTGTTCGGGTTCGAGTGAATCTGGGAGATGGTCATAAGTGCCTCTTCTGGAAGGACATGTGGTGCAGTGACTTTACTTTGGAGTCTTTGTTCCCCTGTCTCTTTGCTATTTCAGCGGCTCCTAGTGGTTATGTAGTACAGATTTTTGATCAGTAGGTCCCAGGCGGCTCCTGCGCCCCGACATTTAGTTGTGACTTCCTCCAGGAGGAGCTGGAACAACTCCAATGTTTGTTGAGTTTGCTCTTACCTTTTCACCTATTTGCAATAAATCATGTGCCAAGAAGTAAAAACTCACAAGTTGATGCTCTGGCCAAATTGAGGTGAACTCGACATAACTATAAGACACATAAGGCTTATGCCAAATGTCTTCAATGTTGAGTCTCACCCAACAATCCTGGAAGTCAATAATATTGAAGAAAATGAAGACATACAACAATAAGATTAGCGCGAACCAATCATCAAGATGAAGAATGGTTGGTTACCTCTAGATGGAGCTCAAAGGATCCAATTGTTGCACAGAGTAGTGGCGTATTAGCTAATGGGAGATCAACTATATAGGATTATCCATGAAAAGACAAGTCTATTCCACTACTCTAACTCTTCCCAAAGGAAGACAGTAGTAATGCGTAAAGTCCATTCAGGACTATGTGACGTGCATTAAGCAAGGGATAAAATGAAGAACAACATCAAGCTTAAAGGCTTTTACTAGCCAACCATGTACAATGACTATAATCAATATGTTCGTACATGTGATCAATGCCAAACATTTGGCCTTGTGCCTAGAAAACATCCCATTTGTTACATCCTACAACACCAACATAGCTATTCACTGAATGGGTCATGGATACAGTGGGACCCTTCCCACTATCCTCTAAGGGCCATAAGTTCATATTGGCTACCACATATTACTTCTCTTAGTAGGTTAAAGCCATCCCATTATGTGAGGTAATAGGAGAAGTTGTTTGTGTGATTTGTCAAGCAGCATACAACAAACAATTTAGAACTCCTAATAGAATCATGTCAGATAACACGCGCCATTTAAAAACAAAACAATATATGTGTTGGTTGTCAAATTCCACATAGATCGGAGAACATCAACAATCTGCAAGCCAACGACTTGGTCAAGGCTTTCAACAAAACACTTTGTTACGGGGAGTTCCCAGTAGGTCGGCTGAATCTTTGGGCCCCGCCGACCTCATTGAAGGTATGGGCCGACGTCCCTCTGTGGCTCAGGCGGAACGTTGGCGCCGTCCGATCTGACGACTCAGGTCGGCAAGATCTACCTCCTTTTACTCCTCGGGCCAACGGCCGGGGACGATTTTCTCGGCTCAGGCATAGCCGACCTGGAGTCCAGCATATCCCCGGGATTTTCGGAGCGTGGCTCGTGTAACCATGGAAGGCAGAATCGCTGGGAGCGAGCAAGAATCGCTCGATCCTGGATCGGATCGACAGGTAAGGATCCGATTCTGCCTGGAAGCCCCCCAAAATCCCTGTTTTCAGGGTGGATCGACCCAACTCGGCAGGATCTGAGTTGGATCGCTCGAGTCGAACAGGGATCGATCGATCCCAGTGCGATTCCGTCGATTCGGCAGGTTTAAGTTCGAATTTGGACTTTGCTCGCCGGATCGACCCCTTATCGGGCAAAGTCGATCGATCCCTGTTCGATCCGACCCGATAAGGGTCGATCTGGCGCGATCCCCCTTTAGTTCTGCGATCCCACCCGAGGATACCATATTTTGCAGGTTTTGGGCATCCAGGGAAGCACACAAGGGTGCTCCCCCTTCCCCCAGCTCCGGCAGCCTCCTCCTCCACCGCCGTCGGCCTCCTCCACCGCCGCCAACCTCCTCCCCAACCGGCCTCCTCCTCCTCTTCTTCTTCTTCTTCTAAACCCTTTGTTTTCTTTGAAACTTCAAAGAGGTTAAAAGGAGCACATCCAAAGGCAAAGCCCAAGGGAGATCTTCTTGAGTAGATCTTAGGAGATCTTACTCAAGCAAGGGAGAAGTTTTTCTTCTTAAGGTATATATATATATATTTTTTTAATTTCGTATTTTAGTTATAAATTTTGAAAAAAATGAAAAAACATGCATACATGTTTAATCTTGTTATATCTTCTTCTTCTTCCCCTAGATTTTGTCAATTAGAGAAAATCTCCAAATTTCACCCTAATTAGGGTTTGAAAATTGAGGCTTTTGTTCTATTAGCACAATTAGAGGTCAATTAAGTGTTTCAATCACTTAATTGACTTAATCATGTCTTTGTTTGATAATGTAACTGTTTAATTTCGGAAAATTAGATAAAATCTCCAAATTTCACCCTAATTAGGGTTTGAAAATTGGGGCTTTTATTCTATTAGCACAATTAGAGATCAATTAAGTTATTCAATCACTTAATTGACCTAATTATGCCTTCGTAGGATCATATTAGTGATTAATTTCGGGAAATTAGTTATAAATTCATTATTATTACATGTAATTATGTTTATAATTTTATATTTACACGTGAATGTGTTTGTATTGTTAATTTGTTATAGGATTAGCAATTATGGCTGATGAGGGCCACGAGGAAGAGCAGTCACCAGGCCCACAAGTAGACATTGGATGGAAACACGGTGTTCTTATTGATGCTGCCTCTAAGAGAGTGCGGTGTAACCACTGTGGGAAGGAAATGAATGGAGGCGTATACCGCCTAAAACAACATATTGCAGGTATTGGATCAAATGTAGTAAAATGTAAACAATGTCCACGAGAGTTGATGAATGAGATGAAAGAGTGCATGTCTACAAGACAACAACAAAGAGGCATACGTATTCAACAACAACAAGAACTGCATGAAGAGATTTCTGGGAAGGGAAAAAGTAAGGCTGTAATGAAAGGAAGACAAATTCCTGTTGATGTTGATGAGTCAGATGATACAGATTATGAGGATCTCTCACCTAATGAGAGAGAATGGCGAGTAGGACTGCGACAGAGTCGCCGTGCTGCCATGTTGGAATCCAGAGATGTCGCACATGAGAGAGGAATCCAGAGATGTCGCACATGAGATTTCTTGCTTGGTCAGTGACCATCGTTTTTGGGATAGAATCATTTATTATTTGAAGCTAATAGAGCCTCTTGTACAAGTGTTGATGATGGTTGATGGAGAGAACAAGAATGACATGGGTTACTTATATGAGGCTATGGATAAAGCCAAGGAAATGTTGAGAGAGAAGCATCCCATGACATATCAAAAATGGTGGAGAATTATTGATGCAAGATGGGAGTCCACACTCCACCATGATTTACATGCAGCAGGTAAATGTATTATTGTGCATATTTCTTATTGTGCATATTGAATTTCTAACTTACTAGACATATTTTGTACATATAGGGTATTTCTTTAACCCTAGGCATCAATATAGTGATTCCCCTCACAATGATGGTAAGGTGCTCCAGGGGACAATCAATGTCATCTCAAGATTATCTAGGAGTACTGACGAAAGAATAGATGCTATGATGGAGGTACAACCAACTTAAATACTTTAATCCATTTTCATGTATTCAATATACTTTACAAGTTATACTTAGCAACTGTTTTATACTTTAGATGGACAGATTTAAACTGAAGTTGGACATCTTCAGAGATTATGAACTTAGAGAAGCAGTGACCAGAATGGGTCCTGGTGAGAACCTTGAGACTTAAGCTCATTTTTACTTCATAACAAAGTGACAATTCACTTGTATTATGTGCTAATTCATTGTATGTTTTTTTTTGTAGGTGAGTGGTGAGTTATGTTAGACTACAAGACTGGTCAAAAAAATCCACTTGCAAGGATTGCTATTAGAGTACTCAGTCAGACCACTTCATCTAGTCAGTGTGAGAGAAATTGGAGCACTTTCTCACTTATTCACACAAAAGTAAGGAACATGTTGAGTGCAACTAGGCTAGAGAAGTTGGTCTATTGCCACTACAATATGCGGTTGAAACTCAAATGCATTAGAGAAAGACAAAAGAAGAGCGAGGCAAGGCTAATGAGTTTTGCAGGTAGTCATTGGGAGCAACGTTTTGCAGAGAGGGAAGCATTATCACCTCAAATTGATGTTGATGAGTTATTTGATGAGGAACACCCACTAAATGCATGAGTGGAAACAAGACAAGAAAGGGATGTTTCAGAATTTGACCCTCGCGATTGCTCATGGGCGGAAGGAGAATTGGATGGAGTAGAGGCTCGAGATCTAGAGCTTAGGGTAAGTGAGGACCCACCTCTATTCCCTCAGCCACGACACTCAGCTATTTTGCCAGAGACATCTAGAGTGCCTCCCACTCAGCCTGCATTAAGAAGAGCTGCAACACAAAACGAGACGAGTTCAAAAGCCATAGAGCTAGAAAAAAGAACAATACCAGGCAAAAAAAGAGGAAAGTGCAGCAACCAATTCGTAGTGATGACACAACACAAGATCCAAATGATGATGATGATGATGATGGACAAGGGCATGGATAAGGGGGATATGAAGGACAACAACATCATGCAGCCTATGAGTGGCCACCTTGGGAGCCAAACTATAGTTCAGGGTCTACTCATATACCTGCATTTCAGCCTCCCATTTTACCGTACTCAGATATTAGTAGCTCACCTCTTGGAGTACAAGGAGGATGGGGACCTTGACCTTCACAAGAACAAGAGCATAGTGAAGCAACAAGTACATACAAACCGCTTGGCATATGGTGTCCAGCTCCATCACAATATGGAGAAAGCTCAAGTCAACAATTTACACCAAGAGGGATTCAAATGGGTATGCATGATTTAGCAAATTTCCTCTTTGGTTATAGCTACCAAAACCCAAATGATGGTGACTCATCTATGTCTGGAAGTGGATGGAAATATTATTAGTCTTCTATCAAATGTAAGTTACATGTACAATGTCTTAAATTTCATGTTTCATGTACTATGAATGCATGTATAATTGATTTTTGATGTAAATATTAGTTCTTTCAATTTATCAGATTTTTCTCATTTTTTCTGTTTTTTCCTGAATTTTCCTGCATTTCTCCCAAAAAAAACATTTTATAGTCTGGCCGATCCAGGATCGGCCAGACTTCCCTTGGATCGATGGGATCTTGCGATCCGATCCGATCTAGGATCGGATCGACCAGGCTTGATCCCGATCCCGATCCTGCCTTCCATGCGTGTAACTACCGATGCAGCTGTTAAAGGCGACATCTGATGATCGTGCGCCCGATAATTACGGCCATTAAGACCATAATATCGATGATCTAGCATGCAGGTTTCAACCACGATCTGGCAACAATCACAGAGATCCCTGGCGAGATTCGCGGGGTCGTCCAGCTGTCACACGGGTATCCTAACCCTATAAAAGAGGCAGACACTCCACAGGTGCAGGGACGCTGTTCTACCCCATAGGCTAAGCCATTCTTCTCGGCTAGCAATTGACAAGAGCGTCGGAATGTCTCCCCGCCGAGGCCTTTCGGTGGGCTTTGCAGGTCAGCTCGGGAGTTCGGAACCAGTGTCAATCGTCGGCCAAACGCGCCTCAGACTGGATCCAACGGCTTGGTCGTCTCGACTCTTTCTCAGCTAGGAACACCTCGACAGTCACCTTGGCTCGAGTCGACCTATATTACACTTACGGTAAGTCGGTAACATTGGCGTTGTATGTGGGAAACACTACTAAAGGTTAGTATGGCTTCCCCCATTTAACTGTTTGTCGTTCGTGCTCGACAGAGGGGCTATCTGGAGCATATGAGGTCATTTGACACGTATCACCAAAGGACTAATAAAAAAGGGAAACGACGAGTCGCTTAGAGCATCGTCATGAGCGAATCCTTTACTCTCCCTTAATAGATCTCGAGCCTACAGCATGGGGGGCCTCGTGGTCGGCCATCAGACGCTTTGTCGTCGGCGACTATGCTTTACGTAATCTAGTCTGGAATACAGTGTTTATAAGATCACTCTGAACTAAACGCCCATACCGCGTGGTCAAGGACCTCGGTTATGGGACGGACCAGTTGTCTGAGAAATGAAGGTTGGCTATTCCAAGAATGTCGAATGGCATGCACATGCTTTGTTATTTGCCTAAATGTGCCAAAAAAGTTGAACATCCATTCCTTTTGCATAAGTTAATTGTGGTTGAACTAGTGGGAATGGATGAGTCACCTTACAACATCGTCCACTGGCCGACGACAAGGCACCGTCATTTGTTGCACGTTATTGTCGGTAGTCAGCGGGGTCGCTTCACACTCAGCTGGCCCCGACAATATGAGAACATGTTAAAGAATGTGGGCATCGTGATTCACTGAAGACGAGGTCACTTTGGCACTCGCAATGATCGTGGACGTCGTAGTTCGCTGGACGATGTCGCTTCGACACTCTTCAGGAACTAAGAGACGACGTTCGACGTGAACTGAAGACGAGGTCGTTTCGGCACTCGCAATGTTCGCGGATGTCGTAGTTCGCTGGACGAGGTCGCTTCGGCATTCGTCACGTATAGAATGGGGAGGATGCTTGGATCTGGAGATGGGGGAAAGGAGGCATTTTCTTAATGCTTACGAAATTTGTTCGGATGGGTGTGTGTTTTGGTTTCTTCCAGGAAGTGTGGAGGTCGGCCAGTCCTCTCAAGGTTAAGAATTTTGGTCTGGAAGATTGCACATGGGAGGCTTCCCACTAGGGACAGATTGACCCATTTTTTATTGGGGGTGAGTCCTACCTGCTGTCTTTATAGTGCCAAGGAGGAATTATTGAATCACCTTTTTGTGAGTTGCTCCTTTCCCAAGGGCTTATGGAGGGGGATTGTGCAGAGAACCGAACGTTCTATCACCTTGCGGGGTGATGTCTCTTCTTTTCTTCAGGATTGACATAGGCCTTGGCCCCTCAATCTAGACATGTTGGTTTGGTGGCTCATCATCCTTCATGCCACCTTATGGGCGGTGTCGGGGAGCGCGACCACCGTATCTTTAGTAGGGAGTTTTGTGCGGAGGATGTGTTGTTACATCTTGTTTGGGACACAGTGTAGGAGTGGGCGGCCACTCTCTCCAATGTAAATTCATCTATATCTCCTCTTTTTGGTTCCTTGGGAGATTAGATTTCTTACACCATCTTGGTGTGCTCTTGATGTATAAGTGTTTTGGGGTCAGTCTCTTTTTGGGTTTTGGCCCACCTATACTTGTACATTCTCTTTCCTTTTAATATATACATGTGGTACTTTCCACTTCCAAAAAAATCCCACAGGTGAATAAATTTTAGGGATAGCACAAGAAACACAAATTTCTTTTATACACTCTGAGCAATATATTTCTGCTGATTTTTGGAAGCTTTATACCTCCTTCTAGAAAGGACAGTTTATTTTGTGATTGTCATTCTACAATCTCTGTAGAGTGATTATTTTTGTGTGACTTTACCTTTTTCCTTTGCCCTTTTGTTTGTCCTTGTTCGCCTCTTTTTCTTTTAACTTTTTTTCTATGTACTTTTCTGTTCTTTCCCAATTTAATGAATTGTGACCTTGTTATGGTTACCTTAAATACGTATTGACATATATTTCAGCTAATCACTAATTCTCAGTGTATGGCGTGTTATTGTCCATACATGCTGATCTTAGTTGAAGCCTCATTCTTCCAAATTCCACCAAAGTCTGCAATCCTATCATGCATGACTTCAGTGAAAGATCTCAATGAGAATTTTCAACTTGTTTTTGGAAGGGATGAGAACTTCCATGTTTCCTCCTATCTCTGGAGACTTGGTTTCACAACTCAGATGGCATAGCTGAGAGAATTGCATTTTTTCCTCCCTGCTGTAAGGTCTTTCGTGAAATTTGAAATTCACCCTCCACAATACACCTGCTGTACTACGATGATATCAGTATTTGATATCTTTATTTTATTTCTGTTTCGTTTGTGGCAAGGGAGAGCAAGCTCTCCCCTTTCCAACTTTGTTGTACTTTCTCTGTTTTAACAATAATATTTGTGGTGCGTGCAATCACAATCCTTTAAAAAGAAAAAGAATGTTCGTTCTCTTTCCCAATGTAAGATCATGTATTTGGCTACTTTCCTATACCTTCAATGAATTCTTATCTTTTGAACACCTTTGCGGAATATCATGAAGTAGACTTCATAATTCTTGTTCTGAGCATCACTGGTCGGGTCCTTCCATAATTTGGTGGCCCTTCTATCTTCAAATCATAATTGTCAAGGCATCAAGGCGAACCAAGCGTTCGCAGGGTCCCTAAGTGCTTAGACACATAGGCGTCGCCTAGGTGGCAATTAGATCACTAATTGAAAATTTTAAAATATATATCTCCTAATATACAAAATAATCATAAAATATATGAAAAATTACTTATAAGTCAAACATATATATGACTTATCCAGGAGACTTAAGTACTATAAGTAGGAGAGTGTCTCTTAGAGAAGTTATATGCACATTTGATTTATTTCATCGGGCTTTAGATTTTTAGTGTTCTATGTGGTTTATTTGAATTATGGAATTTTAGTTAGACCAAATTATGAGGGATTAAAAAAGTCAGCATTTTGATGGAATAACTAAATTATGATTTTCTTCTTCGATCGGGGAGTTGACTTTTTCTAGGTAAGAAGGATGATTTTTTTGATATTTTTATTGGATTCAAATGGGAGGTACTTTCTATTTACATGTAATATCTTAAGTAATGAAACTATATAAATATGAACATTTACTTACATGATATTCAGAAAAATAAGGTACTAAACCATGCATCATAGTACCTAGACCATCCAAAACATCATAGGGCCCAAGGCACCCAAGGCGCCCAAGCGGGCCAAGGCATGCGCCTAGCCCGCCTAGGCACTGCTTGAGGATGCCTTTTTGGGTCCCCAAAAGGCGGACCCCCGCCTAGCCTTTAAATTGGAGCCTTTCCGCCTAGGCGCCGCCTAAGCGGACGCCTTGACAACTATGCTTCAAATATAAGAGCAGGCCATCCTTGAGAAAAAGTAGCTGCATAGGCATCATGCACCATATGTTGTATCTTCTTTGTCATCTTCCTGCTTAAAATCTTTCCTTCATAATTTCTTATGTGGAGCTTCTGGAGCTATCCGACCCTTCTTCTGTATATTTTTGTTTCCTTTTATAATACGAGTGGTACTATCCACTTAAAAAAAAAAAAGATCTTATCCAATATTCCATAACCCTTTGCAAACAAAGCCTTGTTAGAACTAGCAATGCTGACTAGACCCACCCCTCCTGCCTCTTTTCCTCCCAAACTCCACCCATGGTTACCAGCATCTCTTAATTGGCCTCTTTTGGAAGAGTGATTTTGTAATATCTCACTTTGTTTCTTCACTTTAGTGTCTGAACAGATGATAAATAATAAATGATTAGACTGGACGGCACTGCAACTAATAGAATCCACATGCTACACAGGCAGATCACAATTACCTTTCTGATCTTTTAGGTTTTTTTTTCTTGAAATCTGTGCACAATTTAATTCTGCTTGCCTTCTAATTGGGCCACTTGGAGGAAGCCCAATATCTTTGATAGGAACTTTGAATAATTACAGGCCAAAACATCTGCTGTTTCTTTGGAAGAAAGATTCGCGTTGTTAAATGCTGGACTGAAACTATAGTTTATGACAGTTTTAAAATTAGAGTTGTCTAACAAAATTCAATTGTGTAAGACAATTGTCTGAGAATTTTATGATTCTCCTTTTCTTGATGAAGCCACATTAGAATAAGCATGATGTAATTTTGAATTTTTCATTTTGTGCTTGCAACTCAGACAGGCCATGGTTGGGATGTTAAGAGTGTGGATTGGCATCCTTCCAAGTCACTTTTGGTTTCAGGTGCTCTCAATCACTGCATTCTATATGATTGTCTTACTACCCTTGATGATTTCTGTATCTGACTTTCATTTGTCTGGCAGGTGGAAAAGACAATCTTGTGAAACTGTGGGATGCAAAGACTGGGAGAGAGCTATGTTCATTGTTAGTTTAATTTCTTGATCATATTGGTACCGCAATAAATAAATTTTATTATCTTCATGTATTCATGCTTTTTCTGCAGTCACGGTCACAAAAACACTGTTCTCTGTGTCAAGTGGAACCAAAATGGCAACTGGGTGCTGACTGCTTCCAAGGATCAGATCATCAAGGTAATAACAACTGCTAATCCTTGATTTCTTCTACATCTTGCTTGTGACCTTCTTAAGGCAATAACTTAAAAACAATAGTTGGAATTCATCTTTTACATCTGAATCCTGCAGTGGTATGGATGTTTTCAGATTTCTTAAACATGCTATCTGTGAAGTTGCTCACATCTCAAGTCTTGTGGTTCATATCCATTTATTATCTCAGTACGTTGATGTTCTTTTCGCCCTTTGAGGGTATGTATACTTGAATTGGAATCCAAGAAATCAGGTTGCAGAAATCTATCAAACTGAAAGAAGATCAAGTTTGATTGTACCAAAGATACCAACCTTTTTAGCTTGAACTCTGCAATTCTTCTTCTTTTGTTGTCCTCTTCCTCCTCGCCTCCCCTCTCAAGCTGGAAAGGTTTAATTCGTACAACATAGACCTGCAATATGGTCTGTGGGGTACTGGAGACATTTTTGTTCTATGTGCATAAAACTTAGAGGATAAAAGGGACTTGGATTCGTCTAGGAAAGCCTGGATAGGTTGAGGCAGTTTGTGGGTGAAAAGACAACTTGGGTTTTAGGCATGGCAAGGGGTTGTATACATTGTTGGCCATCTCCTGAGATCTATCTCATCTTTATCTGAGGCCCGCATATCTCTAAGGTCTTGAGAGGAAATATCTGCTGAGATGAGGAATAAGAGAGTGCAGAAATAGGACTGAGGTGGAGTATGATAAGGGAGAGGAGGAGAAAGGGAGATAGAAGAAGACGTGGCATAGTTGTCAAGGCAACAAGACATCTTCAGGGAGACGTTTCTAGTGAGAGAAGCTGTGGGGTTTTTGGGGTCCGGTCATGATGTGGCCTTCAGGGGCCAGTCGCGTCCTGTTGTTTGGGGGGGAGGGGGTCCGGCAGAGAGGCTCTCCTGCTGTTAGAGGCCTTCCTCCGACCTGCTACCGGTGTGGGAGGAGAGGGCACGTGAGAAGCATTTGTCCCATCTCCTGTGCATGGGCCACCCCACGGTGCGCCACCTGCTCAGCAGAGGTCTTTCGTTGAGGTGGTGAGGGAAACTTCTATGATGAGAGGTACGGTGATCGGTAGCCAGAGGAGCATGGAGGCCGAAGCTTTCCCGATCGACATGTTACGAAAGGAGCGTGCTTGAGCAGATGTCTTTATGGGTTGGTGGTCGAGAGGAAGGCCCAAAGGAAGAGGTGAAATGCAAACTCCTCGCTATATCTGGGGTGAACTGGGACGTCACTCTTGTGACTCCATGAGCCTTCTTGTTGGTAGGCCATTAGGAGAAACGATGGCCGACTTGGTGCTCATAGGAGTCTTGGCAGTGGAAGGGGCTCGTCTCCAGATTACCAGATGGTCGAAGTGATTCCCCTCAGTTCTGGATTAGTTTCATGTGACATCATCCTGGAAGATGTCCCCCTACCCTTTTGTGATGTGGAGGGCATCTCCTTTCTCACACTGTCTTTCGGAGGTGTCGTCAAAGGGAACCCGTCATTCCTTCCATTTTCCACCCGGGCAGCGGTGGAGGTGTCAGTGGCTTCACCAGCGGCTATTGTAGCTGTGATCACCTTCGAAGTTGATGGGGAGCCTCTGGTATCCCAGATTTGGGTGCAGAGGATCGGAGCGTCGGCGAAACAAGGACTTCACTCGGCAGGGTCGAATGTAGAAGACATAGGGATCGGGAAGAGGGCGGGCGTTCAATTTTCGAACATTGAACCGGTCAGGTGTACCCAGACCGATCGCTAATTGCCCCCTTCATCGTCCATAGGGGTGCCGAACCCAGTTCAGCTCCAATCCACTCCACTCGCTAGGTCAGTGGAAATCTGGCCTGCCCGCATTGCCACCTGACCTGGAACTTACTTGAGTTCGGATCCTCCTTTGATATCGGGCCAGTCGTTCTCGATATCCCTTTTCTTCACTGCTCGATAGCCCCACCGAACCAGAAATGGCCCTCATCTTTGGGACTTCCGTGGTGGTGGTGGTGGGGGGGAATCCAGTAGAGAAGAAGTACTTGTGGTGACTAGCAAGGAAGAAGGCCATTCCCGTAGCCCGAGTGGGGTGTCAACCAGTCAACAAGGCATTTTCTTGACGGACAAGCACCGTCGACCTTTTCAGTGATGAGGAAGCCTTCGAAAGCCCCTTATTCACCGATGGGCACAGGGTACCAGGAAAGCTCATGAGCGTTACCCCATCTCACGGCAGCTAGGGTTGGTCACCTCCTGACGACCCCAACATCCTCGTGGGCCCCTAGCTTCCTAGTTTCGGTTCCAGAGATGCCTCCCCTAGCCCTCCCTTGGAAGACTTCTCAGACTGTCCCGGGTTTTCAACAACTGAACTCGACACTTGTCCTTCTAAGGGCTGCGGTTTCGGCAGGCGGCGAACCCCAATCGAAGGACTCTGAGCTTCTTCGTTGGCCCTAGAGGTTAATGGTCCCAGTACCCCAATTTCTGGGTTAGTTGCTGGGGCGACGAGGGAGGAGGAGTCAACATTAACAACAAGGAGGAGGAGGTGGAGCCGGGCATGGTGTAGCAAGTGGAAGAGGAGGGGGATGACTCACGTTCCAAATGAGGATCATCTCTTGGAATGCGAGAGGGTTGGGGGGGGGCAAGAGAAGAGGAGTATGGTGAGGGATATGGTTAAAGGGTGTAAGATGATAAGATCGATATCTTATACCTTCAGGAGACCAATTGTAGGGGGGATTCGTAAGGGTTAATGAGGGAGTTATGGGGTGGCAGACTAGTTAAAGGGGTAGTATCTCCAGTAGTGTGTAGGGCATGTGTATTGTGGTGATGTGGAATCCGTTCGTTGTGAAAGAGGTGGAGGAGGATAGGCATGTGGGGTGCTGGGTTATCTCTCTTCACTTCCATTGCTTGAGCGATGGCTTCTCTTGGTCCTTCTCTGGGGTCTATGGCCCCCAATTTAGGGAAGGCAAGAGAGGTTCGTAGCAAGAACTTTTTGATTACAGTTCAGAGGCTGCTCGACCTTGGTGTGTATGTGGTGACTTCAATGCAGTGGCTGCGCAGTCTGAGAGGACAGGTTCACACTCATTGATATCAGTCTAGTGAATGCTCAATTCACTTGGTCCAATTTGAGGGAGAGGCTTTCGTGCTCAAGGCTTGACAGATTTCTAGTCTCTTGGATTGAGATGACCATTTTCCTCATGTTCAGTCCTTTTGTCTGGTTTGAGTGGGCTCCTTTTGTCTGGTTTGAGTGGGCTCCGACCATAAGCCCACTCGTAGTTGTGAGAGGAGGCATGTCTTCAGATTTGAGAAATATTGGCTCAAAGAGTCAGATTTTTTTGTTTAAGTACAATTCGAGATGGATGGTCATCTTTTGCATCTGGTTCAGCGATGGTTGTCCTCACAAAGAAATTGAAGCATCTTGCTTAGGTTCTCATTAGATGCGGTAAGAACAAACGGCTTCCAGACAATCTTGCTAAGGATAGCATCCTTCAGCACCTTTAGGTGCTAGACTCTTTGGAGGAGGTAGGGTTGATGGATGAGATGGAGAGGCAAAGCAGGGTTTCTCTAAAAGCTAAGTATGAAGAAACCCTTACCGGGGAGGAAATTTACTGGAAATAAAGATCAAGGGAGAAATGGGTTAGAGAAGGGACATGAACACAACATACTTTCACAGGATTGCGTCGGGCAGCAAAAGAGTGAACCACATTGCTTCCATCAAGGTTGGAGATCAGGTGGTCCACAGAGATAAAGACATTAGGAGGCTCGCTAAGGAGTTCTATGCTTGTCTTTTCAGTGAGGAGCAGTTCTTTAGAACCTCATTTGGGGAGGACTTGCTACGGAGGCTTCTTCAAGTGGATAGCGAGGCCCTTGAGCGTCCCTTTCAGGAGGAGGTCAAGCATACTGTTTTCATGATGGCCAGTGACAAGGCCTTCATGCCTGATGGATTTCCCATGATTTTCTTTCAGCACTGTTGGGATGTAGTCAAGGGGTCTTCATGAAGGCCATCTCGGATTTTCATGGTGGTAGAGCTCATGTAAGGGGGTATCAATAAAACTTAACTAGTCTTAATCCCTAAGAAGCAGGGTGCACAAGATTTTGCTAAATTTAGGCCCATTAGTTTGTTGAATAGTTCCTACAATTTGACAAGGGGATAAGAAACCTCTGGTTATTTTAACCAGGGGTTCCTTAACATCTTTTTTAAAGAAAAATGCTTTGGGGAGATAAAGTGGGGCCTAGGGGTTAGGGGGGTTAAAGTTAAACCATTGTGAAGGGTGGAATATGCTAACCCCATCCATACCCCCTTTACTTCCAATAACCTTGGGTTAGCCTAACACCCCCCCCCCCACCCCCAAACAGCCAAAGTGCTTCTCTCCCCTAACCCTTCCCATGGCCCCTTCTAACCTGTCTCCAACCCCCCGCCTAAGCGGCCCTATAAGATCATTTCCAAGGTTTTGGCAAGAAGGTTGATGGCTTAATCAATGACTTCCAAGTGGCTTTTATCAGGGGAAGAAGTATCCAAGAGAACTTTCTTGTAGCTCATGGGGGTCTCCATGCCATAAAGATGCAAAGGAAGTGAGGAGTGGCTCTTAAATTGGACTTTGAAAAGACTTTTGACAGGGTTAGTTGGAATTGTATCTTTTAGGTGCTGGCTAGGATGGGATTATCCCAAAGATGGATTTCGTGGATTAGGGAGTATCTTTTCTATTACGCTTGCGGTGCTCATTAATGGGCACCCTCGGTTTCCTTCGTTAGTAGGAGAGGTCTTCGCCAGGGAGATCGCCTCTTCCCCCTGCTTTTTGTTTTGATTGCTCACATTCTGAGTAGGTTGTTCTTGAGGCTGAGGAGGTGGGAGTGCTCAGAGGCTTCCAGATTGATCAAGGTATTTCTATCTCACATTTGCAGTACATTGATAACACCCTCTCATTTTTAACTGATGAAATCCAACAGCTGATTGATGTTAGACTGGTGTTAGAGATGGTTCAGGATATCTCCGGTTTGAAGGTTAACTACAACAAAAGCCACTTGGTAGGGATCAACTTGGAGGAGTAGGACATTGCGAGGGTTGTGCTCATCTTTGGGTGCCAGATTTGGGTTTGTTCTTCCCCTCGTATCCTTTCTCCTACCTCGGCCTTCCCCTCTCTCTTGGGTCTATTCTTTGCAGAGATTGGCAGGGGTTAGTTCGCAGATTTGTGTCTAGACTGGCAGGATGCAAGGCGAGGCTTCTTTCTTATGGGGTTGTCTAGTTTTGTGCAGATCGGTTCTAGATAGTTTACCGATTCACTCTCTCCTTTTTCAGAATCTTGAAATCAGTGACTAGGAGACTTAGGGCAATTCAAGCAAGATTTCTTTGGGATGGCAATGGGAGCAGAGTCAGAGGGTGGCATGACATTGCATGGGGTAGAATCTGCCAGAGGAAGGAAGCAAGGGGTTTAGGTATCAAGAACATTAAATACTTCAATTTGGCACAAGTGGTTATGGAGGTTGGGGATTGAGGAGGGAAGTTTGTGGTCTCAGTTGATCTCCCGGAGGTATTACAACTCAAGCAAAATGTAGGATAGTCTCCCTAGCCACTTGTACTATGTCTCCCCAATCTGGAGACTGGAGAGGGATATTACAATGTGCTAATTTCCTCAGAGCCAACTTGAGATGTCAGTTGGGGGATGGCTAGAGATGTTTGTCTTAGCAAGACAAGGTGGTGTGATACTTGTTCCATTGCAGAGGCCTTTCCTTCTCTATATGCTATAGCAGGTTTGCTTGGGGCTATAGTGGCTTAGGTTTTTGATGATCAGTGGCCCGGGGATTCTTGGGCTCCCACTTTCAGGAGGAGCCTGTCACTGCAGGAGATGGATCCGTTTTAGAATCTTTTGTCTCTCCTACAGGATTTTAGACCCACTCACAGTGGGTACGACACATGGGTTTGGAGATGGGAGAACGGAGGTCTTTTCTCTGTGCGGTCAGCTTATTTGCATCTCTTTGATGGAGTTTTGCGGCATCCTTGGTCTTCTCAGGTTTTGGACCCCCAACAGCCTGATGAAGGTGAAAGTGCTGATCTGGAGGATATCTCACAATCGGCTTCCGACCTGTGATAGGGTAGCGCATTTTCTGCAGAACATTTCGACCTGTTGCTACATGTGTGGGGACGAGGATGAGGACATGGATCACTTATTCACTTCCTGCTCCTTTTGCGAAGATTTTATGGACAAAATTGGGGCAGAGATTACTTCAGTCTATGGGGAATTTTGGCTTGATGCAGCAGCTTCATTCCACTTGGCATAGAAGATGGGCGCTCAAGGGGGATAATATCATCTAGTGCTGATCTTTCACCTTGTGGAATGAAAAGAACAATAGACTATTCAAAAGAGAGGCTAGATAGGAGGAGTCCTTTTTTGCTTTTATTTGTGAGAGGGTTATTTTTTGGGTTTCTCATTGCTGTAAAGTGGGTCCTCTTAACTCCTTGCTCTTTTTGTCATTGGGGAGTTAGGTTGGCACACTGACCTGGTGTGGAGTCTGCCGTGCGTGGCCTCCCTTTTTGTACATACCTTTTATTTTAATATACCCGGGGTACCATCATGTTTCCCAAAAAAAGAAGTGCAAGTCCTAATCCTAATAGTGTGCCTTCTTGGAACTGAATATGTACTGATGTCAGTTTTTCTGGATAAAAGTTAAAAAAACTGAATTGGAATTAGACAATAAGCCTGACCAATGATCATATAAAAACAGAATCAATCCTGAGAATCAAAGTTTCCTAAATCCTGTATTATTGTATTTTCCCTGCATCTCTGAAATAAAACATCTTCTTATGATGTTGGTGATGATGTGATAAATTGATGTCAATTTTACAGACACATATTTTAGCTTTTCATAGAATTGGTTGTGTAACATATTTCACCTGGTCTTTCTGCACATGTATGTCTACCTCTTGGTGGGACCATTCTGCAATTCCATTTCTCTGTGTAACTCTTTGTTTCTCAACTTCAGCTTTATGATATTAGAGCAATGAAAGAACTCGAGTCCTTCCGTGGCCATCGCAAAGATGTCACCTGTAAGTTGAATTTACTGAGGGCATTTGTTTTCCCCCTTTTTTCTTTCAAGAAATAAAAGTGTATAAACAGTGAAAAATGAGATCCATGTAAACTGCAAAATGCAGAGTTGCATGAATAATTCCATTTATGTAAACACCATTTAAATCTTTTCTGTGTAATGTTGTATTTGTGTTGTATGATATGGAACTAATGATAAATCCTTGTCACTTGTTTGTTCATGTGCTACCTTCACCTATGATGTACTGGAGTTATATTTGCTGCACCCTATGTTGTGCAATACATGCCGAGTCATCTTGCAAACCATCATGTGATTAGTTCACGTGGGATGACTAGACTTGGGAGACGAGAAAGTCCCCATTAAAATGACGTGGATCCCATCTCTCTTTTTTCCTTTTTAATGAGAGATTCTTCTCTCCAAAATCTTGACATCTCATGTGGACCATTCACATGGAGGTTTTCAAGAGTATTGCACACCATGGCCATGGTGTGCAGCAAGTATTGCACACCATGTTGTTTCAGGCTGTTCTTATCCTGCATTACGATACTCCACTGTTTCACGTCTCTTTTCCATTTTGGTAGCCTTGGCTTGGCATCCATTTCATGAAGAATATTTTGTCAGTGGAAGCTTTGATGGATCCATTTTTCATTGGCTTGTTGGGTAAGCTAACTCTCCTTGGAAATCACGCCACCTTTTTTTAAGATAGTACCTGTCAAATCACTTCTTTCTCTTTCCTTGTCATGCTATAAATTGTTTCTTTCCTCTTGCATTTTGGTGTATTTTTGTCAATTGATTTCTTTAGAGCATTGCATGACATAATATGCATTGCCCTCTGCTTGCCTCATACATTCTCTATGCAAGGACTTGATGGTGACTTCCAAAACTGTCAAATCCAGGATGTTGAGCTAGATCATTGCTACCGTCACCTAATGCCTTAATCTAGACTGTTTGCTACTTCATGAAAGGAATTTGGCTACGTTTATGTCATTCTTTATTGATAGCATTTTATTTGAATGCGTACTACATGAACACGTTCTTTTTTCAGGCATGAGACTCCACAGGTTGAAGCATCCAATGCACATGAAGGGAGTGTTTGGGATCTAGCTTGGCATCCTATTGGATACATCCTTTGCAGGTAATCCTGTTGGCTTGTATTTCACTAGCTCTATGAGCTTTTAAGCTTGCAGTTCTTTTGTTTTATCTTCATCTGCAAAGAAGAAATCTATTTGCAATCAGTGTTTCTTTATTGTACTTTTCTAATTCATCATCTACCATTTCCTTGATTATTGAACATTGAGTTTCTTTGCCATCTAGTCATTTTCTTTTTCTTAAAAACTGATTTTTACAATCCTCATAATTGTGTTTTAGTTCTTATTCTAATTACTTAGCCGACAGTCTTGATACTTGTATGGTTCTTTATCCTGGTTCCCTAGGCACTTGCCTATCCTGTTTTTGGGCTCATGGCTGGGCAGTGCCTTGGGATTCATAGGGCGCTTGGTCACCTATGTGACTGCCTTGACAAATATGATTTTCAGAAACCCTAACTTATGTAAAAGTAAAACTAGAAGTCATGGCTATAGCTATATATTTTTGGTTACTTTGTGTCTCCTTTAAAGTTCTACCAGGTTTATTTAATAGAAATCCGTTCTATTTCTAATTAACATTTGGTTGGTGTATTTGTTTTAACTTCGATTTCAAAAAACAGTTTGCTAATGTCTGCTAAACATGACATATGCTATTCTACTCCTGCAGTGGCAGCCATGATCAAACAACAAAATTTTGGTGCAGAAACCGGCCAGGGGATCCCTGTCGTGACAAGCATAGTGTTGGCTATTCCCAAGGTCTTTTGTTATGATTGTTTTTGTTACTTTTCTGCTCAATATCCATTGCATCATATTTGTATTTAGTTGCGGTGATAAAACATTCCCCTTCATGGATTTTGCTGCCCAAGTAAACATAATCATTTTGCAACATCATATTTCTTCCATTTTTTTACAGGTTTTGCAGAGAACAGTTCCATTCATCCTGGTCGCACCATGGGTGGTTTCCCAGTGCCAGAACCCCCGTCAACACCCGGACCATTTGCTGCAGCACGAAATGAGGGAACCATTCCAGGTGTTGGAGCTGCAATGCCTTTGTCAATGCCATCTCTTGATGGATCTGATCAAGGAGATCGGAGGCAAGCTCTTCCGGTTGTTATGCCAGTCGGTGCACCTCCTCTTCCACCGGGTCCTCATCCATCACTTTTGGCCTCTGGACAGCAGCAAGCATATCAGCAAATTCCTCACCAAGCTCCATCCCAGCAGCAGCATCAGACGTTTTCACAACAAATGGTCTCTTTACCCCTACCTCCTCCAATTTTGCATCAACTTCAGCCTTCCTCACATTTACCACTCCTCCCTCACCCTCAACTGCCTCGGGGGCCACCTCCCCAATTAGCACCCATTTCTGCCTCTTCCTCAGTTCCTGGATCCATGCCTACATCTCTTCCAATCACTTTGGCCAATCCTATGGTATGTACTTTCTGTGATTTTGCCTACATCTCTTTTGTAGATTTGCATGCGACTTCAATATCTACAATGTTTTGCCCAATTTTACCTAGTATACTTTATTTGGGCTTTAGGGTAACAAGCCATGCTTTCCATGCATGCCTTTTTGAGTAACATGTTTTCACCTTTTAATGTTCAGGAGATAAAATTTATGGTACTTAATCTTTGCAGTCAGTGTGATCTTATCTGGTTTTGTATGGAATTACTATGTTACACAGCTGTTGTAACAAACTTGAACTGATTTGCTACATCTCACGATTCAGGCAATTCAAGGATCAGCAAATCAGATGATCTCTCCATTGCCGCAGGCACACCTAATCGGCCTGAATTCTTTGCAACCCGGGCCTGCTCAAGCAAGCAGCATCCCTCCAACAATGGGGACCTTCACAGGTGGGATTGCAAATATTCAGGTTCCTACTGGTGTAGGTGGGGTGCAGAACTTTCAGCTTGCTAATATGTTTAACAGACCACAGGGTGGACAGGTAGCTGGAATGAATATGTACCAGGTAACAATGGTTATTTTTCGATTGGTGTTTGTCAAAACTTTCAGGTGGAAGAAATGTTACTTGATGTGAAGATTAATTCATTGTATCGTTTGTTGATTTTTGCAGTCTGTAACAATGGATGCTCATGCTTCTGGGATGGGTCTAGGTGGAAATCTTGGAATCTCGTCACTGCCACCCCCACCTCCACCACATGGCTCAACACCCCAGTGACTCTTTTCCTCGGGGATGTTAGGAGAACCAAGAGACTTTCTTCTTTCTTCCCGTATGTCTCTCTGTTGTTATCTAATGCTGATTTTTCTATCTTGTTCTTTCCTTCTTGAGGGGCTCTGATGCACTAACAAAGCCTGCTTAGAGAAATCAGCTAGAACCCTTAACCACATCAGGTTTGAACCGGGGTGGTGTTACCTGTTTAATAGGTCGTACCCTGTAACACTTTTGGTTAACCTTGTTTATTTTTAAATCAAAGCCCTTGACGGAGCCTTTCAAAAACTTGATGCAGATCTGTGAGGTGATTTTCTCGCCTTTTGGTTTTCACGATTAGATCATCAACATAGCACTCGACCAAGTCGTGGAGCATTTTATTGAAGATTTTAGTCAATTGCCCTTTGATAGGTGGTGCCGACATTTTTCAGGTCAAAGAGCATTCTTTAGGGGATTGAATGGTGGTATGATCTTTATCTTTGACCACCATATAGGTTTGTTGCAACCCGATGAGCCATCCATGAAAGATAACATTTCATGTCCTATGGTCATGTCTACCATGGTTTCCATAATTTGGACTAGGAAATTGTCTTTAAGGCAGGCTATGTTCAAGTCCCTATAGTCAATGACGACTTGGATTTGGCCATTCTTTTTCTTTACAGAGACTATGTGGGCAAGCCATATTGGATATATACAAGGCTCTATGAAGTCCACTTCAAAGAGCTTATCGACTTCACCATTTATTTTGAGCTCTAGCTCGTGGTGCATCCACATTAGAGCTTGTTTGATTGGTTTGACTGTGGGGAGTATTGATAACTCATGTTCAGCCATAGAAGATTTTAACTTGGGCATCTCCTTGTAAGTCCAGGCAAAGCAATCATGAAATTTCAAGAAGAGTCGTTTGTAGGATTGCCTTTCTTCTTCATTAAGAGAAGCATTGATGAAAAATGGTCGAGGGTTTTTTGGTTCCCCAAGGTTAAAGCTCAACCAATTCATCGATAGTACCTTATCCATTGTCTTCAAGTTTGCACAGGGTTGGCTGTAGATCGACGAAGTCCTCACCGTCGATATTGGCGACTAGACCTCGTAATATGTTGGTTGTTAGCGATGGCTGACGAGGCATGCTTGTCATGATCTTTGGGTGCCTCCTCCCCCTATTGCCCATTTGTGAGGCATTTCTTCGGGGTTGGAGTTGCTAGGAGATGGTAACAATCTTATAGTATTAACATCATAGTAGGCTTTGAAATCACCTTCCTGCTCATAACTTATTCCCCTTGTGTCCTTTCAAGAGAAGGCAGGTTGTCTCCAGACCTTCAGTGGGTTCCATAACTGATGGAAGAAGTCAAGCTGGAGGGGTTCTGCATTTGTGATATGTTATGCTTTTTGCACATTTTTATAATATGTCGAGGCATGTCGTCCATTTTTGGGACAAGTTGGAGGGCATTTTTGGACTTGTCGCTCCAACCATAATCATCCTCAATGCACCCTAGGGGACCAAGTCTCTTTTATAGAAGACAATTTGTTTGACTACCATGACTTTCCTTAGTAGGTGATGATGAATGTCAACTTTATGGTCCTCCCTTTGAAAGGGTAATTGCATACACACAAGGTAGGGAGATAATTTTGTCGATGATTCTTCGATTGATGAGATTAGCCTTCGCATTTTTTGTCATGCTAGCTTAACAGCGGTGATGCTATTTTTGGAGATTCCACCTATGGAGTTTGGCGAGGTCTTCATTTAATGTGAAAAGCTCCTCCGTTTCATTGTCTTCTTCTAAGACAACATTTTACTTTCCTTTGTCTTTTAGCTTGACAGGAGGCTCAATAGTTGGCACCATAAAATATAATTGAGCGTCTGTTAGATTACATTCGTCTGGATGAAACGTGACTTGGTTGGTAAAGACTGTATGTTGTTCTCCACCCGTTGAATACTTAATGGTGTTGAGGGGATGATCCAATTTTCATGTGGTTAGGGTCTCCCCAACAGAGTTTTGTATGATTTTTTTTTTCTAGAATCCAGAGGGTGTTCCTCCAGGTTTTTATAAACCCGGAGGCTCCTCTGGGTTTCTTAAAACCAGTAGGGACTTCTTTCAGGTTTGATGAACCTGGAAGGGCTCCTCTGGTTTTCTTAAAACCCGGCCCACCCCCAAGTTGGAGAACCCGGAGGGGGTTTCTCTGGGTTTTTATAAACCCAGTCTTCTTAGTGCTTTGCCATCTTTGGTGTTGTTCCCTTGGTGTTTTGTCGTCCTCATGTTTTTTGTCCTTGGTTTGGAGTATAATTTAAACACCACTTTTTGACGTGTGGGGTATAGTCTATACACCGCCCAGCATGTGTTCGACGGAATTTGTGTGTGCCGAGAGAGAGAACAAAAATGGTGTGAAGCCCACATTGGACGGGATGCCGAGGGGGTCAAATGTGATCCACACTTAACATCTACAATTTTGTACTGTCTTTTCACTGTTAAATCAGTAGATTAAGCTTTATTTAATTTTATTATTCTGGAATCACCAGAAATGAAAATTGTGGGGGTCCAACAATAATATAGTCAACCTCTACTTCTCCGTTCCTAACATAACGGAAATAATAAGCTCCATGTAAAGAATATACCATAAGCAGGGGATAGAAATTGATCCCGACAAATCAAAACAATTCAAGAATTGCCACGCCTTAGGAATTTGACTGAGCTGAGGTCATTCCAGAGAAGATTAGTTTATATCGGGTGGTTCATATTCAATCTTTTAAAAAGATGTACCTTTCGAAAAATTAATGAAGAAAGGGGCACCGTTTATTTGGGATCAAGAATGTCAAAATATCTTTGAACAAATAAAAAATATCTCCTCAACCCCTCGGTGTTGGGAGCACTGTCAAAGGAAAACCTCTTATACTCTACATTGCTGCCATGGATGCCTCCTTAGGAGTTTTGTTGGCACAAAAAAAAAATGGAGGAGAAAAAGAACAACCCTTGTATTACCTCAGCCAAAAGCCGGTTGGTCCCAAGCTTTGTTATTCCCCAATGGAGAAGATGTGCCTAGCATTGGTGTTCACCGTTAAAAGTTTGAGGCACTGCCTACTGTCCCATCGGATGGAATTAATCTCAAAGTTCAAGCCATTCAAGTTTCTCTTCAAACCGCCTGTATTATTAGGAAGGCTAGGAAAATGGGCTTTCCTTCTCATGGAGATCACATTACCTTTGTCCTGTAGAAAGCAATTAAAGGACAAGGTATGGATGAGTTCTTGGTGGCACATCTTATTTTGGCAAGCTCACTCGTCAACACCAACTTCTAAAAGAAGAAACACTTTCACCCCATTATGGAGCAGAAAATCAGACCGAGGATAAACTGTCACAAAAGGAGGATGCCCTCGCAATTGAGTTGCCATATGGGGAACTCTAATTCGATGGGGCCTCTCGAACAACCAAGAAGGTTGACATCATTACAAGCCTCACTTCAGTGGTAGGTATTATTTTTGTCACCCCACAAAGAGGAATCTTGCATAATTCATGTGCTCTTATGAAGTCATTGACCAACAACGGGTCTGAATATGAGGGGTTAATTGTTGGGCTTCGTCTAGCTCTTGAAATGAACATAAAATGTATCCGAGTCTATAGAGACTCACAACTAGTTATACGACAAGTCCTAGGCGACTATGAAGTCCAAAAGTAGGAGTTAATCCCATACATGCCATGGTGATTAAGCTCAAACAAAGTTTTACCTATTTGCAATAAATCATGCGCCAAGAAGTAAAACCTCACAGGTCGATGCTCTGGCCACATTGAGGTGAACTCAACATAACTATAAGACACATAAGGCTTATGCCTAGTGTCTTCAATGTTGAGTCTCACCCAACAATCTTGGAAGTCAATAATATTAAAGAAAATGAAGACATACAACAATAAGATTAGCGTGAACCAATCATCAAGATGAAGAATAGTTGGTTACCTCTGGATCGAGCTCAAAGAATCCAATTGTTGCGTAGAGTAGATGCGTATTAGCTAATGGGAGATCGACTATATAGGATTATCCATGAAAAGGACAAGTATATTCCACTACTCTATCTCTCCTCAAAGGAAGCCAATAATAATGAGTAAAGTCCATTCAGGACTATGTGACGCGCATCAAGCAGGGGATAAAATGAAGAACAACATCGAGCTTAAAGGTTTTTACTGGCCAACCATGTACAAGGACTATAATCAATATGTTCGTACATGTCATCAATGCCAAGCTTTTGGCCTTGTGTCCAGAAAACATCCCATTTGTTGCATCCTACAACACCAACATAGCCATTTACTGAATGGGGCATGGATATAGTAGGACCCTTTCCACCATCCTCCAGGGGCCATAAGTTAATATTGACGGGCACAAATTACTTCTCTTAGTAGGTTAAAGCCATCCCATTATGCGAAGTAATAGGAGAAGTTGTTTGCGTGATTCATCAAGCAGCATGCAACAAACAATTTTGGAACTCTAATAGAATCATGTCAGATAACATGTGCCATTTAAAAACAAAACAATATATGTGTTGGTTGTCAAATTCCACATAGATCGGAGAACATCAACAATCTACAATCTGCAAGCCAACGGCTTGGTCGAGGCTTTCAACAAAACACTTTATAAAGTGCTCTTCAAGATAGTTGGCAGCCACAAATGGGATTCAGGAGAAAAGGATACACAAAGCTCTGTAAGCATACCGAACAGTATGCAAGTCTTCCATTAGATGCTCACCCTTCTCCCTAGTATATAGAGCAAAAGCCATGGTGGTCATAGAAATTGAAATGACATCATATCGAATGGCAATACACACTAGTCTACAAGGACAAGAATGAAATGAAATCAAAGAAGACTTGAAGAGCTCTCCTACTTGAAGGGAAAACGATTTGAGGCATATAAACACCTTTAATCCTATTAAGTCCAAATGACCCGTGCCTTCGACAAATTATGAAGGCAAAGGGCATTCAAGTAAGGAGACCTTGTTATGGTCAAAGGGAAAGAAATATTGGCAAGGAGGCCTAGCGGCAAGCTGTAGTCTAATTGGCACAAACTGCACATCATCACCCAAGTCTATGAAGGAGGTGCATATATGGTCGTGGATCACAAAGGTGAAACACATTTCCTTCCACTCAATGAAAAACATATGAAATTGTACCTTGTGCCAGAACATGAATACCCCCACCAATCCTTGAAAAATGCACCAAGTCTTGTGAAGATTTAAATAAAAAAAGAGGAGTTTAAAATAGAGGTGCCTCAACAAATTAGCTAATTCATTTTAAGGATAGCTAAGGGCAAAAAGACATGAAACTCAGTTAAAGTGAAAATCTGAAAGAGCATCTTAGATAAAAATAGATAATTCTTCAATGTGAAAACTCACAAGGGTGCATTGGAAAAAATTAGAGGGGGCCAACTTCGCTTAAAACTTGAAAAGGTAATAGGGTTGGTAATGTAATAATAATAATAATAAAGGCAAATACTCCCTCTATTATGGACAAACCTATCGTGGCCATCAAATCACAAAGGTAGGTCAAATAAAAAAAAATTCCTAACCATCAAACCACAAAAGTTTGCCCCACCCAAAAATCTCAAAACAAAAAAACTTCAAAGTTCTAAATCTTGGCCATAAACCACAAAGGATGGTTAAATCGAAGTTTTAAACCCCAAATTTCACACTCTTGGCCATTAAACCATGAAGGTCAGCAAACAAAAAAATTCCATATCCTTTGCCAATAAACTACAAAGATCGTCCAAACCAAAAAAAAAATTAATTTTCAAAACCCAAAATTTGGCCATCAAATCATAAAGGATGGCCAAGCAAAAAAATCAAAACCCTTGATCATTAAACCATAAAGGTCGACAAAACCAAAAATCCTAAATATTAAAATCCAAAATCTGGCCATCAAACCATAAAGGTCAGCCAACAAAAACTCCAAGCTCCAAATCCCAAATCCTTGGCCATTAAATCGTAAAGATTGGCTAAACCAAAAAACTCTAACCACCAAATCTCAAATCCTTGGCCATCTAACCACAAAAGGTCGGACCAAAGATAATAAACCCCAAATTTCAAACTCTAGCCATCAAATCAGAAAGGTTGGCCAAACTAAAAATCTTAAATCTCAAAACCCAAATCCTTGGTCATCAAACCATCAAGGTTGGCCCCAAAAAGATCAAAATTACAAATCCTCGGTCATCAAACCATCAAGGTCGGCCGAACCCAAAAGACCTCAAACCCCAAAATTTTGGTCATCAAGGTAAACAACAATGTGGCATTTGTTGGCCCACGACAGCACAACAAAAGGGGGAGTTGAATGAGTGCTACAATATTTACACTTAAAACAAACTTTTTTGCAGAAGTCTTAGTTAGAAAATAAGCGCAGTTAATAAGATAGACAACAATTCAAACAAGGCAATCATATAAAGGAGACACACAGATTTATCATGGCTTAGCACCTCCCTTAAGGGAAGCCCTTTGTCCAGTCCCAAAGTAGATTCTTGGGATTTCACTAATCGGGGTACAATCCCCCAATAGACATACAACCCCCAGCAACTTGTTGGTCCTCCCTTCTACACAAGGGGAAAGTCGAGTACAGTCCCTCAGTTAGACAAACACCTAGCAATCCGATGGTCTTCCTGTTTAACACAAAAGGCACACCGAGTACACTCCCTCAATTGGACCACCCAGCACACAGCTAGTCTTCTCTTCTCGCAAGAAGAAGAATAAACTGATCTTTCTTAAGAAAAGAAAGAACAAGTTGTTGAGATCAAATTCAAGAGAAAAATGAACTTGACTTCTCTTGATCCCGACATCAACCTAAGAGCTAGAAGATAAAAAAGAAACCCAGACTCTCAGGCTCACAAACTCTCTCTAACATTTACAATGAGAGAGAGAGAGATGAGAAAGAGTGAAGGTTTGAACACAGAACACTTGGGACATATGTCTTGTTGCCTTGATGTGTGTGTTCTCTTCTACAACTTGAAGCACTCCGTCTTCTTTGTACAGTCCTTTAAAGAAGACCGTTGAGGAGATCCGTCAGGGCTCCTTCTATCCGTTGTTTCTTCTTCTTCTACCCGTTGCCACTTGAAGAAGGCCATTTGACTGATAGTCGTTACACTCCATCTTCTTCATGTTACTTCCTCTTAAGTTGAGTGTATTTTCATGGTTCCTTTTAGCAGGTCTCTCATAGGTCTTGCGTGAGAGTTATAGACTTGTATATAATAAATGCATGGAAGAGAATGTTAAGCAAGAGAAGTAATGTGTTAGTCAGCCCATACCTTCTTTTTCCTTTAGTCTGCAGGTTCTGGTTGACACCCTTCTTACCTATCGCAAAAAAGATAGCATGAAAAAAATAAGATGTAGTATGAGTACCATATTTCTTGGAAGCAGCTCCCTAAGAGTACACTCTTTGAGAGGTAGGAAATAATAAGTAAAAGATGTATAGAGGATTTGAAATCTTACTTACACGTCAAGACAATTGATAGAGCAATTTTCAAACCAAGGATATAGTCAATTGATGTATTTGATCACTAATCAGAAGCATACATGATAGCTATCCACTAATTGAAACATTATAAGGCATGAAATCACTAATCAGTACAATGTACGACTTATATTCAGCAATCGATACATGAACAACACTAATCGGAACAATATAACATAAGTATTTACTAATCGATATCTGAATAATGTTAATTGGAACAATATAAAACATTTATTCAGTATTTGGAAGATTCATAACACTAGTCAATATAATATTGAACCTTTGTTCACTAATCGTAATGAATTGAACTTTTGTTCAATAATCAAAATGTTCATAACACCAATCGATATAAACTTGTTCTCTAACCGGAACAAAATAAGAGTTGTTGGATCCCTCAGAGTTTTGATGATCACAAACACTCATTTTGTGAGCTAATAAGTTCTTGAGTTGTGTGCAGCAAGTAGGACATTTTCCAAGAGCAATTGGAACTCCAAAAGTGTTTTTAATAGTTTTGGAGTTAAGGAGTCGACCTCAAGATTTTAAAAGAGTTGACTCTGAGCAATGGCATTTTGGCTCAAGTGAACGGAGTCGACCTCAGTATTGTAAGGAAATCGACCTCTTAAGAATTAAATAAGCTAGTTTGGCTGAAGTGGAGTCGACCTCAACTCTATGAAGGAGTCGACCCTGAGATTGGCCTTTTCCTCTCCGGGAGATGGAGTCAACCCCAAAAGTCTAAGGGAGTCGACCTCTTAAGAACATGGGTGATTAGGCTGAAGCAAAGTTGACCTCAGGAATGTGGAGGAGTCGTCTCTGAGTTTCCAATTTTTAGTTTTGGGAAACGAAGTCGACCGGAGTTGACCTCTTTACAAATGCTTTGCAAGCTCTATAGAAGTGGAGTTGACCTCGACTTATGAAAAAATTGACATTAGGTTCAAGTGCGATCAACCTCAGTAAAAAGGGAAGTCAACCTTGACTTCCAGATCTACTCGAAAAGTCATCTTTGAATACCTTTTTGACCAAGTTTGATTTTCACCTGCTCCCAAACGGATACTTTTTGAAAAGGCTATTAAAAGTTCACTTAGGGGAAATCCTAACTAAATATTTTCGTGAAAAAAAGAGCCACCATCAAGGAGTTACTCTTATATCTCTATTTTCAAGCTTTCTTTCCTTCTTGAGCTTCCATCTGCTAGATCTTTGAAGAAAGAAGATTTTGGAGGAGTTCTCTTCTACTCTAAAACTTCATCAACAAATCATCGTCATAACTTTTCATCTAATATTCTTTGCTCTATCATTCTTTATACTATGATTCTTACTTTGTACTTTTGCCTTCTTAGTTGAAGGTTGGTTTGAGTTCACAAACTCAATCTTGTGTGGTTTTGGTGAGTTGAGCACCGCATCAACTAATAGATTGTTTGGTGAGTTGGTCACCGTATCAACCAACACTTTGTTTGGTAAGCTGGGCACCACATCAACCAACGGATGTAGTGTTTATACTTTGTGAGGGTAAATCTCACCGTGTTAGTGGGGGCTGGATGTAGGTACACTCGTGCCTCCTGATCTTACCAAACCAGAATAAAATTTGTGCCTCTTAGTGTGATTGTCTCCTTCTTTCCTCTCACCTCTCTTTGTTTTGCACCGTGTTTCATTTCTGCATTAATTTTTACTGGCCACTCTTGACAAGTTTTTATAGCCCTATTCACCCCCTTTAGGGCTAGTCATAGTCTTGATATTTTTAAGAGTAATCAGAATGATGTTAAGTAATCGGAAGAAGAATGTTCAGTAATCGATGTAACATATCACTAATCAGAACACGCGATTCTTCTATAATCGGAATGAAACTTTTCTTCTATAATCGATGGAAGGTTTTTTCAATAATCGGTGTAACACTTTTTGTAACGTCGCGTGCTTTTCGGATCCATGCGGATCATGTGTGTTGTGGTTGTGGCGGCCGTTGTGAGGCCAATGTGAGTTGGTTGTGTGGAATGTATGGTGTGGATTTGTGGCTTGAGCAGGTGAAGTGCAGGGTTGGTCCTGAAATGAAATAAGACCTGCTGTAGTTCAGTTGGAGTTGGCGGCCAGGGGTGAACATTGACTGGTTGGCGTCCAGGTAAGTGGACGTTGACTGCATGAACTTGGCGGCTTAGGATGTGGGCGTTTATGGTGGCGGTTGCTCTTGGCGGCATAGGGGTTGACGTCAACCTGAGAATTCTGCAGGTTATAGGCTCACCCGAGGGCAGGTTTCTTACCTGGTTCTCTTCCCCTCTTGCCTCAACTTTTTGTCCCAGTGGCTTTAAAGCTTCTAACAGGTATCGAAGGGTGGTTGGACGATCGTAGAACGCGTGACGTTGCCGAATTGCGCGAGGAAACGTCGTGGCGTGGTGCAATTCTCGTGGGAACTCGCGGAGGGTTCGGCGTGAACCGGGAGATTGCGAGAGGTTCTAGCGTGTTCTGAGGTAGGGGATGAACCCGTTTAGCTCCATAGAAACATTAAAACACATCGTAACCACCTGAGTCAGTATGATAATGTATTTTCGGATTAAGTTGCACCATACGGGGATAATGGGTGGTTTGAGTAATTTAGTGAACAAAGCATGTTGTGTTGGGTTGTTTTGGGTTCATGCATGTTTAAAGAACCGTTTCAGTATATTTTTCTGTGGTTTTAACGGTTGGAAAACCTGTAGAGCCGGATTAGGGTTTTTGCAGGGTTTGAGGCCGAAGAACTTGGCGTCAACATCGCTTGTCGCCAAGCTCCTCAGCCAGGATGTAGACGGCCAGATCCCTTGCCATCGATTTCCTGTAAGCGGCAGTCGATGTTGCCGCCTATTGGTTGTAAATAGAAATAACTAATTATGGTATTTATCCATAATGCTTGTGCGTTGGTACCTGAGGTGCACTGAGTGCACTGAGTTTTCGTGTTTAGCATACAAGGTACTTACTTTCGTGGCTGCGCGTTGTTTACGCGAGTCAGTTGGGTTCACGTGTAGTGGACCATTGTTACTTGTGGTTTATGTGAGGTTTCACGTGGTTTGTGTGTGACGTGCACGTGGTTCTGTGTACGTGGTGAGTAGTACGACGCCTACCGTGGTTACCTCTCCAGTTGGGTGCCCCAGGTTCTTTGTGAGCCAGGCTGTTAGCTCGGGGCTTTGTCCCGGTACTTGTGTTGTACCGTCGAGGTCTGTGTCGTCTGACCTGGACACCCTCACTCTTGTGTTTGAGTTGCACGTCCGGCTGAGGGAAAGACGACAGTGGGACAGTGACACTTGTGTTGTCTTTAGTCACTTGTAGCGCGCTCGTAGTTGGGGGTACGGACACCAGTAGTCGATACTGGTCCCCAGCTAGTCCTTTTCCAGTGCCTCACTCTAGAGAGCCCGGGCCAGGGTCTCCTGAGGTGTCAGGCATGGGCCTGCGACCGTGTGGTCCGCAGGTGGTGGTGTTTAGTTGGTCTCCACAGTTGCTTGACCTTTTCACGTGGAGCGGCAGCTGGACCTTTCGTCTGTGGCTGCGAGACTGAGAGGTAGACCTGTGTTAGCTTGTCCGAGTCAATTACTGGTGTCGCGAACCAGTTCACGTGGCTCGTGTTTGGCTGTCTCTACTTTAGCTTGTACACCTGTACTGGTTTGCCGTTTAATTATTAAAGTTGTTTTACGTAGTCGGCAGACGGTGAGTACTTTTATAGCTTTAATATTCTGTTTAGCTGTTCTATAAATTGTTGGCATTGTTTACTACTTTCATACCTGTGGTTTGGTTTGCTCGGTGTTGGGGGAGTTCCCTACTGAGCCAGTGACTAGCGAGGCTCACCCCTACCCCCACAGGTGAGAGCGAGGAGGACGTTTCACGACCGTCGTCCAGCTCAGAGCCGCGCCGTAGCGGTGCAGGGTCAGTACCTCCAGCGGTGCAGTTCCAGCTGTGTAGTACTCCAGCAGTGTAGTTTAGTTAGTTGTTTACTTTCTTCAGTTGTACCTCGGGGTATGCCCCAGGCTCTTGTACTTCTTTTCAGTTTTGTGGAAATTTGGCTATGTAACTTGTGAATTATATATATATAATGGTGTGTTCCTTTGTGTTTACACGGACTGTGGTTTGGTTTCCCTTGCGAGGCTTCGGCCCGTTCGCGGGAGGCGGACTCGGATCAAGTACGTTATCGGTTTAACGGGCTTGGCCGAGGCATTCCGCCACAGTTGGTATCAGAGCAAGGTCCGTGTTAATATAAGGGAACTAGAAAGATACATAGCCTTATTTCAATCTTTGTACACTGCTGGTAGGGACCCTTGTTTTTGATAATTTGTTGTTTTGATTTTTGTTTGGTGATTTGTTTATGTAGAAATCTCTGGTATGGCTGATAGAAGAGATTGGGGTGGTGGAGGAAATGATCCGGAGGAGAGTACTCAGCGTATGATTGAAAGAATCTGGGAAAGCCTCGCGGATATTCGGGCAAGGATGGATCAGCAGGCGCCGGTACCACCAGTTGCAGTGCCACCTGGGGATGGAGAGGCTGTACCTGTAGCTCCAGTCCCGCCGAGAGTGGAGGTACCTTTTTGCAGCACCTGTGCCACCACCACCACCAGTGTTGATAGCAGAAGAACCAGTGATGCAGGTGGAGAAGTTTCTGAGATTGCAGCCACCTACTTATTCAGGAGGGCCAAATCCAGATACAGCTGAGCATTGGGTTCATGAAATTGAGAGGTTTTTTGCGACTATGAGATGTCCAGCAGCAGATAGAGTTGTATTAGCTACTTATCAGTTGAGGGGCTTTGCCTTGGAATGGTGGCGACTGAAGATGCAGACCACCTTCGCAGGTAGGATAGAGGAGGCCATCACTTGGTCGGAATTTCTTGATGTATTTAATGATACATTCTTTCCGATTCAAGTGCAGCAGGTGAAAAGGGAACAATTCCGGACTCTTCAGCAAGGTAACTCTTCAGTTCTAGAGTACCAGATGAGGTTTATGGCACTCAGTCGTTATGCACCTTATGTGTTTTTGATAATAATATGATGGTTGAGTACTTTATTAGAGGCTTGAGAGTGGAATTGCAGGATGCGATAGTACCTCTTATGTGCAAGACCGTGGAAGAGCAGCTCAGAGAGCAGCTACTTTGAGAGAGATCTATTCGGACTCGTCAGGTGGGCGAGTCAGGTTCAGGTAGTTTCAGGTTACCGCAGCAGTCAGTGGGTGCAAGCAGGGGTAAAGCACCAGCAGGACCTTCTTCGTCAGGCTTCGGTAAATGGGGTCAAAAATTAAAGCAAGCATTTAAAGGAAAAGGAAGAGGATGGGGAGGTCGTCCGCAGTTCCAACAGGGCCGAGGTAGGCCTGAGGTGGAGGAGTCGCAGCAGAGTACTGCCAGGTAGCCTGTTACTCCACCGGGATATAGATGCTATAATTGTAATCAGCTGGGACATTTGATCCGCAATTGTCCCTATCCGAGGGAGTATGGATATGGTAGAGGTGTGCAGCAGCAGCAGCAACCTCAGCAGTTTCAGCAGCCACAATCAGGTCGTGGCAGAGGAGCACCGCAGCAGCGGGGAAGAGGCCGGGTTATGGCTATCACCCGAGCCCAGGCGGAGGCATCGAATATGATAGAAGGTACTTTACCTCTTTATGAATATTCAGCAAGAGTTTTATTTGATTCGGGTGCCTCTCATTCTTTTATTTCCGAAGAATTTCTGGATTGTATAGCTCATCCTTTAGAGGAGAAGTCTTGTGAGTTAGTAGTGGAGGTTCCTTCTGGTGAGTTTTTACTCACTTCGAGCTATATAGATGAAGCTCCTGTTATGATTGAAGGGAACCAGATGCCGGGTCGGTTATATGCCTTACAATTGTCAGATTATGATATTATTCTGGGTATGGATTGGCTTGAGATGTATGGAGCAATGTTAGATTGCAGAAAGAAAAAGATCAGGTTTTGTCATCCTAATGGTGCAGTATTTGAATATCAAGGTATGCCTTTTTATACCTCTAAGTTTCTAATTTCTGCAATTAAAGCTAGAAAGTTGATAAATGCTGGATGTGTGGCTTATTTAGCCTCGGTAAGTCTGGTAGAAGCTAGTTAGCCAGTAGAAGCAGTTCCCGTGGTTAGGGAATTTGCTGATATTTTTCCTGAGTATTTGCCTGGTTTAGCTCCACATAGAGAGGTGGACTTTACCATTGAGTTGCTGCCAGGTACCATGCCGATTTCTAAAGCTCCATATCGGATGGCACCAGCAGAACTTAAGAATTGAAAAAAGCAATTAGAAGAGCTGTTGCAGAAGGGTTTATTAGACCGAGTCATCCCCGTGGGGAGCGCCGGTTTTATTTGTGAAAAAGAAAGATGGAAGTTTTCAGATGTGTATTGATTATAGAAAGTTGAATGATGTGACCATTAAGAATAAGTACCCGTTGCCGAGGATAGATGATCTGTTTGATCAGTTGCAATCAGCAAAGGTGTTTTCCAAAATTGATTTGAGGTCCGGGTACCATCAGTTAAGATTAAAGAAGAAGATATAGACAAGACAGCATTCAGAACTAGATATGGTCACTTTGAGTTTGTGGTTATGCCTTTTGGGTTGACTAATGCTCCTGCAGGTTTTATGGATCTGATGAATAGAAGTTTTCATCCATATTTAGATCAATTCATTGTGGTCTTTATCGATGATATTCTGATTTACTCAGCATCTGAAGAGGTGCATGCAGCTCATTTGAGGTTTACCCTGCAATTGTTTAGGGATAACCAGTTGTTTGCCAAATTCAGTAAGTGTGAATTTTGGCTGAAAGAAATTCAATTCCTGGGTCATGTTATCTCTGCTAGAGGAGTGGCAGTGGACCCAAGTAAAGTGGAAGCAGTGATGAGATGGAAAGTGCCTAGGACAATAACTGAGATTAGAAGTTTTCTGGGATTAGCAGGTTATTACATGCGCTTCATTCAAGATTTTTCTAAGATTGCGGCACCTATGACTAAGTTGACCAGGAAAGGGGTGCCTTTTGTGTGGTCCGGTGAATGTCAGAAAAGTTTTATGGAATTAAAGAAAAGACTTACTTCAGCACCTATATTGACATTACCGGCAGGGAGTGGAGGTTTTGTGTTGTATACTGATGCTTCAAGGAGAGGTCTTGGAGCAGTACTTATGCAGCATGGTAAAGTGATAGCGTATGCGTCCAGACAATTGAAGCCAGCAGAGGAGAATTACCCCACTCATGATTTGGAGTTAGCAGCAGTTGTATTTGCCTTGAAAATGTGGAGGCATTATCTGTATGGCGAGAGATTTGAGATCTTTACAGATCATAAAAGCTTGAAGTATATCTTCTCGCAGAAAGATTTGAATCTTCGCCAGCGCAGATGGATCGAGTATTTGAAAGATTATGATTTCAGTTTGGCTTACCATCCGGGTAAGGCCAATGTTGTAGCAGATGCCTTGAGCAGAAAGGCATATATGAATTTGATGATGATTAAAGAGTGGAAGTTGTATGAAGAAGTAGCGGAGAACTCCTTATATGTGCCCAGTAGTCAGCGACGGGCAGTGCTAGCTGCTAGTGCTGTAGAACCGTCTTTGTATTGGCAGATAGTTGAAGCTCAGAGAGCAGACGCCAGTTTGGCTGAAATTGTAAAATTGAAGGAGTTACTATTGATGATAATTGTGTGGTCAGGCTCAGGGCAGTTGTTTGTTCCTGCAGAGAGAGAGTGAAGCAGCGAGTATTGGAAGAGGCTCATAAATCTAGGTACACTATTCATCCGGGTAGTACTAAAATGTACCATGATTTGAGAAAGCATTTTTGGTGGCCTCTTATGAAAAAGGAAATAGCAGAATTTGTTTCAAGATGTGCTATCTGTCAGCAGATTAAAGCAGAGCATCAGAAGCCCGGAGGTCTATTGCAACCGTTACCCATTCCACAGTGGAAGTAGGATGATATTGCTATGGACTTTGTGGCAGGTTTACCAAGGTCGAGTTCAGGGCATAATGGAATATGGGTATTTGTTGACAGATTGACCAAGGTATGCAGATTAGTGGCAGTGAGTATGTCTTGGACAGTGGACAGGTTGGTAAATATTTATGTTGAAAAGATTGTTCCACTGCATGGTATCCCGAAGACAATTGTGTCTGATAGAGATCCAAAATTTACTTCTGGTTTTTGGAGAAGTTTGCAGAAGGTGATTGGAACTGAGTTGAGGTATAGCTCCGCTTATCATCCTCAGACAGATGGTCAGACAGAGAAGACTATCCAGACAATTGAAGATATGTTGCGGGCTTGTTGTTTAGTTTGGGGAGGTAGCTGGGAACATCATTTGGGAATGGTTGAGTTTGCCTACAATAATAGTTATCATACCAGTCTTGGGATGGCACCGTATGAAGCTTTATATGGAAGGCCATGTAGAACCCCATTGAACTGGCATGAGGTGGGAGAAAGGCAGTTAGTAGGTCCTGAATTGATCCAGCAAACCACAGAGGTGTGAAGCTTATTAAAGAGAAATTGCAGGCAGCTCAAAGTCGGCAGAAAAGTTATGCGGATGTTCGGAGAGAGACCACTTCAGTTTGAAGTGGGAGATTTTGTTTTCCTAAGAGTTTCCCGAGTAAAGGTATTATGAGGTTTGGCAAGACTGGAAAGTTGAGCCCAGATATGTGGACCCTTTCAAGTGTAGAAAGGATTGGGGAAGCAGCTTATAGGCTGGATTTGCCAGCAGATTTTGCAATGTGCATGATATTTTCCATGTCTCCATGTTGAGAAAATGTATTGAAGATCCAGCTCAAATAATCAGATATCAAGGTGGTGACCTGAGGCCGGACATGACTATGCCAGAATATCCGGTGCAGATCACAGATCGAAAGATAAAGAAACTGAGAAATAAAGAAATTGAGCTAGTTAAAGTGAGATGGAGAAATAGTTTGGGTGGTGAGGATACCTGGGAGTTAGCCGAGGAAATGGCTAAAGGGTATCCCTATCTGTTTGAATAAGCTCTTGTATTTCTTTTTAGATGATAGTGTTTGTAAAGATGTGTATGTTTAACTTGTTTAACTTTGAATTGTGTTATGAATTTCGAGGTCGAAATTTTCTTTTTAGATGATAGTAATGTAACGTCACGTGCTTTTCGGATCCATGCGGATCATGTGTGTGTGGTTGTGGCGGCCGTTGTGAGGCCAATGTGAGTTGGTTGTGTGGAATGTATGGTGTGGATTGTGGCTTGAGCAGGTGAAGTGCAGGGTTGGTCCTGAAATGAAATAGGACCTGCTGCAGTTCAGTTGGAGTTGGCGGCCAGGGGTGGCCGTTGACTGGTTGGCGTCCAGGTAAGTGGACGTTGACTGCATGAACTTGGCGGCTTAGGATGTGGACGTTTATGGTGGCGGTTGTTCTTGGCGGCATAGGGGTTGACGCCAACCTGAGAATTCTGCAGGTTATAGGCTCACCCGAGGGCAGGTTTCTTACCTGGTTCTCTCCCCTCTTGCCCCAGCTTTGTGCCCAGTGGTTTTAAAGCTTCTAACAGGTATCGAAGGGTGGTTGGACGATCGTAGAACGCGTGGCGTTGCCGAATTGCGAGGAACGTCGTGGCGTGGTGCAATTCTCGTGGGAACTCGCGGAGGGTTCGGCGTGAACCGGGAGATTGCGAGAGGTTCTAGCGTGTTCTGAGGTAGGGGATGAACCCTTTAGCTCCATAGAAACATTAAAACACATCGTAACCACCTGAATCAGCATGATAATGTATTTTCGGATTAAGTTGCACCATACGGGGATAATGGGTGGTTTGAGTAATTTAGTGAACAAAGCATGCTGTGTTGGGTTGTTTTGGGTTCATGCATGTTTAAAGAACCGTTTCAGTATATTTTTCTGTGGTTTTAACGGTTGGAAAACCTGTAGAGCCGGATTAGGGTTTCTGCAGGGTTTGAGGCCGAAGAACTTGGCGTCAACATCGCTTGTCGCCAAGCTCCTCAGCTAGGATGTAGACGGCCAGATCCCTTGCCGTTGATTTCCTGTAAGCGGTAGTCGATGTTGCCGCCTATTGGTTGTAAACAGAAATAACTAATTATGGTATTTATCCATAATGCTTGTGCGTTGGTACCTGAGGTGCACTGAGTGCACTGAGTTTTCGTGTTTAGCATACAAGGTACTTACTTTCGTGGCTGCGCGTTGTTTACGCGAGTCAGTTGGGTTCACGTGTAGTGGACCATTGTTACTTGTGGTTTATGTGAGGTTTCACGTGATTTGTGTGTGACGTGCACGTGGTTCTGTGTACGTGGTGAGTAGTACGACGCCTACCGTGGTTACCTCTCCAGTTGGGTGCCCCAGGTTCTTTGTGAGCCAGGCTGTTAGCTCGGGGCTTTGTCCCGGTACTTGTGTTGTACCGTCGAGGTCTGTGTTGTCTGACCTGGACACCCTCACTCTTGTGTTTGAGTTGCACGTCCGGCTGAGGGAAAGACGACAGTGGGACAGTGACACTTGTGTTTGTCTTTAGTCACTTGTAGCGCGCTCGTAGTTGGGGGTACGGACACCAGTAGTCGATACTGGTCCCCAGCTAGTCCTTTTCCAGTGCCTCACTCTAGAGAGCCCGAGCCAGGGTCTCCTGAGGTGTCAGGCATGGGCCTGCGACCGTGTGGTCCGCAGGTGGTGGTGTTTAGTTGGTCTCCACAGTTGCTTGACCTTTTCACGTGGAGCGGCAGCTGGACCTTTCGTCCGTGGCTGCGAGACTGAGAGGTAGACCTGTGTTAGCTTGTCCGAGTCAGTTACTGGTGTCGCGAACCAGTTCACGTGGCTCGTGTTTGGCTGTCTCTACTTTAGCTTGTACACCTGTACTGGTTTGCCGTTTAATTATTAAAGTTGTTTTACGTAGTCGGCAGACGGTGAGTACTTTTACAGCTTTAATATTCTGTTTAGTTGTTCTATAAATTGTTGGCATTGTTTACTGCTTTCGTACCTGTGGTTTGGTTTGCTCGGTGTTGGGGGAGTTCCCTACTGAGCCAGTGACTAGCGAGGCTCACCCCTACCCCCACAGGTGAGAGCGAGGAGGACGTTTCACGACCGTCGTCCAGCTCAGAGCCGCGCCGTAGCGGTGCAGGGTCAGTACCTCCAGCGGCGTAGTTCCAGCTGTGTAGTACTCCAGCAGTGTAGTTTAGTTAGTTGTTTACTTTCTTCAGTTGTACCTCGGGATATGCCCCGGCTCTTGTACTTCTTTTCATTTTGTGAAATTTGGCTATGTAACTTGTGATTATATATATATAATGGTGTGTTCCTTTGTGTTTACACGGACTATGGTTTGGTTTCCCTTGCGAGGCTTCGGCCCGTTCGCGGGAGGCGGACTCGGATCAAGTACGTTATCGGTTTAACGGGCTTGGCCGAGGCATTCCGCCACACTTTTTTTCACTGTTCGATAGAGTTCTTCAGTAATCGATGTGAAGCTTTCTTCTCTAATCGATATAAGATTTCTTCTTTAATCGGTATGAGATTTCTTCTTAATCGATAGAAACTTCATTTTGTTCTCTAATCGGTGGAAATATTTCTTCAGTAATTCATGTGGCACTTTAGTCACTAGTCGATACACATTAGTGTAATCGATGTGGACTTTTAGTACATATCTTTTAAAGGTAATAAAATTATCTTATTGCATACATAAATATATTAAAAATATTATTTAATATTTTCCCAATATCATGAGTTTTAGTTATCATTCATAAATTTTAATTTTCACCAAAATATATGGATAAAATATAAGAGTGGTTCAATAACATTCAACGTTGACAACTTATTAGTCACTATCATTCACGAAGCAAAATTACAGCACAAGACAAGCCTTCGGGGTGACTACAAAAATGAAGGTTATTAGAAAAAAAAAATAAGAAAAAGCAATCAGAACGAGAAAGTTCAAGGAACAATCTCAAAGATGGCGTGGTTTCTTTTCTTCAATTCTTCAACACAATGCATCTTAAGAGAAATTGCACATTGAAGATCTAAGTGCTGCTAAGTGAGAGCTACTTCCTCGGCCTAGATTGTTGTGCCTCTGCAGAAGCCAATAATTCATCAATTTTATTCAACAAGGACTAAATCGTTTCTCGATATAAAGAGGCCTTTCTTGTATCTTCAGTCTTGCAACCTTGTGCCACCTCAACTCTAGAGCTTGATCAATCGCCTCACTCATCATTGTGGAATTCTCAACTTCTAATTGTTGGATTTCATGGCATCTACAACAGCCATCCAAGGTTCCTTGAGGGTCCACTGGCCACTCAATGCCATGCTTTGGAAAGTCATCATCTACGTGGGCTGATTCAGGCTCTTGTTCCGGCTACTTTGACAAAACAACTCCCGGCAAAAGTTACCAAGAAAAATGAAGAATGGAAAATTGTGAGTTATAATGCTGAAATAGAAGCAATAAGTGAAACTTTTTATAAAAAAAAAAGGAAGGGAGCGCTTGCTTTTTCTTTATATCTAAAGAGGTAGTGCCAAGCTCTGTATTTAGAGCATGATAACTTGTGTGGCGTTCAACATAATACAACGTGGACTATCACGTGAGCAAACAAATAGGGAAGCAGTAGAAGGCGGCGACAACCACACAGGGCAACGGTAGTGAGATTTCAAGTTATTATTTTAGAACACAAATTTATATTTTAAAGCCAAGATTTATTTTTTGAGTCTAAGATTTATATTTTGAAACATAAACATAACCACCCCCACCAAACAAAAAGAAAAACAAAACAAACAAAAAGCCGAAGATCTAAACCATCACATGTTATCCAAGAGCAAGGGTAAAAGGGAACCAAGAAACATATAGAGCCCAAGCTTCAACATATGTCATTTGATCCTTACCCAGATGAATACACGAAAATTACAGAAGAAATCTAAAAGCTTGGTGAATCAGCAAAAAAAAACTTGTCCAAGTACAAATCCTGTCCCGTTTCTTGGAACAGGGCTGTCTCCAAAACAGTATCAGTCACTTGGAGAATATCACATCGACAATTCTCGGCTACGATTTGCAGCAGCAACAACGGCATTCATCAGGATTCCACGAAATCCACCTTTCTCGAGTTCATGGATCCCTGCAATGGTAGTTCCTCCGGGCGAGGTAACATCATCTTTGAGTTGACCTGGATGCTTTCCCGTGCAGTTCACCATAGATGCGGCACCCAGTACCTGTCAAAATATAGCATTTTACAATTGTAACATGATCACAATTCCGACCTTTGGGCCTTCATCCCGACTCCAAACTGATCTCAACAAAATGAGCTTAGTAGAAAACTTTAATACATATTGACGGAATTCAGAAACTAAATAGGTAGTGCACAGTTACTCAGAGTGGGTTCTATTGCTCCTCTTCCTCCTTTAATTCGCTTTCTCCTCCTAGGACCTCTATAATGACCACCTATATTGCTCCTCTTCCTCTTTTACTATGCTGTCTCCTCCTAGGGCCCCTACATTGCCCCACTTAACCGAGCCATACACATATGGTTTTAATCTTGTCCATATGTGACCAGTTGGCATTCTCCCGTAGGACTGCACAATCTCGTTAATTATGAGCCACGATGGAACATTTAACATTGTCTCATTAGATTGCATAGCCTCATCAACCATTGTCTGAGATGCAACATTTGGCATCTTCTCATTAGAATGCACAACCTCGGCAGCTCCACATAAGGATTTTCTTTGTGATGATACCCAAATAAATAAATAAATATGAAAGCCAATGCATCCTGGAATATAAACTGTGGTATTAGTAATACAATCGCACATCAAATTATCGTTTCTTCATATCTTTGAAATAGAGTCTTCCTTCAGGAAGAACGGAAAACTTAATACTTCTCATGTGGAACTACAGATTGGGAGTCATCATTGTGTAACTTCTCACAAGATGGCTCCATGCATATAATGTTGAACAGAGCATGGATAATTCTGATTCATAATTTTCCATAGGAATTCACCATCTTAGAATTTTTCATTTTTAAAGAAAATCCATGATTAACAATTCATCTTACCTGCTAACCCGACTTCATCCAAAATATTAATAACAGTCATGCATACCACAGCTACTTAAATGGACTAAAATGATTTCTCTCAGCTTTCAAAAGCTATATTTCTTCTTTCTGGAAGGAAGAGGGATAACTTTTATAGCACAATCTATCTATATATATTACTAAAACTCAATCCTGACCCTGCCATATTAGAGCTCCACCTCAGCAACCCCTCCCAACTTTCTCTCTAACCACCGCTCTCTCTCTCCTCTCAACTGTCATGGCACTTCCCACCCCCTCTCTCTCTTTCCCTGCGCACAAAAAAATCAACCCGTCTCTCTCAAATCTCTCTCTAACCTCTGCTCTCTCTCTCTCTCTCCTCTCAACTGCTATCGCACTTTCCACTCCCTCTATCTCTCTCTAACCTCCGCTCTCTCTCTCTCTCCTCTCAACTGTCATGGCACTTCCACCCCCTCTCTCTCTTTCCCTGCGCACAAAAAAATCAACCCGTCTCTCTCAAATCTCTCTCTAACCTCTGCTCTCTCTCTCTCTCTTTCACAAACTCCACTGATCGTCACCCCCAGCAACAACGTCGTCATCTGACGAAGCGTCGGTCGCGCCGCCCGCATCGACTTACTCGTCCGCACCCTCCACTGCTCCTTCCCCTCCGTCCAGGCCGGCCTCTCCAAGGTCGTCGAGAACGTCGGTGCCCTCCTCACCGGAAACATATCCACGATCTACGCCCACTGCCGACTGCCTTCAGAGGCACTGCCCCGACTCCATCTCCTTCCTCTTCGGATGGATGATCGACACCCCCCATGCAGGATCTGGGCACCGGTTGGTGTTCGTCCATGTCATTGAGGCGTTCTCAGTCATGGCGATGGCCAGGGTCTACTAGCACTGACCCCGAACGCAACTCACTGGAGGCAACCAAAACAGGCGCTTCAAGGTGCCCAACCTGTTGGACCGGATGGAGATGGTGAGATCCCTCTCCTTCCTCTCCCTGCACCCAATTCTCTCTCTCTCTCTCTATCTCTCTCTCTCTCTCTCCCGCCCCCAAGACGGTGACGGTCACAGGAGGGTGGTCTGCGTGCCGTCGTTTGCCGCACAAGCCACCCGCAGCGACCATGTCGACCTCGCCATCATGGAGATGGCAGTGGATTTCTGCTCCTCCTTGCTTGCTCCCTCAGGCCCGTACTCCTCCATTTTGCAGAAACTCTGCATAAGAGATGGGGCCCTTACACCGTCGCCTACAGCATGTCTCTGCTCTACTTGAAGCAAGACAGAGTAGGCAGCCCATGTCCTCTTATGTGTGGAGACCAGAGAACCATGTTGGGAATAAGCTGTTGAGCAGTCAGGGATGCTGAGGATGGGCACCTGGCCCTCCATCCCATTGGTGAGTGGCGATGACACCGACACCTACACCCCGCCGATCACTGGTGACATTGTGTTATATATACCTCTGCTCTCATACACTTACTGATCTTCACTTTTCACTTTTTTCTTCTCTTTCTATTATTGTTTAAAATAGTGAGATACATCTACTCTCATGCATGCAAATTGGTTATGTGCATATTTGGATTTCATCTATCTGCATCACAACACCCTCAACTATGTTTATAAAATAGCTCCAGTTCAAGGTTTTGAAACATACTTTCTCAATAACTGGTACCTCATCTGCTACATGATGATATATGATTTTTAGTTCTCAAATAGTAAATACTCAGTCCATGGAGTTAAGGAACAGTTCTGCATGGAGCTAAGAAACCGTTCATAATCTGATAAACTAATCTGCAACCAGTAAATTTTGGTTTATTTGCTTTCAATTCAGACCGATCTGTGCTGGGACAAACCAATCAATCAAATGAAGTTTTGTTGTGTCAATCTTTCAAAACTCCCAAATTTTATATTTTACCCAAGCACAATGCCTAGAATGAGTAGGCCTTGGACATAAATCTAAAAACGTTTGGCCATAAGCTCACACCCAAGTGTGTGGTGTAGGTGAGAAAAAGAGGAAGTCATGGAACACATGGCTGGAGAGGAACCTGAACTACCAAGTTGGAATGCCATGTCCACGGAGATGTTCGTTGTTGAGGCCTTCTCCTACTGGCTCTCCTCCGCTTGCTACACTTCTACCCCCTCCTCCACTTGCTCTCCATTTATATGAAGATCACATTCGTCCTCTGCATCTCTCTGTTGGTCCATTGTCGGCTTGCCAGCCCCACTCGTCCAGCTGTATGGCCCACAACGGCATCGCCCGAGCTACTCTCGGGCTTGACACTGGCGTGGAACCTATGCCGTCTCTGCTGCTGTTGCAAACTTCGGTGCTCAAACCCATGAACACAAGAAATAGAGAGGTTGAAGAAAAAAGAAAACAAAGGGCACTGTAGCTACTGTAGTAAAATTATGAAGCTACGGTAGTACAGTGACAGAGAGAGAGAGAATATTATAAAAAATCTCTCTTTTTTTTCTCTCTCTCTCAATTTTAAATTCTTTTATATACCAATCTTTGTTCATTTTAACAATATTGTCTTTCTATACATAAAATTTTTTGTTATACGTTAGAAAGTTGATCTTGAAAAGATGAATAAATAATTATACATATTTTTTATTCTTATTATTTCTATTTTAGTTTCACTATTATATTTGTTCATTTTAACAATATTGTCTTTTTCCATTTTTCTGTATTTTTATATATTCTTTGATTGAAAGATCTGAGGAATCTCAAAATTTTGACAATGTATACTCAACTTTAAGTTCTACAAGCACCATCACACCACTTAAGAGGACTATTTTAGACAATAATTTTTATCAAAGACTTTTTGAAGAAGATATTACGGCACAAATGTTATGCAACAAAAAAAAAGTAAATCAAGATTGAGGATCAGACGACTGATTGATGGAATGATATGCTTTTATATATTTTGTAGACTTTAGTTTATGAGACTGTATTTTACTTTGTTCTACAAACTATTTTAGATTCATATGTATGACTGTGCTTGTAAATGTTTTCAGATTTTACGTATATGAAATGTTTTATTTTTAAATGTTATATTTTTTTAACATATTATTACTATTTAGTTATTACCCATTATGTTTGACAAAAAAACCGTGCATCGCACGGGTAGAGATCTAGTAACCTTCCAGTAACTCTAATGAATTTTACTGTCATCTGAAGAAAACACAGTACTTACTGTCTGAGATGCCAAATTTAGAGCAAGATCACGTGGGAGACCAGCAGCTACACCACCATCAGCCAAGGCTTCAATTGCAAGATAGACATATGCAGGGCCACTTCCACTGAAAAAACATAATATAATAAATAGAATAAGAAGTGTAGTGACAATTGATGCACCATGATCTGACTATCAGCTCATCGATTGTGATATGTGTGCATGAATGTGAAGAGATATCTATGTACATACCTTAAGCCAGTTACTGCATCAAAATACTTTTCATCGGTCGTCCACATTTTTCCAATAGCATTGAACAATCTTGTTACCCATTCCCCATCGGTCTCTGTGGCCTGCTCACTCAAGCACATAACTAGAGGATGAAGATAATGAGAAGCAGATAGCATTAGCCATAGGCCCATAGTAATCTATAAGCCTTAGAAAGAACAAGGTACTAAAACCAATGTAAACAATGGTGAAAAAGACAAAGAAAAAATGCGGAATTGGAAAATAGAATGACTAAAGTCAAACATTCAAGATCTTCTAGGTGACAATATTGAGCAGGAGGCAAGGCACGCATTCTTCAGCAGCCTGGGCAAGCAGGCACAAAAAGGAATTACGTCATTCACCGACCTGACATACATTAGCCTAACCAGACCTGCTCCTCTTATTTTATCCTATATCTCACTTCATCAGCTCCTGTGTGATGTGCGGGATGTGGAGAACTGTTGTTGCAGAATGCTGTCTATATGGATTCATAAAAGTTAAATAATCTGGATACTCTTTTCTATTTCCCCCCTCATTTATTACAATTTAGGTTGATTTTTTAGTTAAGATCTTATAATGCAGTAGCATTGTTAAGACAACAATATGTATGCATGTATACTATATAACAATAATGCCTGTATGGAAAATAACTAATTAATTCTTCAGCACTATATGGTCAAAGTAAAAGGAAATGCAATCAAGCTTCTTAGGCATAGACTGTCACCTGATGCTGCATGACGCACAGTTGAAGGTGTATTAGGCATTACCCTGATTAGTCGACTGTGACCAGACCATTCCTGCATGAAATGGCAATTAAAAGGCATTAGAACAGCAATTTTGATACTATTGAAAGAGAGAGCTGAAATGTCAGACTCTGTTCTTCTCCCCATTGTCATGCCAAAATAATCAGCCCTTAGATGGTTCCAGACTTTCCAGTGCCCTCGCCGCGATCTTGGCATCCTAGATAAAGAGAGGAAGCAGTCCCCTTCCACAAGAACCGTGAGTCTGGCTTAATTAACCAAGGCATAATATGATCCATCTACCATACAAGGATGTGTACCATTGCTGCTAGTGTGATTAAGAACTTCTCTAGTTCTCTTGCATGTATCATTAAAAACTCCACATGGTTTCTCATCTTTTTGCCTTAAATTTCACATCAAGTACCATATATCTCCTCCATTTCTGTTATAGATCTGAAAATAGCATGAAGAAAGATGTTTTCCACAAGAACCAACAGCAGCTAGGTATGAAAAAGCACTAGCCCTGATATGGGATTATTCTTTAGATTATATTTCTGTTTACAAGCAAACTCCAAGTTTAGAGTTCCCCCACCAACTGAAGATTGCACTTTCACACTCCAGCTCAGTTATTTCAGGTTCTACTATATGGCAATTAACAGTGTGATGAAATCCAACATGGTGGTGAGGCCCATGATGGTCAGATGAAACCCAACATACTGGAGGTTGGGATATAAAGATACACATTAAGAAATTACCCAACAACAGGCACAAATCCTCAAAACTACAACAAATTTAGAGAAAGGGATAACATACTACCTTTATCCCGAAATGGATCCAAGTGAACAAGTTCAGAGACCTAAAGCATATTACATAAATAACTAGGTAAGCAAAGGACGAAAACTGCATAACTTGAAATTTTGGCCATCCTCCAACTACGCCACATGATCTCGAAGTTCCATTTTAGGCCACATGCACTCTCCAAGTGTAATCAATCTCTTGCAAACAGGAGATCATCTTTACTGAACTATAATTTTTCATGTTTCAAATGCCTGTCCAAACAATGGTTCCAAAAAGGCCAACAACAAGAAACTCACTAAAGAAAAAATTTACTAGGAAACAACAGGTCAACATGGCATGGAAAAAATAAACACACGGCTCTAAGAGGTAAAGGATCCACAAACCTGTAGATCCTTTAATCTGATTCCAGCAGCAATAGACACCAAGATCTTTCCCTCCGAAAAGAATGGATTCATCTCCAAGAGGACATTCTTCGCTATAAAAGAGCATCCTCTTTAAATCTCCGTAATCAAAGGCAAAAAAGAACATGCTCATAAGCTTTCATTTAATTACGAGATACAATCTTATAGTCACTCCTCCGGAATTGCGTCAAACTTGTATTAACCTAAAGAATTCAGCCAAAAACAGAATGTAGCAAGGAAATCCTAAGAAGAATCACCTTAAATCTAAGTAAAGAACTATGATAAGAAAAGAAACAAACAAGGAAGAGAGATCTAATTCAGCAAAGAGCTTACCAACTTGAGGTTTCACGGAGAGAACAATTATGTCGGAACCATCAACAACCTACACATAACGCTCAAACAATTTAGTTGCTAGAAGATCATATAGACAATCGTAACTATTGGAGCGGCTCATGACAAAGCAGTACCAAGAATTTATGACAAGAAAAAGAATGCAGGTGAAAAAATCGAAGAATGCTGAAACAGGTTATCACAAGGCAGTACCAAGCATTTCCGAACTCGTGAACTTATAACAAGGCCAGCAGAAAAAACAAATAATGTGGAAGTAACCGCATCCAGACATGGCATTCTTGAGGCCGCCAGCACACACCAACAACTCAAGAAGCAGACCAGTTCACAAGCACAGTGATGCTCGACAGAAGAGTGGGAAACAACATCAAATCCTACTTTAAAAGAGAGAGAGAGAAAGAGAGAGAGAGAGAGAGAAAGACCGACCAAGAACAGAACCAAAAATCTGGTACGGACGGGAACAGCGGGATCCAATTACTGATCTCTCTCTCTCTCTCTCTCTCTCTCTCTCTCTCTCTCTCTCTCTCTCTCTCTCTCTCTCTCTCTCTCTCTCTCTCTCTCTTCCGTTTTACTCGCCATTTTCTTCCCGCCTTGGTCCTAGCTCTTACCTGGGAGTTTTTCTCCAGTATCCTGACGCCCAAGGAACGGAAGACCTCTCCGCGGTCGGCGCTGTGGTGGATGGCGGTGCAGATGCTGGAGGGCGGGAGGACGCCCGACTCGGAGACGCCGCGGGCGATGCTCTCCGCCATCTTGCCGGCGCCGATGAAGCCGAGCCGCAGGCCATCGGGGAGGGGAGTGGCAGGCGCCGCCATCTGACGACTGCTGCCAACCTGGGGACGACGTGGGAGAAGCGAGGAAGAAGTCGTTGGCACGAGGGTGAGCGTTTTCTTGAACTGCCGGGACACACGAAAGGCTTGGGCCATTTTAAATGGATGCGCTCTGGTGAAATGGTTTAACCATCGGCCCAATTTTAACCCATCAGCATATATATACCCACCCCCAACTCCTCTAACCAACCAATGGCGACCAATCCAATTTTGCCACATCATATATATGGAATAATATTTATTAACACTTATTAAATTAGTTGGGACCAATCCAACTCTGCCACGTCACGTTCTTTTCTCCCTTTAATATGACCCCTCGCCCTAGATACTACTGTCATTTACCGCCAGTTGCCATCATCGACCACGCTTTCACAACTACTGTCTCACCTCTCATCACCACCTCATGTATTATAAATTTTTTTTTCTGAAATTTAAATAATAACATAAAATATATTAATAAAAAAAGCAAATTATACAAGTGCAGAGATATGAACAACGAAATTCTCTAAACAAAAGGAGGCCTTCACCAAAGTGTGACTAAAACCATCTTTAACTCCCAAGATGTAAAAAGGGCGAAGAGTTAAGATCACTAAAGGAGGCCTTCACCAAAGTGTGACTAAAACCATCTTTAACTCCCAAGATGTATACAGGGCGAAGAGTTAAGATCACTAAAGGAGGCCTTCACCAAAGTGTTCACCCCTAACCGGACCCAATGTTTAGTCCAAAAACAAGTTTCTATCTCTAACAAAATCAAAAAGTTTTTACTCTCACGGCGCTTCTCTTCTGAATATTTTACTATTTCTTTCATTTCACATGGCTCAAAAACAACATGTAAAATGAGTCACCACACCAAAGTCTATGTTAGTATCAGTGGCGGATCTAAAATTTTCGTTAAGTGAATACATCTTTAAATACATTTTTTTGCTGGTTATTAATAGTAAAATTTTATATCACTAATGAGAATTTTTCAATCCAGTAAAATCACAAGACCTCACTAACTCCAAAGTGTCTCCGCCACTACGTGCCACCCAAAAATAAGATGTTGAACCCTCACAAAACGAGGTAAAAATTACTTGAAATACTGACCAATCAAAAGACCAAAGCCCTTTAGCATAAGAACAGGCTGAACTAATCCAAAGCATGCTTCTACCCGGGGTTGCAAGTATTAATCAAAGTAGAATAGCTCTTCACATTCGTCCAAAATGTGAGGTGTCACCTCTACATTTCCGTCAATTGCCATCACCATCCTCTAACAATCATCTGCCCTCGTTCTATATAACTACCATATCGATGATGTGATGTGATTTAATAAAAAAAAACAGTGGGTAAAGAAAAATCTCATCACATTACTCTAAATGGTAACATCACAGAAAATTAAATATAATATGAAGAGAATGGAGTTAGTAAACTAGCTAATTTTCTTCGCGTCTTTTTTTTCCGTTGGATGGATTAGATCCATTTTTGGAAGAACACGTGGGTTTTTCCTTTTAGCAAAGATCGAGAGTGGCGAGATTTTATTTTATGTTTGTTGTGGAATCTTGGTGTCAAATTTTGGGGTGTTCAATTCGTCTCTCCATATTTCTTTTCCAAATTCTGCGCGCTCCGCTCTCTTGTTGCACCGCCTACTTTTAGAAAACAAATACACATTGAGTCAGATCGATCTGAAAGTTTGATGATCCGGCTTGATTTTATATAAATTAGATCAGATATTTTAATCTCTTTTGAATTCTGAGTCCAACCCAGTTAAATTCGGATTAAAATTGGACTGAACCCAGATTTGGCTTGGTCCGGCCCAAACGGCCCGAGGGCTTGATAAATTTTTTTTAAATAAGTAAATGACACGACGGTAATTTTAATATTTTAAAATTTTGAATTGAAAATAATATTGTGAAATTATATTTAATAATTTAATATTCATTTTATATTTATAACAATTAAAATAAATTTATCTAGATTAGTTTAATATTTATTTTATATTGTTTTGATTCAATAAACACTAATTTTATTATAAAAAAATAGTAAGAATGCATTTAAAAAGATAAAATCGAATTGGGCCGGACCTGTGCCGGACCTTACCTAATCATCCCAAGCCGCGTCAAGTTTTTAAAAATCGGGCCCGGGCCGATAGATTAGAGATCGGACTAGACCTGAGCTAACTCAGACCCGGCCCATTGTCACCCCTAATTAATATAATAAAATGAAATAATCATCTAGCAATTGACCTACCACTTTTGAGTTTAATAAATGTTAGATAATATCTTTACCAAAATTTTAAACTAACTAATAGACAATCAAATTATACAGATTAGTTCATTTGATAGAACTCGACATGATCAAATTTTTAAAAACAAAAAACAAAAGGAACTGGCTGCGCATTGCCCACATATGAAAATTCCACCGTTACTGAAATACTTAATAAAGAGAAATATTTTTTAACAAGAATTACCGATCAATCCCTATTATTTAGATATTTATTTTTAAGTCCTTGACTTACATACTTATAATTACAGAGATAAATATATAACAACATAATTTTCTGAAAGACTTACATAGTTGTCACAGATCTAAAACTTTACGGTCCTATACTTGAACCACTCACCCCAAAAGTTGTTTTAGGGGCTCCACATCCCGTACCAGGTCTAGTAAGCATTTTACCCGCCAAGCAGATAAAAAATATTTCTCCTTAATAAAATGCTACCCACAAAGATGAAACAATGATCTAAATCTCCTAAAATCGAGATATTTTGCAATCTTACAGATGAAATCGTAAGGTTTTGCCTATTTCACAATATGCACCCTAGATCTATTGGACAAAAACAGCAAGCCCAAGCACGGCCTATTTATGTAAGAATAATACTGGGCTGCAAATTGCAGCAAAGTTAGCAGAACCCTCAAGCCATTTCTTTAAATTCAGAACAATGTGACAAAGAGAGATGATAAAGACAAGGTAGATCCGTGGTTTTTCCGGTCAAGTGGGGTAAAGGCAATACGGGTACACGGAAAATAGGAGCTGCCAAATCCTGACTTTTGAGTTCTCGAACACCAATCCCTGAGCCCATAAAACCACACGGGGCAGGGTTTCCTCGTTATCAAAAAAAAAAAAAAAAGACAAGATTGTAGCCCCCCCGGTCCCTGATGCAAAACCATGTTTGCAGAAAGTATGGCTGTTTATTTAACAGGCAGAAAACTTTTAGCCAATGTAACCTGCCAACTTAAGAAAACAAGCCAAGTTCTTTATGCAAGTGGTTGAGGCCTGGTGGGCAGGGACTTCTGCTCGACCTATTGTCGCCTCCAGGACTCCAATTCAAAGGAAAGAAAGATTCTTACAGAATGAAGTTTGAAAATATCACTCGGTGCACCATCTAATCAGTCGTGAAGGACAAACCATCGTAGAATCAAATTAGGAACTCACCAGAATCAAATTAGGGTGCCCTCTAAGGCTTCTGCTTGTCTTGACACTGACAAGCAGACACCAAGTTAGTAACTCCCAGAATCAAAATGCCCCTTCTCGTATGTATGCGCCTCAACTCATCAACATTCGAATATCCTGCCGCAGAAGCTCCTCATCATCTGGCCATCACTTGCCTCATGCCTTGCCATTGACCTGGGAAATCAAATCAGTATCTGCATCTTGGCCCGTGGGCAATTAATTCTTATAGAATTAGTTTCACAATATGCAATAACTAAGCCTCCTCAACCCAACTTCTAGTCTGTCTCATAGCAGGGAAAAAAGAGCTCCTAACCCAATGCCCCACAGACAAGGTACTGGCATCCCGGCAATCTCCAGGCCTGGAAGGAGCTTAGACACATCCAGCGCCATTTTTGGTCTATTGGGTTGGCTTTGGACCATGCTGACTAGTAGCCTTGCACAGATATATGTTGAGCACATGTCCATGGTAGATAAGCGCGCAGTGTCTGGACAAAGGTATGTGGCGCTGGAGCAGATCCATCTTCCTAGTCAGGTGGAGTGGTGACAAAGGGTTATCTAGACTTTTTGGCAAACCTGGACAAGGATGCATAAGTACTATGGAGAAACAATAAGCACCTGTTCATCCACTGAGTGTATCTTTATTTCTGTAGTATATCATAAAGTAATTCACTCTCTGAATGGTGAAGATGACCTGCTCCAAAAGAATGGCACTGGCCCCTAATTTCAATCCAGCTGTTACCTGGCACTTTCTTAGAACCATTTGCAACCATCAACTCCCTGATTTGCAGTGCATCTTGCCATTCCTCACCTGCAGCATACAAGTTAGCTAAAAGCACATAATTTGATGGATTCTCTGGACAATTCACTAAAAGCTGCTCTGCTATACGCTTTGCCATAGCTAAGTTCCCATGTTTTCTGCAGGCTCCTAGTAGTGCACTCCACGTTATATCATCAGGTTCAAAAGGAGAAGCTAATATGATCGCCTCTGCCTCTTCCAGAAGTCCGGCTCGTGCTAAAATATCAACCATACAGGCATAGTGCTCAGCTTGTGGCTTAATTGAATACCGGTGAATCATATCACTGAAGTAGTAGCAGGACTGATCCATTACGCCTCCATGACTGCAGGCACTAAGGACACCCACAAAGGTGACATTGTTGGGGATGACATCAACTTCATCTGATTGCTTCATCTTATCAAATATCTCCAGAGCTTTTGTAGCTTCACCATTTTGAGCCAGCCCACATATGATTACATTCCAACAAGCAATATCCTTATGAGGCAAGCTCCAAAAGACTTTGCATGCTTCATTTATGCAACCACATTTTGAGTATGAATCTATAATTGCACTTCCAACAACCACATCGGATTCTAATCCAAACTTCAAGACGAGTGCATGAAATTGCTTGCCACTGTCGACTGAGCTTGTGCCTGCAAACGAACCGATCAAGCTGCCAAAAATAAATGAATTAGGACATATACTCGACTTCCGCATCCAATGGAAAGCCTCCATGGCACTTTCCCTTTGTCCACTCAGCATGAACCCTGTAACCAGCATAGTCCAAGACACTACATCTGGTTCAGGTATCTCAGCAAAAATTTTGGCCGCAGAAGCAATGAAACCCGATTTTGAGTACAAATTCAGTAGTGCGTTGCAAGAAAAACGATCATCGGAAAAGCCACATTTGAACATCAAAGCGTGCACCTGCGTCCCTCCACAAACCTGAGACCTAACAGCAAGCTCGTTGACAACAGTCGAGCAAGTGAAACCATCCACGGCCATTTCGTCCCCCACCATCTCCCGGAATAGCCGCAAGCAGCACTCGCCCGTCCCAAACTTAGAATAGGAAGACATGAGCACATTTAGCGTAACTAAATCTCTAATGGGCATTTCTTCAAACATCATTTTGGCACCCAACAGTTCTCCCGCGCCCGCATACATCCTGACGAGATTGGTGCCCACAAAGGTATCAACTTTCGAGCACGCTTTCACAGTCTGCGCGTGGACTTGCCGCCCGAGGCCCAGACCGCAACACGTAAGGACCGTGGCGTACGTGAAGTCGTCGGGCCTGACATCGCTCCGGGGCATGCGGATGAACAGCTCGGCCGCCTCCTTGGTCGTCCGGTGCCGGACGAACCCGGCAATGAGGATGTTCCAGGAATGGACGTCGACCTGGGGCATGGCGTGGAAGAACCCCAGGGCTTCGTCGAACTGGTTGCGGCGTAGGTAGCAGGACAAGAGGGTATTGTAGGAGACGACATTGGCGATGGGCATGCGACGGAGGACGTCATGGGCATGTGACAGGGCGCCGGACTGGGCGCAGGCCCGGAGGAGGAGGTTGCAAAGGTAGGTGTGGTCGTGTCGCCCGGTCTTGAGAAGGGAGGCGTGGAGCTTGAGAGCTTCCAGCATGTAAGAGGAGACGGGGGTCGAGAGAAGGAGATTTAAACCAAAGAAAGCGGAAAGAAGATTTGAACGAGAACAGGGGTTGAGACTTGAGATTTTATTATTTTAATTCTCCACCTTTTTATTAAGAACTAAATATAAAGGCTGGTATGATCGCATAATGCTTAATTTCACTTTTTATTTATTCCATTGTAATATAAAAATATTATTATAACAAAGTCTCACTTTACTAGTTTGATAAGTCAAAACAAGGGAGATAAGAGGTGTAGTAAATTTTTCTATACAAAAGGCCCCAAATTTATGAGAGTTAATTTCGACTCATAACATGTATTGTTTATCCTGTCGAATAGTAAAATTTTATTTAAAATAACGTTAATGCTAACTGATACAACAGTTTTCGAGCAGGTCGGCTAGTCCCACAGAGCCGACCACCGTAGAAGATTAGCGGCAACTGCTCAGCAGGGGTGAGTTGCATGACCCTCGTCCCCAGCTCGGCCGATACCCCGTCAGCTCGGATGAGGCCGACCTGGCGACCGAGGCTCTCGTGAAAGTCCGTAAGACTGAAGATACGAATCATCTAAATCGGTCGACGAGGTGTTTACCGCAGAATGGACCTCAGTTCAGCCGACCCCATTAAGGACATTGGCCGACACTCCATTTACATACCAACGTCTCGTAGGACTTTATGCACCTCCGGCCATCCACCGAAGCTCAGGCAAGGCCGACCTGGTGCTCGGCATACTCACGTGTCCCACAACGGTCTTCACGTGGTCAATAGGCGAATGAGGTAAGGTCTGAGGATCACGGGACCGATAATTGCGGCCATTAAGACCATGATCTCGGTGATCTGGCATGCTGGTTATAGCCACGATCTAGCGTTGATTGCGGGAACCGCCAGCGAGATTGGCGGGGATCGTCCAGCTAATGCACAGATATCCTAACACTATATAAAGGGCGGACACTCCACAGGGAAAGGTACGCTATTCTCCCCCCACGCTAGGCCATTCTACTCGGCTAGCAACTGACTTGAGCGTCGGAGTGTCTCCCCACCGAGCCCACTCGGCGGGCTTTGCAGGTCAGGTCGTGAGCTCGGGAGCAGTGTCACACGTCGGCCAAGCGCGCCTCAAAAAGGGATTCATCGGCTTGGTCGTCTCGACTCAGTCTGGCGAGAAGTGCCTCAGCGGTCACCTCAGCAGGAGCCGACCTATGTTACTATAGCAGTACATTGGCACCGTCTGTGGGAAATGCTACTAAAGGTCAGTACGGTTTCCCCTCTCCTACTCTCAGTTGAACTCCACCAAACATAGACAACAAAGAGCCCTCGGAGCATTTACTGCGATCGGTAAGGCAGCCAACCAAGGCATCTGCAGTGGTCGGCGAGGGAGCCGACCAAAGGATATAGCAAGCTCCAATTGACGGGTAAGAGGTCAGGGTGCGGTGACGGCCGACCCCAAAAACTTACGAATATAATCATGATGACCTCGACTTCGGGGACGAGACACCAGATCGTAAGCCCCTGCACATGAGGCCAAGGTACGCATCGGATTCACCCTCGGCATAACCCGAATATTATGATTTGTCTTATGGATGACTTTGTTACGATCAAGAAGCTGAAACCCAGCGCCAAACCTTCATTTGATATCTCCTGGACACCTAGTTTGTCCCAACCGAGTTCGAATGTTGTGAAGCCCCTCAAAGTCCACCGGTGGTCGGATCGGGGGCCGACAAGTTCCAGAGCTTAAGGCAATCATGCAGTCCTAAATAACAGCCATATCCCCAGCTCGGTAAGCCTAAGCCCTCTGAAAAGGAGGCCGCTAGTGCATGTTCGATGCTCTCGAAAGCAAAGAGAGGTCACTCCGCTCCACAAACCAAGAAGCTCCGAGGCATGAGCGTGAACGTCGTATCGAAACATGAGGTCGCTTCGGCACTCCGAGCTCTTGCGCGAGGTCACTTCGGCACTCCGAGCTCCCAACACGAGGTCGCTTCGGCACTCGTCTTAGCAACCCGAGCTCTTGCGCGAGGTCGCTTCGGCACTCCGAGCTCCCAACACGAGGTCACTTCGGCACTCATTTTAGCAACCCGAGCTCTTACGCGAGGTCGCTTCAGCACTCCGAGCTCCCAAAACGAGGTCGCTTCGGCACTCGCCGTCAAAGGCCACTTCAAACAGTCCGAGCTCTTGTGAGGTCACTACGGCACTCCAAGCTCCCTCAACGAGGCCGCTCTAGCACGCGGGCATGACCGACAAGGACGTTTCGAACTATGAATCAAGGAGGCTACGACCGATGTGATCCTAGTTTCTAATAGAGTCGCTTCGGCACCAAGCCCACTTTGACGATGCACCTTCAGTAGTTATAGAGGTCTGAGCCGACCTCGAGAATTGATTACTGGTCAAAGGTCTGAGCCGACCTATGTTACTATAGCGGTCTGAGCCGACCTCGAGACGCCAGGTTTGGGCTCCGAGCCGCCTACAGAATTGGCATATCCTCCTGGCGAGTTTCTTCAAAGAAGATTGCTTCGGCCCTCCAAACACTCCCAGCAAGGCCACCTAGCATTCATCAAGGTCGTTTCGGCGCTCCGTGGACTTGGAACGCCGTGGTTCTAGACGAGGTCACGACGGCACTCTCCAGGAACCGAGAAGACGACGTCCGATGAAGCTCGAGCGAGGTCGCTCCAGCAATCTGAGCTCATAAGCGAGGTCGCCTCGGCACCCCGAGCTCTCGAGCAAGGTCGCTCCGACCCGTCAAGCTCCACGAGGTTGCTTCGACACAGTGAACGTAGGTGACATGTTCGCGAACGGGATCGCTTAGGCATTCGTCAGAAGCCGAGACAACGTCCAACATGTATTGAAGGAATGGTTCAGCACACGCAGTGAACGTGGGCGACATGAACAGGGACGCTTCGGCAATCATCAGAAACCGATGCAGCATCTGACGTAACGAATAGCTAGAGCCGAACGACGGCAAACGAGCAATGACAAAAGAGTTGGAAGTTTCTATTACTAATGATAAGGTACATTGGAGGGCTGACCGCCATGTACAATCGCGAGGCATTCAATCAACTACGACGTCGTCAGACGCAACGACCTGAGTCTCGGTAGTAGCAGCCTGATCAGAAGCAATGGTCGCGGCTGTCTCATTAGCACCAGGCACCACCTCAGCCGCAGCAGTCTGCACCTCGTCAGCGACTTCGGCTTAGTCATGAGCGTCTCCAGCGTCCTCGTCCGCAACATCTTCCAGACCCGACAGATCATATTCGGGACGCAGTTCTCAGATGCACTTCATGCAGTGGTCGTATCCCACCTTGAAGAGCTTGTCAACCTCTTCGTTCAGCTCCTCAGAGTTGCGGTACTCTGCGATAATCCTTTCGCGCTCCTTTTCGGCCAGTCTCGAGCTTCGAGCCCTGGCTGCTTTGAGCAACTCTTCCTTCGCACGAAGAGTCTCTTTGAGGTCCTCAGCCGCCCGTGCCATCCATGCGGCATCTTCCTCGGCTCTCTTCGCCTTCAACCGCTCCGCGTCCAGGAGCTTCTCGGCATCCCTAGCCCTCGCCTCGGCTTCCTTAGCCTTGTTCGTGGCCTCACGAACTCGCTGGTCGGCCACCACCTGTGACTTCTCGGCCTTCTTGAACAAGGCCCTGACCAGGCCCAACTGGGTCTGTACGGAACCGTAGAACTCTTCCACAATCTCGTTGGATCGCTTGGCCGAGGATTGGGCCAGCGTTCTTGCCGGGGTCGCCCGACGAGCCCATTCAGTGGCGGAAGGCTCCTCCGTTTGCACTGACGACAGCTGGGGGCTCGCGACATGCTGGTCGGTGGTCGGCTGCTCCACCGGCAGCTCACACCCTCGTTCTTGAGATGACGTCGGTCGAGGATCCGACGATCATCGCCTCGTCTGACGAGCTGAGTCACCGGTTTCCTCCCTTGGACGCTTTGATGCCCTTATAGCGCTCTTCTTACCACGCCTCGTGAACCTCTGTGCTGCTCGGTCAGCTAGAGAGGTCCCTTTCCCTTGGCCAACGTCGGGAGCAACCGACGACTTGCTCTTGTCGGCCATCACTGCAAGAGAAAGCAGTTGGTCAGTTTTCAAATCGCACGTAACGTAAAGGTAGCGACGAAAAGGGAATGACCTTTGTCGGCCTTGACAATCAATTTGAACAACCCGTCGAGCCAAAACAGGTCGGGTGAATCCAGCACCTGTAAAGAGTCAAATTCCACGAGCTCGAATTCGGTGAGGTTTGGAGCTCGGAAGGCTTTTTGGTGAACATTCACTACCGTCCAGGTGGTCGGAAATGGCCACCCTGTCGGGCTATGAACAAAAACAAACTGCCTCTTCCAGTTGTGAATAGAAGAAGGCATTCGGCCGAGGATTTGCCGTCCTGACCGAGCTGTGAAATACAGTCAGTCCCCGAAAGCTTTGATCGAGAAGCAATAAAAGAAAAGACGTGTGGTCAGAAGAACCCTAGCCAGAGCACAGACCGCCAGGAAGCCGACAACCGACCACCATGAGTTGGGGGTCAGTTGCGACGAAGCGACTCCCAGCTTGAAGAGGAGAAGGATAACGAAAGGATGCAAAGGGAAACGGAAGCCAGCTCGGACGGCCTCGGCGTAGATACAAACTCCGCCTTCTGCCACATAGTGAGCGCGAAGCTGACTCGAGTGATACATAGAGTAGCCCTCCGGAAACACTAGCCCGGGGTGAGTTTTCATCCATTCAAGGGTCTCGTCGGTGGTTTCACATTGGGCATCGGCAACGTTGTCGGCTGGCCGACGAGCCCCCGAGGTATGGGCAGAAGGATCCTTGGGAACGTAAGTCCCGGGATCGACCACAAGACAATCAGAGTGGTCGGACGATTTGCCATCATGACGAGGAGAACGGGGTGTCTTATCAGAAGCCTCCCTTGATGAGTGAGAAGAAGAGTTCTCGAAAGGAGAACCTCCAGACATCGAGCCCTCATGAAGATGAGGACCATAAGAGGAAGACGTAGAGGAACTCGAAGACATAGCTTTCCTCTGAAGGAAGCAAACGAAAATCGGATGAGGTCGGAGCCCGAAACTCGGTCGAAGACGTCGGCGCAACTTTCGTCTACACGTCGACAGGTCGTCCGGAGGATGCTCGCGCGCGAAAGCAAGGGCAATCGTTCGGTAGTAGACCCCCAGTATTTATAGAGCTGGGGGCCAATCGAATCCAACGGTAGAAAATCCAACACCCAAGATAAAATGGTCAAGATCTGCCCATGTGTCACCGCCAGATTGGCCGTGAAACCGACCCCTCGGATTTTGATCAGCACAGGCAGCGAGGAGCACCATGATGGCGCTCGGGAGACGAGGCGGTGGCAGTACAACGACATGGCCTACGGAGCGACGTGCAATGGCCTGTCAGGTGATGCGACGATCGGTGGCTCTGACAAGGCCGTGACGCGCCCCTACGACAGGGCGGCTTCTGACCACCGGGTGGCGTGGCGTCCTGACAGGCTACGTGTGTCAGCTAAGCTACGTGGTGAGGCACATGCTTCCAGCATTGAAATTTAGCTTCACCTCGGCCCGTGCTCGTGGCCCGACGTGGACCAAGGGTGATACGATGGTTTCAGAGCAGGTCGGCTAGCGCCGAAGACGACCGACCACTATGGAAGATTAGGGGCAACTACTCCGCAAGGATGAGCCGCCCGACGCGTTTCTCCCAGCTCGACCGAGAACTCCATCAGGCCGACCTAGTAACCGAAACTCAGCTCACGACTGAGAAAATACGGGAGGTGCTTGCCTCGAGGTCATGAAGGTCCGAGCCGACCTCCAGAATTGACATGAGAAGCAAAGAGTCATGGTTCACGGGAGTCGAGAAGGTGAAGTGGTGGTTGGAGTCGTTCGATTGTCGAGATCTGAAGAACGCAGCCCGAAACAGAGGGGAGGCGAATATTGATCAATAGCTTCACTTCGGCCCGCATTCACGGTCCGACGTGAACCTAGGGGGCCAATGATACGGTAGTTTCCGAGCAGGTCGGCTAGCCCCACAGAGCCGACCACCGTAGAAGATAAGCGGCAACTGCTCAACAGGGGTGACTTGCCTGACCCTCGCCCCCAGCTCGGCCGATACCCCGTCGCTCGGATGAGGCCGATCTGCGACCGAGGCTCTCGTGAAAGTTCGTAAGACTGAAGATACGAATCATCTAAATCGGTCGACGAGGTGTTTACCGTAGAATGGACCTCAGTTCAGCCGACCCCATTAAGGACATTGGCCGACACTCCATTTACATACCAACATCTCGCAGGACTTTATGTGTAACGCCCTGACGCGGAATATCGGAGCGGGATTACAGTTATTAAATAGTGCAGAGCGAGAAATAAATAACAAACCATTACACAATGGAATAATACCAAACAACCTCATATCTCATTAATAATCCAACAATCTCCATTACATTCACTAATAACTCATCATCTTCATAAACTGACTAATACATCAACGTATCAGAGCCAAAACTAGGGCCCAGAGTACTTTATTCAAAATCAAACTATTACATTATGACTAACTGACTCACTAACTCATAACTATACTAACAGACTACTACTAGATAGCACTGGTTGCTGAAATGGTCACTCCTGAGCATCTCCCTCAATCACGTCCTCGTATGTGTGGTCGTCTCCATCCGACTCACCTGAACACATTAAATAAATACGCAGGGTGAGCAAATAACGCCCAGTAGGACTTAATATCTCATGAATACAAGTATGCTTTAAATAGTTAATGTCTTAATGGCAGGTTAACTAGAGAGTAAAGTCATGTAGAGCATGTCACGATAACGAGAGAACAATTGCAACTGACACAGGGAAAATAGTACAACGAGAACGATAATAGAATGGCCATGTAACGATATAACATGTAAATTGCACAACGGTGCACTGGTAACGATCACACTTGCACTTGTAGAGATAGCACTTTGATTGTCATAGATTAATCTAGATAGTAAACTGGCGCTGGATGCATGCCGTAACACATTCTATGATCATTTTAACTCCCATAGGCACTGGCACTTTTCAGGTGCTCCTCCCAGGACCTGATCGGGCCCTATTGCGCTGGCATTAGTCATTTCTTTATCTTAGACAATCACACGATGGCCAATAGAGTACCAAGAATAATAAGAGAGTACTAGACGAGATAGATGAGAGTGTAGAGAGAACGTGAACAGATAAGAAGATATAGATAGTGATGAGATAGGGACAATTTCGTAAAACGACGATAAACACACGATAGTAACGGTTGCACGGCACTAGGTCGAGTACCGGTAGTCTGGTAGAAGTGACATCCGTCCCTTAGCCGTGATGTGTACATGGGTCAGGTGGTCCAGCGTGAACCCAAGATAAGAAGGAATACACTAAGGTTTGGATCGTACTGATCCTTAAGAGTGTAACGGGTTTTTGGGGTACAACCAGCTCGTTGACTAAGGACGTGCGCCAAAGCCAAGAAGACTTACAGAGGTCTTGACAAGGAGTCTCTGCTCCAGTCGAGAGTATTCCCGGTGGAGAGGCGGTCCAAGTCAAGGGAAAAGTGTGTAGAAAATGGGTCTGTCGTGCCTCGAGTGCTCGAAGGCCGAGGGAAACGATAACGGTATTTAAAATGTGCGTATAAAACGAAAATAATTGTATTTAATAAAATAGGGTAATTTAGTCATTTATTTCGATAATTTACCGAATACATTATTGCAAAATTTATCAAGGTCAAATGGCATTTAATAATGTTGTGTGTGTAAGTGTAAAGAAATCTTGAGGATACGACAAGTCGTGCAAATGTCATTTTAAATAATTAAATATATATCATTAATGCCATTTATTAATTTACCAAGTCGAATTAACTATAACATGAGTTAATCATGGCTAATTAAGGGTATATAACTTAAACAACAGGGCATATGCACAATTTTCAATTTTGGCCGATTTCTTGAAAACGCGACGGACTCACCCGTCGCGGTTCAAGTCGCGACGGGGCGGTCGGGCGCGACACGGGGCCTGGCCGGTCTAGCCCGGTCCGGGGTGAATCGCGGCGGCTCATGCCGCCGCGTTCTTGACGCGACGTCAATGGCCGGCGTGACCCCACTGTTATCGCGGCGGGTCGCGCCGTCGCGATAACAGGTGGGTTTGCTCTTTTTCTCTTTTTCCTAGGGCGAGCCCTCTATGATACATGGACGTTATAAATTACATATAAAATAGCACGGTGATCCAAAAGTACGAAACTAGTTTTAAACGAAAGTAGACATGTACATCTATCAACATACACGATTAATTTGAAAATAGACAAGGCTTAGACATGCATTAATCAGGTTACTTTTCGGTGACCTAAACAAGCGCAGTCAGGGTTCAACAAATTAATTAGAGATATATACATGATGAAAAATTACGAAACTAGGGGCGTTTAAAAGCTAACAAGAAGTATTATTTATGATAATTTTCTCATGATCTGAAATCAAGTATAAACGGGGTTCACAAGAAATCATGAAGGGTCGGGTGCATGTATCTGACAGAGTTTCAAAGAATTAATTCTCCCTCATGGGAGATCGAAATAGAACGAAACCAAGGGAGTTTGAAAGCTATTGTAATGTAGTATCAATGAGAATTTTCTCATAGCATGGGAACAAGTACGTGCAGGGGATTAGAGAAAACATGAGATTCAGGTTCATGGTAACAACAGGATTTCATGAATTAAATTCGCCCAAATGGATGAGCGGAATACAACGAAACCATAGAGCTTTTGAAGAAGTACATGAAGGCTACCTAGGGTAATTATTTCACGATTTTTTCTTGAGATATTGCCTACCTTTTGGTGTTGACAAGAAATGCTAGGGTTTGATGACGAAAACGGGAAGAAAGCTCCTTGCTCCAGCCTTCTCCTCCAAGATCCTTCGTCCAGAACACCTCTCCTTCATCTCCCAAGACTCCAGCCACGTTCTATGGGTGTAGGGAAGAGATTTGGGTGTTTTATTTGCTTATTAGAGTCCTTTCCATCTTAAACTCCTTCCTCCTATTTAGAATTTCGAAATTTCCATATTTCTCTCCCACTTTCTCTTATTTATCCACCTAATATGGCTAGGGAGAGAGCTAATTTCGTGGGTAGAGGGTTAGGGTAAGGTAAGGACTCTTATTTAAGATATATATTAGTTATTTAGCATTTATCTTAACCCTTTTCTATTTATATAATTAATTAGATACGAATTTCACTAATTTAAATCTCATCCCATGATGGGCTATCCATATTTGGGCCCAATCTATTATGTTTGGGTTATTAGAATAACCTATTAATAATTTAGCTTAATAGATATTATTTTAATTCCCTTTTATTCTAATTAAATTAATTTATCTCATCTATTAAATAATAAAATTTATTTTTCTTGATTTTAAAAATCAAGGGTGCTACATTATGCACCTCTGGCCATCCACCGAAGCTCAGGCAGGGCCGACCTGGTGCTCGGCATACTCACGTGCCCCACAACGGCCTTCACGTGGTCAATAGGCGAATGAGGTAAGGTCTGAGGATCACGGGATCGATAATTGCAGCCATTAAGACCACGATCTCGGTGATCTGACATGTTGGTTATAGCCACGATCTAAAGTTGATCGCGGGAACCGCCAGCGAGATTGGCGGGTTCGTCCAGCTAATGCACTGATATCCTAACAATATATAAAGGGCAGACACTCCACAGGTAAAGGTACGCTATTCTCCTCCCACGCTAGGTCATTCTGCTCGACTAGCAACTGACTTGAGCGTCAGAGTGTCTCCTGCCGAGCCCACTCGACGGGCTTTGCAGGTCAGGTCGTGAACTCGGGAGTAGTGTCACACATCGTCCAAGCGCGCCTCAAAAAGGGATTCATCGGCTTAGTCGTCTCGGCTCAGTCTGGCGAGAAGTGCCTCAGCGATCACCTTGACAGAAGCCGACCTATGTTACTATAACAGTAACACTAACTATTTTGTATCTCCAATTAATAAGTCTAACTTGTTGAATAAGTGGGAATAAGTAATTCCCTCCTACTTTCAAATGAATGATAAGGGTAGATGTTGATGTGCGAAATTTTCGGTGTACTCTCGAGAGATGTTATCACCATTTTGAGATTTTATGTGTTTTGGAAAATTTTATCATGTTAAGACGAGTAATTTATCTTACTTATAAGTATACATTTATTTTTCAATAGACTAAAATATATCTTTACACAACTCTTTCAGTAAGGATAAAAATGTACGAATCTTGTTGCGACAAGATATTTAAGTAGAACACATGGCCTCCTATTTACTTCTCATAAACGGTGTCAATGTTGATGCGTCTCAGTACCTCTTAATAAGTATTGTCCCAGTTAATAGATCCTGCTTATAAGTATGTTTTTTTTCGCTACATCTAATATAAAATTAAATTATGCCTTCTCACATATAGAGATTTAGGGTTTATTCACACAAATGATTTATTTGGATAAATCACATTCATTTGAAACTAATCTTAAATAATTTTTCATTTTGTTTATCAAAATAGTAAAGAATATATATATATATATATATAAGAAAATGTGCATGCTTATAAAAAAATATTGAGCATATTTTTCTAATGATTACATCTAAACATTGAAATTTTTTGTGCAACAGTGCAGTAATGAACAGGAAGGCAGAAGCCATCCAGATTCAAACCTTATCTCTAACATTTCTTGGATGAGGTATGACCCCTGAATTTTTAGGGCCCCCAGTGAGATGGTCCAACTACGAACTCTCTTCTACCTTGTATCTAAGGGGTGCACATATAGATGCCTCTCAGCGCCTCTCGGAGGCACTTCTAAGAGATATTGGGGTATATTTTTTCCGTAGTAAACCTCATCCCCTTACTTGTACCCCCTTTCAAAAAAAAAAATTCTAAAAATTTCAATCAATCACAACATATTCGTTCTATAACATGGTCATGTTATTCTGAGTAATTGTTTTGTAACACATATATGAATCAACTCTATATAAAGTTTTGTGCTAAACAGTCAACTACAGAAAGTATCATTCCACATCATAACCGAATATGATTCATTATAAAGATGGTGGTTAATGTTAAAGTATTGATGTGCTGATTAAGTCACACTAATTCTTCAAATTCTTTAACAAAAAAGTTAACAAAATAAAATTTACATCAGTTAATACTTTACTAATATCATTCATTGATCACTATATTTAACATATCAATAAATATGCACCGATCTCCTTTTCTTTATAAAGTGACAACTCAGTATTTACTGTGAAAAATAATGACATGACATGTTTTATGTGTCGAATGTAATAAATAAAATTTATAAATCCATTTCTATACAAGAGAATCAGTGGACAGAACCTGCACCACTTGAGCAGGCCCCAATATAGCTACTTGTGTCTAACGCACGGATATTTGATATTTGAGTAAATTAATTAGAAGTCTCTATCAGATTTTTTAACTTATTTGTTAGTCTTTAACAGAGCTGTAACTCATTACAGAAAGTGTTATCACATGTTATAATATATGTTAAACCTTGTTACAGTAAGAACCTCCTTATTACAGTCAGAGATTTCTAATTAATTTGCCCTTGATATTTTGTTGTCCAGACACAGTATTTTTCCTCTATATAATTCTTAAATTGGAAAAAAAAAACTAATTTTGATGGATCATTAACTTCAATTTGATAAACTAGGAATCTCAATCCCCTTCCTTACCACCTTTAAAATGCAAGTAGAATAATTATCCATCCCCAATCTCCATTATATAATTATGATCCATCTCATCAGCAGAAGTTTCCAAAGAAAATTTCTCATGCTCAGTAGATCACAGGAATCGACCCCCACATCATCCCCCAGATCTCATAGTGATTTTTGACAGAGCACATCCAGATGACATCTAAAAAGAGTTTTTTTTTATTCAATTTTAAAGAGAAAGATATGGCGCAACTCTAGTGAGTGTACCATCTTAATGTACACTAAGTGTGCATTAAATATTACTAAGTATAAAAATACTTAGTGCACATCAAAATTGTGCATTGGGTTAGAAATATCTACTAAAATTATGTCATTTATTTTTAGGATTTAAAAAAATAAAAGTGGAAGAGATATTAAAAGTTTCAAAAATAAGTGACACATTTCGAATGGACATTAATGCACACTACACTAAATATATCTCGAGTTAAAAAAAGATAAGCCAATAAGAGATTGGTGTAGTGTTAAGAGTCAACTTAAAAGATCAACCAATAATTGTTGCAAAGGCGCACTATGGTGGTGCAAAAGGTTTCTTTGCTAGTGACAGGTGTGGACATCTGTACCAGCAGAGCACTAGAGCAACAATATGACCACGCCCATGGTGAGATTTGTTGTCCAGACATGAAGGAAGTCAAAACGGACCTTACCCCCATCACCAGGGTTCCCCCCTTTCTCCTCCTTCCAAGCACTACCAGACATCTCTCTCTATATATACATCATCTCCTATTACTTCTTGTCCCCAAGAACATGTCATCAGGTCTCCCCACTATTGGGATCCGCACAGCAAGATCAAGACCTCTCTGGGCATGTCTTCCACCGATAGCGCGAGCGAGGGAGCCACCGGCGACCAGCCTCTCCCCCCCCTCCCCCTCTCGCAAGTACCTCGTCTCCTTTCCCTATTTATTTACTTTTGTAGCGACTTTAGATACTTATGCCCAATAAAATTACATATTCAGACATATCTCTTGTGATTGGACCGAAGTCTCACAAGTGATAGCTCACACAAATGTCTAACAAGAATATAAAAGACAACTAGAATAGCATAAAATATAATAAAGTATATGTACTCATATTCAATGACCAAACATTACATTGTCTCACTACATTATTACATGTCTAAGAGAAAAGAATAACTTGGGGAATATCTCGATGGAGCAAAAGCTCACACTACAACAATTACAACTCAACTGTTGGTAGTACAAGTCTGCCACAACGCCACTGCAAGTCAAATACACGACTAACACCTGAAAAGAACTATAAAGGAGTGAGCTTAAAAAGTCACAGACTCAGCAGAGACCTCTCAAAAATAACAACAAGAAACTAAAGAAGAAACTGAGGCCTCAACCACTAAGGGTCTCATTGGTAAGCTAATAAAAGTACTACTGAAGTAAAAGACATGCAAGTTGTAAACATAAATAAACTGCATTTAAACATAAACATACTGGCTGACACCATTCACAGAAAATAGCAAGAAAAATGGGACTAGCACGGAACATCAGTCCATCGAGCAACTGAAATGACTACAACACGGGCCACACAGGCAAACGACTAACACGGGATAACGGGACTGACAACGAAAGGTCAGTCCACCACCCACTAATATACAGAACACACCGGAAGACTACCCTTAGAAGGGTACAACACAACAAATGAAATGTCACTTGACACGACTTCCACGAAGCACAGCTTCAACTCAATATCTGAAAAGGCTGGCACATGGTGTACCATAACAACTAGTTACATACTAAAGGTACATATACCTACAACCATAAGGTACCACAACTGAACCACACACAATTATGCCACTAATAAGGCACACAACAAACGTCGAAACCACACCCGGTGAGTCACCACTCACAAACCACAACCATTAGCAAAACACAAGTCGGTAGGAATGATGCCACCACACAGGTAAAGGCAACTGGTTCATGACGCTAGTATCCAACTCAGACAACACAACACAAGAACTACCTCTCAGTCTCGCAATCAAGGACGAAAGGTCCAACTGCGGCTCCACAACCACACTGTGTAAACCAAGGAACTGTGGAGACCAACCAACACCGCACATGTAGACCACACTGCTGCAGGCCCATGTCTGCCACCTTTAGAACTCTGGCCTGAACTCCCTAAAGTGAGGCACTTGAAAACATGACTAGTTGGGGACCAGTACGTCTACTGGTGTCTATCCCCCAACTACGAGCATGCTACAAGTGATCAAACATAACCACAACACACAAGTCGTTGTCCCATTGTCGTCTTTCCCTCAGTCGGACGTACAACTCAAACAAAAAAATGAGGGTGTCCAGGAAGACGACACAAACCTCGATGGTACACACACCGTTCTGAGACAAATCCTGAGCAACAACGTGTTTGGCTCACAAGAACCTAGGGTACCTGATTAGAGAGGCATTTCGAAATAGACGTCGGATCGAGCACCAAACTCGGCAAATACCCAAGCCACAACGGGCTCTCAACATACTTATAAAACCTTTACCATTAAACCACGATAATTTACATTCTAACTTGCTTATCATTGGTCATTACATGACCTACAATGCAACACACACCACGATGCATATAAACCACATAACCTTAATACAATAATATAATTAACATGATTAACATAATTCACTAACTAACCATAAACCAAACTATTAATCTTATAACATGTTGTATTAACAATAAACCACCTTGACATTACAAAACAACACCATAAGCCCATGGCTAGGCCCATACAAGACCCTCACTACCTAACCACTACAACACACACCTTGGAAGGTAAAACGCGACGGACACAGACGTCACCTTCATAAACACGATGACCCTTCCAGTCGCGACTCAAAATAGAACGTGACAGAGTCTGGTGTCGTGACAAGAACGCGACGGCCTAATATGTCGTCATTAAGCCAACCGATATGAACGCGACAGGTCCACCCTGTCGCTTTCAAAACAAACACAATAATCCTAAGCCATAAACGTGACGGACCAAAGTGTCGCTTTTAAGTCAATCGATTCATACAACCAAAACGAAACCAAATTGCGACAGAACACTGCATCACGTTCACACCAAAACGCGATGGGGAACATAATCGCATTCAAAATGCGATGGCCCGACCTATCACATTCTCAGGCAGACGGTACGGACCCTCCTTCCACCTCCAGAAAACCATGTAAACACATCTACACTATGATCTAAACTTTTAAAATAAGAGATAAACTATACCACACCACCATAGCATAATTTGCAAAACTTCAAACCATTCAAATCCAAGTAAACAAAAGGGGAAGTCTCCCTGCCAACTTGAAGACACGAGAAACGCAAAGAACGCCACACCGCTGGTGCGTCCACGCTCCGGACACCCTCCTTGCGTAAAAATCGCGCCAAACCAGCTACCAGCCAGCTGGAAACACCAAGAAACGCCGCAAAATCTCCTCCCATCTGCCGGATAGAGCTTCCTCTGCTATGTCTGGCCCGAAATAGAGTATTTAAACTACACTCAAAATCACGATGTAGACAGACGTCGTGTTTAAAATATATTAAATGCGACAGTTTAGATCATCGCCAATTATACCGCGCAACAGAAAGGTAGTTCGAAGAACGCGACGTAGATAGCCATCGCGTTCAAAATGTGACAACATACTCCGTCGCCTTCTTCACCAGAAAACATGCGAGTTATATGGGTTGAAACCTATAGGCCACAACACTCACACAACGTGCGAGGACCACAACCAAAGCTCAATGACCCCACATTGGCCATGAGCACCACATGAGAACCATTAAACTCGGATTCAAACGGCCGCGATGTTACAACTTCCGCTCTGCGGTCCTCTTTCCGTCGTCCCCTTCCCAATCCTCCTTTTGTTTCGTCTGTGTAATCTCCCACCCCAGTTCTGCTCCAATCTGATCTGGAGAGGGGAAGTGGAGATTTCTCCAACTTTCGTCCCCCTAACCTCACCGCCGCATCATACAGCGGCAATCGAGCAATGGGCGGAGGATGGATTAGGTTGCGCTTGTGGCAGCAGCCGCATAGTGGAAGTCGGCGTAGGCCATCAGTGGTTGTCCGCATCCCATCATTTTCGAGTTAAAGTTCTTTCTTTATTACAAATTTAATTTCCCACTTCCTCTTATAATTGCTTCCCTATTTAGATGATTTTACTTTTGTGTATTTTTTCCCTATCTTGTAATGGCAGTATCTTAATACTTAAATGTATTAATATTTCAACCGCAATTAAAAACGCACCATTTAAAGGCATGAACACATTAAATTTTTCAACAGCTGGCACTTGAAATGCTTTAGCATAACGAGCAGGTTTAGGGGTTAAGCTTCCATATATTAATACATTAGTAATATTTAAATCAATTTTATAAAACTATCACGTTATTTAAAATATTTTTATTTTTCTTGTACTATTTAAAAGTAGAAAAAAAAATAATGGCAAATCAATTAGCAATAACAAAACATAAAATTTATAAAAATATATATAAATGCTAATAATACAAGGCTAATATTTTAAATGCTATTTAAATATATTTATAAATTAATACATTGATAATCTCATGGTTAATACATTGATACTTATTAAACATTATTTTTTAACTATTTTAACAGTTTGCGACAGCTTAAGCCGTAGCAAATAGCTGTGAAAAAAACCTCATTTTATAAGCCGTCGCAAATAGTTGCGGAAAAAAAGGCGTCAAATTAAAAAACCTATTAAAGTCCTTCCCTTTCGCCCCACTCCACGCACACTGTTCTCTCCCCACTCGCCCTCTTGCCCTCTCGCGGCGCCTCTCTGTCTTTTTGGTGTTGCTGCGGCTGCATCGATCGGCGGCGGTGATCAGGGCGGCGACTGCTTGCGGCGGTGACTTTCAGCGGCGCGGTGTCGACGAGGTCGTTCCCTTCTTCCCCCAATCTCTCTCTCTGTACTGTTTGTGTAGTGTCAGGGATGGTGCTAGCGTGGGGCGTGACCGCGTGAGCCGAGGGGGGGCAGTGGGGGTGGGGATCCGGCGGGGAGGCGGCGGCAGTTGGGGGTGGGGATCCGGCGGGGGGCGGCGGCAGTTGGGCGGATGTCAGTGGGGTGGTGGTGGCGTTCCGACTGTGGGGGGGTGGCACGGTGTGTGGGAGAGGCGGGGCAGTGGAGGTGGGGGTGGCCGGGTGGGGTTTCGGTTTCGATAGAGAGGGGGGGTGGGGGTGGTGGTGGTGGCGTTCCGGCGGTGGGGGTGGGGGCACTGTGGGTGGGGTTTCGGCAGGGGGGATTGTAGATGGGGCGGGGCAGTGAGGGTGGTGGTCGGGTTTCGGCGAGGTGGGGGTTGGGGTTCCGGCGATAAGCTGCTAAAACACAAATACCACTTGGTCTCTCTTGCAATCCAGGCCCGGGACATATCTATAGAACTACTACCATTTTTAGTATTCACCTAGGCATTCCTGTAATAATATGTGAGTATTTATAGGCCATTTCGTCTGGCTGCCTGCACTCTGCAGGAAGATGGAGATTCCTAACAAGGGAAAAGCAAGCCTGGATCGGTAAGCTTCAAGCTTTTCAAGCAAATGTTGATTAAACCAATTGACTAGCCTTCTGATCTAGCAAAATTTTTGATATATGAAACTTTCATTGTTTCTCCATTTTCTCTTATCTGATATTGAACTTTTGGATCCTCCTCCATTTCGTTACTTTTTGACATTTGAATATAAGCAAAGAAAACAGTTGCACATAGTTGAAGCCAAGGTAAGCATGTTGCTAAAACTGAATGCCAAAGATAAGTACGGATACACTAGTTCTTCTTTTTCAAGTGTTCCACCAAGTACACTAATTCTACTTCTGACTTTTACTTCATAAATAGTTTTTTGGTAATTCAAGAGTAATCCTTCTATATTTCTAATTTTGCTATAGGTTGTGCTCAAACACTTATTTTTAGGGGATTTGATTTTTCTCAACAGGGTCAAATAAATTGACTGCCTTGGAGGCCTCCGAGGGAAATAAGAAAGACACACAAGTGTTTTATTGTAAAACATATTTCAAATCAAATAATATCAGTTAGTTCTGCTCTTAAGTTCTCTCTTACATATTCATATTTTGATGAGCAAATTACTACCCTCCTTTTGTTTTGAGATTGTACAAATTGTTAAACCTTTAAATAATTCTGCCACTGCCATGATTTCAGGTTGCTCTAGTCAATTTAGCCCTAAAAAATGAAGACTTGATAGTTCCAGGGTACATACATTTGCAGAGGGCACAACCAGTACTTTTGCAACACTTACTTCTGTCTATGGTTTGTAGATAGATGATGGCAGGCTAACGGAAGTAGGTCGACAATGATAGGTGGCTCGACAATGAGCTTAAAGCAAAGTGGTGAATCAAACAAAGTAATACTAATTATACATTCATGGCAAAACATTTCTTGCTGGAGTAATATTTGCTTATTTCATGTCTCACTGCAGCATATAATACTAATTATGCAATCATATCTTGTATAACTTTCAGATACTTATTCTTAAGATGGTTTTGAAATATTATCATTAGATATGAACTTGCTGACCTCATTCTCATCAACTAAAAGTTGTTGCAATGCCAGACAATGAGCTGTCTTAAGCAGTTAAACATAAAACATGTTGGTGGAATACCTATCGCTAATCATGCATAACTAAGCCGGCCGCTGTGCTTCGTGTCAAGGTTGGAGGGCAAGGTTGCGCTGGTCACCGGCGGTGCATCCGGAATCGGTGAGAGCATTGTGAGGCTCTTCTTACAGCATGGAGCAAAGGTATGTGTCGTGGACCTCCAAGACAACCTCGGCCACGAGCTCTGCCTGTCCCTCGGCGGCGACCCCCTTGTGTGCTTCTTCCACTGCGACGTCACCAACGAAGACGACGTCGGCCGCGCCGTCGACTTCGCCGTCGAGAAGTACGGCACGCTCGACATCGTCGTGAACAACGCCGGCGTGTCGGGCAAGCCGGTGGCCGACATCCGCGAGTTCGACTACGCCGAGTTCAAGAAGGTGTTCGACATCAACGTTCATGGCGCGTTCCTGGGAATGAAGCACGCAGCCCGCGTCATGATCCCCCGGGGCAAAGGCTCCATCATCTCCATAGGCAGTGTGGCCAGCGTAATCGGCGGCTTGGGGCCCCATGCCTACACCAGCTCCAAGCATGCCGTGGTGGGGCTGACCAAGAACGTCGCCGCCGAGCTGGGGAAGCACGGCGTCCGGGTGAACTGCGTCTCACCTTACGCGGTGGCCACGGGGCTCGCACTCCCCCATCTGCCCGAGGGGGAGGGGCGGGAGGACGCGCTGAAGGGGTTCCATGCCTTCGTGGGGAAGAACGCGAACCTGCAAGGCGTGACCTTGACGCCCAAGGATGTGGCCGAGGCGGTGCTGTACCTGGCGAGTGAGGAGGCCAGGTACATCAGTGGTCTAAACCTCACAGTGGATGGTGGGTTCAGCTGTGTGAATCACTCCCTGCAGGTGTTCAGATGATCTTGCAATGTTCTTGCTAATTAAGGTGATCATGGACATGCATGTTTGTGGCAGATTTCATGCATGTCCTCCGGCGTAACAGGGTAATTTGTCTCTGTGTGGTTGGGTGATCAAAACTCAAAATAAGATGTGGGGAAGAATGCAGAGGATGGTGCCATCATCAGCCTTGCACTTGGCAAGTATATATATATCATGGCTTGTTCTTGTGCATTTATATATATCCATGTTTCCTGAAGTCTACTTCATACTTTATATATGTGTACATGTCTACGGTTTGCAAAAGAAATCCTAAGTCAGTTTGGTCGTCGCAAAAATTGGCGTGTTTCCCATGAACTATGTATCTCTTGCCATGTTCTGTCTGCGTATTTCCCAGTGTTGTGACAGGGGAGAAAATATATAGATGCTAGTTTTTATGGAATGTAAAGAGATCCTAATATTAATTACTTACAAAAAGAGAGATTCTAAACAATAAAATACTTTGATTAGTATAGGTGTAAACTTCAATAACGAATGTGATCAGACAGATTGAGCATATAATTGATTTAGTAACTGGGCATCACTACCGTGCTATTGTAGATTGACGGCCTTAAATCTGATAATTTCTTAGTTATCAGATCTCTTAATTTTAAAAAACTGATTTGATAAGGTGCATAATTTATTAAGATTTTATATCTAATAAATATTGATAAGTTTTTTTTATAAATTATCTCATCCTCTTCATTCTGATTAAATTATCAATCTTAATGATTTTATCTGTTAAATCAAAACCATCTGCCTATGAATAAGTTATCTGGTTGAAATACACTAAGATAAACTTCTTATCGTGAATGGGATGCCTTAAGTCAATAAAAGTAATTAGATTATAAGGTAATGAGAGTTTATTCGAACGGTCTGTCAAAATTGACTGGAATTTTATTTATAACACATCTATTTGTATATCAAGCTGAGATCTTGTGTTCATTAGTATTTACATTTATATGCAAGGATGTCTCATACAAGTTGTATGCAAGAATGTCTCGTCATAAAGAGAGTTTTTTAAGACAATCACCATAAAGAGGGTTTTGTTATCTCTCTCTATATATATACTATATATAGAGAGTTAAATAAATATGATATAGATTATCTTCCAAACAATAAGATTGATAAGATTGTTTAGAGGACAGTTCACATCATGTTTATTGTTATTCTTAAAGGGCACTAAGTATTTCTTGTATAAGAGTCCGATTTTTTGTTCGGCCTCAAGTTTGAATTAGATTGCTCAACCCAGACATGAGAGATTAGATGTGCTGTGAGATCCGACCTTTATATCTAAGTCGAACAATCTAACTTGGCCTGGGAGGGAGCAGCAATTATTTCCCTTCTCATATATATATATATATATATATATATATATATATATATTTTTTTTCATTTTCATTGTTTTGTTTTTTTTTGGACTGTGCTCTTCTTCACTATTTGCTATGGTACATGAGCATGCAGACGCAGTACATTGAAAGATTGGGAGGGTTATAAGAACGGGTCCTTTTTGAAAAATTAGGACAAATGTGCAATTAAAATTTTAAAATGGTAAAATATTGGCATTCGTCTTTTTTTATCTTCTTCTCCTTGGCTTGCTGGTGAAAAAAGACATTGCCACCTCGGCTTCGATTCGTCTGCCTCCCACTCCCAGTAAAATCCCGTCTCGTCTGCTCCGTTCACCGCCAGCTGACCTGCTCAGGTTCTCGCTCTGGTGAGCACAGAGCCGCGGAAGAGAGGAGGACGCGAGGGAGGAGCTTTCTGGGAGGAGGCGGTCCCTTTTTCCTTCTTCCCACCATGGACGTCTCCTCTCTAACCTATCACAGGTTCGTCCAGTTCGCGCTGGAGGAGGCCCAGCGACGCACCAGTTTGGTCCCTCTCCCTGCTCAGGTCAGATTCAGATCTCACCCCCCCCCACCCGCATTTCTCGCTCATCAGATGTGGATTCGATTGCTGCGAGGTCAAATGGAGCCTTTTTTTCACCATAAAAGATTTATATTATATTAGATAAACCGAGTTACGTAGAACATGAATAAAAGAAGGGGATTATCAAATGGAGCTGGTTGTGTCCCGTGTTTTTGTTTTGAGTAGGAGTGTAAAAGAGCCGACGAGTTGTTCAAAACTCGACTCGATACGGTTCGACTTATTTATTTAATTAACGAGTTGAGTTTGAAAAAAAAAATGAGCCGAGTCTGAACATGTGTGAACTCGGCTCAATTTTACTCGTGAACAGCTAGTTTAAGAGCTCGATTAAATACTCGTTAAGAGTTTGTTTAAGTACTCGTTAACACTTTGTTTAAATATAATAAGTATGAGAATATATTGATATAAATATATATATATATATATTTTTTTTCATTTTCATTGTTTTGTTTTTTTTTGGACTGTGCTCTTCTTCACTATTTGCTATGGTACATGAGCATGCAGACGCAGTACATTGAAAGATTGGGAGGGTTATAAGAACGGGTCCTTTTTGAAAAATTAGGACAAATGTGCAATTAAAATTTTAAAATGGTAAAATATTGGCATTCGTCTTTTTTTATCTTCTTCTCCTTGGCTTGCTGGTGAAAAAAGACATTGCCACCTCGGCTTCGATTCGTCTGCCTCCCACTCCCAGTAAAATCCCGTCTCGTCTGCTCCGTTCACCGCCAGCTGACCTGCTCAGGTTCTCGCTCTGGTGAGCACAGAGCCGCGGAAGAGAGGAGGACGCGAGGGAGGAGCTTTCTGGGAGGAGGCGGTCCCTTTTTCCTTCTTCCCACCATGGACGTCTCCTCTCTAACCTATCACAGGTTCGTCCAGTTCGCGCTGGAGGAGGCCCAGCGACGCACCAGTTTGGTCCCTCTCCCTGCTCAGGTCAGATTCAGATCTCACCCCCCCCCACCCGCATTTCTCGCTCATCAGATGTGGATTCGATTGCTGCGAGGTCAAATGGAGCCTTTTTTTCACCATAAAAGATTTATATTATATTAGATAAACCGAGTTACGTAGAACATGAATAAAAGAAGGGGATTATCAAATGGAGCTGGTTGTGTCCCGTGTTTTTGTTTTGAGTAGGAGTGTAAAAGAGCCGACGAGTTGTTCAAAACTCGACTCGATACGGTTCGACTTATTTATTTAATTAACGAGTTGAGTTTGAAAAAAAAAATGAGCCGAGTCTGAACATGTGTGAACTCGGCTCAATTTTACTCGTGAACAGCTAGTTTAAGAGCTCGATTAAATACTCGTTAAGAGTTTGTTTAAGTACTCGTTAACACTTTGTTTAAATATAATAAGTATGAGAATATATTGATATAAATATATATATATATATAATATATATTTTTATACAGTTATTATTACAATATAAAATATTTATGATGGTTTAAATGTCATAGACTAAATCCACAGTGTATATACACAAATTATGCAAATGAGGGTATATACATAAATCATGTAAATAGGGGTATGAATACAAAATTTAATGTTGCAAGGTCCCCACATATCAAGCATCTTCTTCATTCCGAGACTGGCCTACGTAGTTGGTGAGTCCCCCGATGGAGCCGAGAGACGCGCAGTCGGCCACTGGCTTCTCCAACGACCACCATGGACCATCCACCAGTGACAGACGGTGCTCCCACTGGCCGCAATACCGTTGCCGACAATGCAGAGGGGGGGGGGGTGTTTGGGTGGTGTGCAAAGGGGAGTTGTGGCACCGCCCTTGCCTTGTCGCGCACCGGCCCCCTCCTTTGCGGTGTCTATCTATTAATCTCATATTGTTTGTGACAAATTATGAATATATTTCAAACAACTTAAATAGTTAAATTAAGAAACTTATCAAAAATATTGAGATATGAGCTTGAAATAAGTAGATTTAGGTCTTATGAACGATCAATTTTTTACTTGTAGATTGGATTGGACTTACTTATATATACTAACTCGCAAATTCAATTAAGCTCGTTCAGATACTCGTTAAGGGCTCGAACTTGAGAGTATTTAAACAAACTAATTTTGAATAGGCATTTTCAATACTCGATAAAGCTCAAACTCGATTAAAAATTAATGAACAGAACTTGAGCAACATAGTACTCGGCTCGACTCGGCTCGTTTACACCCCTAGTTTTGAGTTTGCTACGATTTCTCCACATTTTGAGTTGCGATGTGAAGGGGAACGCGTGTTGTCCAAGGCCATTGTCTCGTTCTGTAGGTCATTGTTATCCATACCAAATGCAAGTACTTCTTCGATAATGTGGCATTGCTTCTTTCTTTCTTTCTTTCTTTCTTTTTTCTATGGCCTTGATGGCCGTCTCTTCGCAGGCATAAAGAACAGTAGTGCCCTTTTACTTTTTAAGTTTCATATGCAATATCATCCATTTTGATATGCTACGCCTTTTCTAATATTGGTTCGCCATGGGTGGAAAAGCTTATGAATTTGATGCAAATTGGTTTCATGTTGTTCTGTGGTTAGGATAGATTCAAATGCATCAGTGCCAGAGATAACAAGTCAGAACTTCATGCACTCTCATTTCATGCTCCAAAGATAAGGTGCCTTCGGGGTTTGAACATTGCAGGAGGTAAAATGATGCAGGTACCGCGTTCTTCAGCTTAATTTTAATATTCTGTACCATTTACTGTAGATGTAACTTAGTTCTTTCCATCATAATGAGCTTATTATCTCCAGATCAATTTCTTTATATAAGTTTCTTTTTTGGTATGTTTTTGTAGTCCGTCTGCTAAAACATTTGGGTGTAGAATAGAGCAACATCACTGTTACGGTGACTTGCAGTGTTTGTTTGCCTATTTTTCATGTATGTAGCTGCAATGCTGGATAGCCTGGTGATTTCCATGTCAACTGGCAATGACAATTGGAGCATTTGATAGATGGATTCATCCAAAGCTAAAAAAAATGTTTTCAAGTTTTGATGCAGTATATGCACGCTATAGATTGGCACATACCCACCAGACAAGAGCGAATTTCTAGATATGCAAGCATTTTTTGGAGGTGCAAAACTCACCATTGATCATCAAAAAGGCAAGGAAAGGGATATAAAAGTGAAGAACATGTAATAAGAGTTGGAATGAAAGGGTTAGGATAAGAGATATCAGTAACTAAATTTCAGATAAAAGTACACAATGAAGAAAAAGTACTGATAATCATTAATTTCCAGAGAAAAATAGGGATCCAGTCAGCAGCTGCAGCATGCATGGAGCAGCAGAAGAGAACCTTAAAAAGAAAAAAAAATGGTCCTTCAGAAGATGTTACCAAAATTATTAGTGCAAAAATGTACATATGCCCTGCCAAGACCCTTTTAAAAATTTGTGGACAATTCCAATCCAAGATCTAGCACATAGAACTGTTGGCATTTGCTTCTTGATTCCTGTCTGAACTTGCAGGTTTTCAAAACCTTGGTTTTGGGGCAATAATTTAGTAACAGGGGAGTGGCAGATTCTTTAATCTGACCTGGTTTATTGGAACAGAAAATGTTTCTCCATACATTTGTGATGAAATCAACTTGACAGTGAGGGTCGTATGCTGTCTTCTGCATAGAACTGTAAGCTTGGATTACATTGTGGAAAGAATCATACTAAGGGCTGCCTGCATGATCACATCTGGGTGCAGCTTGGAGGTCCCAGTTATTACACTTCTCTTGATACAGTCTTGTAAATTTAACTGAATTCTTAGTCAAGAGAATGGTTCCTGGCAAGGTTCAAAAACCCGGGGATCGGGATCGGATCGGTCGGCCCAAAACCGATCCGACCGGCGATCCCGACCCGGCTCGGCCGAGCCGGGCCGAGCCCGGCTGAGCCAGGGGTGGGTGGATCGGCCCATTATACAGGTGTATATCTTATACAGGCTGAGTTCAGGCCGAGTCCACTACGATTTCAGGTCTTATTTACCTGAATATCATTTAAGTAATGTATTATTTGTAGTTTCATTTACTTAAGATATACATGTAAATAAAGAAGTACCCCCCATTTGAATCCAAAAAAAATATCAAAAAATCATATCTCTTACCAATAAAAAGTCAACTCTCCACCGAAGAAGAAAATCGTGATTTCGTTGATTTTAGCGAAATGCTAATTTTTTAATCTCTCATAATTTAGCATATCTAAAAATTTGATAATTCAAATAAACCATATGGAACACTAAAAATCCAAGTCCGGTAAAAAAAGTCAAACGTGCATATGACTTCTCCAAGGAGCCACTCTCCTACTGACAACACTTAGTCTGCTTGAGACCTCTCAGGATTTGGTCAAACTTAAACTATCATCACTCAAAGTCATGAGAATTGTCACTTTCTAATTTTTTTCAATTAAAAAGTGAAAAATCTCATGAGTTTAGATAATGATAGCTTAGGTTTGACCAAATCCTGAGAGGTCTCAAGCAGACTAAGTGCTGTCAGTAGGAGAGTGGCTCCCTTGGAGAAGTCATATGCACGTTGATTTTTTTACCGGACTTTAGATTTTAGTGTTCCATATGGTTTATTTGAATTATCAAATTTTAGATAAGCTAAATTATGAGAGATTAAAAAGTTAGCATTTCGCTAAAATCAACGAAATCGCGATTTCTTCTTCGGTGGGAGAGTTGACTTTTATTGGTAAGAGATATGATTTTTTGATATTTTTATTGGATTCAAATGGGGGGTACTTCCTTATTTACATGTAATATCTTAAGTAAATGAAACTACAAATAATAACATTTACTTAAATGATATTCAGGTAAATAAGGCCTGAAATCGCAGTGGACTCAGCCTGAACTCAGCCTGGGATTGGCCTGGACTCAGCCCATGACAAGGTTGAACAGGATCGGCCCGGCTCGGGCCGATCCGAGGCGGATCGGGCCGGGCTCGGCGAGCGGCCGAGCCCAGCCCAGCCGTCCGATCCGCGTTCAAGGACCGGCTAGGTTACCCCGGCTCGGATCGGGAGGCCCAAAACCGAGCCACTCGGACGATCCGATCCGATCCGGCCGAGTTTTTGAACCATGGTTCCTGGTATGCCACTGGTATGCAATATGCACATTGTCATTGTTCATTGTCTCACTCGGGTATTTGGTAAGCAGTGTAGGAGTTGTTGGTTTCGGCCGAAACGTATTGGTTTCGGCCATGACCGAAACGAAACCGGCCGAAACTACTGTAGCATTTCCAAAACTGAAAAAAAAAAAAAAATTAGATTCGTTCAAAACCAGACCGAAACCGTCCGAAACCGACCATAGCCGGCTGACACTCTCCTCTTGAGGCCTCCCGACACCGCCGAAACCAGACAAAACGAAACCGAAACGGTTTCGGTTTCGGGCCTGGGCGATCCCGAAACCGAAACCGAAACTCCCATCCTACTGTGAGGCATTCCACCATTCCAAAGTTGTGATAAGTGTTACTTTATTTCTTCTCACCATTTAGGTTTTTTTTCAATGTATTGTTGATCGACGTGTTGTTCAACAAATTCTTTAACAACTAAGCTTATATTCTTCACCTTGTTATGCATTTATATTTTGTTGTACATGCTTCACAGAAAATACATTTGCTTTGATCTTCTTAGCAATCTCTCTCACATAATATTTCATTTTCCACAGGTTTTGGATTTTGCTATTTTTCCTGAAGCAGAATTTGATCTGCCTATATTTTGTGCCAACTTTTTTACAGGTCCCACCATAAGCATCGTTGTCTTGTAAGTTACTTTTTGTGAGAAATGGTCACAGCATATGTATGCTTCCCTTTTAGCATTGCTACTGCCTACTGGCAACATTCCTGATATTGCATTTATTAACTTATCTGAGTGGGATGTGTTTTAAGAACCAAAATTTGGTAGGCCACTACAAGGAAATCATTGTTGGCCAATCCTACATTCCATAATGGAACTTTGGAGATGGTGTACTATAGGTGTGCAGTATGCCACAGGTGTCTCCTCATCTTTATTTTTCCCTTTTACTTTTTATTCACCAGTCCGTCAGGCACAAAGGATGGAAATGAAACAGCAACAATGCAGAAAGGTTGATATCTCAATTCTTTATCAGTGTCTGGGAGTCTTTAGTTAGTGTATTGGAGTCAGCAGGTTAATAAAAGGGGCAGAGTTAAAAAATGAACCTTAAAGTGAAAATTCAATTATATTAGTGAAAAACCAATTACATCTAAATCATAAAAACTAAAACTTTATTATTTAATTTGGCTGGTCCAAGCCAAAACTAGCCTAATTAGATCAGGTAAGGCCTCTCCCAAGGTTACGGGGATATGGCTTTGTTTTGGAGAGACAGGTGGTGTGTTGATCTTCCCTTGTGTGAGGTGTTTCCAGATCTTTTCTAGGTGGCCGCAACTCTTATTTTAGTCTTCTAGGTCTTTGACACTTCACTTCCTGGGAGGGTGTGGATGTCCACTTTTAGGAGAGGTTTGAGGCAGTCAAAGGTCCTTCAGCTTCAGGACTTACTCTCACGTTTGTCTACCTGTAGGCTTTCACATAGTGTGGACCAGTGGGTGTAGCACTGGGAGAAGGGACGTTGCTTCTCAGTTAGATCAGCCTACAGTTTGATTTCTGATGGTGGGATTTATCATGGTTTGCAGCTTCATGTTTGGAAGCCTAAGAGCCCTTTGAAGGTGAAGGTCCTCCTCTGGAGAATCTCTCTTGGTAGGATTCCCACAAGAGACAGACTAGTCCTCCTCCTTCCCCACATTCAGACCCAGTGCATCCTTTGTGGGAAGGAGGGGACCATTGATCATATTTTTGCGGGTTGCTCCTTTTCCCGTATGTTGTGGAGTGAGGTGGCGGCTAGGACCCATGGCATTATCCCTTATTTTTGGAGATGTCTATTTGTTGATTGAAAAGTGGAGGCGGCATTGGCCCATCAAAGGGGATGACACTATCCGGTGGCCCATTCTTCACGCTACACTATGGATGATTTGGAGGGAGAGGAACAACTGTATTTTCTCCAGGACTGCTCGAGATGCCGAGGCTCTTTTTGCTGGGATTTGTATCAAGGTCAAGGAATGGGCGTCAATTGGTTGCAATGTAAATCAGTCAAACTCGTCACTTTTTGCTTTGTTGGGGGGTTAGAGTTTGGCTATCCATTTTGTGTTGGATGGCGGTGTATAGGCGGGCTAGGCAGTTTTTTGGGGCCTTTTTTGTATGCCTATACTTGTACATTCCTTCTTTTTATTTAATATACTAGTGGTACTATCCACTTTTCAGAAAGAAAAAGAAAAGGCCTCTCCCAAGGTTTTCACCTTATGATTGTCCATATTGACCAGTTTTTAACCTTGTTGGTAGAGAGTCATCTTTAGCATTTGCTTCAAGCATTTGGGTAGTTAACCTGGTCGATCCCTCAAGTTTGACAATGATCTGGTCACTAAAATAAGTTTAATCAAATAAGTGTAAAAAAAGAAAAAGAAAAAACAGAGAGATGGATGTTGGTGGATGTTGTTGCATCTAATGCTCTCCCACATGTCCCTTCCCTCTTTACTGTAGATTTAAGTTTCTGTATGCTATTCATCAAAATTTCAAATTTATGTGAAGTATCCAGAGAAGTCTTGATAAAAAAACATATTTCAGCTTGAGTTTTGTGTCACTTGCCATTGAACACAGAATGTATTTGTTCGTAAACGCATTTCTTTTTTGTCCTTAGAGAAAACTGCATCACATGCACATGCAGCACTATGCTTGATATTCTTGAAAAACTCATGCATGTGAAACTTGGGCTGATTAATATCAGGATAACTTCAAAACATGTTTGATATTTATTTTTATTTTTCAGTTCAAAATTTTTTTGTTTGGGGTACTACAGCCTAGTGGCTTATAACATAGAAAATGTTTAACTATTCATTGATTCTTGAGGATTCCTTCTTCGGGTGCATAGAAAAGAATTATGTTATTGTATTTAGAATTCCATGACGTTGTTATACCTAGGTTTTACTTATCTTTAATTATGATTTTTCTTCAAAATTAATTATTTTGTAGGGACTTGAATCCTTTGCACGATGTGATTACTCAAAATGACTACAAGGATAAGTATTACAAGGAGTTATTACCTCTTGGAAAGAGATATGCTGAGGTGTGAACTGAGACATATTTCCTTCTAGTGACATTTATATGCTTAATTCACTACTATATTCTGTGCTGGAGCATTTATGTGAATTTTGTGCAGCTTTTGCCATGGGGTGACAAGATTACAAGTGAGTCCTTAAAGTTTTTCTCACCGATTGTGATATGGAGCAAGTTTACTCCAAGTCAAAGCATGCACGAAATTCTATATTCTGCTTTCATGGATTATTTTAAGGTATTATTTCTTTGGGCCATTTCATATGCACTTTCTGAACTTTTCTGTATTTAACTACTATGGTCTGTAACCCTAGGCATATTCAGTTTCGTACTACATTTTCTTTTACAAGAGACTGGGAGTTTGCCCTTTATTATAGAGCTCCCAATGTGCTGTTAAGAAATGAGGTGGCAAATCTTGCTCCGTTCTATTTGAGATGGCAATTTTTTTAGTGTTACTCATACAAGTCATGACTGGTGTCAGATCTAGAGATAATAGATGCTAAATAGGCGATGATGCTTGTTTCATTTTTACCCTTACTTTCTTTCTATTTCTGTCTGAAGAAGAATAAAGCTGATGGTTGAGTCTGGAATCAGTACCCACTGACCTCTAAAAGAGTCAAGTCTCCATGTTGTTTTTACCATTTTTGTATTCCATTTGTGTGTTTGTCTCGAAAGTAAACTTGAAATCTTCTTTGAGGTTTGCAACTGCTTAAAACACATATTTGACGTGGGATAGGAGTAAATTACCTTTCTGGTGCTGATTGGAGATCTCATTTTACCCATTGTTCATTTGTCGATCATGTATAAATAAACAAACTATGTGATTATCCATTCAGAAGTAAGGAATAATTCTGCGTACTTGATTAAGGATCAACTGGTAATATAAATTGAATGCCATATTGTTCCTCTGGTGAACAGAGATAAGTAGAGATGAAGTAAATGGCATGTTCTGGGTATGTTCTTTGTTGAAGCCCGTTAGTTTTCTGGATTTAGGAAAATATCCAATGTCTCGAATGTCTGAAGTGAATCATTTTATAAACTTTGCATACTGACATTTCAGTTTGCATGATAGGCATGGCTTGACTTGATGGAGAAATCAGCAGAAGAGAAAGATCCACTGCAAATTATTCTAAACCGTGAAGCCCAACATAGATATCTCACATGGAGGGCTGAGAAGGTTCTTTTCGAAGATATTGCCCATAATATCCATTTCAATATGCAATGCCTATGAATGCAATGACTCTTCAGAATCTTATGGTGAAAAGTGATCCTGTGTTTCTTGGTCATAATTGACTCCTTTTAGAATAATTTGTCATAATTACCCCTCATCTTGCATAAAATCTCACTGCATCACTGCGACCCATATGCTTCATTAGGTCTGCAATGTGACAAGCCGACAACTTTTACGGTCCAAGCTTTATTGGCTGGTCTATATTTTTTATGTATATGAGAGTTCCGTCATCTATGCATAGAGTTTTGTCAATAAACAGGTGGCAGTTTGGATAAGGAACATTAGTGACAGCAACTCTAAAATTTATCTCATTGTGAATATGGACTAAATATATTGATTGTCTCCATGATTGGAATTTTGCTGTACAAGTCTCTAGGCTTGGACAATCTTACTGTCCAAAATGGGGGGGTTGGAAAAGACTCCCTTTGTAATGGAGTATCTTTGAAGATGTACAACTTCTTTATTCTTTATTTCTCTATTTTTAACGAATTGTGGCCTGTTGATTACCTTCCAAAAGGTGAAGATGGGCCAAATTGCCATGTTTCATTTAAAAGGAAAGGGACGTTTTCTTCCCTCTAAAAAAATGCTGTGGAACAGTAGATGTAACATATGTGCTATAACACTTTTTATTTTAAGGGGAAGCTTCTACCCTAATAATATAAGTTTTACGAGGATGTAAGTTTTAAGTTGGTTTTCTACAGAAAAAAAAATCCGAATCTTTTCTATATATCTTATTTTTTAGAGTTTACTGCAAATACCTGGCAATTTGTTTCTCTTACAGTAACATAGAGATACGCCAGATGCCTTTCTAATAGCATATTCCTGAAAAGCAGGATCCCGGTTACCCAATGCTGAAGAAGTTGTTAGGAGAATCTTCTGCCAAGGTGAATATTCTCTTGTGAGAGTTTGTCTAATCTGTACTTCTGATTAGTTCTCTTACCCATGTTCCTCAATGTTTATCCTTTGTCATACGCAGGATTTGGTCGACAATTTTCTGTTCAATGGAGTCAGTTTTCTGGGGACAAAAACATTTTTGGATTACTTCCCCGAGTATGGACGTCAAGATGGAACCATAAGCCAAAAGCGAAGTATTGTTGGAAAGTCTTTCGAGACTCGCCCCTGGGATGAGAAAGGAAATTTTATCTGTAATGGGTTTGAATGACTTGTTTTCTGCAATTTATTACTGAAATCTGTAGGGCTCGCTGTAGCTTTATTTAGGCCAGGTTTCAATGTATATTGGTGCTCTTCCTTTTATTTCCATTTCGGCTGCAGTCGAACATTCTGGTTAAGATCATTCCACAGTTATGCTATTGCTTTTTGTTCTTTGTTGCTCCTAGGTTATCAACCTTCACCTGTCCATTCTGTAACGCCAACCTGTATAAACTGCTCCTCCCTTTGGTGTTGTGGAAAGTTAAAAAGTATGTACTTGCTATTTTATACAGTTTCTTTTTAATGTCTCTATTCTTAGTAAATTTATAGCAATTCTGAAACTTTTTCCTCAAAGTTGGACGTCAGTTTTGCTTACGTCCAGGGCATGTATCTTTCTTCAGTTTGGGACAAGCGAAGACACTTTGAAACATGTTTTATTTGCTGTTGGAGTGAGTTACTGATCAATCTGTGCTAATTGTTGAAACGCAGGCATTGTTTGGAAGGCGCTGCTCTTGTTTATGTGGCTTCTGCCAAAACAGCTGAGCTTATGGCCTGAAATTAAGCTAGATTAGTTAAACTAAGGTCTATGTTCTGGGCAAATGCCGACTATATCAACTTGAGCTGAAAGTAACGGGTTTATGATTATTGTAATTGTCATTATCATAAAGGCCGAATTCTAACTCAAAATTCAGGTATTTGAGTTACCGGAATAAATCGTCTACATATGTAGAAGGTGAAACTTCCACAGATGTTTAATATGGGATTAAACCACTGTCATCCACTTCGCTCCGAACCAATCGATTTTGGGAAATAATACATGTAGGGACAAGTGTCCACATACGGAAAGAGGGTTTAATGGATAAATCTGCTCTAATATCATGTTAAAATTGTCGATTCCAACTCAAAACTTAGGCGTTGAGTTGAAAGAATCTTCCACACACATATATATATATATATATATTATATATAGAGAGAGAGAGAGAGAGAGAGATGAACCTTCCACAGATCCATAATACAAGACTAAATCACAGGATGCACCAAAGTTGCAGGTTTGATCTCCAAATTGCGAGAAATTGCCCACAATGGCCAGCCCCATCGAGTGTAGGTTTTTACCTTCCGAATCAGTCATTCGATAATCTGTAGTCCATATCAAGCTGACTGCAGCCCGTGATGGTACTTCAGTGTGCTTTTCATCGACTTTGATCGATGGTGCTTCAGGGTTAACACCCAAGAAATTGATTTTCTTTGGCAAATGCTCTTATGACAAAGAACAAACCGATCCTGCCTGCTCTGGTTGCATGTGAATTTGTAAGATAGTTCTACAACTTCTACATATTTGTTAGATGTTTGATATAAGGAACAAACAAAAGAGCCCCTTGGCTTAAAATCATCAATTCAACTACAATGTTAGTCAGATGATGGGCGGAGATAATTGTTCTGAAAGTTGGACACCATGACAAGTGGGTGACCAGACTTCTTGCTTGATCTTGAAAGAAACAGAGGGGATTTGATAAAAGACCAGGGAACATGATCGATCATGTACAACACGGTTGTTAGGGAATTAGGAATACAAAAAAATCTCTTCGATGAAGATCTAATTGAACCCAGATGAAAAGATCATTTACAATAAATTTAGAAGACTGAGATCAGCCAATGTGCAGCAGAGCAAGCCCCTGCAGAACAACCCAAGGATGTCCATTCATTTGATCGCATAAAACTCCAGCATCTCTTCTTCCACATGATGAGTTGTTCCAACAATGACAAGGCAATGAAGAGGTGGACCAAAATCCACATCAAGTAATTCCTTCATCGAGCCAGCAACAATCTTCTGATCATCATACCCAAGGCGTGCAACACCAATGCATTTTGACTCTTCAGTATAAACTGAAAAATCGAATGACAATGTAACCCGTTATAGGCATCCATCTTTCTTGCAGAAAGAAAAGGTTTCCACCTTTTGACAACAGATGATATCTTATAAGCACATGTTTACTGACCAACAAAAAAACAGATAATGAACACAAAGTTGAATAGCATAGGACATAACATGGCATCTTTCATCGTCTAATGTCCTTTGATTGACAGAAAAGCTAGGGTATGTAATAAACAATCTTAAACAGCAAAGAACAAGACAGGATAGAAAATGTCATCAGTCTGGTGGCGAGTATATTGGCTATTGCTTCCAATCAAATGACATCTAAAAGAGCTTCCTGTTATGACACTGCATCAATTTAAAATGCAGAATTTCAGGATCTTAGATCACTTCATAAGTAACTAAAGTTCCTGAAAAACACTTAAATAACTAAATGCATCCATCCTTTAAATATACTATAGATTTCTGCTTATCTTTTGTGTACTCAACAAATGGTGAAATAATTCATCACCAGCTATGTGAAGACAAATGAAGCTTGCCGGCAAAATATATTAACAACAAAATTGTAAAGTATATTGAATTAATTGGGCATCTAAATCAAAATTTCAAGACAGTTTAATCAATTTAGGACTTTTCCCAAAAGCATACTTTTGCTTTGTTTCATGAAGAATGACAAAGATGGGTGCATGTTAATCATGGGCCCCGATACTATGTTAAATATTGGGTCGTCCAATTCGAATGATTAATAGCTTGAGACAATGCAGAGTAGATCTTCATCTACTAAATACATGTTTTGTTCTGTTCTCAACCACATGCCAGACTATTCTAACAAAATACAGAAATAAAAAAGCCATACCTTCTTCTCCCCGCCTTTGTTCAACTTCCAGCAACTGCTCGATTGCAGTATTGATTGTCATAAATCTTGGTGGAAGATAGCTTTTCTTTCCTCTGAAGTTTAAAAGGCATACACCAAGCGATGATTAGTAGATATAAAATGCCAAGAAGGCAGTTAATTCTTTGTATTAAAAAAGAGGGACTTTGACAGGAACACCCCTGATAATTTTTTACATAAAAACACCCGCTAAAACCATAATGCCATAAATACCATCCTTCAAGGAAAAACAATCATAATTACCCTTCTGATATCACAAAATACCTCCCATATGGTAGCACATTGATGATGTTATGATTTCCCAGAGAATATATAGATAAATTTTAGCAGCATATTCATGGCAACATGCTTGAAAAAAGCTCTCATCCACAAGTTCAAAGAATTGGATGGTTAATTCTTGGATGTACCTGCATAGGTGTTCCAGGGAAGGTTCTTTTACTTGTATATCTGCAATGCATAGATTAAAAGAGATTGAATGAGCATTCGAAGAACATAGCAAGACCTCATACAACATTTATTATCAGATTCTCTTCACATAAGTACATAACTTGTCTAATCTCCTCGTTTACTAAAGGTAAATGCAGAAAAGGCACACAGGAAAAGAAAGAAACAAAAATCAACATGCAGAAAAAGCATGCAGAAACTCACCTAACAGACAAAGAGTGTGCAGTCCAAGCTGTCGGTTTCTATGAATCTTTTCATAGAAACTGTCAGGTCTCCATGTCTCCGTAAAGAATGGTATGGAGACTGTTTCACCAAAACGGTAGAGTTGCAATCCACAAATGCCAATGGCATTCATCACTGATGCATTATGTATCACCTGAATCTTCACACCTAATTTCTTTGCCCGAACAACCAGATCAGTATGCGTTGTTGCTCTGTGATATGTGCTCAAGTGTTAGAGGCATTAACAAAAATATATATATGAAAATTTTAACAAGAAAAAAAAAACATTGTGGTTACTTTCACCCTCATTCAATAGCATATAATTGCCTTCATGACAGTAACCATTGGGCAATAGCATGTTTTCAACTCAACAGAAATGTGACCAAGTTCCAGAATCCTATCTTAGATGGCTTTAAAATTAGCCTGAGGTCTAGTTTAAAATGATGCTGTAAAAGACAAGTATGGCAATGATGTCCTCTTTTGATGAACAACGATTTATGTGGAAAATATCTTTTTTAGGACTCTTCCTCCTTGTACATGTGAAGCAGGCATCTTATAAATTTAACTATTGATGAGTGTTTTGTTATGTTTTTTTTGAAGAGGGACCTCTCTTCTTCTTTAATTGTATCACCTCTATTTGTCAATTCCCGCACCAAAAAGGAAAAAACAATGTGTAGCCTTAATGCACCTTCTCCAAGGACATATGTTGTAGAATAGTCACTTCAATCCAGCTAGGATTATCACCAAAAACAGGGAAAACAAATCAAAAGTTTTGTAAAAGTTGCTGACAAGATAATTCTGCAAACAGGGCAACAATTTTTATACATCACTAGCTACACTTGTCAAGAGTTCCCTTTTGGAGGCAGTGCTGGAATTTCAACAAGGAAGGGCCCATCTCCAGGGAGTTAACAAGGCCCTGTTAGTGCTGCTGCCTAAGAAACAAGGTGTGGATTGCTTGGCAGATTTCAGACCCATCATGATGCGGAACACGGAGGGAAAAGGGAGAGATATGGCCGGAGTCTCACCGGAGAGGAGGTAGAAGGTGGGGGATGAAGCCTTCTCGGCTGGCCTTCGCGGCAAGGCTTCGCGCCAACCCTTCGCGGGTGTCCGTCCGTCGCGGAGGAAGAACAGAGCAGAGCGCAGCTAGCAAATTTTCTCAATATTCTGTTCTATTTTCTCCAAATCGGATGTTACATGTATTTAAAGGAGTTGGGCTAATTCCTATCCTAATGGACTTCTAATTAAAGAGACTTTTATGCCTAATAAAACTTAACATATTAGAAACCTAAAGAAAGAAAATACAAAATCCTACCCAAATTGGACTTGACTCAAATATAGAAATGCAAAATTACATAATAAAAGCTAATTGGACTCTAATATGACTCTTTTGGACTACTTTATCCTTGACTTAAAAATAGTGCGAAAATTGTACCAAAATTACAGAAAAAATAAAAATCTTCAAATAGGCTCCAAATAGGCCAATCCATTGCTTCAGCTTCTCGCTCCCCATCATTCTCCCCTGGTTCAAGAAAACTCGTCCTCGAGTTTTGAAGTGTCGCAATATCCATACAAGTGGCAGGAGAATGATGAAGTCATGCACTAATAAAGTTGCCATAGGGATATCCAAACCAATAAATCTTCTGAATAGTTGCAGTCTGCATAGAGTGTGTGCCTGAAGATCGGACCATATCATATCATAGTTGCACTGATCTTTGGTAACATATGGCAGATCATTGGTAGCAATCAATGATGGACTTATCTCAATACATCATCACATATCAAATGAAGTCCAGACTCGACGAACAGGTCTTGATCCCAAACTTCAACAAAAATAGTCTTCACACATACACGCTCAGTAGTAGTTACTAACTCCAATGGCTTTTCATCAATCACAGTCTTCTCTGGAAGCGCTGGCTTAGCCGCAGGAGAAATATACTTGAGAAAACAAATTTACCTCTTAAATGCGGTGGCTGGATGATGCACTGGTTTGAGTCGAAAGTAACATGTCGCTCTTCCAACCACTCTTTTCCCAAAATAATGTAAGATCTCGAGGGATCAATAGTGCACCAAGCTCCATCAAAATAATTAACTGATCTCTTTTGAGTTCTACCTAAAAATTTTAGGTGAAACTCTACAAAAGCTTGATCACCATCAACAATGATCTCACCATTTTGCAACAAAATGTCAACATAGCCTGAGAAATATAGTTGTTCTGATTCTCTTCATCTGAGTATAATTTTTGTTGGCTTCTCATTTGGTAGAAGGACGAGAAAACTAAAATTCATGTGGCACATGTAAGAGATTACCCAAATTGATGTGAAATTGGATGGACTGTCAGGGGACGTGGGGTGCTGAGTGACTAGAATTCGTCGAGACGATCACAACGACGCAAACGGCACGTGAATCGGAGCACAAATGAAATTGTTGTGTTGGCGGTGCGATAACTGATCTGGTGCACCGTCCGGTGACTGTAGCAACCGGTACTGTAGCAACCAGCTCTGGTCTAACCAGGTCAAACCTGGTTTGACCGGTTCTCGTTTAAAGTGGATGGCTTCCTCCTTCGTCCATCTTTCTTTGACCCCGTGCAGGGAGTAACCAGAGAAGGGAAAAAAGGCAGCTGCGGCGGCTGCGAGCTCAGCGGTGGGGGTGGCCAGTCGTCCGGATGCAGGCGGTGCGGCGCTGGGCTGGCGGGAGGTGGCCAGGCGGAGCGGCCCGGGGCGCTCACGCGGGCTGGTGGAGTTGGGGCGATGCAGGACGATGAGGGCCGCACGCGGGGCAGGGGTTCGCAGATGCTGGGCGGCCAGGGTGCAGGCGCGTGGCCAGGCGGGCGCTGGCGCGGGCCAGCGGGGCTGACGCGGCTAGCGGGCTCGGGAGGCCGGTGGCGGGGCGGACACGGGGAGAGAGAAGGGGCACAGTGGCGCGGGAAAGGGAGGCGGGGCACGGCTCGCGCTGGGGTGGTCGGGGTGAGGGCGTGTGGGAGGCGGAAGCGGCGTGGCGAGGCGGGGTGTACGGCGTCGGGGTGACGCGGCTGGGGCGGAGGTGCTCCTGGGGCGGGCTCGCGGTGCGAGCATGGAAGGGGGGCGCACGAGGCGGGCGGCTGTCGCAGCAACGGACGAGACGACAACGGCAGCAGCCGTGCAGCAGCGCCCGGGCGTTGGACGAACTACGCCGGAGCGATGCAGACAACGTGCGACGGCGTAGGAATTTCGGCTCTGATACCAATTTGATGCGGAACACGGAGGGAAAAGGGAGAGATATGGCCGGAGTCTCACCGGAGACGAGGTAGAAGGTGGGGGATGAAGCCTTCTCGGCTGGCCTTCGCGGCAAGGCTTCGCGCCAACCCTTCGCGGTGTCCGTCCGTCGCGGAGGAAGAACAGAGCAGAGCGCAGCTAGCAAATTTTCTCATATTCTGTTCTATTTTCTCCAAATCGGATGTTACGTGTATTTAAAGGAGTTGGGCTAATTCCTATCCTAATGGACTTCTAATTAAGAGACTTTTATGCCTAATAAAACTTAACATATTAGAAACCTAAAGAAAGGAAAATACAAAATCCTACCCAAATTGGACTTGACTCAATATAGAAATGCAAAATTACATAATATAAGCTAATTGGACTCTAATATGACTCTTTTGGACTACTTTATCCTTGGACTTAAAAATAGTGCGAAAATTGTACCAAAATTACAGAAAAAATAAAAATCTTCAAATAGGCTCCAAATAGGCCAATCCATTGCTTCAGCTTCTCGCTCCCCATCATTCTCCCCTGGTTCAAGAAAACTCGTCCTCGAGTTTTGAAGTGTCGCAATATCCATACAAGTGCAGGAGAATGATGAAGTCATGCACTAATAAAGTTGCCATAGGGATATCCAAACCAATAAATCTTCTGAATAGTTGCAGTCTGCATAGAGTGTGTGCCTGAAGATCGGACCATATCATATCATAGTTGCACTGATCTTTGGTAACATATGGCAGATCATTGGTAGCAATCAATGATGGACTTATCTCAAATACATCATCACATATCAAATGAAGTCCAGACTCGACGAACAGGTCTTGATCCCAAACTTCAACAAAAATAGTCTTCACACATACACGCTCAGTAGTAGTTACTAACTCCAATGGCTTTTCATCAATCACAGTCTTCTCTGGAAGCGCTGGCTTAGCCGCAGGAGAAATATACTTGAGAAAACAAAATTTACCTCTTAAATGCGGTGGCTGGATGATGCACTGGTTTGAGTCGAAAGTAACATGTCGCTCTTCCAACCACTCTTTTCCCAAAATAATGTAAGATCTCGAGGGATCAATAGTGCACCAAGCTCCATCAAAATAATTAACTGATCTCTTTTGAGTTCTACCTAAAAATTTTAGGTGAAACTCTACAAAAGCTTGATCACCATCAACAATGATCTCACCAGTTTGCAACAAAATGTCAACAATAGCCTGAGAAATATAGTTGTTCTGATTCTCTTCATCTGAGTATAATTTTTGTTGGCTTCTCATTTGGTAGAAGGACGAGAAAACTAAAATTCATGTGGCACATGTAAGAGATTACCCAAATTGATGTGAAATTGGATGGACTGTCAGGGGACGTGGGGTGCTGAGTGACTAGAATTCGTCGAGACGATCACAACGACGCAACGGCACGTGAATCGGAGCACAAATGAAATTGTTGTGTTGGCGGTGCGATAACTGATCTGGTGCACCGTCCGGTGACTGTAGCAACCGGTACTGTAGCAACCAGCTCTGGTCTAACCAGGTCAAACCTGGTTTGACCGGTTCTCGTTTAAAGTGGATGGCTTCCTCCTTCGTCCATCTTTCTTTGACCCCGTGCAGGGAGTAACCAGAGAAGGGAAAAAAGGCAGCTGCGGCGGCTGCGAGCTCAAGCGGTGGGGGTGGCCAGTCGGTCCGGATGCAGGCGGTGCGGCGCTGGGCTGGCGGGAGGTGGCCAGGCGGAGCGGCCCGGGGCGCTCACGCGGGCTGGTGGAGTTGGGGCGATGCAGGACGATGAGGGCCGCACGCGGGGCAGGGGTTCGCAGATGCTGGGCGGCCAGGGTGCAGGCGCGTGGCCAGGCGGGCGCTGGCGCGGGCCAGGCGGGGCTGACGCGGCTGGCGGGCTCGGGAGGCCGGTGGCGAGGCGGACACGGGGAGAGAGAAGGGGCACAGTGGCGCGGGAAAGGGAGGCGGGGCACGGCTCGCGCTGGGGTGGTCGGGGTGAGGGCGCGTGGGAGGCGGAAGCGGCGTGGCGAGGCGGGGTGTACGGCGTCGGGGTGACGCGGCTGGGGCGGAGGTGCTCCTGGGGCGGGCTCGCGGTGCGAGCATGGAAGGGGGGCGCACGAGGCGGGCGGCTGTCGCAGCAACGGACGAGACGACAACGGCAGCAGCCGGTGCAGCAGCGCCCGGGCGTTGGACGAACTACGCCGGAGCGATGCAGACAACGTGCGACGGCGTAGGAATTTCGGCTCTGATACCAATTTGATGCGGAACACGGAGGGAAAAGGGAGAGATATGGCCGGAGTCTCACCGGAGACGAGGTAGAAGGTGGGGGATGAAGCCTTCTCGGCTGGCCTTCGCGGCAAGGCTTCGCGCCAACCCTTCGCGGGTGTCCGTCCGTCGCGGAGGAAGAACAGAGCAGAGCGCAGCTAGCAAATTTTCTCAATATTCTGTTCTATTTTCTCCAAATCGGATGTTACGTGTATTTAAAGGAGTTGGGCTAATTCCTATCCTAATGGACTTCTAATTAAAGAGACTTTTATGCCTAATAAAACTTAACATATTAGAAACCTAAAGAAAGGAAAATACAAAATCCTACCCAAATTGGACTTGACTCAAATATAGAAATGCAAAATTACATAATATAAGCTAATTGGACTCTAATATGACTCTTTTGGACTACTTTATCCTTGGACTTAAAAATAGTGCGAAAATTGTACCAAAAATTACAGAAAAAATAAAAAATCTTCAAATAGGCTCCAAATAGGCCAATCCATTGCTTCAGCTTCTCGCTCCCCATCACATCAGTTTGCTGAATGGGGTGTACAAGATTATCACAAAGATGTTGGCGACGCGGCTTGGTAAGGTCGTGGACAGACTCATCAGTTCTTGTCAGGGGGCATTCATCAGAGGGAGACACATCCAAGAGAATTTCTTGGTGGCTCATGAGGCGATTCATTCCATGCAGCTGCAGCGAAGGAAAGGGATGGTGTTGAAACTGGACTTTGAGAAAGCGTACGACAGGGTCAACTGGGGTTGTTTGCTTCAGATTCTTCAACAGATGGGTTTTGGGAGACTTGGATAGGTTGGATCCGCTTATGTTTGTTTTCGTCCTCATTCGCAGTGCTTATTAATGGTCAGCCTACTTCTTTTCGTCATTGTGGGAGAGGACTTCGACAGGGTGATCCGCTGTCCCCACTTTTTTTCGAGTTGGTCACACAACTATGCAGCTCATTTTGGGAGAGAGCTGAGGCAGAGGGACTTATATCGGGCTTCAGGTTTGGGCAACAGGAATTGCAAGTCTCAATCTTGCAATATGCGGATGACTCGATCCTCTTCTTGGACCGAAATAAGGGGCAGGTATGGGCGGCCAGGTTTGATCTTGAGCAGCTGGAGGAAATATCAGGTCTGAAAGTGAACTACCATGGGTTGTCATGTTGGGACTTTCCCAATAACTTATCTGGGGTTGCCGCTTACGCCACGGAATTTGTTGGCCAGGGATTGGGCTCGTGGTGCAGAGATTCGAACGCCGTCTGCAGACATGGAAGGGCAAGATGCTTTCTTATGGTGGGCGGTTGGTCTTGTGCAGGGCGGCATTTGACAGTCTACCTGCATACTTACTCTCCATCTTTAGGATTCCAAGGACGGTAATCAAGAAATTGGATTCTACTAGAAGCAGGTTTTTGTGATGGGGCAGCCAGGAAGGCAAGAAAGGAGGTTATTGCATCAGCTGGAAAATGGTCTGCAGGGATAAGGAGAATGGGGGTCTGGGACTGAAGGATATTGATTGCTTTAACTTGGCTTTGCTCTCAAATGGCTTTGGAAATTAGGGACGACAGAGGATGGACTGTGGCATAGCATCATAGCAGGTAAATTATGATACCACCAGAGTTTGGGATGTGCTGCCACCCGCTTATTACAGAGTGTCACCTGTTTGGAAAGGGGTTCTTTCGGCAGCTGATGTGGCAAAGGGTGCAGTGCGGATCGGCCTAGGTGATGGTCGGAAGGCGCTATTTTGGGAGGATAGATGGTGCGGGTGCCATACCCTTCAGGTGCTTTTTCCCAAGGTGGCAGCCTTATCATCTCAGGTTGGGCAACAGTTTCTCAGATTAGGCAGTTTCCCAGGGAGGGAGAGGTGTTTTGGGCACTCAATTTTAGAAGGCAGATGCATGAGGAGGAAATCAACGAGCTCCAGCTGCTGCTGGCCACTGTTTACCAGATCCCGATCTCTATTTCTGTTCGTGATTCATGGGTGTGGAGCTGGACGTCGTCGGGTCTGTTTTCCGTTAAGGCAGCCTATGATTTAATTGCGGATGGCGGAAGCCAATATGAATTTAGCAGGCAGGTGTGGAAGCCTAGAGCCCCCTTAAAGTGAAAGTGTTGGTGTGGAGAGCCTCGTTGAATCGGCTCCCGACTTGTGACAGGATTAGCAGATTTATGGAGAATCTCAACACAGTGTGTTGCTTGTGTGGAGAGCAGGAGGATATTAATCATTTGTTTGTCCTCTGCTGTTTTCCACGGAGGTTTGGCAGTTGATACTTCAGGGAATCAGCAACCAGTCACAGATGCAATGGCGGGTTTTGTCAGTTATAGAGCTGCTGAAAGGCTGGGGATTGTGCAAGTGGAACCGGGAGGACCGACGCATAAGATGGCTTATTTTGCATGCGACCTTGTGGGCGATTTGGGGAGTAAGGAATCGTACATTTTTTTGTAGAGAGACGACGTTGCCCGGGAGGACGGCAAAACTCATCAAATACAAAGTGAGGGAATGGGGCTTGTACAGTTGTAATGTTAGTACCTCCGCCATTTTGGCTAGGTGGGGGAAGATGATTGATGTGAGGTGTAGGGGGGGGGGGGGCCTCTGAACCCCAGGTTTTCTTTTGTTTTCAGTTTTGGGAAGGGTTTCAGTTTGGGAGTGGCTACACGATTTTGTTGTATTGTGGGCATGCTTTTACGCTTGTAAATTATCCTTTTATTTTACATTAATGTGGTACCATCAACTTTCAAAAAAAAATCACTAGCTACACTTACTAAGCTCTAACTTAGAAAAAGAGAAGTCAAACGAAGACAGTCAAAGCCTGTTCTTTCAAATTGTGGTACTTTTTTGTTTGTAGAAATTGCAACCATAGATAGAGAGCTACATACATTTGACTTGAATCTCACAAGACGTTGAAATTTGTTAAATGACACAAAGAAATGAGGAGATAAGTCCACCAGCAGCATAACTAATGTGTGTCGAATCTCGTCGAACTGTACAGCAAAATAATCTGCTTCATGCAACAGAAACAATAATATTAAAAAGTAAAATGCACAGAGCATACCCAAATGGGTCACCTACAACAAGGAATGCCACATCAGATTCCAAAGCTTCAGAAAGGAAGATATCTGCCCGTTCCTCTACCATTTCTCGGTCAGCAACAATGATGGACTTGCCATATAGCTTCTCCTGCATAACCAAGGGTCAGTGACTAGACATCCGATCTTCTTTCTCTTTGTTGAAGCACTAAGTAACAAAAATGAATAGAGAATATACCAACAAGCTCAATGCTTCTCTCTTTCCTCCGTGAACAAGTATATGGAAATAGATGATTAACAAAATAGAGATGTTTAAAGTGGATCATTGGGAGGAACTGCTCCTACCAATCTGGAAAGGCCATCAGAAGATATGCCAAACGATAGGAGGGAGGTGTATGCTTCAACATACACCTTGTCACACTTCTTGACAGCTTCAAGACCTCTCAAGGTGATGTCCTTCTCATCACCCAGCCCGAGTCCAATTATGTACAGCATTCTTCTCCTTGCCACCACAAGGTATGATCCTGCTTCCCAAAGAGGAGTCCCGACCAACACAAACAGACTTAGAACCTCCGGTACATTCCCTGAAACAACTATCAATGAAGTTAAGCAAGGGCAGTTTGCATAACCCACTGACTCAGTTTACCAGATGCTGTTATTGCACACGAGAGAAGTTGTGGAACATATTCTATAAACATTTGCAAGCTAACTGCATCTTAGTGTACTTGTTTGCAGAATGCAGTTCATTTCTTGATCTCATTCAAAGTATAAGTGCAGTTTCTGAATAAACGAAGACATGAACTATCATAAAGAAAAAATCTCCATTCACGAGAATTTCATTCATTCTTCTTTAGAGAAATTGAGTGTTCGCTAAATAGAATAATAAACTGTCCGGCTACATAAAAGTGCAGTACATCCAACCCGAACGATCAGATCCGTCCACTACAATGTAAGAAATGCCTCACTAGTGACAACATCCAAAAAAATTGTGAGATGGGAAAGCGACAACATCCACAAGTAATAATCGACAGTTTCCTTACATCCCCTATCTGACCATTTCTTGTCCGACCGAATAAAACCGCGAGCTTAACACTGACAAACAAAAACCGACGTGTGAGCCCCACTGATCAAGCAAGAGACCGTAAACGGAAACGCGGACAGCTCAAGCGCTTAGAAGCATCAAAACACCTTGAACATGCGGTGCTCGCGGTCGCAGCTAAGAATGTATAGAGCTCGATATTGGGGATGTTTCAAATAGAAAATCCAGATAGAAAGGTGGAGGACATTGAAAGATCCGTAGATGACCATGTGGATGAAACCCTAGGTGGTAACCAGCGACTACCTCGAGAGCTACCGTTCCTACTCCGCCACTCCAGGCTCGGAAGCCGCCGCAGCCGTCCCCCCCCCCCCCCCCCCCCCGCGCCGAGCTGCGGAGAACTAGGTTTGCCATATTGGATCTTGCCTTAGTCTCGGAGGGGCGGAGAGAAGAGATATCAGAAAGATCTCGAAAAAATATCGGGAGATCAGATCTCGGAATCTCGAGAAAATTCATAAATGATGCCAACAATAAAATCAATTCCTAGAACATAGATAATTGCGTGTGTTCTCAACAATGGATAACACAATTTCATTTCAATATCATGACATAAATATATAAAAGAAAGTCAATCCATACAAATAGAAAGATCAATGGTGCACATAAATTAACATCCGTCCATCTCACAACAAAAGTACATAAATTAATAGAAAGTCAATATAGATTCATAATACAAAAGAGTGACCACTGGCCATCACAATCATTATTCATTAGTCATTAATTGCAAAATTATGCAAGAGAATCGAGATAATTAAATAGTCAGAACTAATAATACAAGTCGGGTCATATAACACTCTCAAATAATTAACAGAATATTCATTAATTACTAAATTTTACTATCAGAATTTTTATTTAATTCTCACCTGAACCCCAAAGATCACAATGAACAAATCTGACAACAGCATAAAAAATAAAATTCAGACTTAATTTAGGAAAGAAAAGGAGAGAGAGACAGACACACACACAGGCAGACACAGGGGGAGGAGGCACCGGCTGTCTCGGGGGGGGGGGGGGGGGGGGAGTGGGCTGTGGGAGAGGCGCCGGAGGGGATCACCCTCCGGCACTGGCACACGCATACACACACACACACAAACACACGCACACAGATAGAGAGAGGGAGAGAGATAGGTCATATATAGAGAGAGAGGGGCGCCGGAGAGATCACCCCCTCCGGCACCGGTACGCACACAGAGAGAGAAGAGAAAGAGTGGTGCAGAGAGAGATCATAGAGAGAGAGAGGTACGCACACACACACTCACACAAGTCAGAGAGAGAGAGAGGGCCGGAGGGGATCAACATGCACGCACACACACACATAGAGGTCACAGAGAGAGAGAGGGGGTGCCGGCGGAGGGGATGATCCCCTCCGGCACCGGCACACGCACACGCACACGCGCGCACACACAGTCAGAGAGAGAGAGATAGAGAGAGGTGCCGGAGGGGATCCCCCTCCGGCAACGGCAGTCGCACACACCACACAGAGAGAGGGAGGGAGGGAAGGAGGAGAGGAGGAGGCACTCACCGATTCACCGGTGCTGTGTCGCCGCCACCGCCTGCCGGAGATAAGGAGGCCAGACCGGCCGCCTGTCACAGACGCCTTCTTCGTCTTCGGGGAGGACCGGAGGAGGGCCGGGGGGAGGGCGAGGGGGAGCGAGACAATGTAGGGGTGGCGAGGGTTTTATTTTTAAGAAAACAGTTTTGTAACATCATTTGTTAACATCATTTGGGAACATCACTATTAAAACTGTGTCACATCAGCAATTAACAGCAATTAAAATAAAAAATTTAAAAAAACCCTCTTAAATGATGAGATTGTAGTGTATGTGATTGGTGTTTTATTAAATGGTGTTATTAAACCATTTTTCTATTTTTAAATCTCCTTTTTAGCGTCGGGGTTGGGGGTCCGGTGGGGGTTGTGAGGCGGCGAAGGTTTCTTTTTGTTTTTATTTTTTTCGCCTCTTCCCATCGCGCCGCGGGATTTGCAGCTTTTTCTTTTTCTTTTTTCTTTTTTTTTAACTCTCGCCCGCGACTTTGGCCGTCTCATTTCTCGGCACCCCGCCGAGACCGATCTCGCGAGCTTCCAGCGAGACAGACGACAAACCATGGCGGGTGGTCAGTGGAAGAGGAGTCTTTGGAAGAGAAATATTAGTTACTCAGACTGAATTACTCGCATGGCCAAGTAGCTCGCATGCTGATTACCTGTCGCTCAGATAGTTAATATTTCTCATCTTCAGAAAGAGGGTTTAACGTCCCATGTCGTGGTTCATGATTTGGTTCGGGTTGCAGGGTCGTGTTGTACCGTGTCTAAACTTGTAAAATTTACCTTGATCAGTACAGTCTAGTTTACATCAATATTATCTGAGCAGATCCTTTTATGAGATCCATGAGTGGCCAAATCGCACCATATCAATGCGGTTTGGCCGTGCCGCACCGTATCTAGCAAAAGATAGTATTAGACACGGTCGGCACAGTCTCTCCCCCCCCTTTCTCACCCTTCTTCTTCCTCCGGGCCTCCTCCTCTCTCTCTCTCTCTCTCTCTCTCTCTCTCTCTCTCTCTCTCTCTCTCTCTCTCTCTCTCTCTCTCTCTCTCTCGTTCGCTTGCCGCCACGCCATGGGGAGGAGCCCCCTCCGTCGCCGCCGCTATGCTGCCACCACGCTGCTCGCCATCTACCCTCGTCCTCACTATCAGCTTCTGTAGGGCAGGGAAGGGATCAAACAAGAGGGGGTTGAGACGGAGGGGACCGGAGGGGAGGGATGTGCGAGACGAAGGGGGAGGGGGTGAGACAGAGGGAGAGGAGGGGACCAAAGGGGGAGGGGGGGGGACTGGAGGGGAGGGGAGGGGCGAGACGGAGGTGAGCTCGTGGCGGTACATCAGTGTACCGTATCGTTTCCAAAGAAATCCGGATCGACACGGTACACCAGCACTGCAAATCTTGATGAGATCCCAGTTGGATCCGCTTTAAACCCCCTCCCCCCTTTCCCCATTCTCATCTCCACTTTCCCAAATCCCTTTCTAACGGACTTAGGTTTCTTCCTCTCTTCCACTCCTTCTCCCCCCCCCCCCCCCCCCCCCTCCCCCCCACCCCCCCCCCCCCCCCCCCCCCCCCCCCCCTCTTCACAATTTGATGTGATTTACTTAGTTTTTTAATTACAATGTAAACAGTATACTCTCCTTTGTAACTAAAATTCAATATTGTTGAAAAAAGACTTCGTCTTCAATATATATATATATATATATATTTAATCTACTCATTTTTTCCATTTTTCTACATATGAAAACAAGATTCAGGTATAAGACTTATTAGTAGTATTTCCAAGAAGAAATTACCATAGATCTTACTGTTTTACGAATCTATTGTGTTGTGATGACCAAACTGTCCCCATAATAAATATTTCCATTTATTTATATATTAATTTTGATGTAACAAAATAACACTAATGGATTACTTGAGCTTAAGTACAGGAAATAAAAGAAAAATGAAAGTTCAAGACAATCTGGTAAGTCTCATCAATTCTATCCAAGTCTTTGTATCGACTTCTTTGATAAGCAGAACGATTTCCTCTTTGACGGAAAATCAAAACAAATCGATATCGTAACGATTTCTTTAGACCTCGTAACGATTCTTCAGAACTCGCAACGACTCTCTAGCCGTAACGATTTCTTTAGACCTCGTAACGATTTCTTTAGAACTCGCAACGACTCTCTAGCCGTAACGATTTCTTTAGACCTCGTAACGATTTCTTCAGAACTCGCAACGACTCTCTAGCCGTAACGATTTCTTTAGACCTCGTAACGATTTCTTAGAACTCGCAACGACTCTCTAGCCGTAACGATTTCTTTAGACCTCGTAACGATTTCTTTAGAACTCGCAACGACTCTCTAGCCGTAACGATTCTTTAGACTTCATAACGATTTCTTCACTGATCATAACGCCTTGCTTGTATAACGATTTCTGTAACGATTTCCTTACAACTCATAGTCATAACGATTCGTTAACGATTTCCTTACAACTAAATGTCTAACGATTTCGTGTAACGATTCCTTACAACTCGATAGTCATACGATTTGTGTAACGATTTCTTTAGTCATAACGATTTCTTCACTGATCAACGCCTTGCTTTGTCATAACGATTTCGTGTAACGATTTCCTTACAACTCGATAGTCATAACGATTTTTGTAACGATTTCTTTAGAACTCACAAGACGCTGCTTGTTGTAACGACTTCATAAGTTATCACATCGATTTCCTTACAGTTCATAACAACTTGCTATAATTCATAACGATTTCATAAGTCAGCAAGATTCTTTTTATCGAATTTCTTGATGCATCAGTATAATGATTTTTAATAGCGTTGAAAAGTCAAAGTCATATCTTGTCCGTTGACTGCTATGCATTAAATGCTCTGATCGTATCTCCCATGCATGCAGACAATATCTTCCATTTCTATGCTACTCTGTCTACGTACTTTTTTAGACAGAAAGGAGCTTTGCTATATACTGCAATATCTGTTCCATCTCAACTAACAATAGACAGCAGTCCTAGCTGTCTTCTATTTATTGATGATATGCTTACAGATATCTGACAAGACTCATCTGGACAACATTGGACACAAGATACAAAGTTCTATGACATCTCCTTGGCGTGTACACAAGGATAAAAGACTGACGATCAGAAGCTTCCTCAGTGACCAGTCTAACGTACACAAGGATAAGAGACAACGGACACTTCAACGTTCGAATTTGAATCAGCAGTTTAAATAGAAGACTCAAGACGGAAAAGACATGGTGTGCGCAACAACGCTTGATTTTAGAAGAAGAAAGAAATTCATCTCTTAGAATCTTTAGAACTTTGAAGAAGAGCGAAGCCTCCACTCCAAACCTTGTTCTAAGCTCTTAGCTCTCTGTGCTCAAAAGGAATCTTCTCATTTGTAAGAGCCTGTGTGGTCCTTGGAGAGAAAAACCTTGTTAAATCTCTTTCTCTCTCGGGGGCTTAGGAGCTTCAGGGTGTAGCTGGTCAAGCTAGAATCTGAAGCTGTTTTCACACCCTTTTCTGATTAGTTGTGTTCCCTTTGACGAAGGAAGACTGGTTGGTATCCAGGTGGTGTTCCCTTCTGACGAAGGAAGACCTGGTGGTATCCAGGGTGGTGTTGTTCCCTTCTGGACGAAGGAAGACCTGGTGGTATCCAGGGTGGTTGTTGTTCCCTTCAGGCTGAAGGAAGACCAGTTGAGGCTGGGTGTAAGGATCCTTAAGGGGGATTGTACCCTTGGTAGTAAAATCCTGAGGTATTGCTCAGGGACTGGACGTAGGTCTCCTGTGGAGAGGAGTTCCGAACCAGGATAAAATCCTTGTGTCTTGTGGATGTGTTTTGTGTGATTGTTGTCTTGTTTGCTCTAACTCTAACCTTGTTATTAAGTTGTGCAATCCTTTCAGTAAACAGGTTTTAATCAGAGATCGAAGTTTTAATAACCCATTCACCCCCCCTCTGGGCTAGCTAGCTGGGCAACAAGTGGTATCAGAGAGTCTCTTCGACAAAGAAGAAGATCCAACGATCTGAAGAGCAAAGATCAATGGCAGCCCAAAGTAACTTCGAAGGTCAGTCAGTAGGCCTCCCTTGTTCGATGGTGAAGATTATACGTATTGGAAGACCAGGATGGAATACTTCTACAAGGCCACGATATCAAATCTGGTCAATAGTGGAAGAAGGTGATCTGGTCGTCACAAATGCTAAAGCACAATGGACAGATGAAGATAGAAAGAAAATCTCCTGAACTGTAAAGCTAAGAGCATTTATGTTGTGCTCTAAGCAGAGAAGGAGTCACAGAGTTTCAGCATGCAAATCCTCCATGGAAATGTGGGAAAAGTTAAGGATTACATATGAAGGTACAGACAAGTAAAGGAGACAAGAATCGACATTCTTGTCACTCAGTATGAAAGATTTCAAATGCAAACAGGTGAGTCTATTACCAAATGTTAGTAGATTACTGACATCACTAATGGCCTAGCAAGTCTAGGAAAGTCATATGAGAATGCAGATATGGTAAGGAAGATTCTCAGATCCTTGCCATCTTCATGGACGGCAAAGGTCACAGCTATCGAAGAAGCTAATGATTTAAGAAAATGTCAGTAGAAAAACTCATAGGGTCTCTCATGGCCCATGAAATAAACATGGAAAGACTAGGAGAATCCTCCAGTAGAAGAAGCAGTCAAATGCGCTAAAGCAGCTAATGGGGACTCATCAGAAGAATCCTAGATAACAGTGAAGACAGCAAAGATAGTGATGATGAAGAAGCCATGCTGTCAAGAAGATTGCAGGAATCTGGCAAAGAAGAAGAAGTTCAGTCTGGGAGGAGGTACTTCAAGAAAAACAAAGATCTCAAGAAAACCAGATGGAAAGGATCAGAAGAGGAATGAGCCACTTTGCTATGAATGCAAGAAACCTGGACATATCAAGGCAGACTGTCCAATGCAAAGAAAAATGATCACAAGAAGAAGGACAGCTCCAAGAAGTTCAGAAGATTCAAGAAGAAAGCCATGGCAGCTGCATGGGACAACAGCAGCGACTCAGACAGTGAGTCAAGCTCGAGCAGTGAAGGTGAAGAAGCCAACTTGGCTCTATGGCAAATACCGAGGATAAGGTAACATCTGATCCTTTTCGATTCCTGTAATGACTCAGATTCGGATAATTTGGAAAGTGCATTTAATGAACTTACGATAAATACAAAGAAGTATGCAAATTACTTAAAACTAGTAAGAAAAATATAATCTGTCTAGAAAATACAAATTCAGACCTAAGAACAGAAAATGAAGAACTTGAAAAACAAATTACTGAACATAAAAGAGAAATGAATATTATGTGAAGATTTAAAAGAGAAAAATAAGAAAATAAATCTTCTAGAAAAACAAGAAGACTTAGGTGAATTTAAAATAGAAATAGAAAGACTAAATAAAGAAAATGATAATCTATCAAGCACACTAGAGAAATTCACCAACGGTAAAAACTCTTTAATATTAAAAGGTGCTAGGAGATCGGGTAAAAAGAAAAATGGATTAGGATATACACCCCAGACAATGAAGAAACCATAATATACCCTAAAACATATCCAACACCAAAATTTGTACCGAACAAGATATAGCATACAAAGCTGATTTCAAATATATAGAAAAAGTGACTAAGTTATCCTGCTGCAGTCACTGCAACAAGTTAGGACATATTAAAATTACATGCCCAACAAGACATAAAAAATGGATATTAAAAGGTAAAGTTGATGATACTAACCAATCAGGACCCAAAAGAATTTGGGTACCTAAAGCTTGATGTTCTCATTTCAGGTTAACCCTCGAGCATCCAAATGGTATTTGGATAGTGGGTGCTCAAGGCATATGTCAGGCAACAAGAAGATATTTGTTGATCTCCAAGCTGAAGAAGGTACAGTCACCTATGGAGATAATGGAAAAAGGGACTGTGATAGGAAGCGGATCTGTGAACATCAAAGGAAAATCAGTTATAGAAGATGTAATGCTGGTCAAAGGGTTAAAGCACAATCTCATCAGCATCAGCCAGTTGTGTGACAAAGGCCATCAAATTCAGTTTCAAGAATCAAAATGCAGTATCTTAAAGGATGGTGCAGTCATATTTGAAGCCTACAGAGAAAGAAATTTGTATGTTCTATATCTCGAGAAACTCAAGGATCAAGATGTGTTTGGCAGCTAGTAAAGATCAATCAACTGAGTTGTGGCACAGAAGATTGGGCCACTGCAGCTTGGATGGGTTGAACAAGCTCAGAAAGAGAAAACTAGTTGAAGGACTGCCAAAGGTAAATTTCAGATTGGATAGCATTTGCAGACCTTGTGCAAGAGGAAAGCACACCAAGAGCTCCTTCAAATCAAAGACTGTAGTAACCTCCTCAAAGCCCTTAGAACTACTTCACATGGATTTATTGGGCCAATGAGAACTACCAGTTTGGGAGGAAAGAATTTTGGATTTGTAATAGTTGATGATTATTCAAGATTCACTTGGGTATCCTTTTTAGAGCACAAAGATGACACATTTGAAAATTTTGTCAGCTTCAGTAAGAAAGTTCAGAAAGATCAGAAATTCTCAATTGTCTCTATTCGATCAGATCATGGTGGTGAGTTTCAGAATGAAAAGTTTACGAAGTTCTGTGATGATCAAGGAATTGAGCACAACTTCTCAGCTCCAAGGACACCTCAACAGAATGGAATTGCTGAGAGGAAAAACAGAACTCTTTTGGATATGGCAAGAACCATGTTGTCAGAATATGATCTGCCAAGATACTTCTGGGCCGAAGCTATCAACACTGCATGTATATCATAAATAGAGTGATGATCAGGCCAATTCTGAAAAAGACGTCTTATGAACTCTACAAAGAAAAGAAGCCAAAGATTAGCCATTTCAGAATATTTGGATGTCCTTGCTTCATCCATAACAATGGAAAAAGGGACATTGGTAAGTTGGATGCCAAATCAGATGAAGGCATCTTCATGGGGTACTCTTCTAAACCCAAAGGTTATAGAGTTTTCAATAAACGTTCCTTATTGATTGAACAATCAGTACATGTTATTTTTGATGAATCTAACCCTTCCTTGAAAAAGGAAGAAATTAGTGACATTGATGATGCAGATGACTTGTCCGAAAAATTAAAGAATACTTCAATTAAGGACAAAGAGGATCCAACTCTGGAAGAACTGCAGCAAACAGAAATCCAACATGAAGATCTTCCAAAGGAATGGAGATATCAGAAAGATCACCCTCCTGAAAACATCATTGGTGATCCATCTGTAGGGGTAAGAACTAGAGGTAATGTAATTCCATGCGACTATTTAGCATTTGTTTCTCAAGTAGAGCCTAAGACAGTCAATGAAGCTTTATCTGATGAATCTTGGATATTAGCCATGCAAGATGAACTAAATCAGTTCAAGAGAAACCAAGTATGGTCACTTGTTCCTAGACCATCCAATCATTCAGTCATTGGCACCAAGTGGGTGTTCAGAAATAAACTGGATGAGTCTGGAATAATCTTAAGGAACAAAGCCAGATTGGTGGCTCAAGGCTACTCCCAAGAGGAAGGCATAGATTTCGATGAAACTTATGCACCTGTAGCTAGACTTGAGGCCATTAGGATTTTACTTGCTTATGCATCTGCACTTGATTTAAAACTTTTTCAAATGGATGTCAAATCAGCCTTTTTAAATGGTTTCATCAAGGAGGAAGTTTATTGAACAACCTCCAGGTTTTGACGACTGAATTTCCAAATCATGTATTTAAACTACATAAGGCTTTATATGGTTTAAAGCAAGCTCCTAGAGCCTGGTATGAAAGGCTCAGTACTTCTTATTAAATCATGGTTTCACTAGAGGTAAAGTAGATAGTACATTATTTATAAAATCTAAGGTTAAACATATACTTCTTGTACAAATCTATGTAGATGATATTATTTTTGGATCTACTGATGAATCTCTTTGCAAGTACTTTGAAAAGCTTATGCAGGGAGAATTCGAAATGAGCTTGATGGGGGAGTTAAGCTACTTCCTTGGATTGCAAATCAAGCAAGGGAAGGATGGCACTCATATCTGTCAAGCAAAGTACACCAAAGAGCTGTTGAAGAAATTTGGATTTGAAGATGCAAAGCCATTATCAACTCCAATGAGCACATCAACCAGAATGGACAGTGATCAAAAAGGTAAAAGGGTAGATCAAAAGAATTATCGAGGTATGATAGGATCATTACTTTACTTAACTGCCAGTAGACCAGACATTTTGTTCAGTGTATGCATGTGTGCTAGATATCAGGCAGACCCTAGAGAGTCTCACTTAATTTTGTAAAAAGAATATTTAGATATTTAGCTAGAACTCATGACTTAGGTCTCTGGTATCCTAGATCTTGTGAGATAAATCTAATAGGATATTCAGATGCTGATTATGCTGGTTGCAAAGTAGATAGAAAGAGCACCAGTGGATGTTGTCAGTTTCTTGCAGGATGCTAATATCATGGACATCCAAGAAACAAAATTCAGTAGCTCTATCAACAGCTGAGGCGGAATATGTTGCTGCTGGAAGTTGCTGTACACAACTTTGGATAAAGCAACAACTTGAAGATTTCGGCATTCACATCAAATCAATTCCTCTATTGTGTGATAATACAAGTGCCATCAACCTCACCAAAAATCCAGTTCAACACTCAAGGACGAAGCACATTGAGGTAAGATATCATTTTATTCGAGACCATGTAGCTAGTGGTAATTTAGAAATTTCGTTTATAGATACAAATGGTCAATTGGCAGATATCTTCACAAAAGCCCTACCTGAAGAGAGATTTACATCTCTTAGAAGGGAACTAGGGATGTGCAATTGTGAAAGAATTTCTGTGATTTTATTGACATATAAATTTTTCAGATTAAATGAAAGTTCTCTCTCCGTTAAAGTTAAGCAAAACTCAGTTATCTATATGCTTTGACCGCTTCTGTGTAGAAAGTTGTTTGACTTGTCAAACTTTTGTCGCTTTCTATACCTTTGCCGCCTTTTGGCGCTCCTCCTTCAATAAAGTAATATTATTTTACCAAATCGCTTTGAGATCGATCGTCTCTACCTTACCCTTTTTATTCTCTATCTGTTCACCCAAAGCCGATGCCCTAACGATTTTGGGATCGACTCTCTGCAACTTTCGAAGCCTTCTTCTCTTCCCGCGAAGAATTCCTTCGAGAACTTCCGTCCCTTCCATCATCCTCCCTTCCAGAATCTTTTCTTCTCTGCACCCATGGCCGCCGTTGATCTCCGGAAGTGTTGGGGGCTACAGTGCTGAGTATTTATCCCCAAGGGAGCAAGAAAGATTTACGTTTGTGAAGACGAAGATTTGCGGAAATAAGGCAGTGGATGTTCAGAATCTTGAGAAGAATGGCATGGCCAGGCTAGTTGATACTCTAAGAAGATTGCAGTGGATGGATGTGGTCACCTTCAGTGAGGTAAGCTACCCGGACTTGGTAAAAGCATTCTACATTGTCTGAAGTCAGAAGCAGATGGGTCCCTTGTTCCTCTGTCAAGGGCATCCAAATCAGAATAACCCATGAGCTTTTGCGTGATTGTTTGGAGTGAAGACCTCTGGATTTAGTGGCATTCACTCTGTGAATGATGAAGTCAAAGGTCTCGGGATTATCGGTCCAGGATTTAAGTTAAAGGATGGGAAGCTTGATATTAATCAGATGTCCGCATTCAATAGATTGCTTCACTTTATAGTCTGCCAAATCTTAGTACCCGTAGTGCTACCTTTTCTTCATGCACTAGGGCAGATTCGGACATAATGTTCTGGGCAATCCAGAACAAAGAGATAAACCTGGCCGCAGTGATGATTGAGCGAATGATGTTTGCACATGCAGTTATGGGAAACAAAGAGCAAGTTGAATGTTTCCCTTCCGTATGCCCATCTTCTGACCAAGATTTTCAAGCACTTGGAGTAGATTGTCAGGTGCGGTAGCTGAAAAGATGGGCCAGTCTATAAGGTCCAGAAACCTGAAGAAAAGTGGTTTTTCAGTGCAAGAAGGAGTTTGGTCAAAATCCTCTGTGGCTGAAGGAGAAGCAGTTATTGCAGATTCAAAAGCAGTAGAAGTAGAGCAAGCAGCAGCAAGTCAAGCAGAGCAAGAACCAGTAGAGTCAGCTGTGGGATGCCAATCCGAAGCTCAATTGGAAGAGGGTGCAGCTGGTGTGGCAGATTCCTTGCCCACCACCTTAGTCGCCTCTATTTTAAGAGAAGTATTGGATTCATTCCCTCCATCTCAGTCTCTCTAAGGCAGGTGGACCTGATGAAGAAGTTATGGCAGCAGGCCATACTGAAGTTCAGTCTGAATCGGTTGCAGATGTTGAGGTACAAGCAGGTACTCAACAAGATGTGGTCATGGAAGAAGCTCCTGCTCAGGGGGAGCAAGAAAGTATTGAAGTCCCTGCTCCCATTCAGGGGGAGCATGCTGAGATTGAAAAGCCAGAAATGAAGCTTTTCTGAGAAAGCTGCACCTACTCAGGAAATTCCAGCTCCAGCCATGGTTGATGTTAGTGAAGGCCCAAGTACAACTATAAATCTTGAGGAGCCTGTCTCTCAGCAAGGTAAGCAGAAAAGAGTTGTTCACAGGAGGTCAAGGAAGGGCCATAGAAAAGTAAAGTTGAAGCATGTTATGGCTTGTTAAAGCCCAAGGAGAAATCTTGGCATCAGTTCAGTCTGGCATCAAGGAATTGTTTCAAATCAAGTTTCAACCTCCTCAGACGTATCCTCAATAAGAAATGCAATGAGGTATTTCAATAAAGAAATGTCTGATATGAAGAATTTGCTGGCTAATCTTTCCAGGTCTAGTGGTGTCCCTCCTGCACCTACTCAGAGCAGTCCAGCTGAAGTTCCTAGGCCACCAGGGCCTCCAGCAGAAGTCTCTCGGCCAACAGGGCCGCCAGTTCAAGGGTCAGGGCCATCAGGGCCATCAGTGTAGGTCACCCGGACCAGTGGCAGCCTCAGGGTCTTCAGGACCCTTCAGCAGCAGTCAGAGAGAGTCAGGCCAAAGGGAAAGAGCCAGTGTCAGTCTCCAAGGCCCCTGATACTTCATCTCTTGCCACTCCAACCCTCTCCACACCTTCATCTCCTCTACTGCACCTCCTGCTCCACCAACCATAAAAACATCCATGCCTCGCACCCAACCTTCCTCATCCTCTACTTCATCTCAACCCTCCTTCTCACCTACTCAGCTCACATCCTAAGCTCCCTTCTCATTAACTCCTCAACCAACCTCTTCCTTTAATCCTAAACATTTTTTCTATCCTCCTACTCCTCCTAATTCTGTATCTTTCCTCCAGATAAACCTCTGCCTCTTGGTGTCTTTGACACCAATGTTCCAGACAATTTGAAAGGAACACTCTCCTCACCATTCTTTCCACAGCCTCTCACATTCACAGGACTGACCCTCCAAGTCCTGCCTTGAAAAAGAGAGAAAACCTCTTCATCTCTAAGCACCTTCTGCTCCTCTATACCCTCCTTTATGGTACTCTCTTACCCTTGATCCTAAGAGAAGACCTATCTACAAAGAATACCTCCAGAAATGCATTCTTTCTACCATTTATGGTATTCCTTTTCTCAACCTATCCGAACACCTGGACATTGTTCTTCCTTTTACTCAGATATCTCAAGCTTTCAAATCCAAAATCCTTGAGGGCACTGAGTTCAAGACTGAAGATCAGTGGGCAGCTATCAAAGGAAATAAAGCTCAGTATGCAAAATACCTGACTGCAAGGGCCGAATCCCTCTCTCTCAGAGCTCACCCACTCACCTTCTCTGAGTGGTTTATCTTCCAGCACAAGAACTCTTGGGGATCCTTCATTTTGAAGGAAATTCGCATTGCCAGAGCCTTTCAGCTGTACAGTGACTTCTGTTACTTGAACAAAATTCCAGAAGTTCAGTTTTGCCAGTTCATTCGCAGATTACTGTGCTGAAATCAGAAACCCCTCTCAACCTTCCTCTTAAAGTAGACTTTGTCTCCTTCAAGGTTGATTTTCCAGTTCTTCTGCCGAAGCTGCACTTTAGTGTTTGATTCAGATGCTGGGTCTCATGCTCTAGATATGTTTGCAAGGCAGTGGGCAGGATGTCAGCCAAGCAGGGCCGATCTCCTTCTTTTTGCGGTTCATCTTCAGAGAATATCACTCTGGCCGCATGTCTTCTCAGACCTTAGCTCCACTCATTTCTGAGTGTGAAAGACTCACCTCATGAATGGGAGCTTCTCTATCGGGCCTCTTATCAGCAATTGGAAGCTAATCAAGATCTAGTTAGTCAGAGGAAGCCTGCTCTTTCTGCAGAAGCCTATGGATCTAAATTCCATCGCCCATACCAGAGCTCTATGCTGTATGGGCATCTAGATATTCTGCTTTCTATGCCTTAAAGCAGGATCTGTTAAATCAACAATTCACTATCCAATTTCCTTGGACAGATTTCTCCATAGGGCCAGTTTTGGTAAGAGTACTTACTTCAGATTCATTTTGGACAAAACTCAGTATGGAGATTCTTAGAGCAGCAAAGGCAACTCTACATTCAGAGGAACATCCCTTCCATGGGACCCTCCTCTCAGTTGCCTCTGGCGTTTTTCTGCAAATTTTTGAGGATCTTGAGATCAAGGCATGGGCTGTTGTCTCACAGCATGCCTCCTGTTATCTCCTCTGTATTATCTTTCTCCATCATAATATAAATCTTTCTCTCTTCTTTGTCTCACAGCTTATCTTTTTGCTTAATGACAAAATGGGGGAGACAACTAACGTAAATCTGAAAAACATTTCATTTTTTGTATGATGTTAGTATATTTTGTCATCATCAAAAAGGGGGAGATTGATGACCAAACTGTCCCCATAATAAATATTTCCATTTTTATATATTAATTTTGATGATTAACAAAATAACACTAATGGATTACTTGAGCCTTAAGTACAGGAAATAAAAGAAAAATGAAAGTTCAAGACAATCTGGTAAGTCTCATCAATTCTATCCAAGTCTTTGTATCGACTTCTTGATAAGCAGAACGATTCCTCTTTGACCGGAAAACTCAAAACAAATCGATATCGTAACGATTTCTTTAGACCTCGTAACGATTTCTTCAGAACTCGCAACGACTCTCTAGCCGTAACGATTTCTTTAGACCTCGTAACGATTTCTTCAGAACTCGCAACGACTCTCTAGCCGTAACGATTTCTTTAGACCTCGTAACGATTTCTTTAGAACTCGCAACGACTCTCTAGCCGTAACGATCTTTAGACCTCGTAACGATTTCTTTAGAACTCGCAACGACTCTCTAGCCGTAACGATTTCTTTAGACCTCGTAACGATTTCTTCAGAACTCGCAACGACTCTCTAGCCGTAACGATTTCTTTAGACTTCATAACGATTTCTTCACTGATCTAACGCTTGTTGTCTAAGATTTCATAACGATTCTTTCCTAGTAACGATTCGTGTAACGATTTCTTACAACTCAATAGTCATAACGATTTCGTGTAACGATTTTTACAACTCAATAGTCATAACGATTTCGTGTACGATTTCTTTAGAGTTATAACGATTTCTTCACTGATCATAACGCCTTGCTTTCATAACGATTTCGTGTAACGATTTCCTTACAACTCGATAGTCATAACGATTTCTTGTAACGATTTCTTTAGAACTCACAACGACCTGCTTGTTGTAACGACTTCATAAGTTATCACATCGATTCCTCTACAGTTCATAACAACTTGCTATAATTCATAACGATTTCATAAGTCAGCAAGATTCTTTTTATCGAATTTCTTGATGCATCAGTATAATGCTTTTAAATAGCGTTGAAAAGTCAAAGTCATATCTTGTCCGTTGACTGCTATGCATAAATGCTCTCCGATCGTATCTCCCATGCATGCAGACAATATCTTCCATTTCTATGTACTTGTCTACGTACTTTTTTAGACAGAAAGGAGCTTTGCTATATACTGCAATATCTGTTCCATCTCAACTAACAATAGACAGCAGTCCTAGCTGTCTTCTATTTATTGATGATATGCTTACAGATATCTGACAAGACTCATCTGGACAACGTTGGACACAAGATACAAAGTTCTATGACATCTCTTTGGCGTGTACACAAGGATAAAAGACTGACGATCAGAAGCTTCCTCAGTGACCAGTCTAACGTACACAAGGATAAGAGACAACGGACACTTCAACGTTCGAATTTGAATCAGCAGTTTAAATAGAAGACTCAAGACGGAAAAGAAAGGAAGTGCGCAACAACGCTTGATTTTAGAAGAAGAAAGAAATCCATCTCTTAGAGTCTTTAGAACTTTGAAGAAGAGCGAAGCCTCCACTCCAAACTTGTTCTAAGCTCTTAGCTCTCTGTGCTCAAAAGGAATCTTCTCATTTGTAAGAGCCTGTGTGGTCCTTGGAGAGAAAAACCTTGTTAAAATCTTTCTCTCTCGGGGGTTAGGAGCTTCAGGTTGTAGCTGGTCAAGCTAGAATCTGAAGCCTGTTTACACTTTTTCTGATTAGTTTGTGTCCCTTTTGGACGAAGGAAGATGGTGTATCCGGTTGTGTTCCTTCTGGACGAAGGAAGACCTGGTGGTATCCAGGGTGGTGTTGTTCCCTTCTGGACGAAGGAAGACCTGGTGGTATCCAGGGTGTTGTTGTCCCTCAGGCTGAAGGAAGACCAGTTGAGGCTGGGTGTAAGGATCCTTAAGGGGGATTGTACCCTTGGTAGTAAAATCCTGAGGTATTGCTCAGGGACTGGACGTAGGTCTCCTGTGGAGAGGAGTTCCGAACCAGGATAAAATCCTTGTGTCTTGTGGATGTGTTTTGTGTGATTGTTGTCTTGTTGCTCTAACTCTAACTTGTTATTAAGTTGTGCAATCCTTTCAGTAAACAGGTTTTAATCAGAGATCGAAGTTTTAATAACCCATTCACCCCCTCTGGGCTAGCTAGCTGGGCAACAGTTGCGGTCAGTCAATTTACACTGTAGTCGACAACAGTTACTCTTTCGAAAAAAATATATGGCTTGGAAGATTGGTAGACTGAAAACAGAGTTCAGTTGCCAATATTCCCATGAACTGAAAAACAATTGACTCTGGGAAGTCGAATCGAAAAAACAGAGTTCGGTCTACCAAATTTTCATGATTTGTTACTTTTAATGATTGGCAATGTATGTTCATTAGATTGTCATATGTGAATATTGAACATTAGATGCCTACAGGGAATATAATGATGACATGGGTGGCAAATGGAGATTACTTCAGGGGAACATGGTTGTTCCAATGTAAGTATGTTTCATGGCAGTTCCGTAGAGGAAGTGTCTCGTTTAAAGAAAATACTTGGCGAGGACAATGACGCAAGATACAATGACAGCATGAGTTGTCCAAACATGTCATATAATATCAAGATTGCGATGGCATAACTTTGAGACATGTTAGGGTATACAAGAAGTGGATGCAGAACAAGTTATATAAAAGATGACTAGGGAAGATTCTATGATGAACATCAGCTCCCAGCCAGAGCATTGGGGTCAATATTGTAGAGGACTCATCAAATCCCTCTTTTTCACTTGGTACAGCGGGGGCGATGGCCTTGGTGGTAGTTGGGGGGGGGAGGAAATATGTACTTTACAGATGAGACTAAGTTCACGCATGCTACTCAGGACGACACATATCACGATACTCTACCAATGTCACAGAGAATGTGAAAAGCATATGACAAAGGACGACACATAGGGGCCGTAGACAATAGTAACCATCAAGGAATTCTATCTAATTTTGAGAGATTGAGCACATATGAGGACACATTGTCTGAGGCCGCTAGTGAAGGTCACAGTTTTTGTTCAGGACATGCATAGTTGGATCCATATATACAGCATTATGGTTATGGTGACTATTATCGTCTAGATACCAGTATGTAGATGATGGTTCGTACATATAGGTTATGGTCATTCCACCATTGGGGCCTACAAATAGTGTGCCGAAGAACATGCTAATATATCAAATATTAGTGTACGTACAAAGATGTGTATCAGAATTAGATGTCTTACGCTGATTATTTACACTTCATGGTGAACATATATAATGTGAGATTATTTGGAGATGAAAAGTATACCACCTACTATGAAAGTTTTATGGATATACACGCTCAAAATATTAAAGAGTATTATGTAAGAAAATTAATTACTTGTTAATATTCGTATTTGTGTGTTAAAAGATAAAAGTGTCCATTTCTATTTTTTCATATAGATGGTCAGGAGAAGAGTTAGAAGAGAAGCCATAACCATTGAAAGAAGAGTTGTGATCGCCGCCCGTCCTTACATAGAAGGCCCAGAGGGCCTGCAACCCTCGGGGGTGCGGGGCCTTCCCGCCTTCTCTTTGCAGATGGATCGCCTGTCTGCATTAGCTTCGCTGCGCTGACGAATGAGAGTCATTTCCATGTAAAGAAATAAGTCACATTGCCATTTTCATGTACCTAACAAGCAAACTCCAAAATCGATCGATCAATTTCTATCGATGTCAACTAGATCTCATTGTATATCAGAGACGAAGCTTGATCGACTAATATTAGATTTTCGGTCAACTAATTCCACAATGTACTGTGCTTGAGAGAGTCCGATATGTGGGATATGCGCGGTATGGCCAATCTTGCATAGAATTGTGATGATAACATTACTTATTCACCCTTGAACCTTTACACATAAAATTCTGCACCCTCAACTTTGAAAAACTAGTCTTCGTATCCTTCAAAAGCTTAAACCGTGTGCTTGTGTGTGTGGGGGGGGGGGGAAGCGATACACGTTTGCTATTTTATAGGACTCGAAAATCCGTTGTTAATTATTAAGGATTCAAAAGTGTGATTTAAACTCATTTACTTGGTCAAAACACACTCTATTTTTTTTAATTTTAAATCATAAGTTAAAATTTGATGAGTTAGATCTAATTTAGAAGATCTTGAGGAGTGGCCGCCCTTTAGTGTGTTTGAGTTGGGACTTCGGGAGATAGGTATGAGGAAGACCAAGACCTATCGATTGTTGAGGCCATTTTGACCCACAGAAAAGTCAAACTAAATAAAGTGTTCTTATAGTTGACCTTCCAAGGGTTAAATCATTAAGTGGTCAAATTTGTTATGATGATGGAGATGAATATGAATCAATACCATATTTGACATGTATCCTCGTTAATCTAACTTTCAATTGTTTACTTTCCTTTGAATGTGGCTATAAGATAAGAAGTGTGGCATCCCACACGAGATAAAATCTCATTTTGGAATATTGTCTTCCTCTCCTCTTAGCTATCCATTTAGGAAGCTAGACTTTGTCCGAACCCATTAAACTTGAGCTAAATCTATTAATGATTGACTTGTCTATCTAAGGGACCTATCAAAACTCATTAAAAAAGTTACAAAATTACGAGTGTACATAAAAAAAAATCCATTTCAAACACTAAGCGTTTTATATCCACTCTTAAATATAATATTTTGTTCAAACTTCAAATAATCATCGGTGAATAACTTACCAATATGTGGGCATCCTTCAAACTCAATTATACCTTTTTTATCACTCTCTCTAATTTTTTCCCCTTTCTTGCCTTGCAATCCTAATACACAAGATGAAAAGAGTAACGACCTACCTCTCGTATTATTAAAATTAAAGACATGGAGACACCATCAAATTTAAGTTTGAAGAGGGGGAGAATCGCAAAGTCTAAAAATCTAAAATTGGCCTACATACGACAACCCAATAAACTCATATAAGCACAAACAAGATTAAATACCAAATGCTCAAAAGACAAGGCACATTAAGATGCCGTCAAGCGATAGATCATAGCCCATGTGTAGTGATTTCTAAACTCATAAAACTCTAAAGACAGCTCGAGCAATTGGAATGTCGATGAGAGACCTATCTTGGAACGGGGGGGGGCATACGACTCTAGAAAATCTGGTATTACAAGATATCTATCCTATATTCCAATTAAAGAACTCCCAACAAAATTGCATCTAAAATCAAAAGATAAGAGAGATCAAGATATAGATGAAAAGTATTGCACGAGACAAATTAAGTTTTTAACATACTCTTGGAAAGCCCATATGGACAATAATCCAAAGGGCACATCCCTTGGGGTATCCCTTATCACGTCTGACCCAAATGGAATTGACCCAAATAAAATTATTTACCAAACATATCATTGTATTTGTTTTTTTCTTTTTTAAATTTAAGAGAAAAAATTTGAAAAAAAAAATGCAACCAAACAACTTATTATTGTTTTAGGCACCATCTTGATTTAAGTATCGAAAATTTTTCTCTTAAAGTCACCTCCTAAGACCTCACAATCTTCTGTCTCTTATTGCAAATCTTTTTAGAGGTTTTAGACGAATCTCCATCATCAGATTCTCAAGCTAACAGTCGACGAATAGGATACAAAATCAAACCTCTTCAAAGTTATTTATCTTTTGTCCTATTAAAAAAACAAAAGAAACATGATACATAATGGCTGATAAACATACTATCTCTTCAGAATGTTTCTTATATCGTAGATTTCAATTGTTAAGATTTTTCAAAGATTTGCAATCTTGCATGCCATAATTGTTAAAATCAATATTTATATCTTAAGTCCAAGTTTATATACCCACATTACTTTCTAAAAATTACACGTAACCTCTAAGAATAAAAATCATGACATCTTCCTTCTTAACGACTTAAGTTTATATTTTCCGTGCCTAACAATATTACCTCTAAAAAATAACCTTTTTCAAATTTTTTTTTTGACAACTTCTCCAATTCGCTTGTAATGTTCGAGATGAAGAATCATTGCATCTTACTCCATCATATACATCTATATTATTAACCACTTTAAGTATATATTTTCGCATCTCACATTTATATTACGTATAAAAGAATAAAAAAATATTTAGTATATATTTATGAAGATAATAAAAGTGACTTAAATTACCTTCTCAAACATCCCATAACCGTTATGGTTTGGAATCACCGCGTGTTCCTTCCTGCCTCGAAGCGTCATTAGAAACCGGGAAACCCCTTCCCTCCATAAAATTTCGAAAATCCACCAAAACGGGAGTCCCCTCCCATCTCCCTCTAATCTAATTCTCTCCCATAACACAACAACTCTCCCGTTTCAACGCCCGCCAAATGCCAATAACAAGTTAAAACGAAAAAAAAAAACCTACCCCGTAAACCACACGTGGACCCTGGGTCCACTTCCCAAGGACACGCTGCACCTCCGAACCAAAACGATCCGATGGCTGATATCATCCGAATCCACCCACGTGCTCACATCAGACGATCGAGAAGGCGGATTGCGAAGACGAATAAGCTGTGCCCCGCGGGTACAACGTAACGCCTGGCCTGAACCCACTACTGGAGCAAAACAACACGCCTTTCTTCTGCCCTCCTCCCCCTCCCTGCGACCAATCGCGTCGCCCTGTGCACAACCTCGCTGTTTCTTCTACTCCGGCTCTTCTCCTCTTTGCTCTCTGCTCTCTCTGTACTTTCCCTCTATTTCTGCTCCTCCAGTCGGATCCCGCCGGGAGGAACCCTAGATTGGGGCCCCTGCCGGGGGGGGGGGAACCCTAGATTCGCAGATCCCTGTGCGCGCGGTGGGCGGCATCGGAGGAGATTCGAAGGTCCCGGGGTCGGGGGCCGCACTCCCCGCCTCTGGCTGTCGTCGGCTCTGGTGCGGGGGACGGGCGAGCCGTCGCCGGACAGATCGCCGCGATGCCTGGTGCTGTGGATGTGAGTGAGGAGGCTGCGCCTTCGCCGCTCGCGGAGAGGGGAAAGAGGAAGGGGCAAGGGAAGGGGCGAAATGGGAAGCGGAGACGGGGAGGGGAGCTGGATCATGGCAGCGGGGACGAGTCCGGGGAGAGCGGGGAAGGCGTAGAGGAAGTGGTGTTGGAAAATGGGGCTTTGATGGTGGTGGAGTGCGACGGCGTGGCTGAGGGGAGCGGGGACGGGGAAGGTGATTTGTGCGGGGTGCATGGATTTGGGATGGAGGCTAATGGCCACGAAAGCAATAATGTGTACGGATTGGACGGCAGTGCCTCAACGGGAACCACGGAAGAAGAGGATCGATCAGAGGACAATAGACATTGCGTCGAGCCTCCGAGCTGCAGTGCTTCCGTTGATGTTTGCGGGGATAAAACGGTTAAATTGGAGCCGGACACACCTTCTGCGATCAACCAGGAAATCGAAGTGGAGAATGGCGGGGATGTTGAAGGGCATGCAAATGGCGAATCAAAAGATGGTATAGAGACCCCTCTGGGTGTTCAAAGGAAAAGAAAGAGGCTGTCTGCGAAAGAGATGATCACACCGGATATTCCCTTGAGGAGGAGTGCTCGCAGAGCAGCAACTGCTGCATTGCTCTCTCCGGTCAGCTCTCACGTCATCGCTAAGGATGAGCCTGTGGAAAAGCCTGACTTGGAGAAGGAACTCTGTACCGATGTCACCAAGGAAACCCTGGTTTTCCCACCTTCCTCCAAGGACTTGGAATTAGACGACCTTCCCGTCCTAGATGTCTTCTCGGTTTATTCCTGCTTAAGATCATTCAGTACGTTGCTGTTTCTAAGCCCCTTCAGCCTGAAAGATTTTGTGTCAGCTCTCAAATGTAACTCCCCCAACAGTTTGATAGATTCTGTGCATTATTCAATTTTACTGGCTCTGAAAGTGCATTTAGAGTGTCTTTCTGAAGAAGGTTCTGAGCTTGCATCTGATTGCTTGAGGTACTGAATTTGTTTATTCTGATTTATAAGCTTCTCAAACCACATCTACCAGTTATTTTTTTTATTTGCTACTTGTAAAGCTTTACTGTTTTGTTGTGGGGTTTTTATCCTGTTGATCTTCCTTTATTATTTTTGGTTTGATGTGTTTGCTTAGGGATCTCAACTGGGAGCTTCTGGACACGGTTAACTGGCCACTTTATTTGGCGGAGTACCTACTTATTCATCATTCACCAACGAGTTCTGGTTTGAAGCTTATGAGCGGGGAACACTGCGAACAACCAGCTTCAGCAAAGCTTGAGATACTAAGATATCTTTGTGACGATGTTATTGAAGTTGAAGCAATCAGGTCCGAACTTAATAGAAGAATGTTGGAGTCTGAGGTCGGCGTGGACACCTGTCAAAATGAGAGCAAGGGGAAAGATGTTAACATGAATGATCTCAATAGTCCTTTCTCAGCCAAGGTGGATTGTGAAGAAACATCTGATGGAAATAGTGATGAGTGTTGTTTATGTAAGATGGATGGGAGTTTGATATGCTGCGATGGATGCCCTGCTGCTTTTCACTCAAGGTGTGTAGGCATGGCTAGAGACCTTCTGCCTGAGGGCGACTGGTTTTGTCCTGAGTGCCTAGTGGAGAGTGTTGACAAGAATGTGAAGCCATCAAAACCTTTTCAGGGAGCAGAAATTTTGGGAATCGATCCTCATGGTCGTATATATTTTGGCAGTTGTGGCTACCTCTTGATGTGAGTGTAAACACCTGTTACATTAATTTTTTTATATGCTCTTTATTGAATGTTTATCTCAAAGCATGGTGATATATAAGTTATTTTTTACTCTCCTATTATTGACTACTTCATTTATACTCTTCAGAATATTGTTGCATAAGAATTCCATGTTTTACTGGAACCTGATATACTTATCAGGTTTCTGAGGGGGGAGGGGTTGAAGCCTGTAGGACTTATTGTCTGTCTAGTTGATACTTCCCATGCTAGTACATGAACAATATTTGTTTTTATATTGGTATGAAACATGTCTGCTGGATTATGAGTGGAAAGCCATGATCTGGTCTTTTGTGTTCTCCCTCATGCCTCTATGATTTCCCTGCCCCCGAAGTAAAAAGTCATATAGTTTTCCCATTTTCTAAAGAAGCACATAGCATTTATACCTTGTGGGGAGAAGGTTGTATCTCTCCTGTTTTTCATTTGTTGCATGCTTATCAATGACAGATGAACTCATTTGTGTAAAAGATTGATATTGATTGACATTATGGCTCCCGGGGAAAAATTATCATGTACTCTGATGCTGCAGGTTTTTGATCATTGGTATAATCAATATGATATAGATTTTAGGTGCCTTTCCTTTATGGAACCTTTCATTATAGTCCTCTTTTCCTTGGCAATCCTCCCTTGCATTCAGGAGGATGCCATCAATATCCTTCTTCAATGTGAAAAATTTTCCTGTCTATTTTTCTCCAATCTTTTGTCTTTTGATTTTTGTCCAATTTACCTCTCCTTGGGCTCTATCTGTTTCTTCTCCAATATTTTTCTTCTTCCTACATTTCCCTCTTCCACAGCTCGTAGGATTTCATGGAGGTGGAGACTGGCATCAGTCAAGCAGGGAATGTTGATTGCTTCAAGGTTCATGTGCTCATGAAATAAGAACTCAAGTTTCAGGAATGCTAGGGGGATGACTGTCAAATAGTCTAGATGAGATGTTGGAGGCATGATACATTTGATCAAAGACATTGACATGTTCGGATTGGAAGAAGATCCTGTCTGAAATCTAAGATTAAGCCAAATGTCATGTATGTTTTTCTATCTTTGATTAGGATATTTAGGTCGATTTCAGTCATTTTGTAGCCCTTTTTTTGTCTCATTTTTAAAAATAGGATATCCCTTCAATATTCAGAATGGCTGCATATGGATGAAACCTCTTTGGTTCTCATGTAGTGTCAACTGTCCTTACATATCAACCACCTTTTCCTTTTCCATTGTGTGTGCATAACAATATTTGGACGTGGAGCATGGATGCATGAGGGCGAATTGTTAAATAAGAACATTTTCATGCATTCGGATCTAGTTCAGTGTGCATTCAAGGATGCTTTTCTATAATTGATCTTGTACCCGTATTTGTGTTATATATTATGTAATGTTTCTTCAAGAAGTTGTTAAAGACCATAATTCTTTGCTAAAACAAAAGAACAATACATGTCACATAGTACAGAATCCAAACCCTGCTATTGAGATCATTAAGAGGTAAAAGAAGAAAGAAAGCCCCACAAAAAGTCAAATTACAGACGATATGAGAAAAACAAAGTCAAACACATTTTCCTGCAGCCTGGCACCAGATTACATAATAAAAATTTTCAAGGGCATGATTCTTCACATTAATTCTGAAGTCTTCATATCTTTGATTTCCGCTATCACTGCCCAATCTTATAGGAGATCTATTGTCTTCAAGATGTCATAAATGCTGTGCAAATTCTCTGTAAATACATGCCTATTGAAGAAATACAACTGTAGCCAGCAACATGTCCCAGATTGTCTTGCCTTCTGGATGGGATTCTAACTTTCCATTCTCTCATGAAATCCTCCATATTCCTAGGACTTTGCCAATCACTCTGCACTGATCTCACAAGTGTTTTCCAAACGACTTTGACAGTTCTAGTCAGGAACCTAATTGGTGTGGACACCCGTGCACATGACTAGTTCGACCCGACACGCGTTTATCGACGTCGTCGAATCTCGGAGCCGATGTCACTTTGGTTGGGTGACACTCTACAGGACTTTTGAGACGCTAGCACAAATTTTTTTTTGAGGGTTGAGATATTTGTATAGCCCATTTAGGATCCATGTGGTGTTTTCCTATTTTTCTGTACTTTTGAGCTAATTTTATGCATATTTAGGGAAAATGGCATTTTGGTAAATATTGTAAACGCTCTTTTCTATTTATATGGCTTGTACCTCCGTAAGGAGGGGGTTGATGATCGTTTATTTTGAAAGACGCGATACTTGTGCTCCAAGTCTCCTCTCTTTCTCTCTCCCTCTTTCCCGCCTTCCTGAAACACTCCCTCCCTTCTCCGCTTCTCTTTCGCCCTGTCCCGCATCAACTGGTATCAGAGCTTAACTTCGATCCCGCTGCGCCGCCTCCTTCTTCCCTGTTCTTCTTCTCCCAAGCACCGCTGCTTCCTCTCTCATTCTCTCCCTGCACGAAGGAACCCCCCCCCCCCCCCCCCCACCCCCCCCCCCCTCTTCCCACGATGTCACTCCACCGCTTGGGCCACCCCATGACAACGACGCCTCCCCCCTGCATACGAGACCCGTTGTTGCCCGTGCCCCCCCTCTGTTCCAGTGCTCTCCCTCTCCCGTCTCTCTCTCTCTCACCCACGAGCTTTTCTCTTCCCCCATCTCTCTTTTCCTCGCGACACCCCTCTCATGTGCCTCTTCATCTCTCGTGTTCTCCCCCCTCCTTTGTGCTATCTTTCCCTCGCTGCGTCACTGTCCTCTCCCAATCACGGTCCCCGCGTGCCCTCTTGCCTTCTCTCTCACTTCGTTCTGTCCTCTATCTCCTCGCGCGAAGGTCCCTTTAGCGTCCCTCCTGCTCCCTCTGTACTTCACCAACAACGGCGTGGGCCATCTCGTGTCGCCTCTGTTCCCCACGTCAAGGTTCAAGAACAAGGGGATCAGAGCCAGATCGGCCAATCAAAAATCGATCGGATCGGCTGATCCGGATCTGAGATTGGCCGATCCAGGCTGATCCCAGATGAGGCAAGGATGGCCGTATCAACCCCCTATGAAAATTGGTAAAAAAATGAAGAAATAGAAAAATATATGGATTGCATTTATTAACTAAAATATATGAAAATAAAGTGTATGACACAACGATAGTAATGTATAAAGTATAAACATAATTAATTTGTATATGAATCATACAATCATATATTTGTGTACAATACCTTATTTTCAATACAATCAGGCCCTTACTCAACTTGGAATCGATCTGGACTCAGCCCTCGGCAGGGTTACCCTGGATCGGATTGGTGGGCACAAAATCGACCCGACCCGAATTGGCCAATCCGATCTCGATCTAGACGATTTTTGATACCTTGCCTCCCGTGTCGACCCCGCTGGCCGTGGGAGCCCTGGACATGCTACCTCTCGCTCGCCCGTGCCCGCCCCCTTAAGTTTGTGAGCGTGTTGTTCGCTGCAGTCTTTGTCCTCCACTGTTCACGTCGAGCCAACGCCGACCAGTACTCTACGCCGCTCCATGACAAGGAGGTCGGCTCTTCTCGTGGCTTTGTCCCGCATCTTTCGGCTTCACCAGTAGAAGGAGAAGAAGACGACAAGGGGAACAGAGCGGCCTGCCAACCCCATTCGGCCTGTTCGACGCCAATGCCATTGCGACTGCACCTGCCAGCCGCACTCGCTGTCTCCATTTGACCACCAATCGGCGCTTAGCCCCACGACCGATCGTGACTAGTTGGACGTCCACTATCGTGGCCGCCCTGATTGCTTCAGCTGGTGCTCGGATGAGCCTGTACGGGATCAGAGTCGTCGACGACACAGTCCACGTGTACCTGTATGTGTCGGCGATCTCGCACGACTTCGGCCAGCCTCGACGCCAATAGACCCCACCTCGCCAGTGCCCAGGGCGACTTGCCGTCTCACCTCCACGTGGACATAGTTGGGAGCTAGTGGTTGCTAAACTCGCCGCCTTGATGTTGAAGCCGATAGATGTCTGTGAACGCTCTCTGGCTTCGCCACCCAACGTCTTAGGTGTGGATCTTTGCTCTTCAGCGGGTTAGTGAGTGCTACAGTCTCTTTCTCGTTCTTGCTTTCTGGTGTATGGTTAAATTCGCTCCCGTGTATGTTTACGACTACTTAGCTCGTAATTAAATCATTAATAATCACTACTGTTTGAGAGTTGTGAGATCCTTTACTGTGGCCCTGACTTGAGGTATTTGAACGTGATGTTGCTGCCCTAGACTAGTGGTAATGCTCACTACCGTTGATCCGTTTTGCTTCGTTATTGTTAGGGACAACTCCTTTTGAGCTATGTTTCTTGTTATTTTAACATATTTACTTCCATGAAATTATTGTGAACGCCAGGATCTTGCTACAATAGTTGCTCATTTGCTGATTTTGAGCCTGTGTGTACATGTTAGAGTTTTGAGTCGGTCCTATCCTACGTCAGTTAGGGCATATTGTCCTTTGCTAGTGGGTCACATCATATAGTTTGCGTCATGTCTTAGTTCGGAGTCTTGTCTATATACCCATCTATAGCGGTGTTGAGTATCACATCTCGACACCAATGTTGGAGTCTTGGGTAGATGCTCAGATGATGCTTGGGGTGATGGAGAGGTTCAACCAGCTCTTGCTCCGTATGGTCGAGGAGAGGTTCATCGAGTCAAACCGTACAGTCCAGGAAATGACTAACCGTCTAGCTGTGTTGGAAAGGCCGCCTGCCCCACCCCTTGTCTCTATTCAGCCCCCTGCCCCTGGGGACCCTTAGGGCGGACCATGTTGTTGATTGACAAGAGGTTGGTCTTGGGTATGATTCTTTTGGTGAGGTTGAGGGTGTCTATAGGCTTGTTGCCCACATTCATGGGAGATTTGACATGTAGCTAGATTGTGAGTGGGATGGGGATTGTCGCCGTCGTCGTTACCTGTTGGGTCGGGATGAGCAAGTTGACGCAATGGCAAACTGATTAGGAGCTTAACACCCTAGGGGTCGAGGAGATCCCGCGTTTGGTCGGAGGAGATATAGATATCATGAGGACCATGAAAACTTTGATGAGTGGAGTACCCATCGTTTTCAAGAGGATCAGGATGACCAGTGGATAGTTAGTGCTAACTCTCCCACTTTCTATAGGTCCTTGGATCCGAAGGTTTACCTCGATGTGGAGGCCAACATGAAACACTATTTTGATTGGATGGGGATGTCTGATGCCTGACGTGCACGCTTTGCTATGATGAAGCTAATTGGCCAGGCTCAAACTTATTGGTTGAATTTCAAGGCTTTTGTTGAACAGTGTGGGCTGGAGTCTATTGAGTCGTGGGAAGATATGAAAGTCAAGTTTTGAGAGAAATTCCTTCCCCTGACCTACCGACATCGCCTCATCAATTGCTAGTAGAACCTCACGCAGGGGAATCAATATGTTTTTTAGTACATCATAGAGTTTGATGAGTACTTGTTGAGATGTGGAGCCTGGGAGGAGGGCGTGCTGACCCTATCCCGATTTAGGAAGGGTCTCCACCCAATTTTCCAACAGGAGTTGTTCTGCCAACATGTGACGACCATTGAGTATGCTTATTGGGTCGTACGTGAAATGGAGCATTTTGAGTCAAGTCTCGGATCACCCCCGCAGGTTAGACCTACCTATCAACGCCCTATGGATCGGCGTGTCCCTTTTGAGGCGCCCTCGAGGGTCCCACTCTTCGACTTGTGGACCCTCTACCACAGGACACCCATTAGACCCCAATCGCCGCCTGAAAGGGACCAGATCCCGCCTTGTCGGCACCTGATGACTGTTCGCTGTTGGGTGCTCCCCCGATAGGCGGGAGAATAAGGGGAAGGCCCCAGCGGTGGGTGTACCCTCTTAGGGCATTGGGTCCTATGATCACTGCTTTAAGTGTCATGAGGTTAGTTACTTTGTTTCCCCATATTCCTATAGGGCCCTGGTTTTGGAGGGTACTCATTCTGAGGAGACCACCACTGTGGTGCAACACGTGATTATGAGGTAGGGGAAGACATGGTTGTGGAGTTTCAGGCTGAAGGGGAGCAGGTCGACTACATTCAGGCCGAGTATCTCTCAATGGATCAGGAGGAGGATCTTCTTGATGGGGGGAGACTAGGGGTTGTCCGATGTATCTTAGCTCAATCTGTCGAGTATGATGATTGGCGCCGCACTTTCATTTTCCACACTTATGTCTTCTTGGATGGGAAAGTGTGTAAGGTGATCATTGATAGTGGGAGTTACATTAATGCCATTTCTTCTCAGGCTGTCTTACATCTCGAATTGACCGTGGTTGACTACACCCGTTCTTATCATGTTTCATGGACGGATTCCACTTCTATTCTGATCTGGACGATGTGTCACGTCCCGATCTCTTTTCCCCCATACTCTGGGAGGGTTTGATGTGATGTCTTGCCGATGGAGGTTGGGAGTATCATTCTGGGTAGACTGTAGATATATGATGTGGATGCGGTTCTCTATGGCCGGTCCAATATATGTGAGTTCTTTTACGTCGATGCCCTCATCACCTTACAACCTTCTCGATCTACGACTCTGACCTCTCAAAGAGCAGCCTGATCTTGTGCCCCCACCCCTTCTGTGTCCTCCACCCTTTAGTCTTCTACTGCCACTGCCCTTGTTCCTTCCCATATTCCTTCTGCTAGCCTTCCTCTTGCTTGTCTCATGAAAGACCCCCTTCTGTGAGTCCTACCTCGACGGGGAACACGAGTACCGCTACTGGCTTTATTTTTGGTGCACCACCTCCCGTGACCTTGTAGTTGATTAGTGCCCATGACCTTGAGGAGTTTGAGTGCCTTTGTGTTTTGATGGTGAGACCTGTTAAGGGTGAGATTTCGAGTGAGCACCCCCCTGAGGTAGTCTCCCTCTTAGAGGAGTTTTAGGGTGTCTTCTCTGACGACCTCTCAGATGGATTACCTCTGATGCGTGACATCCATCACGTTATTGATTTGGTTATGGGATCCACTTTGCCCAACTTCCCCACTTCTGTATGAGTCCAACGAAGTTTATCGAGGTACAAAGGCAAGTTGAGGAGTTACTAAGGAGAGGATTTATCCGTGAGAGCTTGAGCCCTTGTGTCGTCCCCGTACTATTAGCGCCAAAGAAAAATGGCACTTGGAGGATGTACGTTGATAGTAGGGCCATCAATCGTATCATGGTGAAATACCGTTTTTCTATTCCCTGCTTGGACGACATGTTGGACATGATGGCGGGAGCCACTATATTTTCAAAGATAGACCTGAAGAGTGGCTATCACCAGGTTTGGATTCGACTTGAGGACGAATGGAAGACGACCTTCAAGACTAAGGTTGGGCTTTACGAGTGTTTGGTCATGCCCTTTGGGCTATCCAATGCCTCTAGCACATTTATGCTGCTCATAAACCAGGTGTTGAAGTCCTTCATTGGGATATTTTTGGTCGTGTATTTCGATTACATTCTCATCTTTAGCCGTTCTAGGGATGACCATTTGGACCACCTTCGTCAGATGTGTCTTGTTCTGTGCTGTGAGCACTTGTATGGCAACCTCAAGAAGTGTGCCTTTATGATGGATCGTGTTATCTTCTTGGGGTTCATAGTTTCTAGTGAGGGTGTCTCTATGAACCCAGAGAAGGTCAGGGCGATCACCAAGTGGCCTGAGCCCTGGTTCATTCATGACACACATAGTTTCCATGGGTTGGCCACTTTCTATCGCCAATTTATTCGGGGGTTCAATACCATCATGGCCCCAATCATGGATTGCATCTGGAAGGGGGCCTTCATGGCATCAAAGAGCATATGACCCAAGCACTAGTCCTTCGATTGCCTGATTTCGCGAGGGTGTTTAAGGTCTCCTACGACGCCTCTGGTGTCAGTATAGGGGGGGTTTGAGCCAGGAGGGCCATCCCGTTGCATACTTCAACGAGAAATTGAACGACGCCAAATTGAAGTATTCTACCTATGATAAGGAGTTTTTATGCGGTGGTGTAACCTTTGAGGTATTGGAGACATTGTTTGCTACCGCAGGAGTTTATCTTGTATTCAGACTACGAGGCCCTCAGGTTTCTCCATGCCCAGAAGATGCTAAACCTTAGGCACAGTCGTTGGGTTGAGTTTCTTCAGACCTATGCATTCGTCTTTAAACACAAGGCGGGTGTGGAGAACCGCGTGGTTGATTTGCTGAGACGTCTCACTTTTCTCCTATCCCCTGTCAGCGCTGAGGTCACTGGATTCGAGAGGCTCTGAGAGGACTATCCACGTTGTTCTTCAGTCTGGTCCCTCTAGAGAGGTCCCTGATTATATTGTTCAGGAGGGCTATCTCTTCCGTGGTGATCGGTTGTGTGTCCGACGGATCTCTGTTCGCGACTTCTTGATTTGAGAACTCCATGTTGCGGGTCTTGTCGGCCACTTTGGCCGAAACAAGACTATTGAATTAGTTGAGCACCACTTCTTTTGGCCCAATATGAAGTGCAATGTGGCTTGCATTGTGGCTCATTACTGCACATGTGCCTTGGCCAAGCAGAGGAAGCAAAATATTGGCATGTACACTCCTCTTCCTGTGCTTGACCGCCCGTGGCAGGACGTTAGTATGGATTTTGTTCTGAGTTTGCCATGGATTGTTCGCCTGCATGATTCCATCTTGGTTGTTGTTGATAGATTATCCAAAATAGCTCATTTTATCCCCTGTTCGAAGACTTTTGATGCATCTTATGTAGCTCATCTCTTTCTTGAGGGTATTGTGCGTTTGCATGTGCTACCGAAGACCATTGTCTCCGATAGGGATGTGCGATTTGTCAGCTATTTTTGGAAGATCTTGTGGCTTCTTATGGACACAATGTTCAAGTTCACCACAACTTGTCATCCTTAGACCGATGGGCAGACATAGGTAGTTAATAGGAGTTGGGTGATTTGGTGCATTGTCTAGTTGGGGAGCATGAGCGGGGTTTGGATTAGGTCTTACCACATGTTGAGTTTGCATATAATAATTCGGTCAATAGGTCTATTGACATGAGTACATTCGAGATAGTCACTGACTATAGACCTAGGGAACCCATAGACCTTGTTCCTTTGCTTGTTCATGCACGAGTGTCAGAGTCTGCACAGTCTTTGGTTGAGCACATTAGAAGTCTGCATGATAGCATTTGTTGTCATATTGCAATCAACAATGAGAACTACAAGAGAGCGACAAATGCACATCGGCAGACACAAGAGTTCCATGAGGGTGAATACGTTATGATCAGGGTCAGACTTGAACGACTTCCATTAGGATTTGTGAAGAAGCTGTAAACTCGAGGGCCTGGGCTCTTTAAAGTGCTAAAGCGAATAGGGTTGAAGGCGTATGTTGTTGATTTATCAATAGATTATGGCATTAGTTCCATATTCAATGTCTCAGATTTGGTGGCCTAGCGAAACTTAGCAGTGATACCCAATGAGTCTTCTCCCTCGCTTGGGAGTGATCCCACATTTGAGCATCCACCTTCGACCCCCAGTACAACACGATGTGAGCACATTGACTATATACTAGACGAATAGGTTGTTACATCCAGAGACAAAGTCTTTTAGTGCTACCTGATTTGTTGGAGAGGGCGGCTATCGATTGAGGACATTTGGGTCACTTGAGAGGAGTTGCAACATCTTGACCTAGACTTGTTGGAGAGATATTAGAGTGGTCGGGACCCTCACTCGACAGAGTCAAGTTCCTACCAGTCAGGAAGGATTGGTGCGGGCACCGGTGCACATGACCAGTTCTACTCGACACGTGTTTACCGACGTTGTTGAGCCTCGGAGCGGATGTCACTCTAGTTGGGCGACACTCTACATGACTTCTGAGGCACCAACACATGTTTTTTTGGGAGGGCCGAGATAATTTTGTATATCTCATTTAGGGCCTATGTGGTGTTTTCCTATTTTGTCTGTATTTTGGGCTATTTTCATGCATATTTTAGGAAAGGGGCATTTTGGTAAATATTGTAAGCCCTTTTTCCTATTTATGTGGCTTGTACCTCCGTAAGGAGGGGGATGCTGATAGTTTATTTTGAAAGTATAAGAGACACAATACTTGCGCTCCAAGTCTCCTCTCTCTCTCCCGCCCTCCTGAAACCCTCCTTTCCCTTCTCCCCTTCTCTTTCGCCCCGTCCCGCATCACTAATGTGCCAGTATTCCTTCACCTATAGCACAGAACTAACAGTATCCCTTAGTAATTGTAATAAGAGAAGCGCTGCGCGCCCGGGCGAGCAGGGCGCTGCCCAATGGGACAGCGCCAGCTCGGGCGCCTGGGCAAATCATTTGTCCGGGCGCCCGGGCATTAAGTATTTTCCTTGTAATAAACTGCAGCCTAACTTTAGTTTGTGGTCTATGAGAGAAACCTTCTATAGAAAAATTTCACCTTGTTTGGAGCTTTGTTCTTCTGTATGAAGGTATTCCACCAAACTCTCCAGCCACATAAGTAGAGTTCCTTTGGACATTTGAATGCAAATTGAACAAGATATGAATGCATGAAAAAGCTCTCATTTAACAATTCATCTCGCTCCCACTTACACTAAGGAGGCTAATTTTGGGCAAGGTACTTCCTCATTCAGTTTCTATGTCAAGTTTTCTCTTGACCTATGTTGTAAGAGTTTCACCAGCTTTTTTTTAACCTCCTCTAAGTGCTAAAGTTTCATGGTTTACTATTTCATGAGTGTTTGCTTGGACTGATCTAGATACTTGTCATTCCACAGTTCGGAGCCTTTTGATACTGGTACTTCTCATCATTATTACAATAGAGATGATTTGAATAATGTCATTGAATTGTTGAAGGCATCTTATACATCTTATGCTGCTATTATAAGTTCAATCTCTGCATACTGGCGCATCCCGGCTTGGTACCCTGGATCTGGATCCCATATTGACTGGGAGGGTCATGGGAAGTATCTGAATGTTGCTCATCGATTTGCTTCTGAAATGGCTGAAGGAGAGAACATGGTAGAGAAGGAACAGCATACGAACTCTAGTTCGTTTTGTGAGAATCCCCAACATTCTACAGGAGCATCTGTTGAACCATGCAAGTTTGAGTTTGAGACAGCAAATACAAGTCATCTTTCTGGGCTTACCCGTCCTGATGCTTTTTCTGAATGCTCTGCAGCTTCAGAAGAAGCCCATGATTGCACTAACTTTCCAACATTGCCAAGAACTGAGGCAACTTACATGACAGGCTCTCCCAGCAATGGTGATATAGATTTATCTTCAAAATGCAGTCAAATCATGCAGGAAAAGCAAAATGAACCTCGTAGTTCAGACCATATACTATTGGCATCAGAGAAGACCAATGATGCAGTTCATGTGCATCTAAATAATGGTGGATATGTGATTGTTACAGTTTTGGTCATATTGCATCATTACTTGCCGAGGAGTTAACAAGTAAATCATCTGGCAATATCACAAAGGACAACAACATGTCTGCTGAAGATATAATATCAGGTCAGCTAAGGGCAATTTATAAAAAATCAATGAACCGTTACTGGTCTGCCATTCAGAAGTTACCTGTGAATGCACAAAAGGAAAGTTGTGGCTGGTGTTTTGTTTGTAAAAGTCCTAGCGAGCAGGAATGTTTGTTAAGGATAATAGAGACTAAAGTCTTGGTTGGTCCAAGAAATAGAACGGTTGGCCTTCATTCAAAAGATAATAGGAAAAACCACATCCTTTCTGTTGTCCACCATGTTCTACAGATTGAAGATGGCAGTCATGGTCTTCTTTCTGGCCCCTGGCAGAATCCACATCACAAGAAACAGTGGCGCAAGCAGGTTTTCAAGTCTGCAGATGTTGCATCACTCAAATATCTGCTCCTGACTGTGAGTTGTTTAAAATGTCGCTGAAATGAAATATCAATTTTTTTTTTATTTTAAAAAATCCTTTTGTACTGCTGGTTAGAGTCTGAACAGTATCTCTTTTTCTACAGCTAGAATATCATCTTCGTCGGATTGCACTTTCAGCAGAATGGTTGAAACCAGTGGATTCTAACCTTACAGTTGGATCAGCTTCCTATTTCATGACCAGCGAACGTGGGGTTGGTAGAAAACATGCCAGAAAGAATGTTTCTGAGACTAAGAGAATGTCTGATTCAGCTGTTTCTTCTCTTTCTAATTGTGCAAGCGCAACGACTATATATTGGTGGAGGGGTGGAAAACTTTCACGTCAGGTATTCCACTGGAAGATGTTACCTCGATCATTGGCTTCTAAGGGGGCCCGACAAGGTCTGCATTTCCACCTTTTTTGTTTTGATATAACACAAGTTACTTGCTTCTTGATTACTTGAATGATTGTTCTTAATGGTTTCAAATTTAATTTTTTGCAGCCGGCTGCAGAAAGATTCCTGGTGTTTTCTATCCTGAAGGATCAGAGTTTGCTAAGAGAAGCAAACATGTAGCCTGGCGAGCTGTTGTGGAGATGTCACAAAATGTAGCACAACTTGCCTATCAGGTATGGTATCTTCTGCTCTGTTGTTCCTCTAACATTTTGAAAATCTCGTATTCCCTTTTTTGACATAGATGTTTTAGGTGTACAGGTTCCTTAAAATTTTCTTACCCAGACCTTTCCCTTGCATCTCCAGGTTAAAGATCTTGATTCACACATCAGGTGGAATGAAATTGGTCCGCCTCTTTCTCAATTGGTTAAGGATCCACGGAAACCATTAAAACCATCATGGAAGGCAACCATCTGTGAGAAGTGTGTGGAGGGAGCACATGTGAATTATCTGATTGACTTTGGCAAGAGGAAGATTATTCCAGATGCTGTAACTAAGCATGGTGTGCTTCACGAAGAATCTAGTGAGAGTAAGAAATATTGGCTAGACGAATCTCATGTTCCTGTAAACCTTTTAAAATCTTTTGAAGTAAGAAATCTTGAACAAATGTTGAAGAAAACTAGCTTTGAGGTGGCTTCTAGTGTGTGGAATAGACACAAAATGGCAAACCCCAGAAGGCAAAGAGGGCTATCCCTTCTTCTTTCAAGAGGAGAAAAACCTGATCAGAACCTTTGCGGTCACTGCGACAAAGTTATACTGGAAAGGTACTGCAAAACTTTCCTAACTATTCAATTTTTGTCAAGCACCTCCCCGCCCCATCCAAAGCAATATAGTCTCTGCATCGAAGGCAACCAGACCTGTTCAGCAGTGATTATTCTTTTGAAAAAATTTAAAATATAGAACACTTAATGACCCTCAGAAATGTGTTCATTAACAATACTACGTTTTGCATGGCAAAGTATTGGCATCACAGAGGCTTTCTACAAATCTTCAAGATATTGAGATTACATGATAAATTGAAATTGTTTTGGAACTGTTGTTCACTAGCTTGTGGGTTTTCCTAATAATGTGGAGCACTTTGGATGCATCTCATTGCCTCAACACATCTTGGGACCTGCATTTAGGGCATGTTTGGTATCGAGATAAAAGGAGAAAGGAATATGCACAACTCATCTGAGGTTGTCTTATCCTTATCCGTTATCCCCATGAAGTTGGGTATGTATGGGGATAACTCTTTTTTGATTTTTATCCTGCATTTGTAGATAATCATAACCTTAAAAAATGTAGATAATAATAAGGGTCACAGTTAATTTCAATCTGTTTTGCCTCGTTAGCCTAAGTTTGATAGACATGTAAACAAATTTACCATGTCATCATTAAGTCTATTCATTGGTTAAAAGATGTGACCTAATCTTAGTGGATGCCAGTAAAAGAGCTTGGGGAAGGCCTAAAATGAGATGATGCGATGTTATTAGGAAGGATTTGGACTTCTTGAGTTTAAACACGACTATAGCACTTGATAGAAATCTTTGGCGGAAAAGGATTCATGTAGCCGCCCACAAATAATGGGATAAGGCTCTTATGATGATGATGATCGTAAGTCTAATCATTCTTATATATTGTCAATAATAATTTGACTATGTTGCTATGCTAATTAACATAATATGTTAATTACTATAGTAATAGAATTTAAGGATGTTCACTACCGTGCTAATTACTATAATACCTTAGTATTATTACGATGTTAAACACTATAGTAATGTAGTAATGTTAATGTTCTAATGTCATTACATTAATTCTAATCACATTATACTATTTTGTCATTAATAAATTGATTTTGTTTCTATCTTAATTATTATAGGAATATTTATATATTATTGTGTTCATTATTATGTTAATGAGTATAGTAGGCAATAATATTAGCAATATTACTGTGTAAATATGTTATATTTTGTTTGATCATAATTTACTATGATGTCATTAATAATTTGATTATGTTACTATGCTGTTTTTTTTAAAACGTGGATGGTACCACGAGTATATTAAAGTAAAAAGGAATGTACAAAGGATGGCCAATGACAGCCCATATACAAAAAATCTCCATGTCAAGATAGTGTGTCAACCTAGTTCTCCAAAGACAAAAAGAGCGAGGAGTTATAGAGATCCACCTTAGAACAATGAGTAGCCTAAAAATCCACTTTCTCACAAATAAAAGCAAAAACTCTCGCCTCTGTTCTATCCTCCCTTTTGAATATTCTGTTGTTCTTTTCACTCCACAAGACCCAAAGAGTGGCATGAAGGATAAGCCACTAAATGATTCTGTCTCCCTTGAACGCCCACCTTCTATGCCAATTGGAGAGAAGCTGCTGCACCATGACAAAATTCCCAATTGGCTGATGTATCCTCTGCCTCATCTCCACCCATAAAGCCTTTGCAAAAGAGCAAGTAATGAATAAGTGATCCAAATCCTCTTCCTCGTCTCCACACATGCCACATCGGGTAGAAATATTGTGGAGAAAATGAGCCACCCTATCACAAGTTGGTAACTGACCATGAGAGATCCTCCAAATCAGCACCTTCGCCTTCATAGGGCATTAGGGCTATTGGGAGCCCATATCTGAGAAGCCCAGGGGTGCCGCAATCCCCCATCAGAAAGAGCCAGGTAGGCTGACCGCACCGAGAATAGACCTCCTGTCTCCCATCTCCACACCCAGGAGTCAGACCTGCTGGCAAGTGGACTGAAATCCTGAGGGAAAGCCAAGAGGCCTTGCAACTGATCCATCTTCTAAAGAGACAGACTCCTCCTGAAAATGGGGGCCCAAGTACCCCCAGGCAACTGATCATCCAAAGACTGAACCGCGGGAAATCCTGCTACAGAAAACAATGATGGGAAGGCCTCTGCAATAATATGTTAGTTACTACAGTAAACAATCCTGTTACTATGTTAGTTACTATAATAGTGTTGGAATCTATGTTAATATGTAATTACATTATGTTTAATCGTAATTTACCATGTGTTATAATAAGTTGATTGAATATAGTAATATGCTAATTATTATATTAATATGGTAATATTCTTATGTTAATCATTAATATGATGCTATAATAACTTTGTTAATATGCCATTACGTCGGTTTTTTTTGGCACACATTAAAAGTGGGCAGGAGCATTAATGAAAACAAGTTGTCTTGAAAGATGTGAAATGGAGATTAAAAAAAAGTGGGCTTAACTCGTACCTAGGGTCCCTAGGGAATGAGTTATACCCGTTCTTATCCACATTTTTGGGGATATCCCTAATCCTTAACCCCTCTTATCCCAAGCTATAGAAAGCATACCAATTTACCAAACGGAGAATGGGGTTAGCTCATCCCTAGCCCCATCTTATCCCGATACCAAACATGACCTTAGGGATTGTCTTTCTGCAGCATTGGCTGAAATGAAAATTGATGTGCTAAAGGTGCTGGAGAATAATCATCCTTGAAGCCAGCCATTTCATTATGACTTATGGTTGTCAAGGCATTCGCTTAGGCAGGAAGGCGCTGGGTGAACCCAAGGTGCAAGCCCGCCTTGCTGGGGACCAAAAAGGTGCCCAACGTGGTTCCTTGGCCTGCCGCCTGCCTAGCCCGCCTTGGGTCCATATGGACCGATGCCCTGCCTTGGGTCGTCTGCATGTGCAAACCTGCACGTTGGAGAGTTCAGGCTTCAAATTCTAACACTGTTCACAATTATTAGCCTGTTACAGTGTCAGAGTCATTAAACTATGATTATTCACAATCTAATTAGTATGGCCATGACAACATTCATAATCTAATGTATTGACTATGAAGAATCCATAGCCATTAAATGTAAAAGAAATCCTGATTGTTCAAGAACCATCTAAGTTGTTTTGCTTTTAATATTTTTTCGGCGATTATTATGTTATAGTTTTCATTATACATTATCTTTTTATTGCATTTTTATGATCATTGATTCATTATACTTCTATATATACATAAATTTCCATATAGGGGGAAGATACATACTGGAATCACCTTGGGCGCCTAGGTGCCGCCTGGGTGGGCGCGCCTAAGCACTTCTGCACCCAAGGACCCTGAGAACGCCTCGAGGCGCCTTGACAGCTATTGTATGACTGTTAGGAATGGCATATCCTGTTCCCATAATGGAGTCCCTTAAAATCCCTATTCCCTACCAACTCCAACTGCAACATGTCTGAATGTGAGCATAACTTGGAGTCTTGGACCTTGTAGTTCGTCACAATCAGAACTCTCCAAATGTGACTTTCATAACCCACCACCTGCTCACTAATTTATCTAATATGGAATGATCTTTTTTTGGGTATATTCTCACTCTCTCTCTCCCCCTCCCCCTGCATTCTTTTTCTCATTCTTTCCTCTCATTTTTTATTTTTTATGTTCTCTTTTGATTTCTAGATTTTCTGCTTTAAGTAGTCATGCGAAGCCGATTTCTCGCCTGCCAACTCGATTTGCCTGGCTGCGTAGAGGCAGAGCTGAAATTGACTTTCCTATTTCCATGACTCTGACCTGTTGACTGCCCTGCCAGCATCTCTCCTGGGATCTACTTCATTTCTTCTTCCTGTTGTTCCATTTTTTTAAGGCGTCGCCAAGGCGACAAGGTGCTGGCCAACTTCCAAGGCAAGTGGTCGCCTGGGCGAGCAGCCCTATAAGTCTAGACAGCTACATGATTCATGAACCACAGCAGCTGCTGTTGTGTTTTTTATTGCTGCATGCCTTGACTATACACACAGTTTAGTCATTCTTTATCTCTGTCAATTTATTATTTGCCTAGCAATATTTCAGGTTAAGTTAAACTTTTTAACTTGTTGACACTTGACTTGTGCAACACCGTACAATAAACCTAGCATACTATTAAAATGTTCTGTTTGCATAGTACTATCTGCTTTCAACAATAATGTCTGTGTCGGCAATCCTCTGTTTATTCTGGGAACTACTGTAGCTACTTATTACGGCTGGCATAATAGCATCTGATTTTTTCTTTTACAGTGATTGCCATTGTTCACATAAAGTCAATGGTTGTGTTATAAGTTTGCTGCCTATTGCACTTGAATTTTTATATGCCCTCTGAATTTCTGGTGTGAAAATGTAATTATTTTCTCGTTATCATCCTAATTGACTAAAATTTTGAGTAGAAACCTCTATATTGTTCATACTACTTTACATTTGGTTTGTTTACATATGTAAACCTCAAGTATAATCTGTTCTATCCTTTTTCTTTATCAAAGACTTCGACAATGGACTTACTTTTTTACCATGGCAGTTTTCATTATTGCAATCATGCTCTCCCTGATCATAGCTGCAGTATATGACATATATATAATCAATTTCTTGCTGAGTCCTGAATTATGTCATTGGATTTCTAGATTGTAGGTATGCTGTGATTTGGTAGTTGCAATTGTTTCTCTTCTTTTGGGGAAGGGCTAGAAATGCTTGAAGTTTTAGTTAAACAAGAAAGATTCATAATTTCCTTGCAGTTAATTTTTTAAACTCTTGTTTTTCCACAGGGAAGAAGCTGTGAACTGCCAATTCTGTGAAGGTATGCTTTGTAGGATGTCTATTCTGAGTAATGTGTAGTTTTAAATACGTTTTATTAGGAACCCTTAATTTCCACTGATGCTTATCCTTGTACCATGTGTTAACTCTCCCCTCCTTCTCCCCATTTTATAATGTTAATTCATTCCTTTCTTTGTTCAAAATTTGAATAGCATGTCTGCTTGGCATTTAGATATTTGTTATGTGAAGTTGTTGTTAATGTAATTTAGTCATATGCATTTCTTCTGTGGATATTTTTAACTCCTCGCCCTTTTTGTCTTTGGGGAGTCAGGTCGACACACTATCCTGGTGTGGAGATTCCTTGTATATGGGCTGTGACTGGCGATCCTTTGTATATTCCTTTTTACTTTAATATACTCGTGGTACCATCCATGTTTCAAAAAAAAGGGAGAACAATTTCATCAAGTGGTTTAAAATTTTATCTGAAACAGAATTGTTATATGCTTTCTTTTGTAGGTATGTAACGTAAATAATACCTCAAAATGAATATGATAAACAGTATTATTTTAGCTTTATTTTCTGAGAGTCCTTCAGGGAAAAAATAATAGTTTCTGCTTTAGTTAGGTGGCGAAGTACTTTTGCAGACACCCCTTTACTTTTTTAGCATGCACCGATTAAACAATGATTTAAAGGAAAAAGGATATGCTGCTATTTACCTGAATATCAGATTGACTGGCTAGTAATGGCTAGATCTTCATAAAGATGCCAACATTCCTCAAGATTTTGTGCATTGATGACGCGGGACAGAAAGGAGGAAGGGAGGAGAGGAGGGCTTCACACCCTAGGGTTTCACACCCCGAGAAGAAGCCTTTGTGGCGGGAATCAAATGGCTGCTGCAACTCTCATTCAAATCTTCATTAACCTCCCAACAGTGGATTACAGCATTATTTATTGGGACTAAACCCTAATGACCCTCTTTGTTCTTTTATTGGACTAAAATATCCTTAGACCTAAATATGGGGCAAAATTCGCATCCAAAAATACCCAGAAAATAGAAAACACAGTATTGGACCTCTTTCGGGCCTTATTCTTACAACCAAGGCTCAAATAACTAAAGCAAATACATCAATAACGTGGAAACTCTGTTCATCTTCTGCTGATCGAGTCTGATGTCCAATGTCCGATGTCACAAGTCCCGCTTTGCATACATCACGGGTCTCATTTCCCATCAATTGATTTGCATGTTTTTTAGCTTTATTTTTCAAATCTTATCTCTATTTTTTTGGGCCATAAATGACCATTGGTTAGCACTTTTCAAACAAGATCATCAGGCATTCATGTGATCTCCAATTGAGTAATCTACATGAATTGCCAATTTTAATTCTGTAAGATTGTGATAATTAGTATGATCTCAAGTTTGTTACTCCAACGGTTGGATTTTGTACTAGTATACTGCCTTGTTCGAAAACTTGAAATCGCATTTTCGCAATTCTGCTGCTATTCTGTTGAACGAACAATGTATTTACATTCTCTGTACGCTTGCAATTCAGGTCTTATCCACAAAAAGCATTTCAGAGTGCCCAAAGGTGCCATTGCAACCACATATAGATGCTATGCATGCAAAGACAAGAAATTTACTTATGAGAGCAAGGAGACAAAAGTTCTTGATGAATGCAAGGAAAAAGGAAGTCCAAATGAAAGCAAGGACAAGAAACCTGTGGATGGACCCAAGGGCAAGAAATTCCCGAATGGGAATGAGGATAAGAAGGTTGTGGATGGGCACAAAAGCAAGAAGTCAGCAGTTGGCAGGAAGGATAGGAAAGGTACAAATAAGGATGCGAAACTGTTGTGTGAAGGAAAGACAAGAAACTTGTGGATGAATGCGAGGGAAAGAAAATATCTAACAGATGCAAAGGCAAGAAGATTGTTGGCGCATACCAGAGAAATAAGTCTGAGGAAGGTTTCAAGGATAAGAAGATTGTCAATGAAATCAACAAGAAGCGCCTGGCCAGATCTAGAAAAAGAAAGACAAAGCTAGGAAAGAGTAATGTCCTAGTCCTTAGGAAGTCAGAACGTTTAGCAAAGAAGAAACAACATATGAAAAAAGGTAAAAAACGGAACATTGGACATAAGAAAGCTAAGCAATCACATAAGAGAAAGGATAAGCAAGTGACACCTGAAAAAAATAACGGTGGAATCAGCTGGCGTAGAGGACAGAGGACAGGCATTTGCCCTCCCTACTGGTTGAATGGTCTCCTGTGGACTAGAAAAGCATATGATGAGCGAGCAGTTCATTTTAGAGAAACAAGAGTACTCTTGCCTTTTCCAAATTCAAAGGATAGCTTGCAGCCAGTTTGCAGTCTTTGCCATAAAGAGTATGATTCACAGGTGATTTATATTGCTTGCGAAAATTGTGGAGGTATGACTCTTCTCTTCTATTTATTTGATATTTCTATCTTCTTCAGATAACCAGTTGATGTGGATGCATTATCCTTCTTATAAAATAAAAAACACAAGTATATTGTGATTCTTTCAATGATTAATGGTACATTAAAAATCTCATTTTATCTAGATGACCATTCCTATTGGATACCATCTGACCATAAACTTGTTGGAAATACAGATTGGTTTCATGGAGATGCCTTTTCTCTTACGCTAGTGAATATCAATAACATAAGGGGATTCAAGTGCCACAGATGCCGTACACAAAGCACACCTGTCTGCCCATATTTGGGGGATGATGTTGATGAAGCCAATTTACCGGAGGAAAATAATTTGGTTGTTGATCACCTGGATGACAACCCTGGACTCCAATGCCTAGTCTATGACAGTCAAGATTTGCTACATGAACATGATTGTTCAGGTATAGATCATAGTCAGAATTTGGATGAAGACCAGCAAGCAGTTCCTATCCCAGATTCTGGGAAGATTCTTATTCTGAAACAGTCTATTGAAACAACAGCAGAAATTGTACCTACAGATACTGATGCACACCCACTAACTGAAGCACAAGCTGCAGAGCATTCATGTGTGAAATTTGATGAAGTAAAAGTTGTAGATGAGGACCATCCCTCGTGATGGAGGTTAACATGAAGCAAATGATAGCAATAACAGAGTTGCAAACAGATGGCACATCTAGTGACGGTAGCTGCGATGCATTGTGAAATTTGACAAATTCCAACTCCAGTGTTAAAATGTACCAAAGTGTAAATTCCTTTGTAGTCTGTCCTTGGACCGCATGCTCTACAGATAGAAAAGAGGTTCCCATCTTACCGCAAACATAGATAAGAAGAACATCACATAATGCTGCTTGAAGAGAAGGAGACTCCAAAAGTAAGAGCACTTCCATTCATGCTTCCCATACATCTTTGAGTGATTGTGTTTAGTAGCTATACATGGTTAAATGCGCATGCAACCTTCTGGAGTCTTAGAAAGGAAACTGCTTTGGTGGGCAATCAACAGTATAGCTTGCTTTCTCATTTACCACAGCTGTCGCATCAGCAATATTCAATGCTCTGGTCCAATTTCAAAATTGAAAATCTGCTGCTTCCCAATCATTTCCTTTTCAAATTTATTGTTTTAATTGGTTATGCTTGTCTCTGCTATCTTGCTCTGCAAGTGCATTTCCTGTGATATTTCTCTGTTTCAATCATTTGATGCAGGTAGATGAGTTTGAATTATGGGGACTCAATTTCTTTTCTTGTGACCACTTTGGATCTTTTCTTTTCGTCCTCCACTATCAGTTTATTTTCTGGTTAAACTTTCTTGTTTGCTGCTCTGTCTTTGTTGATTTAACTCATGGTGAATTTCTTGGTGAAAATGCCTATATTTGAGTTACTGAGGAGCATTTTTGGAGCTTAAATTGAAAACAAGTCTCATTAGTTTTGTGAAACCATGGATTCAAATAGTGGTTCATGGTTCTTAAGGGACTTTAAATATGAATATCCAAATGTAACCTGAGTCATCCACCATTTGAACTTTAGGTGTCATCTTTGCCTTGGAGTCATCGCCATGAGGCTGTAACAGAAAGGTACCTCCTTTCGAAATCAGATAGCAATGGGTACAAAGAGATTTGACTAGTATATGACAAACAGGTTGGATCATTAGAATAATTTCAGAAACCCCAAATAGCACGGCCTCCTTCTTGCTAAAATCAAAATTCAATATAGAAGGTGGTTATATTTTTCAATCCTCATCCATGTCTGCATTTGCTGCTGCTTCGGTGTATGGTATGTTGGTAGGTGATGTTTTAATATACATCACCTTGGTGTCAGCATAATTTTCCTTCCACCCTCCCTTGTTTCTGCCACCACCTTCACGGTGCATTGTGGTTCATTAGCATAAAGGGGATCTCAGCTTGACATCCCGTGATAGCTTTTAGTTGAGTAGCTGAAGCTCATGCCCCAGTAACTCGAAGGCTCTACTAGATGTTCAAAAGAGTCTCAACGAAGAGGATTACAGGTGAGGATCCAGGTTGATGAACATAATAAATGTAGGCACAAAACGTTGCTGTTATTTCATCCACATGGTTCATTATCATTAAAGCCATGACGCTATGCTAATTGATTAACTTAAGTAGTACTATGACTTGTTCCTCTGATGTTCAAAAATTAGGAAGGTGCACTTTTTAGCTGAAGCCTTCTTTCTGTCTTCTTTATTGCAGGTGCCAGAAGCCGATTGGCTCAGTTATGTGGACTGTTCCAGAGGGATGTATATAAGGTAGGGATTTTGCAGAAGATTCGTGATTGCTTACCTGGTTGGAAAGGAGCTATTTGATAATGACTAATATTATGCATTGCAGGTCATTGTTTTTCGACACCTAACTTGTGTATAATTTTTTTGACCATTAATCATTGATCAATCCGCTGGAAATGCCCAAGTGTCTCCACAAGATAATGGAATGCTAATGAAAATTGTTTAATACCCCATGAATGTTGCCCAATCTACCAAGAAGATTCTGGGCACATTGTCAGGAGAAAATATCCCAATTTCCTTGACAGCAAGTTAAAGCATGTTGCGTCTAACAGTATATAACCTTCTAGGGAATCCCATGGGATCTAATTGAGAATTCCGTTATACCCCCATTCCAAACATGATATTCGTAGTTTCCACTTTTGTTCACGGTCTGCATAAAGATTTCATGGCATTTTAACCTCCTTCAAAGAAAAACAAACCTTAACATTGTACTATAGAAGGATGACGAGGTTCAATACCTTCTAGGAATCTCAGGGGATCTAATTGAGAATTTCGTTATACCCCCATTTCAAACATGATATTCGTAGTTTCCATTTTTGTTCACGGTCTGCATAAAGATTTCATGGCATTTTAGCTTCCTTCAAAGAAAAACAAACCTTAACTATTGTACCATAGAAGGATGACGAGGTTCAATACCTCATGGTACCTCCACATGATTATCTGTTGGTTATGCCTTAGTTTGTTGTTTTCCTATCCATATCAAGTGAGTTGCTGCCAACTGTGAGCTCTCCACAACCGTAAACCTTCAATCGATGGCGCACCCCAGTTATTGTGTAAGGGTATGTATGGTATTAGGATAGACCGACAGATCGGTGATAAAGTGAGGATATTTTCATATTACGTATATGAAATTCTTTCAATCGGATATTCTCTCACTAGAAAAGTTGAATGTCCTTGTTTGAGTGCATTCAGTCCACTTAGACAATGACATGGTCGTCCCCGTGATGTGAAGTTAGATGTCACATGAGTAGGGGAGAGTAATGGGTGGTAGCTAATGATGGTGAGGGCTGTTGATCAGCAATAGTGATTGGTGATCAAGAGTATAGGTCTTGGGCTCATGAATATTATCTTTAAGATTTAAAAATATTGATTAGGGTTTTAATAGTGGATTTTAAAATACAAATTTTAGGTTAAAAATATTATGTTTAATGTGTTTAAAAATATTGACTAAATTTTTAAAAATTTGAATGTCAAAATAATAATTTTGATCTTCAAAATAATGATTTTGGATCCACCGTTTTTTACCTCCCTGTTTTGTCAACTCACTTGGTACCTAGTTTAGTGTTAGACAGGTTAGTTGTCATGTAAATTGTCAATGTAAAATTTATTATACGGGTACGATTTATCTTATATTATACTACTAAAAGAACTTCAAAATTGAGTCATATGCTGACCAAGCCCACACTGTTTTCTAGATCCCCCCCCCCCCCGGGGGCAAATTTTTTAGGTTTCAATCTGCCACAGAATGGAGTTGCCTTTGTCCTGTACGTGCAGTCTCACCTGCTCCACCACTGTCAGCAGGGGCACTCCATGAAATCAGGGACTCATGGTACTCACCTGAGTGAAATTTTCGTCATGAACCTGGCTTTTAGTCCTCCGTTGGTTTGTCAGTAAAAATTCACCTACCTGACTCAAACATCTCATTTGGCAACTTTGGTAAAGAGGTTAGACTATGGATAAACTAATCAAATATTAATTAATTCAAAAGTTAACTTACTTTATTTTGAAAATAAAAATAGGACTGAGTAGATAACTCATTTTCTTTAACTCTAATTATCTTTATAAAAACAAAAAAAACTTACATATTTCACGAAATAGATATTGAGATATGTATAAAGATAAAAAAAAATAACCTATCTATGTGTAACTTTCCTACTTACCAGACCTGTTTTGGTAGCAAGTAACAACTAAGAACTAAGTAGGGTGGGGGGGAGACGGGTTAAGTAATTTTTTTTTTGGGAAGAAAATTTGTTTAATCAGAGGGGTTAGATAAAAATAAGACTGTAGAGTGGTATCTCCCGAGTTAACGTATCTATGTCAAAAGATTTGAGTAACTTAACGCCATTCTTAACCATAATCCATGTTTGAGCTCAATTAAAATTGCTTTTTAGACAAAACTACCCCTAATTTTTGGTTCGTCATTACATCTTATCAAAATCCAGATAACCACTAACTCAGAAATTACCCCTTTTATCCACTCCTAAGTATGCTTTCAAAATATGTTAGAGAAATGATTATTACACATCATCGATGAGTAGTAAAAACATCGCAAGCGCCATGCACATTGGATACTATTCCAGATATCATTCCTCAGGCAAACCTAATTATTTATAATAGACAAATAGCTTTACCTAAATAACTGTGAAAATGAATAGCCAAATTGGTGAGACCCACGTGCCTTTTGCGCAGATCAATCCTATTTTAAACGAGTATTTTTGCCATCCGTCTACAAACATTTCTCATCTGATCGGAGAAGCGTCCGGAAGGCACTTTTGGCTTCAATTTCAACATGACGAATGTCAAGTTCAGGATTTAGGGTTTAATGTTTAAACTAATCAACACTCTTCTAACATCACCATTCTTGTCTCAGCCTCCGAACACTATTCTAAAACTTTCAATAAAAAATTCAAAACCAACCCAAATATTATATAGATGTCTTCCATGGGCTTTTGACACAATTCCTTGAAATACTATTGAGAGCTTTACAGGCCATGTATGGTAGCCCTTTTAAGTGAAAACATGTATGGTAGACCTTTTAAGTGAAAACACCAGCGTACTGAATTTTCAGTCAGTTTACTTTTGAGAGGATACTAAACTTGGGAAACCATTTATGCAACACCTAGTTTGTTAATCATTTGTACAAAAGAAATACATATTACTCTCTGTGTCTTGTAATAAAAGTGATATGAATTATTTAGCAAACAATTTTATTGATTAAAGGAGAGAAAGAGAGAGAGAAATCTTGTCAAACTCTCATCTAATAAGATTACTTTCCAAACAATCCACATCATTTTTATTACCCTACATGTCTTGCCTAGTTTGGAAACCAATTATGCAATACCTATTTATCTTGTAGCCGGTAATTGAATGCTCCAGACTGAAACCTCCTGGACAAAATTAAGACGCGTGTGAACATCTCGAGGGAAGCATCTCACACAGTTGCCTACTTGCCTTCCACGCTCATCGTCTCCTCCACCATTGCTGTCCTCACTTATGACGGGGTCAGATGCGGCTTTTTCAAATGTTGCAAAACAGCTAAGAAAAAAGTTTCGTCACCCTTCGCCGTCTATTAAGTGGTATTGTCTTGGAAGTTGGAACGGGTGGGTGAGGAAAAGAGGCAGAGGCCGATCCATATGAGCCTCGAGGCAGGGTTTCAAGGGCCGAATCGGATAAGTCCAACAGTGCAGATGGGATCATGGGAGTAGTAATTATAGCCTAATTCAGATGATACTTATTTCAAATCAGACAAAAGAAGTGCCTGATAAAAAAACTCGGGTATTTAAAATCAGTTTTGGGACATTTCAATCAAAAGTTTGGGGCCCCAGTAGGAGCTCATGCAGCAACTCCGAAAGATCCCTATTTATGGTCATCGAGAATATCTGAGGAACTAATGACTCCCAAAATCAGCACAGAAGTTGCCAGCCCTGCAGTGAAATATACAGCAAAAGAAAGAAACAAAAACCCAAAGCTTACTATCTCCTCACACAGCTCGAAGCTGTTAGCAACCTCTTTGAATACTATTTAGAAAAAAACGGATAGAACCTCCCTTTTAAAGAAAAGACCGTGGAAATTAGAAAGAAAACCTTCTTTTTCTCCTCGAGAGACAACAAAGGCCTCATTTTGCTTGCGGGTGGGAAGCAATGAAGTCAACCGCAAGGCTGATGGAGTGTATCTTGTCCGCTTCGTTGTCTGGGATCTCGAATGCGAATTCCTCTTCCAAAGCCATGACCACCTCCACAGTATCCAAACTGTCAAGGCCCAAGTCATTCTGGAAGTGGGCAGTTGGTGTGACCTGCACATGAACAAAAGAATCCACTGCAAGATTAAAGGTTTAAGTTTGCGAACAAGACCAGAAATGAATCAAATATTAAACAAAACTCTGCACCAAAGCTTTAATGCTCGGTGCCTACTAATGCCATGTGGAGGTTTCTCAAGCTCCTGCATCAACTGTCCTATCTTCTCCGTCAAGCAGACGATGGTGGCCCTTCTCCATATGTAGGGGTGAACACGGTCCGGTTGGGTCTGGTTTACCCCTTATTTTTTAAGGAACAGAGCCGAACCGAATACTGTAGCAAACCGAACCGAACCGGTTCGGTTTGAACCGAATTAAAAAAAAAAACAGGAAACACGCGCGCTGCAGCCTGCAGGTTTTGAATCCGCACCAATGAACGTCACGCCTCCTGCGCCAACCAACCGGGCTGCAAAGACTTTTACGATAATATGAATATTATATATATATATATATATATATATTCTGTTTGAAGTTTGAACTGAAATTTCAAAAAAACAAAGAGACATCTGGTTGCAGCTTTCGAACCCGCGTCATCCAACGGATGGCGGAGGTTGCGCCCCAACGAAACCAACTGGGTACAAAGCGCTTTGTGAAAATATGTGGTATTAGATAATTATATATATATATTCGGTTCATTTCGGTTTCTTAACACCAAACCGAACTGAACTCATGAAGTCTTCAAACCGAACCGAACCGGTCGGTTCGGCTTTTCGGGTTGGACCAAACAATGAACAGCCCTATCTATATGTGCAACAGAATGCCAAATGGCTCTTTCCACGATAGGGAAGGCCTTCATCATGTTATCCCCCAGCCATCATGTAGCGATACAAAACCATCAGGTCCCACACAGGAAGTTCCAACAGGTCGACTAAAGTCTCGGCTCGGCCGATCTCCCAGAGTACTAGAGCCGACGTCCTGACGTGACTTGGACCAAATATCTTGGCGTCATCGAGGTCGACAACTCAGGTCGGTTAGACCAACCTTTTTACATCCCTTGAACCAACAACATGAGCTCAGCCAAGGATGGGGCTTACCCAGCTCGGCCGTAACCGACCTAGAGCATGACGTGTTCGCGAGATTTCTGAGAACGTGACTCGCGTAACGACTGAGGCATTAACCGTGATGTAATCACCGTGGGTCGTGTGCTCAGCAACAACAGCCATTAAGACCATGATTTGGCGTAGCGGTTGCAGTGACGACGTGTGATGATTACGGAGACCTAACGCGAGATTGGCGGGGTCGTCCAATGGTTGCCATGGGCAACTTATCCGTATATAAGAGGTAACACTCCACATGCACATGTACACTGTTTTGCTCTAGCGACTAACTTGAGCGTCAGAATGTCTTCTCGCCGAGACCCCTCAGTGGACTTTCAAGTTCTGTCATCAAGGTCGGGAGCTAAGAGTATGCATCTTACGTCGGCTAAGTGAACCTCGGCCTGGTCACCTCGGTTTGGTCGTCTTGGCTTAGTCACCTCGGCGGTCACCTCGGCTTCAACCGACCCCCATTACAAACCGTAACAATAATCATGGGCATATTGAAGAATCAGTGTCGCCAGAGCAGTCGACGGCATCTGCAGCCTTCTCCATGCATTGTCGACACCCTTAAATAGATCTCTCCCACCCCAATGTTGGGGACCTTCTTTGCACTAGATCCATCTGATGCCCCATGTATCCGTTACATCCACAAAAGAATTCATAGTGAAAAAGTCATTTGTTCTGCCATCAGCATCAAGGTGTATCTGTGGTCAAACTTGAAGAGTTAACAAAAAGTCCAGTTCTAGACTAGTGGAATTCTAAGTTGATTCCTCCAACCATTACCATCCCTTCTTAGGACCTGACCAACTAGCTCTCCCTTCTGCTCTGCAATAGCATCGGGATGACTGACATCTGAACACTAATGCTCTTCCTAAACTCTAATATTCCTCCCAATACCAATTTTGTAGCAGGTATTTTTCAATGCTCTCCCTAAACTCTAATATTCCCCACATTACCCACTTTATAGAAGGTATTTTTTTAATGCTCTTCCTAGTTCCTAAACTCTAATATTCCTCACATTACCAATCTTATAGCAGGTACCTTTTAATGCTCTTCCTAAAATCTAATATTCCTCCTGATACTGATAACCATCGCCGACGTTGAACCCGGGTAGGGCCTGCGAATAACACCGACGATCAAGCCGTCGGTATTGACGACAAGGCTTTAGGCTAAAGATCATAATACCGACGATCAAGTTGTCGGCATTGGCGATAAGGCCCTAGGCTAAGAGGATCTTTTCGTCCCCATGTATGAAAACCCTAACTGTCTTTACCTTCTCCAAAATCGCATGCCAAACAAGGAAGGGTTCTAAGATCCCGGATCGCGACAGCTCCCCCATCCCCAGCTGGCAATCGCCAGTCGCAATCCAAGAGATAACGCCCGATAATCATGCCCCTTGCCTTGGGGCGCCGACTCTGCAAGGAAATGTGCACGGCTAACTAAAGCAGGGGGAAAAAGCTTGCTGGCTAAGCCCCCCCCCCCCCCTTATAAAAACAAGGTAGACGCTTCAGACAAGGTATGCTACTCGTGGCATGAGAACTCTAGACCCCTTCTTTCCTCTGTCTGACTTAAGCATCGGAGTCCCTACCATCGAGGCAACTCGGTGGTTCTTTCTTGCAGGTTTCGGAGCAGCCGACGACAACACCCTGCCGCCGCCTTTGGAGCCCACCTGGGACGACTCCGGCCGATCCCCCTCTTTTGCTCATTCAGCAACATTTGGCGCCGTCTGTGGGAATTTGCTTCGAGCAAAAAGCCACTCCTCATGGCACCAAAGGCGAAGGCAGTCGTTCGCTCGTCCGGCGATGAAATACTTCCCGCCACTGTAGTAGATGAGGTGGCTGGGGACAACTCAGGAGCAGGAGAGCAAGTTTCAACTACATCCTCGCGCCTGGAACGCGTAGAGCAAATCTTGGCAAATGTTCAGCAAGTACTACTGAGGCTGGAGCAAGAGCGGCAGGCACCACCGGAGCATCGGGAGCCAGCCACTCAGGCGGCGGATACTCGCCCCAATCAAGTCCCTCCCGCGGCGTCGGTCAGCCGCGCCGACGATCAACGTCCCCCTTCTGTTCCTTTAATGCAGGGACCCATCCAGGTCGACGCCCCGCCACCTACCATCCCGGCGGTGCAAGTAGAGCTTTCCGCAAGAACCGATGCCGTCACCGATCACTTCTCGGTAGAGTCCAACCCTGCGGTCGACCCTCGATGGAAAGATGACCTCCAGGAAATGAACAGGAAAATCGAGGCGTTGCAGCGAGGAACACGCGTTCCTTCGGTGGCCACGCTCTTAGCTACCTCCCCATTTGTCGAGGAAATCACGTCGGCGACCGTACCCGACAAATTGCAACTACCAAAATTCAGGCGATATAACGGGACGACGAACCCCGTCCATCACCTAGACCACTTCCAAGGGCAGATGGAGATGGTAAATATCAATGATGCCCTAAAATGTCGTGCCTTTATGTCTACTCTGGATGATACAGCTCTGCAGTGGTTCAAGTCGCTCACCCCTCGGTCGGTAGCTTACTTCGCCGACCTGGCGCAACGGTTCCTGGATCACTTTTACAACACAGTGCAGCACTCCCTTTGTACCGACGACCTCTGGCTCGTTGCGCAAAAAGAGGGGGAGATGTTCCGGGATTTTGCGAAAAGATTTCAACTTGAAATTATGAAGGTGGTGGACTTGGACCTGAGGACCGCGGTCAATATTCTGACGAGGGTGTGTTCGAATGCCCCGTTCGTAGCTTCCATCGCCAAAAAGCCCTCGGTGAGCCTATCCGACCTGCTCTCCAGAATGCAGAAGTACGTGCGGTTGGAATCGACACTTGGAGCGGCAGGACGGCTCGGTCGGCCATCCGAGCATGGAACTACGAGTTCAGAATATATTTCGAAGAAAGCGAAAAGAGAGGAAGCCCGCGGCGAGAAGCGCCCAGATGCAGACTGACGAGAAGGAGACCGACGCACAGAGGCAGACCGTCGCCCCGACGAATATCGACGCGTCAGGGATCTTCCGCGCTTCGGAAGATCGCCCTCCGAGATCCTCCAAGTCATCAAAAGGCTTCCAGAATTCAGACGGCCAGAGCCACTGACGAGACCACCAACGGGCCGAGGAATCGACCTGTATTGTGAGTACCACAAGGGCTTTGGACACCTCACTGACCAATGCAGGAGCTTAAAAATGGAGATCGCCGAGATGCTCAAAAGGGGGCTTATCGGCAAAGACGTCGTCGACGGACGTACGAAGGAGCGCACTCCCGAAGATGATCGAGAAGCGCACAAGGCAAAGGGGCCGTCTTGGTCCTATCCGGAGGCCCGGGGACGGTGGTGATAGCGGAAGAAAGAGGAAGGCGTACGCTGCAGCCGCGGGTGGTACAGCAAGCCAGCCCAACCGCAAAGAAGGAGGCGTCATCACATTCTCCGACGCGGACATCATCGGGGTCACCTTTCCCCACGACGACGCGTTGGTAATACAGGCCGACGTCGACAGGTATAATGTACATCGTATCCTTGTTGATAACGGAGCAGCCCCGGCTTAATTATTTTATGACTGCTTTGTCAGAATGACTAATCTGAGCGCCAAGCTCAAACCGGTCGCGACCCCCCTGTACGGTTTTAACGGGACGCCCGTCAACGCCGAAGGGTCGATAAAATTGAAAGTCACCCTGGGCACCCGACCTTGTCATGTAACAGTCGAGGTTGACTTCCTTGTTGTGAAGGTAAAGTCAGCGTACAACGCTATCTTTGGCCGGGGCCTTTTGGGAAAGTTAGGTGGCGTCCCATCGACCTACCATCAAAAAATGAAATTCCCAACCCCGGGAGGGATAGGCGAGGTCCTGGGAAACCAAACCGAGGCCAGACGATGTTATGTCAATTCAATAAAAGCAAAAGCAATAGCTGATTCTGAGTACTTACCTCATTCTGATGAAAATGTTTCAAAGCACGAACTAGCCGAACAAACCAAACTCATAACCGTCGCCAACGGGAACCTGGTGGTCGACTGCGAACTTGGGGACCTAAATGAGGAAATCGTCGACTTCCTCGGAAAGAACACCGACGTCTTCGCTTGGACGGACGATGACCTCACCGGCATCGACCCCAACATCATCCAGCACCACTTGAACGTTAGCGCCCAGGCAAGGCCAATCCGTCAGAAGAAGAGGCCACTCTCAGGAGACCGACAAAAGACTGCTGACGACAACCTCGCGAAATATCTACGCGCAGGGACTATAAGAAACACGTTCTACCCCGAATGGGTCGCTAACGTCGTCCTCGTACGCAAAGCCAACGGGAAGTGGAGGATGTGCGTGGATTTCACCGACCTAAACAAGGCGTGCCCTAAGGACAGCTACCCCCTGCCTAGAATCGATCAACTCGTCGACTCCACGGCGGGACACGAACTCCTCAGCTTCCTTGACGCTTACTCAGGGTATCATCAAATCAGGATGGCACCCGACGATGAAGAGAAGACCTCATTTATCACGGAAAAAGGTTTGTACTGCTTCACTCGCATGCCGTTTGGATTGAAAAATGCAGGGGCAACATACCAGCGACTCATCAACACAATGTTCAAAGAACAGATTGGGAAGACGATGGAAATCTATATCGACGATATGTTGGTAAAAAGTCGACGCGCCGAGGACCACGTCCAAGACCTAGCCGAGACATTCAAGGTGCTTCGGCAATTTGGGATGAAGCTCAACCCCGAGAAATGCGTCTTCGGCGTACGCGCGGGAAAATTCCTAGGCTACCTCGTCTCCAGCAGAGAATCGACGTCAACCCCGACAAGATACAAGCTATCTTGGACATGACGGCACCGAGGACAATTAAAGAGGTACAACGTCTCAATGGTCGTATCACTGCTCTGAGTAGATTCATGTCCAGGTCAGCGGAGCGGTGCAGACCCTTCTTCGAGGTACTACGTAAAGGACGGTTCGAATGGATCGAAGAGTGCGAGCAGGCTTTCAACGACCTGAAAGCACACCTGGCACAGGTGCCGACACTAAGTAAGCCTATTGCCGAAGAAGAACTGTTATTATACCTCTCGGCAACAACACACTCTATCAGCTCGGTGCTCGTACGAGATGAAAATAGCCACCACCTTCCAGTATATTACACCAGCAAAGCACTGCGCGGAGCCGAGCAGCGCTATACCAACATCGAGAGGATCGCGTACGCACTCGTGATGGCAGCGAGAAGGCTACGTCCATATTTTCAAGCACACAGAGTCGTCGTCCTTACCGACGTCCCAATCAAGCAGGTCCTCACCCGACCCGAGGTCTCGGGAAGGTTGGCGAAGTGGGCTATAGAGCTCGGTGAGTTCGACATCGAATACAAACCTCGGGTCGCGATAAAGGCACAGGCTCTGGCGGACTTCATCTCCGAAGGAACGGCGAGGGGGCCCGAGGAAGAAGAGGAAAAAGACAACAGTCGCTGGAAAATTTTCGTCGACGAAGCATCAAATGCCCAAGGAAGCGGCGCAGGAGTAGTTCTCCACTCCCCAGACGGGCTAACCCTAAGGTACGCTGTCCGTTTCGGTTTCGAGGCTTCTAACAACGTGGCCGAATATGAAGCTGTAATCTCAGGACTAAAAAGGGCGAAGTCCCTCGGAGCGGAGAGAGTCTCCGTTTTCAGCGACTCTCAGCTGGTTGTAAGTCAAGTGGCGAACGAGTTCGAGGCAAAAGAGGCAAAGCTAGCCTCATACCGGACCGAGGTCAACCGATTGCTCGCTGAATTCGAATCAGCCGAGCTAATAAAAATCCCGCGAGCAAAAAACTCGCAGGCTGACGCGCTGTCCAAGCTCACTTCGTCATCAGAAGGACGATCTTTCATGCTTATCGAAGAGCTCGTCGAGTCGTCCACGTCGGCAAAGGAGGTTATGTTCGCCAGCACCCCGACGACATGGATGACTCCCTTGATAGAATTCATCAAAAGCGGCCTCCTCCCCGACGACAAATTGGAAGCCGATAAGACGAAGAGGCGGGCAGCTAGATTCTTCCTCGTCGGTGAAGATTTATACAGGAGAGGGTTTAGCTACCCGCATCTCCGATGCATCTCCGCCAGTCTGGCCGAGGAGATTATACGAGAAGTACACGAAGGAACTTGCGGAAGCCACGCGGGGGCGCGCTCCCTCGTTAGAAGGATCACGAGGCATGGCTTTTGGTGGCCCACCATGTTGAAAGACGCCGAGGGGTATGTCCAAAAATGTCATCAATGCCAACTCTTCGGCAAGTTTCACCGACAACCCCCAGTAGAACTCACCCAGCTCGTCTCACCCTGGCCTTTCGCTCAGTGGGGTATGGACATCCTCGGCCTATTCCTGCCAACCACCGGCCAAAGAAAATTCGTTATAGTAGCTGTAGACTATTTCACTAAGTGGGTAGAAGCCGAATCACTGGTGAAAATCACCGACGCCAACGCCTGGGGTTTCGTTTGGAAGAATGTCATATGCAGGTTCGGCCTCCCCAAGACGATCGTCACCGACAATGGCAGGCAGTTCGACAACGCTCGCTTCCGCAGGAACTGCTCGGCCCTGGGGATAGACCACCGGTTCTCCTCGGTGGCACACCCACAATCCAACGGGCTCGCCGAGGTGACGAACCGAACAATTCTGGACGGAATAAAGCGAAGATTAGAAAACCACAAGGGTCAGTGGGCTGAAGAACTCCTCCACGTCTTGTGGGCATACCGCACAACACCACGAGAGGCTACCCAAGAGTCTCCTTACGCCCTCGCCTTCGGAGTAGAAGCCGTGACGCCAGTAGAGATGCTCGCCCCCTCGGGAAGAGTCATCGGCTTCAACCACGACCTGAACGAATCCTCGCTTCGATCCGAGCTTGACTTGATCGAAGAGAAACGAGGAAAGGCGTCGGCAAGAATGGAGGCATATCGTAGAAGAGTGAAGAGAAGCTTTGACAGGAGCGTCAAAGAAAGAAACTTCAGCGTCGGAAGCTTGGTGTTGAGAAAGCTTTCGATCTCGGACCCGAGGTCAGCCGACGGAAAACTGTCGGCCGCCTGGGAAGGACCCTATCGCGTAACGGAAAACCTCGGCCAAGGCGCCTATAGGCTCGAAAACCTTGGAGGATCTGCCATTCCGAGGACATGGAATGCAGAGCACCTGCGGAAATATTATGCCTAACCAAGGTATCGGGCAATCGTGTCGATCCGTCTAACTCACGGAACGAGGTCGCTTCGGCACTCTAACTCACGTGACGAGGTCGCTTCGGCACTCGAACTCAGAACGTGGTCGCTTCGGCACTCTAATCAGGACGAGGTCGCTTCGGCACTCTAACTCACGTGACGAGGTCGCTTCGGCACTCGAACTCAGAACGAGATCGCTTCGGCACTCTAACAGGACGAGGTCGCTTCGGCACTCTAACTCGGAACGAGGTCGCTTTGGCACTCTGACTCAGAACGAGGTCGCTTCGGCACTCCAACTTACGGAACGAGGTCGCTTCGGCACTCTAACTCGCAGATCAAAGTCATTCCGACACTCATGAACGATTGTGCACAGACAATCAAGAACCTACGGATCGGTCATTTCGCTTACGTTCAAGACCATGAAAAACACCTCGAGCGTGGGTCAACAAAATGGTCGATATATCAAGTATATTACAAACCTTCGGCCACTACTTTCTCGGCCGCCTCAACATATATTTCCTCGCCGCCTTAGTCATGACCTCGTCCACCACGGCGGCTGCTCGTTTATCCTCCTTAGCCTCACGAGCAGCGAGAGGTTAAGATGGGGAAAGAGCTCAGCAACGCGAGCCAGGCAGTCATTATAGCCCTCGTGGTATAGGCCGCTTATCTCCTCGGCAAGCTCCTCGGAAGAACGATACTCCTGTATCGCTGCGTCTCGCTCATCCGACACGAGCTGTGTGGTCCTCTCGCGGTAAACCTCGAACGACTTAATCTCCGCAGCGAGGTTCAACTTCACCGTCTGAAGCGCCTCCTTCTCGGCACTGAGGGCCTTGGTCGCAGAATCAAGCTGCGCCCTGATCTCATCCTCGGTCTTCTTCGCTTCCTCAGCATCCTTCTGACGAAGGGACTTCTCAGAAGCAACCGCCGCCTCAACCTCGGCGACACGCTTGCTCAGAGATTTAGTCTTCACCTCGGCTCGATAAACGAAAGCATCGTAATTCGCCATTTGCGCCATGACCGTAGCATAAAACTCACTGACCAGCCTCCGAGGCGACTTCGCTAAGGTCTCCGCTTTTAGCTCAGCGGGGACCGACGTTTGGCCCTAAGTGACAGGGTCAAAGACTATCTTGGGCCCAGTAGGCTCCTGCGGAGAGGCCGAAGAGGATGGCGCCAAAGCGTGGAGACGCTTCGTCGGCCTCTCTTCAACAGCTTGCGCCGAAGCAATCGCCTCCGAGCTCCCCTCCATCTCCTTTCTAGGGACGACGACGGGAGCCTCAGAACCTTCCAAGGGACGCTTCTCGACTCGTCCCTGACCCTTCCGAGCACGCACCATGTCGGCCAAAGAAGGGTCGTCCCTCGCCTTGCGCGTCGGGGATGTCATCTCAGCCATTACTATTTAAATAACAAATTGTCAGAAAACATCAAAGAATTCATGAGAGAAAGCAAAAACAGTGCGCAACGACCTTGTGAGCCGTCAGCGATTAGCTTCAACAACTCGTCGGATGGTTCGGTCAGATCAGATTTCTCCGTCTCCCGTAGGCATGAGAAGTCCACGAGCTCGGCTTTGCTAAGCTTGGGGGGCCCAAACGCCTTAAGACGAACGTTGACCTGGGACCATTCGGTCGGGAAAGGCCAACCGGAAGGAGAGTATATGAAAACAAATTCCCTCTTCCACCCATGCACGGAAGACGGGAGATTCTTGAGGAGCTGACGCCCCGACCGAGCCGTAAAATACAGCCAATCGTCAAACGGTTTCACGGAGAAACAATAGAAGAAGAGGCGGAGCGTCGGAGGCACAGCAGCAGACACACAGAGGGCCAGGAACCCGACGACCGACCGCCACGCGTTGGGTGTCAACTGTGAAGTGGCGGCCCCAAGCTCGAATAGCAGAGCTATGACAAAATGATGAAAGGGGAAATGCAAACCGCCGCGAACCGCCTCATTGTAAACACATACCCCTCCCTCCTGGACGTAGTGGGCTCGAAACTGCTTATTGGCAAAAAACACTACGTCGGCGGAAAGCGTGGCGCTTAGGCGCTTCCTAATCCACTTAAAAGTCTCAGAACTTGTCTCGCACCAAGCATCATCGACATTATCAGCCAGACGACGATCCCCGGAGGTATGTGCCGAAGGATTACGAGGGACATACCCCCCAGGCCGGACTCTCAAGACAAAACCATCCTCTACCGGACCATAAATGAAGGTGTCGGTCCTAGGGTCATAGTTGGAGGGGGCATCGCTATCTGTCCTAGAGGAGGACTCCTCGTCAGAAGGCTGAGATGGCGTTAGGCTCATTGCTTACCTCGTAGGAGAACAAGCGAAGGTTGGGCCGACAACGCGCTTCTAAGCGGGAAAGGAAAGAAAGCGACGTCGGAAGAACACTCCACGATCACCAGGAAGAAGAAGATGGTGAAACCCTCTCTCGCGACAAAACTAGCTATTTATAGAAACGGTAGCCGCAGCGGAATCAAACGATCATAAGCGGGCTTGAGGTATCGAATGGAGGAGAAGCCGCCCCGTGTCAGAAGCCCGACGGTCAAGTACTATTCACCAGGATCGGTAACGCTTGCCGCCTTTCGGGTGACCATCATTAGTGGAAAGATCGAGGCGATCGCGCGCCGATCGGCCTCTCAAATCATCCATTAATGCACACGATTCTCGATGCCTCCTGTCAAAACCGTCGCCCGCAAACGACGGGACCATTCTCGGCATATGCATGCAGAGAGTGCTCGGTAAGCGAAGGATTATTTCCGCTAGACTTCTCCTAAGATCCCGTAGATCCGAAAAGAAGCCGGGGGGCCAATGATACTGATAACCATCGCTGACGTTGAACCCGGGTAGGGCCCGCGAATAACACCGACGATCAAGCCGTCGGTATTGACGACAAGACTTTAGGCTAAAGATCATAATACCGACGATCAAGTCGTCGGCATTGGCGATAAGGTCCTAGGCTAAGAGGATCTTTTCGTCCCCATGTATGGAAACCCTAACTGTCTTTACCTTCTCCAAAACCGCATGCCAAACAAGGAAGGGCTCTAAGATCTCGGATCGCGACAGCTCCCCCATCCCCAGCTGGCAATCGCCAGTCGCAATCCAAGAGATAACGCCCGATAATCACGCCCCTTGCCTTGGGGCGCCGGCTCTGCAAGGAAATGTGCACGGCTAACTAAAGCAGGGGGGAAAGCTTGCCTGGCTAAGCCCCCCCCCCCCCCCCCCCTTATAAAAAAAAGGTAGACGCTTCAACCAAGGTATGCTACTCGTGGTATGAGAACTCTGGACCCCTTCTTCTCCTCTGTCCTGACTTAAGCATCGGAGTCCCTACCCATCGAGGCAACTCGGTGGTTTTTCTTGCAGGTTCGGAGCAGCGCCGACAACACAACACCCTGCCGCCGCCTTTGGAGCCCACCTGGGACGACTCCGGCCGATCCCCCTCTTTTGCTCATCAGCAACACCTCCCATACCAATTTTATAACAGGTAGATACTTCCAAGATACAACTCAGTGTGGGAAGTAAGTTCCCACACGCGTGAAAGAGAATCAGAAGAAAATCGTAAGAACTGTACGTCCATGTCACCCACATCTAAAGTTATTTCTGTTTGACAGTTTCTGGTCCGCAAGGAAATTTCCTCTCCTCTCAATCTCCTTATCACTTGGCGAGTATAACAAACCTCTCAATAACCCGTTTGCTGCCTACAATGTTGTTATGTCTGGTAGATGCAGAAGGTAATAGCACACTTATCAAAGAATTCGACGAAAAATGACTTGTATTGCAGCACAAGAATCCTTCCACAAGCATGAAAGACTCAATGCTTCATCGCAATAGACGTCACTACAAATGCCATACCGGTGACGATGACCATTCCGATGAGGAAGAGGGGAAAAAAGAAAAACAGAAGGCAGGCCTGCCAATCCAACATTTACCAGAACGAAAGCACAGAACGCGTAAGAATAAAATAGAACAAAGGAGTAACAGCAAGCATCAACAACAGAAGCGGGCATCGTCCACAAGCTCTAGATACAAGTAAACGCAGATCTTAACCCTAGGGAAAAAAGGCCACCAGATTCTTCCTCTGGCACACTCCAAAGCTTAACCGCACCTCCGCCCCTGCTTCACTCCATGAATTCCCCAGATTCTCCCCGACCCCTACAGCAACAGATCACCAAGACATGTATCGAGTGGGACGAGAAGTTAGAGAGCAACACCTTGGCGGGATCGACCTTCTGGAAGTTCTTGACGACGGTGACGACGCGGTCTGCGACCTCGGACTTGTCGAGGAAGGTGCCCCTAGCCTCCTCGGAGAAGCCGCGGCGGGCGAGGCCGAGGAGGCCGCCAAGCGGGCGGGGGTCCGCCCGCGGCAGCAAAGGGGCTGTGGCAGCGTTCGCCTTCACCCTCAGGTGCCTCAGCAGAGCGCTCCGTACCGCCGCCGCCATTGCCGAGAGAGGAAAACGTGAGAGGTCCTGTGGAATGGAAATGGAAGGGAGCCGCTGTGGTTTCTAAATCTGCTGATGGGTTGGTTTTGGAGTTAATAGAACAAAAGAAGTATATAAATAATATTCAAGGCTTAGAGCCTTTTTGGTAATAATAAACCTGAGTTGAAATTTTGATTAGAGTCCGCCGAAATAGTTTCAAACTTTCAAATTAAAAAAATGCATAGAGCAATGGAGTTTAAATAAATATTAAATAGGAGAATTAATAATAACTCTATAGTAGAGGACTGACATTAATTTTCAATCTCAGTTAAAATTTTCAACCCCGCATAGTTTTTATTTTTTGCGGGACTTATTTTTAGGTCTCTCCTACATAATTATATAAGTTATGTAAATATGTAAGTATATAATTATGTAAGTATGTAAAGTTATGTAATTATGTAAGTTTTTAAGTATGTAACTTATACTTCATTAACTACATACTTACATAATTATGTAACTCATATAATTAGTGAAGTACAAGTTACATATTTACATACTTATATAACTTACATAATACATAGTTACATACTTACGTATTTATGTATTTATATAGTTACATATTTACATAGTTATATAGGGGGAGGCCTAAAAATAAGTCCCGTAAAAAAAATAGTGATCATGTGGTGCTGAGAAATCAGACCGGGATTGAAAAATAATGTTAGTCATCTGTCGTAGAGCAATTATTAATTCTCCCTATTAAATATAATGAGAGTTCTATCTAAAGCTCATTTAAATACAGATGAAAAAAACTTAAAAGAGTCCGTTAGCTCTCTCACTATTTATGAGGATCTAATTTGTCGGACAATAGAAATAGATATAAGAGATAAATCATCATTTAGGTAGGGATGAAGATAATATAAATCAGGGTTTATCATATCGTATTTGGATATTTGCGAGTCCCAGTACGGTCGACACAGTACAGTAAAATCGGTGGATCGATTTCTTCTTATTAGTTGATCGATTTTTTTAGTGAGCACCTTCAGAAATCTAACAGATCAAAGTCTAAATTTAATTGATCATTTTTTTATCGATCGATTGATTTCTATCAGGATAACGTCCAGATCCCATAATCTATTCAATCCTCAAAGAAAAATAAAAATCGACCAACCGATTTTTTTTATTTTTGATCGACCTATTGAATCATATCATACCATACCACAGATGATGTGACACGATCGATCTACGTAGTACGACCAACCTTGCTATAAATAGAAGAAACATTCAAGTCCACATAAACTTATTACATGACTTTATGATTTTTTTTTTAAATTATTCCATCAACTTTTCAAAATCTCTTGTCCTATTATACCAGAACAGACATTTTACCCAAGTATAATTTCTGCCGTATCATTCCATCTGATTCATCGTTGGGTTAATGAGATGAGATGACTAATCCGCCCAAAATATTTATTTATTATTATTAATTTTCTCTTCAACGTTGGATAAAACGTAATTTTGTCTATGTGATTCTATTTGAGGGTTCCATCTACATCTTAATAGAATAATTTTTTTAGATTGTGACAGATCAACTAATCAGAAGATGTAATTGATGAATTTTTATCAAATTTGAAATCTATATGACGAGGTTAAAGTTTTAAGAGTACATAAAAAAATATAATAGTTTCTGATGCTGGTTGCCGGTCGCAGAGACTGCCGCCAACGACGTCTTCTAGAATTTGACGACCCGACGCTCCCGACGCGTGGGTCCTCGGCAGATCCGGGGGCCAAAGATCATCCAATCGCTACTCGAGGTAAGTCCAGCTGGCCTTGCGCCTGTTAACTTAGCGGGCTTGATATGGAAGGGCTCGAGGATCTCGAGCCACGACACCTCCCCCCTTTTTTGCAGCTGGCAATCCCGGTGATCATGCCCCCGACCTTAAAACCACCCCTTGGCATAATAAGGAAATCAAAGACACAAACTAAGGCAACTGGTAGTGGCCTGCCTCGCAAAACCCCCCTTATAAAAGTAAAGGAGACACCACCGAACAAAGGTATGTTACCCGTGGCATTGAAACTCTCTTCCCCACTTTTTCACTTGTCTAACTTGGGCGTCGGAGTGTCTCTCCACCGAGGCGACTCGGTGGTTTCTGTAGGCCGGAGCTTTGTTAACCTTCGCCGACGACGACACGCCATCGCCTCGGGGCCCACTCGGATTGACCCTGGTCAACCCCCTTTGCCCTTGCAGCAACATTTGGCGCCGTCTATGGGAAAGTTTCGGGCAAAAAGCCTCTTCTCATGGCACCCAAGGCGAAGGCGGTCACTCGTTCGTCTAGCGATGAGATCCTCCCCACCGCCACCATGGTAGAAGAAGTGGCAGGGGACAATTCAGGAGCAGGAGAGCAAGGCTCGACTACGTCATCGCGCCTGGATCGAGTCGAGCAGATGCTTGCGAACCTCCAGCAAGTATTATTGAGAATGGAGCAAGATTGACAGGCGCCCCCAGAGCACCGTGAAACTATGGTGCAACCGACAACTCAGACCGCGAATGTTCGCCAGGGGAACGCTGACCCCAGGTATGCACAACCTGCTATGTCGGCAAGTCGCGCTGATGATCAGTGTCCCCCATCGATCGTGGTAGCGCAGGGACCCCAGCAGGTCGACGCCCCATCACCGGCAATTCCAGCTGTCCAACCGGAGCCTACGGCAAAAATCGACGTCGTCGTCGATCACGTTTCGGCCGAGTCCACCCCGGCACTGGCGAATGTTCAGTGGAAAGATGATCTGCAGGAGATGAATAGAAAAATAGAAGCGATGCAGCGAGGTACGTGTGCCCCCTCGGTGGCGACGCTCCTGGCTACCTCACCTTTCGTCGAGGAGATCACGTCAGCGCCCGTACCGGACAAGCTGCAGCTGCCAAAGTTTAGGCGCTACAATGGGACAACAAACCCCGTCCATCACCTCGACCACTTCCAGGGACAAGTAGAAAATGGTAAATATCAATGATGCATTAAAGTGTCGTGCTTTTATGTCAACCCTGGATGATGCAGCGCTGCAGTGGTTCAAGTCGCTCCCCCCCCCCCCCCCCCCCCCGATCGATAGTTAGTTTCGTCGACCTGGCACATCGGTTCCTGGACCACTTCTACAACACAGTGCAGCACTCACTTTGCACCGACGACCTTTGGCTCGTCTCACAGAAGGAAGGAGAGATGTTTCGAGACTTTGCGAAAAGGTTTCAGCTAGAAGTGATGAAAGTGGTAGATTTAGACCTGAGGACGGCGGTCAACATTCTGACGAGGGTGTGCTCGAACGCTCCGTTCGTAGCATCCATCGCTAAAAAAAACCCTGGTAAGCCTCTCCGACCTACTCTCCAGAATGCAGAAATACGTACGGCTGGAGTCGATGCTCGGCGCCGCGGGGCGGCTCGGTCGGCTATCTGAGCAAGGAGCTGCGAGCTCGGAGCCTAGCTCGAAGAAGCCAAAAAGAGAGGAGACGTGCGGTGAGAAGCGGCGGGATGTGGACCGGCGAGAATTAGACCGTCGCACAGAGTCAGATCGTCGCCCCGACGAGTACCGGCGCGTCAACGACCTGCCCCACTTCGGGAGGTTGCCCTCCGAGATCCTTCCCATTATAAAGAAGCTGCCAGAGTTCAGGCGACCCGAGCCAATGACGAGGCCGCCAACAGGTCGAGGAGCCGACCTGTATTGTGACTATCACAAAGGATATGGCCACCTCACCGACCAGTGTAGAAGTCTCAAGATGGAGATTGCCGAGATGCTGAAGAGGGGACTTATCGGCAAAGACGTCGTCGACAGTCACGCAAAGGAGCGCACGCCCGAAGATGACCGGGAGGCGCACAAAGGAAAAGGGGCCGTCCTGGTCCTGTCAGGAGGCTCGGCGGATGGCGGAGATAGCGGAAGAAAGCGGAAGGCCTACGCGACCGCCGCGAGTGGCATGATGAGCAAGCCGTGTCTCAAAGACGGAGACGTCATCACCTTTTCCGACGCAGATGTGGTCGGAGTAAGTCTTCCTCATGATGACACGTTGGTAATTCATGCCGACGTCGATGGGTATGATGTACATCGTATCCTTATAGATAATGGGGCAGCTCCCGATGTTTTGTTTTACGACTGCTTTGTGAAAATGACCAACCTAAGCACCGACCTCAAACCGGTCGCGACTCCCCTTTTCGGTTTTAACGGGGCGCCTGTCAACGCCGAGGGGTCGATAAAACTAAAGGTCACTCTAGGCACTCGACCTCGGCATGTAATCGTTGAGGCCGACTTCCTTGTGGTAAAAGTGAAGTCGGCATACAACGCTATCTTCGGTTGGGGCCTCTTGGGGAAATTGGGAGGGGTCCCGTCAACCTATCACCAAAAGTTAAAATTCCCGACCCCTAGAGGGATTGGCGAGGTCATGGGAAACCAGACCGAGGCCAGGCGATGTTATGTTAATTCAATAAAATGAAAGCACCAGCAGTTAATGAGTATTTGCCCACTTCTGATGAAAATGTTGTAAGGCATGAACCAGCTGAGCAAACCAAGCAGATAGAGGTTGCCAGCGGGAGCTTGGCGGTCGGGTGCGAGCTTGGGTTGTTGGACGAGGCAATCATCGACTTCCTTAAGACAAACATCGATGTCTTCGCCTGGTCAGACGACGACCTGACCTGCATCGACCCCGGTGTAATCCAGCATCATTTGAACGTGAGCGCTGAGGCAAGACCGGTTCGTCAGAAGAAGAGGCCGTTGTCGGCAGACCGGCAGAAGGCGGTCGACGATAACCTGGCAAAGTACTTGCGAGCAGGGACCGTTCGAGACACATTCTACCCTGAATGGGTCGCCAACGTCGTCTTGGTGCGCAAGGCTAGTGGGAAGTGGAGAATGTGCGTGGACTTCACCGACCTGAACAAAGCCTACCCCAAAGATAGCTACCCACTCCCTCGCATCGATCAGCTCGTCGACTCCACGGCAGGGCACGAGCTCCTTAGCTTCCTCGACGCATACTCGGGGTACCATCAAATTAGAATGGCACCCGACAACAAGGAAAAGACATCGATCATCACAGAAAAAGGTCTATATTGCTTCACTCGAATGCCATTTGGGTTAAAGAATGAAGGTGCGACATACCAGCGGCTCGTCAACACAATGTTCAAGGAACAGATCGGGAAGACAATGGAAATCTACATCGACGACATGCTGGTGAAAAGCCGGCGCGCCAAGGATCACATCCATGACTTGGCCGAGACATTCGAGGTGCTAAGGCGATTCGGGATGAAGCTCAATCCCGAGAAGTGCGTCTTCGGCGTGCGAGCGGGGAAATTCCTCGGCTACCTCGTCTCCAACAGAGGAATCGATGTCAACCCCGACAAGATACAAGCCATCATGGACATGACGCCCCCGAGAACGGTGAAGGAGGTACAGCGGCTCAATGCTAGGATTACTGCTCTAAGCAGATTTATGTCAAGGTCGGCAGAAGGTGCAGACCCTTCTTCAAAGTACTGAGGAGAGGGCGCTTCGAGTGGACCGAGGAATGCCAGGAAGCCTTCGACGACCTCAAGATGCACTTGGCGCATGTTCCAACATTGAGCAAGCCGATAGCAGGGGAGGATCTGCTACTGTACCTATCGACAACGGTACATTCCATCAGTTCTGTGCTCGTGCGGGAGGAGGACCGCAACCACCTGCCGGTGTACTGTTCCAGCAAAGCGCTACGAGGAGCCGAGCAACGTTACACCGACCTCGAAAAGGTTGCATACGCTCTCGTGATGGCTGCGAGGAGGCTACGCCCGTATTTTCAGGCACACAAAATCGTCGTCCTCACCGACATCCCTATCAAGCAAGTCCTCACCCGACCCGAGGTCTCGGGGAGGTTGGCAAAGTGGGCCATAGAGCTCGGGGAGTTCGACGTCACTTTCAAACCTCGGGTCGCAATAAAGGCTCAGGCTCTGGCGGACTTCATTTTCGAAGGAACGCCGAGAAGGCCAGAGGAGGAGGAAGAGGACAACGAGCGCTGGAAGGTGTTCGTCGACGGAGCGTCAAATTCCCAAGGGAGCGGTGCAGAAGTGGTCATCCACTCCCCCGACGGGCTTGTCCTAAGGTATGCAATTCGTTTCGGCTTTGAAGCTTCTAATAACGTGGCCGAATACGAGGCTGTAATCTCAGGCTGAAAAGGGCAAAATCCCTCGGAGTAAAAAGGGTCTCCGTTTTCAGCGACTCTCAACTGGTCGTAAGCCAGGTGGCGCACGAGTTCGAAGCTAAAGAAGCGAAGCTAGTGTCGTACATGAACGAGGTCAACCGGCTGCTCGCGGGGTTTGATTCAGTCGAGCTGGTAAAGATCCCGCAAGCAGAAAACTCACAGGCCGATGCGTTGTCCAAGTTCGCGTCATCATCAGCGAAAGGGCGGTCGTCGATGCTAATAGAGGAGCTCAACGAATCATCCGTGGCGGCCAAAGAAGTGATGTGCACCAGCACCCCGACAACCTGGATGACCCCCTTGGTCGAATTCATCAAAAGCGGCCTACTTCCTGACGACAGAATTGAGGCCGGAAAGACGAAAAGGCGAGCCGCTAGGTTCTTCCTCATCAGTGAGGATCTGTATAGAAAGGGGTTCAGCTACCCGCACCCCGGTGCATTTCCCCTGGTCATACCGAGGAAATCATCAGCGAAAGTCCATGAAGGAACGTGCGGAAGCCACGCAGGTGCCCGATCACTCGTTAGAAGGATCACGCGACAAGGTTATTGGTGGCCGACTATGTTAAAAGATGATGAGAGATATGTTCAAAAGTGCCATCAATGCCAACTCTTCAGCAAGCTTGACCGACGACCTCCAGTCGAGCTCACGCCACTGGTTTCGCCATGGCCTTTCGCGCAGTGGGGTATGGACATCCTCGGTCCTTTCCCGCCGGCGACAGGCCAAAGGAAGTTCATTATAGTGGCTGTGGATTATTTCACCAAATGGGTGGAGGCCGAGCCATTGGCAAAAATTATAGACGCCAATGCCTGGGGTTTTGTTTGGAAGAATATTATATGCAGGTTCGGCGTCCCCAAAATAATCGTCACCGACAATGGCAAGCAGTTCGATAACGCCCCGCTTTCGTGAAACGGCTCGGCCCTGGGGGTGGATCACCGATTCTCCTCAGTTTCACACCCACAGTCCATGGGCTGGCCGAGGTGACAAATCAGACGATCTTGGACGGCTGAAGAGAAGGCTGAAGGACCATAAGGGACGATGGACGGACGAGCTCCTCCACGTCTTGTGGGCATACCGCACAACGCCGCGAGAAGCAACACAAGAATCGCCATACGCCCTCGCTTTCGGAGTAGAAGCTGTTACACCGGTAGAGATGCTCGTCCCCTCTGGGAGAGTCCTCGTTCAATTAGGAGATGAACGAATCCTCTCTTCGTGCCGAGCTGGACCTGATCGAGGAGAAGCGAGGAAAGGCGTCGGAAAGAATGGAGGCATACCGAAGGAGGGTAAAGAGGAGCTTTGACAGAAATGTCAAAGAGAGAAGCTTCAATGTCGGAAGCTTGGTCTTAAGAAAGCTATCAGTTTCAGACCCCAGGTCGGCCAGTGGGAAGTTGTCGGCTGCTTGAGAAGGACCCTACAGTGTGTCAGAGAACCTTGGCCATGGCGCTTACCGGCTCGAGGACCTCGGCGGAGCTGCTCTCCCGAGGACGTGGAATGCTGAGCACTTGCGAAACTATTACGCTTGAATCAATTAAACGAGGTCGCTTCGGCACTCTATTATTGTACGAGGTCACTTCGACACTCTTTTGAATAAACGAGGTCACTTCGACACTCTTTTGGAATAAATGAGGTTGCTTCGGCACTCTTTGGAATAAACAAGGTCGCTTCGGCACTCTATCATTGTACGAGGTCGCTTCGGCACTCTTTTGAATAAACGAGGTCCCTTGAGCACTCTACCATTGTACGAGGTCTCTTCGGCAATCTATCATTGTACGAGGTCGCTTCGGCACTCTACCATTGTATGAGGTGGCTTCGACACCCTACAATCGTACGAAATCGCGTCGTCACTCTTTCGAATAAACAAGGTTGTTTCGATACACGAAATGATTCTTAAGCCCGTGCGAATAAACACCTCGAAGCATTGTTTGACAAAAAGAAAGAAAAGACATGTGAACCGGCTACAACTTCTCTCGGTCTCGCTAGTCCTCAGCCACAACTTTTTTCGGCCGTCTCGACGTATATCTCATCGGCTGCCTTAGACATAGCCTCGTCCACCACGGCAGCAGTCGCCTCCTCCTTGGAATCCTCCTTGGTCGCGCGAATGCCCGAGAGGTTGAGGTTGGGGAATAGCTCGGCAACGTGGGCAAGGCAATCGCTGTAGCCCTCTTGGAATAATCTGCCAATCTCGTCGGCGAGCTCCTCGGAGGAACGATACTCCAGTATCGCCGCCTCGCGCTCGTCCGACACGAGCTGGGCCGTCTTCTCGCGAAACAGCTTGAATGACGCTACCTCGTCGGCTAGATCTGCTTTCGTAGCTTGGAGCGCCTCTTTCTCGGCTTGGAGAGCTTTGTTCGCAGATTCTAGCGACACCCGAAGCTCTCCCTCAGTCTTCCTCGCCTCCTCGACATCTTTCTGTCGGAGGGACTTTTCCGATGCGGCTACCGCCTCCGCCTCGGCTATTCGCTTGTCCGAGGATGCGCTCTTCACCTCGGACCGATGCACGAAGGCGTCGAAAATCGACTTCTGCGCCAAGACCGTGGCGTAGAACTCACTGACTAGCCTCCTGGGGGACTTCCCGAGGGCTTCCTCTTTCAGCTCTGCTGGAACTGAGGTCTGACCCCAACTGACCGGGTCAAGGGCTATTTTGATCCGAGCTGTTTCAGGAGGCACTGTCGACGAGTACGGCGTCGAGGGTTGGAGGCGTTTCGTCGGCCTCTCTTCGACAGCCAGCTGTGAGGCAGCGGCCCCCAAGCTATCTTCCTTTTCCTTCCTCGCAACACCGGCAGGAGCCTCAGGCCCCTCCAGAGGGCGCTTCTCCGGGCGTTTCTTATCTCTCCGAGCCCGAGCGAGGTCGGTCAGTGAAGGGCCCGCCCTTACCTTGCGCACCGGGGAGGTCATGTCGGCTATCACTACAAAATATCCAACCAATGTGTCAGTAAAACTCAAGGAATTTTAAAGAAAATACAGAGATAGGGTGACGACGACCTTCTGAGCCTTCGGCAATCAGCTCGAGCAACGCGTCGGATGGTTCGACCAGGCCAAGTTTCTCTGCTTCCCGTAGGTAGGAGAAATCCATAAGCTCAGATTTGCTAAGCTTGGGTGGCCCGAATGCCTTTCTTCGGACGTTGACCTCGGACCACTCGGTCGGAAAGGGCCAACCAGAGGGAGAATACAGGAAAACGAAGTTCCTCTTCCATCCATGAACGGATGACGGGAGGCGGTTAAGGATCTGTCGCCCAGTCCGAGCCAAGAAGTAAAGCCAATCGCCAAACGGCTTTACGGAGAAGCAATAAAGGAAAAGGCGAAGTGTCGGGGACATGCCGGCCGATACACAAACGGCGAGGAAACCAACGACCGTCCGCCACGAGTTTGGTGCTAGTTGAGAAGGGGCAGCGCCGAGCTCAAAGAGCAAAGCTATGATGAAGGGGTGGAAAGGGAAGCGTAGATCGGCACGAATCGCCTTGGAATATATGCAACCCCCCCCTCTAGAACGTGATGGGCTCGAAAATGTTTATTGGCGAAAAACACGACGTCAGTTGAAAGGGAGTGGCTCAAGCATTTCCTAACTCAGTAGAAAGTCTCGGAGTTCGTCTCACACCATGCGTCGTCGACATTGTCGTCTAGACGACGATCCCCCGAGGTATGAGCAGAGGGAGCATGAGGGACATAGCCCCCAGGTTGGACTTTCAAAATGAAACCCTCCTCTACTGGGCCATAAACAAAGGTGCCGATCCTTTGATCGTATGAAGAAGGGGTGTCGCTATCTGTCCTAGAGGAAGACTCCCCATGAAAGGACTGAGACTACGTTAGGCTCATCGCTTACCTCGAGGCAGAGCAAGCAAGGGCTGAGCCGACGACGCGTTGTAAGGCGATGAGGTAAAAGCACGACGTCGGAAGAACGCTCCGCAGTCGCCGGAAACCACCCTCAGGAAAAGAAGCAGGCAACCCCAGCTCCGCGACGATCCGCCTATTTATAGGTTCAGCGGCCTAAGCGTGATCGAACGATCGATGGCAAGCCAAAAACTTTGAACGGACGAGGCACCGCCACGTGTCAGAAGCCCGACAGGTAAGAGACGTTCACCCGGATCGGTAACGCTTGCCGCCTTTTAGGTAGTACCATCATTAGCAAGGGATCGAGGCAATCTCGCGCCGATTGACCTCTCAAATCATCCATAAACGCGCACGATCTCCCACGCGACCCCCAATCATTATGTTAGAAAACGCACTCGTAGTCGACACCAACAAATGGCAAAACCGACCTCGGTATGCGCAAACAGCAGGCATCGTCAAGAAAAAATTAAAAAGATTGGTCTTGCTTGGCTTCTCCTCGGATCTTATAACTTCTCCGACAAGAACCCGGGGGACCAATGATGTTGGTTGCCAGTCGCAGAGACTGCCGCCGACGACGTCTTCCAGAATTTGGCGACCCGATGCTCCCGACGCGTGGGTCCTCGGTAGATCAGGGGGCCAAAGATCATCCAATCCCTACTCGAGGTAAGTCCAGCTGGCCTTGCGCCTGTTAACCTAGCGGGCTTGATATGGAAGGGCTCGAGGATCTCGGGCCACGACACCTCCCCCCTTTTTTGCAGCTGGCAATCCCGGTGATCGTGCCCCCGGCCTTAAAACCACCCCTTGGCATAACAAGAAAATCAAAGACTCAAACTAAGGCAACTGGTAGTGGCCTGCCTCGCAAAACCCCCCCTTATAAAAGTAAAGGAGACACCACCGAACAAAGGTATGTTACTTGTGGCATTGAAACTCTCTTCCCCACTTTTTCACTTGTCTAACTTGGGCGTCGGAGTGTCTCACCACCGAGGCGACTCGGTGGTTTCTGCAGGCCGGAACTTTGTCAACCTTCGCTGACGACGACACGCCATCGCCTCGGGGCCCACTCAGATTGACCCTGGTCAACCCCCTTTGCCCTTGCAGCAACAGTTTCTAACAAATATATATGTATTCTTCCCTAAACAATTAATCGTAGAATATTAGATAGTTTCCCCAGTTTAATAAAAACTTTTACATGCAAAAATATAGTATTTGATATTATTGTGTATATTAATAAGATTACTTTTGTAATTATTCACAGAAACTGGTAATATTACAAGAGAAGACTTACAATAAAAGTTTTCTTTATATATTATTATCTCTGTTTGGCGGGTTAGGTGCTTGGCCTTCGGTTAGGCCAGGCGTCGAACACGTCGGACCCAGAGCGACCACCAACCAAAGGGGATTTCCCCTCTCCGCGGCCTCCAAATTCCCGCGAGGAACAGGACAGGACAATGGAGGAGAGGTTTTGCTAGGGTTTGCATCGCGCGGGAGCGCGTATATATATGTTGGGGGGACGTGCGTGGCAGTGTTTGAGGGGTTGGGGATTTTTGGATAGCGCGGGGGCTGGATTAGAGAGGAACCAGCGCAGGGGCTGGGGGGGAAGGCAGAGGATGGGTTCGTACGGGAAGGCAGAGGAGGAGGTGGCGGAGGGCGGGGAACCCATCCTGGAGGAGAAGAACCAGAGGTTCTGCATGTTCCCTGTTAAGTACCGGCAGCTGTGGGAGATGTACAAGAAGGCCGAGGCGTCCTTCTGGACTGGTGAGGCAAGGGGCGGGCTTGGGGGAACCTCTGCTCCCGGGATGAGGATTCAGATTCTACTTTTTCTGGATTTGTTTTGTGGGTTTTCTCTGTTTTTTGTGTTTGAATTGTGGGCTTTTGCTTTGTGGGATTAGGATTCTTGTGGTGCCTGTGTTCGCCTGCAGTCCTACTACTTGTTCTGCTGTTTGCACACTCTAGCGTTGTCTCCTTCTGCTCATTTTGATGGGGCACCTTGGAGGGGTCTGCTGTAGTTCTATGGCGGTGAAAATTCTCCTGTTTGTTATTTTTCTATTTTGTTGTCGGCTGGTCTCCCTTGTAGTTTCAGTGCAGGGATTATAAGTTGATTTCACGATCTGAAGGCATTGAAAAGAGGAGGTTTCAATACTTTTTTGGGTTCTTTGTTTTGTTTGAATTGCTTGAGAACACTTCTTTTCATTTCTTTTGTTTGTTGGAGATTTCCTTCCTAGTTTGATTCTAGACAATGTTTTATGTTTATGCCTACCCACCTTTTACCTTTTTAGCCCACTTTTTCCTCTCCTTTCAACTCAGCCTATTGTTTCCCCACAGAGTTCATCAGGTGGCTCAGTTTATTGCTTTGATTGCTTACAGATATAATATTTGTTCGTTGTGTCCTGTTTTTTCTTTTGCATTTCCTTCCACAGCACTCTTTTTAACTCTGAAAATTAGTTTTCCGGTTGCTGTCTGAATGTCCATTGCCTTTCCTTACTATGATATTAATGAGGTTTCTGATTACAGCTGAGGAAGTTGACTTATCACAAGACGTTCAGCATTGGGAAACATTGTATGACTCTGAGAAACACTTCATTAGTCATGTATTAGCATTTTTTGCCGCATCAGATGGCATTGTCTTGGAGAACTTGGCAGCAAGATTTTTAAAAGATGTTCAAATACCTGAGGTAATGTTCAGGGCTCTGGACCAGTTATATCCTTGCTTTCCATCGTTTTTGCACTAATTACAGTTGAAACTATTTCCATTACGTGCACAAGTCCAAGTCCATCCTTTTTGTCTCCTCGTCATTGTCGTGGTGAACATCATCATCATCATCATCATCTTCTTCTTCTTAAGCCTTAGGGCTCTGCAAAAGCACACGTATGTTGTAAGTGGCACTTGCAAGAAATACATTTGTGTATAGCCATCCTTAACACAGTATTTGCTTCTTTACTAGCATCATTACAGATGAAACTCCTAGTCATTTTTTATGGGTTGATAATGAGCTTTAGCATTTGATTGAAGGTGAAGATTAAAACAGTTTCTTTGCTGGTCCTTTTTTTCTTTTTGGTTGTCGGGAGGGTGTTACTGTGAGATTTGCTGCCTGGGTTGGGGGGGGGGGGGGAGTGGGTGACCTTGTGCATACATACATGTTCCTACAGTTGTATAATTCATGTCTTCTATAATTTTGAATTTGTTTCTGTGCATTATAGGCTCGAGCATTTTATGGCTTTCAGATTGCTATGGAGAATATACATTCTGGTAGTTCTCTGTAAGTGATGTACGTCCTTTCACATAGTGATCAACATATTTCAGCATTCTCACCTCATTTTTTCTCAATGTTCCACAGAGATGTACAGCTTGCTTTTGGAAACATATATCAAGGATACAAAGGAGAAGCACAGGTTATTTAATGCCATTGAAAACATTGCATGTGTCGCCAAGAAGGCAAAGTGGGCTTTAAAGTGGATAGAGAGGTGAATGACTCCACCTTCGTGCATCAAAAGATAATAAGACAACATCTTCATTACATACTTTCTGTCTTTTCCTGTTGGGCAGCACACTGTATGTTTTCTGAAATTGACATGTTCTGAACTTGAATAAATTTGATTACGTATTTCTATGACAATTTCTAGTATTGCGAAGATTCTTAGTTGGAAGTGATGTTTGGAATTCATTTGTCCTACTTCCATTAAGCTTGCCTCACATGTAAAGGGGTTCAATACCTGTCCATTTTGCACAAATATGATGCATGTTCAACGTGACAGGATTTTTGGGCAGACAGCATCTGTATTTGCATGTGTTTCAAGATTTATATTAGATTGATATTCTTAGAAAAGGCTCTTTTGAGTTGAAAAAGAGACATTAACCTGGGATCAAAAGCATGCTTGACAATCATCCATTTTGGTCAAATATTTAGCTAAAAAAAAGCTAGGGTCTTCATTAGTGAGGAAGCATGACTTTGATGATTGATATGTGATTAGGGGACCAAGTTACTCTCATATTAGATTAAGAGAGTCTAGTGGTCATAAGACATGGTTGATCCCTCACGTTAGAGATGCCTTTTGAAGGAGAGAACTGAGGTCTATGGACCAACTGGAGTAAATCTGTCTGTGGAAACCCCTTTGTAGTCCATGTGTGCAGGCCTTCACTGGGAGGCTATGATGCATTTGCAGATAACCGAGATGGCTTCATCTACGTTATAATGAAGAGAGCCTAGTGCTTGTAAGGCCAGGACCATCTTTCCCATGTGAAACTTATTAGGGACAAAACTGAGGCCCAGGGGTCAGAGAGGGCATTACTTCACAGAATCCTGAGGCAAAGCAGACAGTGTGCCATATTGGTCAAACTCATGAATTTCGGAAACTAGAGGCTTGAAATAGAGGGAGCATGACTTTGACGGCCATCCACCTTCCCATGTGTGTCAAAGACTCAAGGCAGAGAACATGGAGAACCAACAACTCACCCCCTCCCCGGGGGGCAAAAAGGAAAAAAAAAAAGAACACATGCAATCTCATCTGTAGGTTTTAAATCAATTGATTTGGTGTTATTATCTTTGGATGAGTAGTTGAAATAGAACTTCCCGGTGGCCTGTAATTGATTTGGGCTCTTGTAAGTCTCATGTCTAGTTTGCACTTTGAATGTTTTGCTCTCATCCTTTTTTGTTACAGTTCCACTTCATTTGCAGAAAGACTTGTTGCCTTCTCATGTGTTGAAGGGATCTTTTTCTCTGGGAGGTAATATTTTTTCTGAAGTGCTGTAGAGAGTTGCTTTTCTTCCTTCTTTGTCCCCATTCTGGGTGCTGCCATATTAATATATCCTGAGATAGTTCTACGTTTAACCACAGCTTCTGTGCCATTTTCTGGCTGAAAAAGCGGGGTCTCATGCCAGGACTGACATTCTCAAATGAGCTTATTTCAAGGGATGAGGGACTCCACTGTGATTTTGCATGCGTTCTGTATGGGTATTTGCTTCCCAAAAAACTTATCGCTTGTTTTCTTGATTGTCATTATGAAATGCTATCAAATAGGGAAGTATCTTTTATGTGGTTATGAGGGTCCCATGGAGTGGTTTTGTTGTTTTAGGTTGCTTGCTTATATTGAATGATTAATTTTTTGTGACAGCTTGCTGCAAAAGCATCCGAGTTGGGAAAGGGTGCAACAGATAGTACATGATGCAGTTGAAATTGAGATAGAATTTGTTTGCGATGCCCTTCCATGTGCATTAATTGGCATGAATTCCCTTTTGATGAGCCAATATATAAAATTTGTTGCAGATCACCTTCTGGTAATATTACTTGCTAGATCTGCTCTTCTTGTCCTGTACTTGATGGCATTTACTTGGTCATTGATAAATTTCTCCAGGTCTCATTGGGTTGTCCGAAGAAGTATAACGTGGAGAACCCTTTTGAGTGGATGGAGTTCATATCCTTACAGTAAGTATTTATGTCTTCCATTACTTTGGATAACAATGGAATGGCATGTACCTTTTCATCTAGAAGCATTTCTCTGCAATTTGATTTTGCCTTTTCTCCTCAACTTTCTGACCAATGGAATGGCATGTACCTTTTCATCTGGAAGCATTTCTCTGCAATTTGATTTTGCCTTTTATCCTCAACTTTCTGACCAATTGTTATTTGTTAGAACCCCTTGCCCTGTTTTGGGCTAGATTCCTCTTATCATACACCTTTATAAACACATCGAGAAATTTGTGATCTAGGATTGCAGTTTTTGTGCATTGCTCGTTTTTCCATGTTCAGCTTACGTAAACATGCTGCTATTATAATCCCCACTTTCCCCCCTTGCTTTGGACAGGGGTAAGGCGAATTTCTTTGAGAGAAGGGTCGGCGATTATCAGAAGGCTTCAGTGATGTCTAGCCTTCAAGATGGATCTGGAAATTTTGTCTTCAAAGTCGATGAAGATTTTTAGGCACTGTTCATATACATTTTTGGCAGGCTTTCTGTATACAAATATTTAAGCTTTGGTAGTACGATCCTTGCCTTTTTCGTTCTTCTTCAAACGGTGTCAAAAGTATCCCATCTGCTAGAGAATTTGCAGGTTGACAGGCCTGGATTTTGGTAATCATTATGAAACTATTGGTAAAAGAGGAAGGAGACTCTGCCCCACAAACTTGTTCTGCTACTTACTAGTTACTATCCATGGCTGCATTTCATGAACTTATACATTGTTATACCATACAATCCTATGAAATACTAGGTAATAGAGCTAACCAACTGCGCAAGCATGAGCAGTTTCTATTGTCAAGAAGTGATATCTGTTCTGAGGCTGACCATCTTCATGGTTTCTTTTTGAGGCACATTTGCGAAGAAGGAACTCACATATCTTCCAATGGTTTAACATTCTTTGCTATTTCTTCTCTCCTTTCTATCATGATCTCAACGGCATGGATTAAATTCTCATTGGTACTTATTGGCAGGTTTCAGCCTTTCAGGAGTGGAGGAACGTTTCAGCTTCTACCATTTAAAAAAAAACAATTATGTTCAAGGGACTTGGATTATGAGATGTCATTACCTCCCCATTTGAGTCTTTTTTTTCTTTTTGCTTACAACTAAAACTTTGTAGAGGGAGGTCTTTAACATTCCACGAAGTGGATGACCTTGGGGCATGTTTGGGTGCAAGTCATAAACACATTTAAGCATTATTATAAACTCTCTTTATGTTATAGTTGTAATTTGGTTAGTTCAAAGTCTATATATCCAAGTGACTATCTTAGATCCCTCCACCTTGGCGGAGTGGATGGGGGGTGGGGAAAGAGGGGTCCTGGGTTTGATGCAAGTCATAAACATATTTAAGCATTATTATAAACTCTTTTTATGTTATAATTTTAATTTGGTTAGTTCAAAATCTATATATCCATGTGACTATCTAAGATCCCTTCGTCTTGACGGAGTGGATAAGGAGGGGTTGGGGAGAGAGAGGCCCCGAGTTCAAACCCGGGGCAGGGCATTTTCCTAGTTGCTTGGGTCACTGGGTTATTCCAACAACAAAAAAAAGAAGTGATTATTTAAGACCCAATTTGGATGCAAGGATTAGGTTTACATAAACACATTTATAACAAATACGTTTATTGTAAGCACATTTTTTATTACCTCAGCTAGAAATTTTTTCCCAGCTGAAGTCGTGACAAATGTGCTAGCAGCATTGGGACTGAACCATGAGACGGGTCTGCATGGCCCCATGTTATTTTGTCCCTTTGGGTGATGGTCCTGATATTGAAAGTGAAATATAGAAAATATTAGGGCTTACTTATTAATGATTTCAAATGTATATGCCTGTGATTTCAATATATTTTCGGGAATCAAATTCCCAGTCCAATTTTGAGCAGGCTAGTTAATTTTTAGTCCATAGAGATTTAATTTGTAACGTCCGATCCTTTTATCACCTAGAATTAATTCCAATCTATAGTTAACGTTTTCCGTCAACTTTGGTAATGGCCTCTTTGTAGTATACCAAAAAAAAAAAACCCTTTAAGAGTTAAGGTGCTGTCAGTAAAAGAGTTGCTGTGGTGGATGTTGTGCTCGCCGGTGTAGATGATGATGAAGGATTTCCAAAACCCTCCTCACCGTCGTCAAGAGGGAGCCATAAGTAGATTGGAGCTTTTCTCGTCTTCTCGTCTCACCGTCGTCGATAGATTGGACTTCGTCGTTGGAGTAGACTAGCACAATTTGTCGCTTGGGAGACTCTACAACGCCGTTGTCGTCACACAAATCCACAGTTGTCGATCTTCTCTTTCTCTCGTGTAGACTGGAACGAGGCTTCCCTCTCTCTCACACTAAAGAGAAAGTCTCTTCCTCTCTTCTCTCTCTTTCTCTCACACACACACTTATGAACCCATGGTTTGCCCGTGCGGCTCAAACCGGCGCGGCACGGGCGTACCGTATCGCACGGGCGTACCGTATGCACACTTAATATCAACATCTATGCATCAATAACTCATGATATTATATTTTTAGAATTAGTATATTTTTTAGTAATATGATGACTTCAAATTTGATTTTATTTTTGGAACTGAATGTCGTCTGTTGATTTTTTTAGTGTCATATTAATATTTTATTATACATTTTAAGACATTTAGTTTTGTTTCTGTTTTGAATTCTTAGTTTGATCTAATGAAATACATTGCTCATATCAAGAACAACTTTCATAGAGAGTCCAAAGATTAGATCACCATCATTCAGGTTGTAGAGAGACTGCACTCATTGCTAATTTTTGGATCGCGATATGAGAGAGAAGGTCAAGAATAATCCACTGTATCTTTAAGTACAAATATTCATTTGATGTGATTTTAGTTGGAACTCATAGAGAAAGTCGTGGGGAACATCTTTCATGAAGAAGTTTCGAAGAGATATACTCTCATTTGAGATGTGGAAAGCATGATAATTATGTATATATAAATCATGATATGAAAGAGAATGTGAAGAATAATCTACTATAACTTTTGACATAGATCACCAATTGAGATGATTCCACTTTGAAGATGATGTTGAAAAAGAATAAAACAACTTTGATGAAGATCTCATGAGCATATAAGCCTCTTTTTAGGCTGTGGAATGCGTGATATCTCTGATAGATCTGGAGGATATGAGAGAGAAATGGGAGAGAGAAATGGTATATGTATGAGAAGAGATGAAAAATCTATCTTAAGTTTGGATGAAGAGTCTTCTTTTGAAATTTGCTCATTTTAAATATTAACCAAATCACAAAATTTAAAAAATAAATCAAACAAGTTATTTTTCCATCGTATCTCAGCGGTACGGTATGATACGGTAAGTACCGTCCCACAGAGAACGCGGTACGGTCGATACGAATGGTATGACGAATCTTGTATGAACCTAAGGTATATGCAAGGATATTTTAGAATTTTCAAAGAATTGAACTTAAGTGTTAACGGGATGGATCTAATAACTCTATAGTCAATGAACTTAAAATTATAATTTTTAGTCTTTGAATTGAAAATTAATTAACCCTCTTAATTTGAATCGGTAATTAATTTTTCTCTATATTTTGTAATTTATTACGAACAGCTGGTATGAGGTTGGCTAGACAATACATCCCTACTTAAAACCAGGAGCTACACATCAATAAAAATCGGCTAAGCTGGCGCTTTGACCGAAGTGATGATTGTCGTTGTCTATTCAGTTTTATATCTTTATTTTTTGTAATTAATAACACTCCTCTGCTCCAAAGGAAAAAGTTGAAAATTTTCTTATAAATTGTAAATGCCTCATCATTATATTTATATTTGCATAAATGTCACACTGAAGATAACGAAGACGCATACAAGGGGGAAAAAAAGAAGCCTAACCCATAAAATAGTGTTATAATCTTTCCACACAAACCGGTATAAAGAAGGACTGATACCCTATTTCAAAGATATATGTTTAAACAAAGATAAAAGAAAATAACTTGCAACCCATGAACCCGAGGTATCCAGTCGTCAGACAATATCTAGGCCATGGTTGGGGGTGTTGTTGAACCGAAGTGGCACGGATTAGTCGGACTGATTTGGATCTTTCGAGTTTTTAACATGGTCGATACAATATAAATTATATGTTATTTTTTATTATTTATTTTTTTAATTTTTCACTTATTTTTATTCTTTAAATAGATTGTTTGATTTGTTTTGACTTGACTCCTGCCAACGAAAATTTGACATGGCCGATCCATCTAGTATAGCCAACTTTGTTACAGACGTGAGTATTGTTCAAGATAAGTGCCGACAAAAAAAGGAGAAAATTTAAAGATATATTTTTAAAATATATCATATTTAAATATATATCCTTCAAATAAATAATTATATCTTATATTTCAACCCATATGTCCTCATCCATTTCAATTTTTTTAAAAATAAGTTTTTTAATCTCTCTCCCTCGTCCCCTCTCTCTCTCTCCCCCGACTAATTAGTTGCTCCCTCTGTCGCCAGAGGTAGAGAGGGAGATCCCCCTCCGATGCTCACCTCTTCTAGCTCTCTCTCCTCCACACCCTGTGTGGGTGCCCGCGCCCATTCTACTACTTCCATTCGCGTTTAAGGGAATCTTCCATTTTGGCACTTTTGTCCGCCTAGTCGTCTCTCTCTCTCTCTCTCTCTTCCTTCCCTCTTTAAAAGATATTTTCATATTTTCATCTCTTATTTAACCATTTTATTCAAATCACAATGAATATTCTTTCTATTTGAAAGGACCGCCATCATAAGGATATAATTGATATTTTTTTTAATATCGGAGGTATAAAACATAATATGAAGACTTTAAAGATAATATTAGAATAAAATAGTTTTCAGGGATATATATGTGACTTTTTCTTTAAAAAAAATAAAACTTTTAAGTTTTACGTCAACAGTGGCGTCATCAGGTAACCCCCAACCACTTCATCGGGGTGTACCTTGCTCTCTCACTGGGCCGACGCTAGCCACGTCAGCACCGAATCCCCCGAACTCGTGTATAAAGGAGGGGGAGGGGGGTCGCTGCGCAAGAGGACTGGCCGTGGCGCAGCTTCCGCCACTCCCACCAACCTCACTGTCTTCTCCGGCCCTCCTTGCTGGTCCCCGACGACGATGGCGAGCCCGCAGTGCTGCGCGAACCCCCCGACCCTGGACGCTGTCAGCGGGCAGGGCGCCGTCGTCGCCGACTTCGGTGGGCTGCGCGCCTACGTCGCCGGGTCCCCGGACGCCGGCCTCGCCGTCGTCCTCGTGTCCGACGTCTTCGGTGAGTGCCCTCTTCCCGCGCATGCCCTTGTTTCTTGACTCCTTTCTCTTCCGATCTCGGTGTCTTGATGTCACGAGATGGCGTGTTTTCTTCGGGATGATGGCAGCAGAGCTCGTGTTGCCTCCGATCCAGCGTGGCCGTGCGGATTCGTACCGTCGCGGGGATCTTCTGATCCCCGCTCGGTACAAATAATAATATATATATATATATTTTATTTTTTTTCATTTATTCATAATTTTATCGAGTCGGGCTGGCGTCTTACCACAATCGTATTGCACCAAGAAAAAAATTGGACTGATACACACAACCCTAATCTAAGAATTCTTAACTCATTCAGATTATTTCTTATTTCGGTTTCTTTTCTGTACGTCCACCCTTGATTCCAAGTAAGAAATATCATTACCTTCCGTCCGGACCGGAGTGATCCGGAAACAGGTGGATGGGGTGGGTTCCACCCACACGAGTTTAGGGTTCTCTCGTTCTCGGCTAGATGGGAGGTAAGTGTCACTCTCCAAGTAAAAAGCTTGTAAAGGGAATGGATGTCTTTAACATGCCACAAAGTGGGTGACTTAGGTATGTTTGGAGAGCCCGTATCCTCTAATACATGGAAGGATAGGACTCTATCAATCACTAATGAGATGAGTGATTGGATGAGAGTTTTGCAAAAAATTTCAAATCAAAATATGAAAGAATTTAGAAAAAAAATATTTTTTTGGGTAAAATTTTCACCCAACTCTTTCACCTCATTGGTAATTGATGGAGTCCGATCCTCTCATATATTAGGAGGATCTGGACTCATATTTGGATGCAAGTCATAAATACATTTAAGTATTATTATAAACTCTTTTTATGTCATAATTTTAATTTGGTTAGTTTAAAGTCTATATATCCAAGTGACTATGTACGACCTAGTTTGAATGCAATGAATAGATTTAGGGAGAATTAATAATTGTTCCATAGCAGATAAATGACATTATTTTTTAGTCTTTATCAGATTTTTCAACACCGCATAATTTTTATTTTTTGCGGGACTTATTTTTAAATCCTTTCCTACATAACTATGTAAGTATGTAAGTTATGTAAGTATGGAAGAATTTAAATATGTAGCTTATACTTCACTAATTATATGAGTTACATAATTATGTAGGGAGGGACTTACTTAAAAATAAGTCTCGTGTTGAAAAATTTGACATAGATTAAAAAATAATGTCAGTTTTCTATCACAGAGTAATTATTAATTCTCTCATAAATATATCATAAACATATTCATAACAATATATATTTATTATAAACATTTTTTATTAGCTCGGCTAGAAAAAGTTTCCCAACTGAAGGAAGCCATGACAAATGTGTTAGCATCATTCGGACTGAACCATGAGAGGGGTTTGCATGAACCTACGTTATTTTGTCCCTTTGGGTGATGGTCCTTGTTTATGCCATTTTGATATTGATATTTGAAGGTGAAATATGAAAAATATTAAGACTTACTTATCAATGATTTAAAGTATATATGCCTGTGACGTTAATATATTTTTAAAATTTATCGCGATTTAGAACGTTACGATGCTGTTGTCGTGACAAACAGCTGTTGTGAAATTGGTTAGATAATGCATCCCTAGTTAAACAAGGAGTTTTACATCAATAAAAATTCATTGAGATGGCATTTTGTCGAAAGTGATGAAAAATTTCAACTTTTGTCCTTTGCACTAGAGTTGTAAAAGATTCTAAAAATTTGATTGTCCGATCTGATTCTAATTAAAATTATAAGATTCAGAAAGTCATTTAACCATTATAAATAATTGGATTTGGATATATCTGATAAACTATTAGACTCAGAATAGTTTTTGTATCCAATTTTTTATTTTCAAATTTGATAGTATATATATATATATATATATATATATATTATAATATCCATTATATACTGTCCAAATATTTGATTATTCAATTTTTGAAACTGATTTTTCAAATCTATTTATATTCAACACTATCTAATTTTTGAGTTTGATTATCTGATAATTTAACGAGGAAACTGTTGTTTTCATATTTGATTTTGAATTCAATAATTTTCAATAATTCTTATTAGTGTCGAAACGGTTTTTGACTCCGACTTTGACCTGTTTACATTCCTACTCTGCACCAAAGAACAAAAGTTGAAAATCTTCTCATAAATTACATTAATGTCACATTGAAGATAATGAAAACATATAGGAAAAAAAACTAACTCATAAAATAATGTTATAATGTTTCCACACAAACTGGCATAAAGAAATACTAATACCTCATTTCAAAGATATATATTTAAGAGAAAAGCATAATGTTTTTATTCAAGTGCATTTGTTGTATTTGGGTAATAACATGGTAGCTTCTGTGGTGTCAAATTTGATGTCACATGGGTTGCTAGATAGGAAGAGCAGTGGTTGGCGACAGTCGATCGATTGAGTTTTAAAAATAAATTTAAGCTTTAAAATACAACTTTAGACTTAAAAACATTATCATTGAGTTTAAAATTATTGATCAGACTTTTAGTAGTGACCTAGGCTTCGAAATATAAATTTTAAGATTCAAATACAATCTTAATCTAAAAAATATTATTTTTAAGATTTTAAAATATTGGTCAGATTTTTAATAATAATTTAAACTCTAAAACATATCTTAGACTCTAAAATAATGACGGTAGATCTCACTATTGGTGGTCACCACTTGTTGTTCCCCTCTAATTATCAATGTAGGTGACAACTCGTGTGGTTGCCACGATGAGACAATATTTAAACAATTATAAACGAGAATAATTTGCTAACCATGAGGTTGGGATATCCGAAAGATATGTCTTTAAAAATTATCATATTTAAATATATATATATTTTAATATTTATATATTAGATTTTATATTCTTATATTCTATGCATTTCATGTCTCAATACATTTTAACTCTCTCTAAAATATATATTTTAAACCTCTCTCCGCTTAATTAGATACTAAACAATATTTTTAATCTCATTCTCCCACTTAATTAGACACTCCTTTTGGTACCAGAAGGGGGATAGCCCTCTCCAATACCCATCACCTCTCTTCCCCAATACCTTGTTTCCCCTTCTCTCTCTCTCTCATCGATGTTAAAGATGTTAAAGGGAGATCTCTCCATCTAGCGTCCCTCTTCCATCTCTACCTAGTCATTTTTCTCCATTCCTCTTTAAAATATATATATTTTAATATTCTCATCCTTTGTTTAATAGTTTTTGTTCAATCATGAAAAAAATAATGTTTTTCTATTTTAATGGAGTGTGCGCATTATAAGGATAATTGATACTTTTTTTCCATATGGTGGTATAAGGTTATAATATGAAGATGTTAGGGATATAATAACATTCAATAGATAGTTTTCAGGAATATATATGTAATTAAAAAAATCTTAGGAAGAATTACAATCAAACTTTATTTTTAATCCTTACCACCTATGTAATTTATTTAAAAATTATATAATCTTATATTTATCTCTATAAATATATAAATATGTAAATATAAGACCTAAAAAATAATAGGACGTAATTTTCTTCCAAAATCTTATGTATTAAGTCAAGTCGTCACAATGGCTCATCAGTCAGCCCGCCCCCCCTTAAATAAGATCTTCTCATTACCGCGAAGGAGGGAAGCGCGGTCAGGACAAAAAAAGAGAGAAAGATTTAATATATTTTTGGAAAATTAATTGGGGGTCCTTGTCAGAGCCTGGTACTTATTTCCTCATCCCTGTCAGAATACCGGTTGATGTAAAGTCCCTGCTTTTCTCCAGGTTTAATTTCCAGTCCTGCTTTTCAGATGTCACCATTTACGGCCCTCCACACACGATTTCCGTCTCCTTGGCCTCCGTCTCTTTTTCCCATTCCCGTCTTACCCTTCCCTCCTTTTTTCCATCGCCTGTTCCCCAAACGACGCTGACGCTTCGGTGGCCCGTGAACTCTGACCCATGCGAAGTTACTCTTACATACCCTGCCAAGAACTGATACAGCAACCATTGACAGCACTTACAAACCGCCTTTCGAAGGCCCGTGAACCGTTCTTCACACTATAAAAGGAACCCTGGGTCATTCCTATCCTTCATCACAAGCTTCCCTCGCTCTTCTTCTTCCTATCTTTCTTGCTCGTCTTCTTCATCTTTATTTGCAGATGTCTTCATCTAACCGTGCTCCCCGGAGGGATGGCAAGGCACCTGCCTCACCGGTGCCACCGTCGCCCCCGCTCCCCCGGCTCTACCTTTCCCGGAGACGTACAGCCCCGACTACTGGAACGGATTTTACGTTGGGTGGACGATGGCTTTACAGAAAGCCTCTCGGCTGTACCACCACAAGGGCCTCACCAACATCCTCCCTGACATTGGCCCTAGGGTAGAACACATATCTTCCTCACCTTCCCCTCGTCCCTCCCCGGCCCGCTCCTATTCCTCCCCTCCCTCGTCCACCGAGTAATCGGGTTAGGGTGTTTAGAATGTCTCCCTCCCCTCCCAGTTCCTCCCCTCCCCTCCCATCCCTTCCTACACCTCACCTCCCCTCCCCTCCCTCCCTTCTCTGCAATCCTTCTTATTCCTCCCCTCCCCTCCTATCTCTGCTGTCCTTATTTGTCCCCTCCCCTCCGTTTCATTCCAGTGTCCATGCTATTGGGTTACGGAGTTAAGATTGTAACAGTGCTTGTTTATGGAATATAAATATTTTCCTTATATGCAGTCTTCTGTGGGCTTGTATGTGCTATCTATGATGCGTGTACTGTAATACTAACAGGTTCCTCCGAAGCGGTCAAGCTGTACTGCTGGAACTGTAACCCCATAGCATGGACACTGTAATGAAAAAGGGCACATACTGTAACACGGGAAACGGTAATGTAATAAATAGTTGTAGCTTTAGTTCTCGAACTGTAACCTCCTATCATGCAATATAAACATAAAGGTTACGACTGTAACAGCATTCCAACTGTAACCTCATAGCATGCATACTATAATGACAATAGCTAAGTACTGTAAAAGATTTCAACTGACTTCAACTGTAACCTAGTATCATTTATACAGTAACAGGAATAGGTAAAGACTGTAAAGGATTCTACACACACTGTAATGAGGTAGGCGTAGCTGGGCGCTCAAGCTGTAAGACAGTACTTCTTCAACTGTAACTAGTATCATTTATACTGTAACAGAAATAGGTAAAGACTGTAACAGGATTCTACACACACTGTAATGAGGTAGGCGTAGCTGGGCGCTCAAGCTGTAAGACAGTACTTCTTCAACTGTAACGTAGTATCATTTATACTGTAACAGGAATAGGTAAAGACTGTACAGGATTCTACAACACTGTAATGAGGTAGGCGTAGCTGGGCGCTCAAGCTGTAAGACAGTACTTCTTCAACTGTAACGTAGTATCATTTATACTGTAACAGGAATAGGTAAAGACTGTAACAGGATTCTACACACACTGTAATGAGGTAGGCGTAGCTGGGCGCTCAAGCTGTAAGACAGTACTTCTTCAACTGTAACGTAGTATCATTTATACTGTAACAGGAATAGGTAAAGACTGTAACAGGATTCTACACACACTGTAATGAGGTAGGCGTAGCTGGGCGCTCAAGCTGTAAGACAGTACTTCTTCAACTGTAACTAGTATCATTTATACTGTAACAGGAATAGGTAAAGACTGTAACAGGATTCTACACACACTGTAATGAGGTAGGCGTAGCTGGGCGCTCTCAAGCTGTAAGACAGTACTTCTTCAACTGTAACGTAGTATCATTTATACTGTAACAGGAATAGGTAAAGACTGTAACAGGATTCTACACACACTGTAATGAGGTAGGCGTAGCTGGGCGCTCAAGCTGTAAGACAGTACTTCTTCAACTGTAACGTAGTATCATTTATACTGTAACAGGAATAGGTAAAGACTGTAACAGGATTCTACACACACTGTAATGAGGTAGGCGTAGCTGGGCGCTCAAGCTGTAAGACAGTACTTCTTCAACTGTAACGTAGTATCATTTATACTGTAACAAGAATAGGTAAAGACCATACAACAAGTATCATTACAATGGTTAGGAGTTAGTACGTGCGGCAGTTCTCCTTCAGTTGTAGACGCTATGAACGCCCTTCTCCATTGAAGTACGCTTTGATGAAGTGGAGGGCGATTTTTGCTCGCACAATAGGCATGTCATTCTGACTGAAGGGCAAATCTTGAATGTCCGTACGTGCTAGACATTCCATGTATTTGCAAGTAAAAATTCCGCAGTCGTCTCCCGATCCTTGTTGTGGGCATGGGTCGGGGTAGCGTAGCGGCCATGTAGCTGCATCTATCTGCTTGCCCTTCAGGTATCTTATCAGTTCCTCCACCTGCATAAGAATGAACAAAAGAGTTCGAGCAACTTAACGTAGATTTCATGTTACTGTTACGTCTGTAACACAAGTGCTCGCGCTCTGTAATGAATGTAAGCATCGTATGGAACACTGGTCACTTACATATTGTGGAATGTCAGCACGATGTTTGTTTCGTAATGAGTCGTACACGTGGAACTCTTTTTCCTTCATGCGGATGACCAGAAGAGCCCAATGGTTCGTTCCAACGTGCATGGGGGAGAAGATGACGTCGAATTCATTTGGGGCGCGGTCCAATCTCTTGAAAGCGTTTTCGAAATGTTCTTCCTTGCTCTTATCGTCTCTGCAAGATTGGACATAACCCTTTAAAGCGGCATGCAGATATCCAAAATTCCAAAAAATGTCCGGGTTCTCTTCACGGGGGCGAAACAAGTAAGCGTTGACGTAGCAGTCAATTACGACCGATTCGCTCTCCCTCGCGAACAATAGCTCCCGGATGTCATGAAACGAGAGGAAATTGTCGTATCCCTCCACAGGGCCGTTGAACATGAAATTTCTACAGGTAAGAATTAAGACTGTCATCAGTAATTGGCGAAACTGTAAACATGGTGGACATATAGTGTAAACATGGTAGACATATATTGTAAACATGGTAGACATATACTGTAAACATGGTAGATATATAATGTAAACATCTTTGGTCGAAACTGTAAACATGGTAGACATATAATGTAACACGTACTCATTAATGAAGCACTCATTGAAAAATCGTTCAATCAATGACTTTTCGGCCACTCCTAATGCGTCCCGGGCGACGTAATCACGTCTCTCCTCTTTCTTGCCCGTTGGAAGTGTGTCTGCACTCTCTTGAGACTGAACAAGGATCGGTTCGCAAGTGGACACATTCACTTTCGTGGCTTTGTGGTGCCGAAAATCGTCTGGCTGCGATAGAGTAAGTAAAAAAGGAATGTTCTGTAAAAATATTATAATGTAATTGTAACGGACTCGGAACAAACTGTTATGTCTCATGAAGGGTTCTGTAACCGAATGCTCAGCTTATGTAAATTCTGTAAGGGGAAACCATACCGTAAAGATATCTGGTTGTCGTCTTATCCTCGTCCCAGCTGTAACACGTCGGGACAATGATGATGGGGATATCTGACGCCGCTTCCTTTTATTTCCTTCTTCTTCCCCCTCCTTCTGCTTCCTGTCCGCCTCCTTCTTCGTCTGCTCCTCCTCCTCCCTCTTCCTCTCCGCCTCCTTCTTCCTCTGCTCCTCCTCCTCCCGCCTCCTCTCCGCCTCCTTCTTCCTCTGCTCCTCCTCTCCCTCTTCCTCTCCGCCTCCTTCTTCCTCTCTCCTCCTCCTCCCTCTCCTCTCCGCCTCCTTCTTCCTCTGCTCCTCCTCCTCCCGTCCCTCCTCCCCCGCCTCCTCTCCGCCTCTTCTTCCTCTCTCCTCCTCCTTCTGCTTCCTCTCCTCCTCCTTCTTCCTCTGCTCCTCCTCCTGCCTCTTCCTCTCCGCCTCCTTCTTCCTCTGCTCCTCCTCCTCCCGCCTCCTCTCCGCCTCCTTCTTCCTCTGCTCCTCCTCCTCCCGCCTCCTTCTTCCTCTGCTCCTCCTCCTCTCCCCCCCCCCCTCCCCCCGCCTCCTCTCCGCCCCTCCTCCTCCTCCCGCCTCCTCTCCGCCTCCTCCTCCTCCTCCTTCTTCCTGTCCGCCTCCTTCTTCCTCTGCTCCTCCTCCTCCCTCTTCCTCTCCGCCTCCTCCTCCTCCGCCTCCGCCTTCTCCTCCTTCTTCCTCTTCCTCTGGTCCTCCTCCTCCTCCTTTCGCCCCCTCTTTTTCCCCTCCTTCAACTCGGGAATGTGCAACTCCTTAAATGACCGCCGCGACCTTGTTTGCACGGATCTCCTTCCTGTAACTGAGAACACGAAAGTCTGTTAATGTCTATGAAAGAGAGCTGTAAACATAGAGAACACTTCTGTAACTTCGTATATGAAAGACTGTAACAGACAAGGAATGAAACTGTAAAGGTAGAGTACAATCGTATTACTAAGTATTGGAATGACTGTAAGAGAGTAGGACTCTAACTGTAAATGAGGAAAGCATCTTCTGTAACTAAGCAAATGAAACAATGTAAGGACACAAAACGTTTACCTGGACGTTGGTAACTCTTCTTTGCCACGGCATGTGATCGTACTGAAGCTGTTGGGAGCTCCAATGGCGGTAGGGCTAAAATTGCACATTCTGTCTCTGGGGGGGGATGTTGCCACCGAGGCTGCCGCTGAAATTGTTCCTCCAGTCTATGTAGCCTTCCATCCATTGACTGGAGGATATTGTTCTGCCGGTGTAATTGGTCATTCTGCCGCTTTAACTGGTCATTCTGCCGAAGTAACTGGTCATTCTGCCGCTGTAACTGGCTAAGAATGCCATGCAGAGAGTTATCTGATGGAGGGGTTCGGGAAGTGGTTGACGTGGATGCCGTCAATCGTCGCGAAGCTCTAGGTGGCTCCTCATTTTCATTATACTCCAAATACACCTGAATTAACACAGGTACAGGTACAGGTATAAGTCATATACCAAGATAACACAGTTCCAGGGGTAAGTGACACTTACATCAGATCGTCGCAACCCCCGTAGTAGGGCGGATAACTCCGGTCCCTTATTCCGGCAATCCCAACGGAAAAATGGGGGATTCCTTTCCGGATGATCTGGTTTCCATTTGTATTGGTGCATCAAAAACCATGCCTACATCATTATGAAATAGATAATGCGTATGAGAAGTGTATCGTAAACGTATGTAACAGATACATATGTCTTCTGTAAATGTATGTAACAGATACTGTAATAGGTTCATATGTCATCTGTAATATAGACCGTCTTGAACTGTAACAGAGGACATATGAAAACGTATGTAACATATACATATGTCTTCTGTAAATGTACTCTATGAGTCTTCTGGAATAGACACATTCAGGAACTGTAACAGAGTGTACCGTAACAGTATACTCACACCGAGAGCGGGAACACAACCGGTTAGGAAGATGTTTTTGCAGGAACCAGCTGCTGTTTTGAATGCCATCACCCCCGACATCAGGTACTCGTGGATTGCGGCAGCCCAATTGGCGTTGTTCATGTCATGGAGGTCGTCCAGGTATGGCAGAATGGACAGCGACCCCGACATCCCACTTGTGGGGAAGAAGAAACAGGAACAAAGAAGCGCAACCCAAAGCTTCACGGAAATCTCAACAGCAAGCTGACCCTCCTGTGGAACGTACTCCTTAAGTTTCAAATGGACATTGTGCCTGTCCATCGTTCTTTTGGTTCCAAGGATCCGGCGCAAACTGGCTTTTGTCCCATCCGTGTTCAGGTCGATAGGGGAACCAACGTTTGGTATACCCATAACTTTGGCTATGTCTGAAGGGCGAAAAGTCATGCTGCATGAGCCAATCTTAAAACGCTCTCCATCGAAACGTGTCATAAGATCGACAATGAGTGAAATTGGGTAGGTCACCATTTCGCATTTGATATACGCGCGAAATGGTGAATTCCTCATCAACTTCAGATGCGCGCTCCTAAATTGCAAATCGGCCATAACGGAACGGTAGAACAGAAGCGAGCATCGCGTATTATATTCATTCTTTTCTGCAAAGAAAAGATCGCATCTTAAAATGAAAACATTCATTCGACAAACATCCGTATTAGGGTAAGAAGAAACTACTTTTTCGTACGACTTGGAGTGTGGGTTCTTCCACGAACGCTTCTTGCACCGCATCCGCCGCAATGCTCTGAATGTCAGCGCTCGTAGGAGATCGACGGCTTGCCATCGTTAGAGGGGAGAGACGGATTGCTTCGTCTGGAGATGTAACTGAAGGATGGGAAACTGTAACAGAGAAGAGGTCTGGTGGAGGAATGGCGGTGTAGGAGAAGGGAAGGAGAAAAGTCATGATATATGAAGTCGGTGTACCCGACGGGTGGACACTGGACTCAACAAGATGGCGGTGCACTGCAATGATGACCATCGGGCGGCTGAAAATACTCGGTACGACAGACGACGGGACGTCAAGGAAATCACAGCCCTTCGTATAGAGCTTTCCCGCCATGTTAGGTAGCCACATACGCACTCCCGCCAATTTGACCCCCAGTCCAAGCCACTCATACACGAAACGTCTTCCACGAACCGTTTGTCTTCCTCTGCCACCCAATGGAGCAGCTCCCTGCAAGATGTTCATTTGGAGATCAAAGTTTCGTTCTTTTCATAGGGAGGGACACGGATTTGGCGTCCATTCATAGCAGGGTTTCCCAAAGGTTGGGTGTAGACATGCAGGAGAACATGCTGAAGTATCGTCTTCCCATGGATACCGACGTTGAACAGGTGTTGCTTGACGATGGGGATGTCCTAGCTATGTTTGATCTTCACAAGTGTCAGGGAAAATCATTGATAAATCTACAAATTCATCAGGTGGAAACTCGTTGCCTTAGTACGCATGCTAGTCGTCATTCAGATGGAACGCAACCACTTGACAGGTACGTGGTCCATGTATTCTTCACCACCCTTCATGTTATCCCATGCATTCTTAACAAGCCTTCGTCTTAAGAATGTATGTATGTACATTATTTGCAGAAGTACTTCAAACACGCATGGCGGTTCTTTGGTAACCCCAGAACCCCTCCAATTACCAGGAAGCAGTTTCGAGTTGTATGTGCGAGGAGAAGGAGCGGAAGGTGTAGTACCAGTGTTGACGCAATATTCCGTAGGTAGAATACACTCAGTAGGACAAGTCTTCATAAGCAAAGAGCTATTGCAGATGGAACTGACAAATTACGCGATCGCACGAGGATTTAATTGGAAATATTTGAAGAATGACTCTGTACGATTAACTGTACGTTGCAATGTCTCTGTTTGCCCATGGCGCCTGCATGCGTCTGTCGTTCGTGGAGGTCCACAATTTGCAATCAAAAGTCTCAACAACATACACACCTGTGGATGTGACATTATGAGCGACGGACATCCACGGACATCTAAGAAGTGGGTAGCAAATGCTGTGAAGGGGAAACTAGTTGATAAACCCACCTACAGAGCAAGTGAAATGATGAGTGACATCCGTCGGGAATACGGTATCTGCATCCCTTATCATCAGGTATGCCATGAATTGAATTGTAACACATCATGACGTCTACTGTAATCAATAGATCCATAACTGTAATTCTCTGACCCTAGCATTGTAACAATTGTCCTCATATACTGTAAGACTATCATTGTCATAACTATAATCATTTCGACGTATACTGTAACAATATCTGCATGCCACTGTAACAACTGTAATCATATACTGTAAGTCTCTGACCCTTGTATTGTAACAACTGTAATCATATACTGTAAGGGTTTGTATTGTAACAACTGTAATGATTTGAGCGTATACTGTAACAACTTAAGAAGGATACTGTAAGGTATGAGGACAAGAACTGTAACACTCTTACAGAACATGTATAATCATTTGAATAGGCATGGTGGGGCAAAGAGGTTGCTGTCGGTTCACTATACGGCGATTTCAGAACAAGCTATCATATGTTGAACTGGTACAGCGAACGTGCATTACAGTCAAACCCGGGATCGATCTTGTCTCTAGAAGTGGACCCGGAGACTCAACGTTTCAAACGGTTTTTCATATGCTTCGCGGCGTCTGCATATGGGTTCGAAGTTGGTTGTCGACCTATGCTCTTTTTGGACGGAACTCATATCAAACAGCATAGAGTGCAAGGGGTTATACTTGCTGCAAGTGCCTTAAACGGTAACAATGAGCTATTCAGTGTAGCCTACTCCATCGCAGATTCGGAAACATATGACAACTGGGTCTGGTTTCTACAAAATTTGAAAAAGGCATTGCTATCAGATAGAAGGATCGCGTTCCTATCAGACAGAGGGAGAGGTCTGAAGGAAGCGATCCCTGACGTATTTCCGAATGATCATCACGGCTACTGTTTCCAGCACATCATGCAGAACTTCAACGACCAATGTGCGGGGAAGTATGCCGCCCCTTTCAAAAAATTACTTAGAAAAATTCTCCAGCGCATTGCCTATGCTGTTACTGAACAAGAGTACCAAGACGCAATGACTGCAATGGAGCTTAATTCTACTGAGGCCAAAGAATGGGTGCTCCGAAATGATGTCGAACACTGGTCCCATGCTCTTTTCCAGGGACAAAGGTTCGGCTCTTTAAATACATAAGCGATATGTTCTATTACATTCTGCCATTTATGTGCTTACAGTTGTAGGGATAATCTATTACAGAACGTGTTAAATAAGGTTACAGTATGTAGTGGACACTTGTTACAGATATTTGATGTTATCCTAATTTCCTTCACATGGCCATACAGGTTTGGTGAATTATACTCTAATTTGGCAGAGTCATTCAACAATTGGATACATGACGCGCGAAGTCTACCAATACTACAGATGGTTGACAAAATTAGAGTGCAAATGATGGAAATGGCTGCAAAGAGGAAAATTGATGCTGCATTGTGGGATACACCATACTGTCCTAAAGTACAAAAAATCATCGAAAAAAACCTTCAAGAAAGGAGAAGCTTAGCAATCCGTCATTCAGATGGAATCAAATTTGAGGTTGTTGAAAGTATGAAGACGTACGCCGTAGACCTCCATCTACAAACATGTTCCTGTGGACACTGGCAACTTGTCAAGATTCCTTGCAAGCATGCATGCGCAGCAATTGGCAGTAACAAGGAGGCCGTTACTCAATATGTTTCGGCATTTTACAGCACAGAAGTGTATAGGGCTGCATATGAAAAACATTCAACCTATCCCAACATTTGACATGCCGGATCCGCCTCAACCATCAGAAGTTCTAATCAAGCCACCGACAACAAAAAGGTTGCCAGGAAGACCGAGAAAGAGGAGAATACATTCAAGAGGAGAAGTAGATCATGCATATATTTGTTCACGGTGCAAACAAACAGGTCACAACCGAAGAACTTGTAGCAACCCACCCCACAATCCTGACGGATTTTAAATGTTGTATATTAGTTACAACAGAACGTCGTCCTTATATTCCAATATTACAGTGTATGTAATACATTATTACAGTCTACGCACTACGATGTTACAACTCCACTACTACGCTATTACAGTTTCAGTAATACACTTGCACAGTTCGCGCACTTACAATTACGTTTTGTTGTACAGTGTACGTAACGAAGTGTTACAGTTTAACTCTAATACTCTTACAGTTTAACCTGTGTACCGTATGTTAGATGAAGACATCTCAGAATAAAGAGGAAGAAGACGAGCAAGAAAGATAAGAGGAAGAAGAGCACTGTCTCCTCACAATTTCTGTTACAGTATATGTAATAAGATGTTGCAGTTTAAGCACTAGACTCTTACATTTTCAGCAGTACACTCTTACAGTTCGCGCACTACACTCTTACAGTTCCAGCACTTACGATTTCTGTTATATTATACGTAATAAAATGTTACAGTTTAAGTACTAAGCTGTTACAGTTCGAGCACTACAGTGTTACACCTAAAGAACAGCCCTGTTACAGTTTGAGTACTACTCTCTTACAGTTCAAGCACTACATTCTAACATACAGTTTTACATTATATGTTATAATCTCTTACAGTCGTTGGTCATGTTGATTATAGTATATATGAGGGGATGTTACAGTGTGTTATTGGTAACATGTTGAATTTGCATGATACAGAGCACATACATAAGCACAGAGAAGACTGCATCAAACGAAAATGCTTATCATAAAGAAGCCATGTTACAATAACTCTCTACCTCTACTCTACCGACCACTCGGTAGAGTACGGAGGGGAGGAGGCAGAACGGTCAGGGGAGGGATGGGGGAAGGGGAGGTGCCGGAACGGTCAGGGGAGGAAGGGGAGGTGCCGGAACGGTCCGGGGAGGAAGGAGAGGAAGGGATGTGTTCTACCCTAGGGCCGATGTCTGGGAGGATGTTATTGAGGCCCCTGTCGCCGTACTGCCGGGAGGCTTTCTGTAAAGCCATCTTCCAGCCCACGTAAAAACCATCCCAGTAGTCGGCGCTGAAGGTGGACTGTCGCAACGGGGGAGCCGGGGGTGACGGTGGCACCGGTGAGGCAGGTGCCTTGCCATCCCTCTGGGGAGCACGGTTAGATGAAGACATCTGCAAATAAAGATGAAGAAGACGAGCAAGAAAGATAGGAAGAAGAAGAGCGTTAGAAGCTTGTGATGAAGGATAAGTATGGGGCCCTGGGTTCCTTTTATAGTGTGAAGAACGGTTCACGGACCTTCGAAAGGCGGTTTGTAAGTGCTGTCAATGGTTGCTGTATAAGTTCTTGGCAGGGTATGTAAGAGTAACTTCGCATGGGTCAGAGTCACGGGCCACCGAAGCGTCAGCGTCGTTTGGGGAACAGGCGATGGAAAAAAGGAGGGAAGGGTAAGACGGGAATGGAAAAAGAGACGGAGGCCAAGGAGACGGAAATCGTGTGTGGAGGGCCGTAAATGGTGACATCTGAAAAGCAGGACTGGAAATTAAACCTGGAGAAAAGCAGGGACTTTACATCAACCGGTATTCTGACAGGGACGAGGAAATAAGTACCAGGCTCTGACAAGGACCCCCAATTAATTTTCCCTATATTTTATATTATACTAAATATAATAAATTAGTAATAATTTTTTTATAGTACCCCTCTAACATGAATAGTGATCAAGTGATAAATTATGAGACGTCACATACATTTCTTATCTAATTATATGTACTTCAATATAATATAAAAATATCTAGATTTTTTTCTCTAAAAAAACAAGTGAGATTTTCCGTTTAAACTCTTTTGTGTAAAAGTTTTTAGGTTTTACACGGGGATCGAAATATAAAATTCCACTTTTTCCTTTGTACTGACCGCCCTCCCTCCTGCGCGGTACTGAGGCGATCCTGTTTCCTCCCCCCTTATCCGGTATACGTGTCCTTCCTTCCTCACCGCCTTCTCCGGCGGTCTTTTTGTTGGTCCCCGACGATGGCGAGCCCGCAGTGCTGCGCGAACCCCCCGACCCTGGACGCTGCCAGCGGGCAGGGCTCCGTCGTCGAGGACTTCGGTGGGCTGCCCGCCTACGTGGCCGGGTCCCCCGACGCCGGCCTCGCCGTCGTCCTCGTGTCCGACGTCTACGGTGTGCCCTCTTCCCGCGCCTGCCCTTGTTTCTTGACTCCTTTTTTCTTCCGACCTCGGTGTCTTGATGTTACGAGATGGTGTGTTTTCTTCGGGATAATTGCTGCGGTGCTTGTGTTGCCTCCGATCCAGCAGTTCAAACTCGTTTGGAGTGTTTCTCTCTCAGTTCGTTTCTTTTTTCCACTTTTCCTGCTTTTCTTTTTGCATTTGGTTGTTCGGTAATGTGGATCCGTAGGTATTCACTTGTTCAGCACTTCTCTTCAAGCTGTTATTGAAAATCAGACGATTTTGCTCAGTTTCTGGTGTGTTCCGAATTGATTTTGCTAGTAGCATCAGTATGTGGCTGGTACTGAGATTAGCTGGAAAGCAGGCATAGAATAGTGCGCGACATTGTAGGAGGCAGTCATACAGCGTTGGATTTTGTTTACTGTGGCTTCGGTTCTAGTTCTTTTTTTCTTTATGTCATGTCACCGCCGCAGTCTTGATGCTTCGACGAAAAAAAGGTGCCTAATGCTTTTTTCCTAATGCTGTCTAAGAGTTCTCGTTTGTCCATCTAACACATGCCTTCTCAAATTATTGCAGGGTTTGAAGCTCCAAATTTGAGGTATGCTACTTTGCAAACACTTCTCCGTTTTCGTTCGTACTTTTACATGGTTCTTCATTATTTTAGCGGATTTTTTTTTTTTTTGCGGCCCCAAGAGTTATGGGTTTTTGTCCTCTAGAAGACACTTGTTGGGGTTAAGGGTTTAATAGCAGTCATACGCACATGCTCGCTGAAAAACTATATCAGCGAATTATGATAATCATTGAGCTCTTTAGAAGGTTGTCATATAGACCGTATAGATCCCCTTCTCTGCACGTCTATAAACTGCAAGATCTTTATGGAGGAACAGAAAAGTCAGGGAATTGGGTGAACTGGTGCCTGATTACAGTGGTCCACCAGCTAAGGCATAGGATAGGCTGCAAGAGTTTAAGTTTCCCATTGTGCAGAGTATAAACACTTCTTATCCTTTTGATCATTATTTTATGCTTTGTATTAATACCTTCAATTTGTTACCTTGAAGGAAAATTGCTGACAAAGTTGCAGCTGCTGGATTTTTTGTTGTGGTTCCTGATTTCTTATATGGGGATCCGTTTGTGCTTGGTTCACCTATTCAAGATTGGCTAAAATCTCATTCACCGGTTAGTTTCTAATATGAAAATTTCAATGTTTTGGTGAATAAAAAAATCATTCTTATATTGTTTACAAGATCTATATATCTATTTACATTCCCGGAATTCTGATGATGTTTCTGTTGGATTCACTTTGATATTTCATGTTGACAAAGTCATATATTCTAGCTTTTAAGTTGGATGAAAGCATTCTTGAATTTGTTTGATTTGTATTCCATGTACCGTCTTAGTGGTCCTTGTATATATTTGGCTTCTAATGGAATGAAATGTGCAAGATCAGGAATGTTTAATCTAGGGACGTTTGGCATGTGGATGAAATGTGAGATCTTTAATTGTTCAGTGATCTGATGCCTATTGATAATTAAAGCATGCTGTCGCTCTTTAGGTGTTTTTTTTCCTGCTGTTTAAATGATGAACACCTTTTCTTTCATATTTTAGATTATAAAGCTTGCTTGATGTCATTCTAGAAACTCACATATTCATAGTCTTTCTCATTCATGTTAGTTCCTTGTCCTAGAAGAAATAACCTTGTTCCGTGCATCTCCTTTCTGAATCAATTCAACAATAGCTGCTCCAGCCTTAGCTCTGTCCATACTACTGTAGGTGCACATTGTTAAGCTTATTCGTTGATTCTGGGGACTAATTTCTGCCATTTGGTTTTCAGGAGAAGGGATTTGAAGATGCGAAACAGGTGATTACAGCTGTAAAAAGTAAGGGTATATCTAAAATTGGGGCGGTTGGCTTTTGCTGGGGTGGTGAGTTATTCCGGTGCCTCTAGAGCGATGTCCAGTTTTGTGTATTCCTCATATTTTCTGATGGTCATAAGGTGCATGCCATCATCTGTTGCTAACTAGGGTTGAGTATCAGATGATTTCTATGTTGTTTGTTTCAGATGCGTTAGGACCAAAAGAAGTTCTTTACTTCACTGAGCATTTCCATTTATTGGTAGTCCATGATTCACAAGTATAGCTTAATGGTTCTCTGGAGTTGCAAGCTTCTTTCACGTGTTATTTTTGACTAATCAGTCAGGTGATCAGTTGATTCTCACTAATTGGTTGTGCTAGTCTCACTGACAACCTGTATAAGCTAAGATGTATTCTCCAACTGCTAATTTTTATTAATCTTGCATTCGCATTCTTACTGTAGTTGGTGACAAGTCAGTAGGAGTGGCTCTTAGCATACATTTTTTGTTTTCTTTGGGTTGTGGACCCTCTCATCACCTTAATTTTTTTTTGACTGTACTCACTCTATTTCTTTAACAAAATTGGTGGTACAAACCATCCTTTCCTTTAAAAAGAAAATTACTGCATTCACCTGCCGTCACTTATCCATGTTATGACAATTATCCGTACTTGACTTGGAGAAAATTCATTATGTTCCACTGGCACTGTTTCATTAGATGTGTTCTCAAGATATTGATATCTAAACAAGAGGTTTTCACTATATATGGCCATAGTTATGTTTACATTCTTTGTGTTATTATCAGCCAAGGTAGTCACAGAATTAGCTAAGGCTGCTGAAATCCAAGCTGGTGTGCTGCTACATCCTTCCTTTGTTACTGTCGATGATATCAAAGGTATGCATCTGTTTTGTATTTTTGCCATAACTTTTCTATCTTCCCCATTTCACATTACTCCAATAATTGATTTTATTTTTTGGGTGTTCCCAACAGAGGTCAAATCTCACCTCGCTATACTTGGAGCTGAAACTGACAATCTTTCTCCACCTGCACTAGTAAAAGAATTTGAGCAGGTTTTAGCTTCAAATTCTCAGGTAGGCTACTCAGATAAATTTTTAGCTTTCAATTTAAAGTTTTCGGTGAACCGTCTAACTAGAACGGTATGTCTTCTACTGCTTTAAGTAAACAAATTTGGTGAAGACTGAAGAGGTAGAAATCTTTTGTTGCGTTTGCCCTGTATGAGATCATGTTTTGCTTCGTTCTCATCTTGGCAGTTTCATGTTATTTGATGGAGAAATACTTATTGCAAGGGTCTTGCAACAAGGCTCTGAGTTGTCACCAATATGATTGCTTTCTTTTTTTTGAAGGTGGATAATACTCATAGTTGTCAAGGTGTTCGCCTAGGCGCCGCTTAGGTGCAAAGGCGCCCCGGAAGAGGAAGGCGATCTGGCCGCTTTTCTGAATGGCAAAAAAGCGCTTCCAGGCGTCGCTGAGGCGGTCTAGGCGTGCGCCTAGACCGCTTGGGCGGTTATTGGGTCGCCCAGACCCAATAACATATCCGGCGCAATTTCTGTAAATGCCAAAACCCACGCCCCAAACCCCACCCGACCCCGCTGACCCTGCTCCCTCCCCGATCCCGCGACCGGCGAAGCAAGCTAGGGCTTCGAAGGGCCGCTGCCGCTCCGAAGCCATCGTCGCCGGCTCCGGCGTCCCCCATCACCGGCCCCGGTGACTCCCTCCGGCCTCCACCGTTGCCGCCTCCGGCTCCACGGCGTCCACCCTCTTCGAAGGTAGGTACCTCGCTCTCTCTCTCCCTCCCTCCCTCCGCCCCCCTGCTCCCTCCCTCTTTCTCTCACTCTCTCTTCTCCCAGAGTGCGCAGAGGGCCTCCGGCCCCCTGCCTCCGGCCTTCTCCCTCCCTCCGACCCCCTGCTCTCTCCTCCGGCCTTCTCCCTCCCTCCGCCCCCTGCTCCCTCCCTCCCTCTCTCACTCTCTCATCTCCCTCCCTCCCTTCGGCCCCCTGCTCCCTCTCTCCCTTCCTCCCTCCGGCCCCTGCTCCCTCCGGCCCCTGCTCCCTCCCTCCCTCTCTCACTCTCTCTTCTCCCCTAGTGCGCAGAGGGCCTCCGGCCCCCTGCTCCCTCCCTCCCTCCAGCCTTCTCCCTCCCTCCGGCCCCCTGCTCCCTCCCTCCCTCCCTCCCTCCGGCTTTCTCCCTCCTCTCTCACTCTCTCTTCTCCCAGTGCGCCGCCCTGCTCCCTCCCTCCGGCCTTCTCCCTCCCTCAGGCCCCCTGCTCCCTCCCTCCCTCTCTCACCCTCTCATCTCCCATTCACTGCTCCCTCCCTCCCTCTCACTCTCTCTTCTCCCAGTGCGCAGAGGGCCAGATCCCCCTGCTCCCTCCCTCCCTCTCTCAGTGAATTTTTTCTGGAATTTTATTTTCTGGAATTTAATTTCTGCAATTTAATTTTCTGTAATTTAATTTCTCTGCAATTTAATTTTCTGTATTTTTTCTGTAATTTAATTTCTGCAATTTTTTTCATGCTTCTGATTTTTTTGTAATTTCATATATTTTATTATGTTATGTATATTAGGAATATGTATTTTATATTTTTTTAATTGGTGGTTTAAGCGACGCCTAAGCAGACGCTTAAGCACCTAAGCGCTTAGGGACCCCGTGAACGCCTTGGTTCGCCTTGACGCCTTGACAACTATGATAATACTACTAGCATATTAATGAAAAGGGAATGTACAAGTACAGGCAGAATGCACTCAAAAGACTATTCCCTAACACCTATACGAGTGAGTGCCATAGTAACACTGCGTAGATCAAACTATATCCCCAAAAAAACCAAAAAGAGAAGTAGAGGAATCCACATTATAAATAATAGCAGCCCATTCCTTTACTTTAACACAGATAGCAGAAAAAACACCTTCCTCATCCCAATATGCTCTTCTGACTGTTCTGCTCCCCCCCACAGCATGCAGAGGGTGGCATGAAGGATGAGCCACCACACTGTCGTATCGCCTCTGTGGGGCCACTGCCTCTCCCAAAGCACAAACAACTGCTGGACATCCAGACATCCTTGCAACCTCCCTCCACACCCCCTGTGAGTAGTGGCCAACAAATAGGTGGTTAAGGGACTCGTCATCCTGACCACAGAGCACACAAGTGGACTGAATATCTGGAAGAAAACGGCACAACCTATCCCGAGTCAGAAGTTTCCCATGCGAAACCCTCCAGACCAAAATCTTTGCCTTCAAAAGGCTCTTAGGTTTCCAAACATGATTCCGAAAGGTATGGCGAGCCCGTCCATCAGAAATGATTTGGTATGCTTGTCTGACCGAAAAGGAGCCCCCTTCTCCCACCTCCAAACCCACCCATCCTCTTAAGTTGATAGGGTGGAAGTGGAGGAAGAGAGAAGGTCTTGGAACTGCAGCATCTGAGCCTTGTGGCGAGATCCTTCTTGCAATAAGCAGTTTTCTATTTGATGAATTGATCTTGTTACTAGCAATAAGCAAACAAAACCCCCCCCCCCCCCCCCCCCCCCCCCCCCCCCCCCCCCCCCCTAAAAAAAAAAAAAAAACCAACCAAAACACAAAAATTGGAGGGGGGTGGGGTGGGAGGGGGACGGGAGGGGTTATTGAAGCTGGGTTGACACTAACATAATGTGGCCCTATATCATGTCTGCATTAATGGCAAAAAAGTTCATTTCACAACTTTTTTCCATGCGGCCTATTCATGATGCACCAATATTATGGTTTTGCAAGAATTTCTCAGTGATTGTTTGATGTAAAAGTAGGTTTCATACTTCTGAATTGTCACCCGCAACATCTGAGGACGGAAAACTCAGCTGCTTGTTCATTGCTGGTCACCTTGTGCCACAGATTGCTTTCCTGATCACAACTTTATTTCACTAAAATCCTATACTGCTTGCAACTGGTCCTAGTGATTATATGTTTTTACATAAGACAGCATTTAGACTTCTTTTCAGAGGTCAAACCCGATGATGCTCTTCTCTTCTGCAGTTTGAGAGTTTCGTGAAGATATTCCCTGGGGTTATTCATGGGTGGAGTGTGAGGTACCAGAGCCATGATGAGGTTGCAGTGAAGGCGGCGGAAGAAGCTCACCAAGACTTGCTGGACTGGTTGAACAAGCATCTGAAGAAGGCATCTACTAGCCTTTAGCCTTTGCTCTATCCTTCATGGCTATCTGCATGGACAAGTTTATGATATCAAAAAGACACTGGGTTTGCTGCGTTTGCAGGGTGTCTTTTGTGGAATCCTAGTTCCTAGCAGCAAGGACCTTCCTTATCATGTGTTAAGAATAATTTAGAAGATTGTTGAATCTTTTTCATGGCCGATCTGCATAGATAAGTTAGTAGTAATATTGAATGGATGCAGATTCTCCGGATTTGGTTCATGTGTTTCCGATCATCTGTCATGTTTACAGGACGCTTGTTTTGTGTGTGAACAAATGTTTCTTATCCAACAATCGTGTAACTTAAGGGCTATTCAAAAATAAAAAGCATATACCCTTCGTACATATACATGCCCAATAAGTATCAATATAAGTCGTGTGGTGGCCAAATCTGGTCACCTAGGCCCATGATGGCTCGTTACGGCCCATTCACGTCCTGTCAACTAACGTGGCACCGTCATCGAAGGGCACGCCCTCTCCAGGATGGCTCGAAGACCTCCATTGTGTGACCCCCGTGATCGGAAGCTGTCAAGTTCTGCTGCGGCGTACCTCCGAGCAGATCACCCGCCTTCCCTTACCGAACAGCCATGAACGGCTTCCGAACAGGAACAGCAACTCCGCTGCATGAAACTACCCTTGATGTTACCGAACAGTATGTTCGAGTCCCCGCGTGGGTCACCTGCTCGGAAAGCGTTCCCAAAGGGTTCCGAGCAGGTTCTCTGACCCGCAGAACGGTTGTAACCGTCCCAGGCCACGTTCTCCACCATCAAGGGGCATGAGCTGCCTGGCAGCCTAACGGGCGCCAGAGTCATAACTCCTCCCGTTATGCGCGTGCGTCAAGGCGCCTCTTCAGGCACGATCCGCCGAACGTTACGCACGCTGGTCTCGACACCGACGCTTATAAAAGCACAGGTACAGTACCATGCAAGGGTACGCTCTCTATCCCTCGCGAATACATTCTCTCCACTCCAAACCCCCTGCCTCTCAAGTTCCTCACTGACTTAGGCATCGGAGGGTTTTCCCGGTCTTCACCGGCCCCCCTGATCCTCTTCTGGTTTTACAGGTGTTCGTCCTCACCAGCGATCGTCTTCCCTCTCTGATTAGTGGAGGCCCGTTTGGCTCCGGCCCAAACAGGACTATACCACCACATTTGGCGCCGTTGTGGGAACGACGCTGTCATGGCTCGAGGACGATCTTCATACCAGAACATAGGAAGCAGGGCGACGAGGTCTCGCCAGTCACGAGGGGATTCCCGTCGCCGATCCCCCCTGGTGACGTCGCCGTCGCCACCCGGCCGCGCAAACCACGACGCCCCGGCACCAACGACTGCCACACCTGCGACTGCCCTCGAAGTAGCAGAGCTTCGGGGGCAAATGCAGCAGTTGACGGGCGTCTGCCTCGCCCTGCAGCCCAGTTGGCGGGGGCAGCGGCCCCGGCGGTTTCCCTGCCGCGTGAGCGGCAGGCGGAATCGTCACACATCGACGCTCCCGCGTCCCCCTGGCGCCGCAGGAGCAGCAGGCGGATTCTCCGCGCCGGTCCCTCCGGGCCCCATCGGAGGAGCGGGCACCGGAGCGCCGCGGGCGTTCGCCTCGCCGCTCTATGTCTCTCCCCCCCTCCGCCTCGATCAGTCGTGGGAGGCAACTCCCACGCCTCGGGACGAGGGGCCCCGCCAACTCCGAACAGGAGCTCGCCAGCGCCTCAAGCGCGTGGTCGATCTGGAGCGTCGTATGGACGCGATGGTCCGCGGGCGGAGGGGAAAGCTCCCGCGGAGGACGACTTGGACTTCCGCTCCCCTTTTACTAGGGAGATCCTGGAGGCCCAGGTCTCCTCCAAGCTCCCTCTTCCCACCATCGCTCCCTACGACGACACGACCGACCGCCCGCCGATCACATCCATGGCTTCGAGTCGCATATGGTGTTCCACGGAGCATCAGACGCGGCTAAATGCAGGGCCTTCCCTGCAACGCTCAAAGAGACCGCCAGGGCTTGGTTTGAAACCCTCCCTGCGGGCTCCATCACTTCCTTCCGCCAACTGAAGAAGTCCTTTAGGGACAACTTCCTTGGCGGGAGATCGCAGCCGCAACAGCGGCTTCTCTTCTGGCTGTGCGCCAGAAGAAAGGCGAGGCACTCTGGGACTTCGTCAAGAGGTTCCGAACAGAGGTGCTCCGCATCTCGCGCCTGGACGTCCCTCTCGCCACCATGCCCTCATCCAGGGCACTCGCGACGGTTTTTTGCAGAGGACTCTCGGCGTCCAGCAGCCTGCCACCCTCGCCGAGCTACTCTCCATCGCACAACGCCACGCAGCTTGCGAGGAGAGCCTGGCGGCGAGCAGGGCCGAGCAGGGGGAGCAGGCGGACAAGAAGCGGCCTTCCGACAACGGTTCCGACCGAGATCGGAAGAAAGGACGGCGCAATGGCGATTCTCCGCGCCGTCCGCGCCCCTTCACCAACTACACCCCTCACTGTGGCTCCCGAACAAATCCTGGCAGAGATCAGGACGAAGCTTTTGTTCGGTGGCCCCAGAGAATGCGCTCCGACCCCCGAAGCGCGATCAAAATAAGTACTGTCGCTTTCATCGCGACCACGGCCACGACACCTCCGAGTGCCGCCAGCTTAAGGACGAAATCGAGGACCTTATCAGCGCGGCTACCTTGGACGGTTCGTGCGCCGGAACGAAGAGCGCCCCCGACGCCGAGACCGCACTCCCGAACAGCCGATCAACAATGAGCCTAATGGGCAAGAGATCAACGTGATCGCGGGAGGTTTCGGCGCGGGCGAAGAAAGCACTCGAAGCCAACGCGATTACGCAAGGCGAGTGCATGTCGTAGACAGGCCTTCGGCTGTTTGGACGGCTCCATATTCTGCCAGCCCTGCACGTGCACAGCCCGAGGAGGGTATTACCTTCTCGGATGAAGATCTTGTAGGGGTTACGACCCCACACACTGATGCGTTGGTCGTTTCGGCCACCATCAACCACTGTAATGTGCGCCGGATTCTGGTAGATAATGGAAGCGCTCCTGATGTCTTGGCTTACGACTGTTTTGTCTCATGGGTCTGCGAACCGATCAACTCACCCCTGTAAATTCGCCACTGTTCGGCTTTTCGGGAGTTTCGGTCCAGCCCATGGGAAGGGTTCGCCTTCCGATCACCCTAGGAACGGCTCCAAGGCTGTGACCAAAATTGTTGACTTCCTGGTCGTCAACAACATGCCTGGGTACAATGCTATCCTAGGCAGAGTCTGATTGGACGCATCAAAGCAGTACCTTCGTCGCTCCATCAGAAGATGAAGTTTCCTACTCCGAGCGGAGTGGACGAGGTGCTCGGGTGTCAGCGCGAGTCTCGCCGCTGCTATGTCCTCTCCTTAGAGACAAGCACCACTCGCTGATCCGACTCCTCCGGCTTCCGTCAGCCTTCAGCCAGCCGAGGGACGCCTGCTGAAGACTTAATCTCCATTCAAGTGGATGACGACCCCGAACACATCTTGTACATTGGCGCCTTGTTGACAGGAGCGAGCAGCAACGCTACACAGCTTTCCTGCTGGCCAATTTGGATGTGTTCGCTTGGTCTGATGACGAGCTTCCAGGCATCCCCCCAGAGGTCATGGTGCATCGCCTCCGTTTGGATCCCCGGATCCCACCAGTTCAGCAAAGGAGGCGACCTGTAAATCGAGAACGGCAGACCGCGATCCAGGATCACGTGGTCAAGAGCCGAACTGTTGGGCTCCTCCGAGAAGCCCAATATCCAAAATGGATCCCCAACGTGGTCCTCGTGCGCAAGGCCAATGGCAAATGGCGTGTGTGTGGATTACAAAGATCTTAATAAGGCAACGCCCAAGGATAACTTCCCGTTGCCGCGCATTGATCAGCTGGTGGACGCTACTTCCGGGCACGAGCTTCTCAGCTTCTTGGATGCCTACTCTGGTTATCACCAGATCAGCATGCATCCCCCGGATCAAGACGCCACGACATTCGTCACAGACCTAGGCTTACTGTTTCACACAGGATGCCCTTTGGTCTTAAGAATGCAGGCGCGACTTACCAACGACTGGTCAACAAGATGTTCGAGCAGCAGATCGGGCGCAACATGGAGGTTTACGTTGATGACATGTTGGTCAAGACACTTCCGAGTACTGATCACATTTCCGACCTCCAGGAAACTTTTGCAACTTTGCGAAGGTATAATATGAAGCTCAATCCTGCCAAGTGCGCGTTTGGTGTTCGGTCGGGCAAGTTCCTCGGGTTCCTCGTATCAAACAGGGGAATAGAGGCGAACCCGGAAAAAATCCAAGCAGTACTTGAAATGAGCAGTGCCAAAGACGGTGCGCGACGTCCAGCGCCTGACGGGGCGTCTTGCGGCACTGATCGGTTCATGTCCCGAGCAGCAGAAAGAAGTTTTAACTTCTTCAAGTTGCTCCGAGGCCCTAAAAGCTCCTCGAAGCAAGGGGGGCAAGTACCGTGGACTGACGAATGTGAAGCTGCCTTCACCGAGTTGAAGGCATATTTGGCAGCCCCTCCTGTCCTCTCAAAGCCTGTGCTTGGAGAACCTCTGTTCATGTACCTTTCGGTCACCGAACACTCCATCAGTGCGGTCTTGATCAGAGAAGTAGGAGCGGCGCAGCATCCTGTATATTACATCAGCAGGGTCCTCCAAGAAGCTGAAAGGAGGTACCCCAGGGCAGAAAAGCTTGCCCTTGCTCTTGTCACAGCTGCTCGGAAGCTTAGGCCCTATTTTCAGGCCCATTCTGTTACAGTTCTAACCGATCAACCGCTGAAATCCATTCTTCAGCGGCCGGAGGCTTCCGGTAGGTTGGTTAAGTGGCGATAGAGCTTGGTGAATTCGACATCAGCTTCTGACCGAGGACGGCTATCAAGGCGCAGGCGTTGGCGGACTTCGTGGCGGAATGTACCCTTCCGGCCGAGCAGGATCCCCATTGGCAGACGAGCCCCCATGGGAGCTTTATGTTGACGGATCCTCTTGTGTCACCGGGAGCGGGGCAGGCTTGGTCCTCACCTCCCCAGAGGGGTTAGAGTTCCAATACGCCCTCCGCTTCCGCTTTCCAGCCTCCAACAACGTCGCCGAGTACGAAGCTTTGCTGTCCGGTATCCGCATGGCTAGGCACCTTGGGGCCATTCGGCTTAGAGTCTTTAGTGACTCCCAGTTGGTTGCCAGCTAGGTGAACGGACAGTTCGGAGTAAGGGAACCTCGCATGGCTCAATACCTCCAACAGGTCAAGAGCCAGACAGAGGGCCTCGTATACTTCGAGGTCATACATGTTCCCCGGGAGCAGAACGCGCGAGCTGATGCACTGGCCAAATTGGCATCTTCAGGAGACATCACCCCTTCTCGCTCTGTGTTCATTGAAGAGCTCGCCTTGCCGAGCACGGAGACTGATGTAGCCGCCATAGAAACAGGCCCACCTACCCCAAGTTGGGTGGACCCTCTCGTGGCGTACCTCCTCCGAGGCGAGCTTCCGCCCGAACAGGACGAAGCTCGGAAAGTCAGGATGCGCTCGCAGCATTTCACCCTCGTAGAAGGCAAGCTGTACCGGCGGTCCCTTGCAAGACCTCTTCTGCGTTGCCTCAACCCTGAGGAGGCCCTTGCGGCCACAGAAGAAGTCCACGAGGGGCTGTGTGGAAGCCATCTGGGGGGCAGAACGCTAGCGCGCAGCATCATCCGAGCAGGGTTCTGGTGGCCTTCTCTTCAGAAGGATTGCATGACCTTCGTCAGGAAATGTCCAGAATGCCAAAAGTTCGGAGTACTCATCAAACAACCGGCCGAACAGCTTCACAGTCTGTTCGAGCCGCGCCTTTTCGCCAGATGGGGCATGATATCTTGGGTCCCTTTCCAGAGGCCCAAGGTCGGAAGAATTTCTGTTCGTAGCCATCGATTACTTCACCAAGTGGATCGAGGCCGAACCCGTTACCACAATCACCGAACAAGCCGCGTGGAAGTTCGTGTGGAAGAACCTCCTCTGCCGGTTTGGCGTCCCAAGGGTGATTACGTCTGATAACGGGAAACAGTTTGACAGCACCTTCTTCAAGCAGAAGTGCGCCGAGCTCGGAATCTACAACCACTTCACCTCCGTCGCTCATCCCCAAGCTAACGGTCTGGTCGAAAACGCCAACCGAACATTGCTGCACGGGATCAGAACCAGAGTGGAGGCTGCAGGTGGATCATGGATCGATGAGCTCCCAAACGTCCTTTGGTGTCACCGAACAACTGCTCGGGTAGCTACAGGGGAAACACCTTTCAACCTGGCCTACGGCTCGGAAGCAGTTGTACCTTTGGAAGTAGCCCTTCCAACTATCCGAACTACCCACTTCGACGAAGCCGCCAATAACCGCGCTCTTCGGGAAAACTTGGACATGCTAGGCGAACGACAAAGCGACGCCAGCATCCGCCTCGTTTCCTATCAGCAACGACTCGCACAATATTATAATGCGCGAGTTCGGGAAAGGCGGTTCAATGTGGGAGATTTGGTTCTGCGCCGCTGTTCGGCTTCGGACCCCCGAAGAGCAGTAGGCAAACTTGCCATCAAATGGGAAGGACCTTATCAGGTCACCCATGTCCTCGGAAAGGCTCATATAAGCTAACTACTCCTAGTGGCGAAGCCATTCCCAGGACTTGGCATGTGTCTAACCTTAAGGCTTATCATGTATAAGAGCCTCTTTTCAGCATCCTACCTCTCTTCTCCCAACTCCTGACGCCATACGAGCATTTAGCATACATACCTGATCGAATCCCCTTCACGGTTCCCCACGGTCTGCGTTGTACATGCAATGCTTACGGCGCCTAGCGGATTTCGATCCGAACAGGAGTAATCATGAAAGGAAGAAGATAAAGAAAGCGAAGCTACAAGAACAATCCCATAAACAGAAGACTTCGTTCGCAAAAGTTTTTCTTTTTATAAGCAAAACCCTTCTTTTGGCCATGGTTACAAAAAAGAGAATACAAGAAGGATCAAGGAACCTGCTGTGAAGGACCAGCGCCGTCATTTGAAGGGGGCATCCGCCCAGACTGTAATTGTGCGAACCACACACCATCCAGACGGGCGTCCTGGGTGCGACGCCGGCACTCCCGAACAGCGGCCTCGAAGGCCTCCCGAGCGCGTTCAACCCAGGAAAGCTGTTCCCCCACCTCCTTCCCAGCGTTGAGGCCCACCCTGTAGCAGCGGGCCCCATACTTGTAACGCCCCAGAAATTTAAAATATTAAGAAAATAGAAGTAAATTGGTTAAAATACCTTAGGGTTATTAATAAATTGTGATAATTGGATGATAGACTTAATTAGTGGTAATGAACATTATCCCAGTTCGTACCTCGAAGTGCGTGCCTCCACAGTGCGATACTGGAAAACGACAACGAAATAAAAATCCGAGAACAGCATATTTCCATAAAAATGTGGAGAAATCAAATATGTAATTATCTGAATTTTTCGACGTACGGATTTCAAGGTACAGTCGACGCGACCATTTTTCGGGTGATTTTTCACCTAGTGTAAAATAAATTCTAAAAATTAAACTAAAATCACCATAATTTGCAAAACATTTACATTAGCCTATGGCTGAAATTTCAACACAAATGGACATCATTTGAATATGTTTACGTGAGGATCTTTGGGCCAGTCGAATTAGGGGCTATTTACGATGGTGATTTTCTGGGAATTTTAAGTCTGTCTACGTGTGAGGGGCTGGGGCAGCCACCTCACTTAAGTAGGAGTTTAACACGTTTGTCCCTTAGGTGTAAGGCTTAGAGAGTTGCATGAGCTAGGTGGCCTTGCATGGTTAAAGGGGTTTATACTTCGACACCTTGATGGCAACGTGCCATCACGCATGGGAGTTTGGTTGGGCTATAAAGCCACTTCCCTTCCTTCGTATGTGCCTTTCAAACTCTCCTTACTCTTGTTCGTGTCTTCCTCTGCTCCTTGCTGCTGGGATTGGTGCTGGAGGAGCTGTTGGAGGTGCTAAGCTCCACAACTACTGCGACCACTCCTGCCCCTGCTCATACTGCAACTGTAGATACTTCTACCTGGGAGTCAATTTGCTATTGAAGTTACTGTCGTGGCTAGCAAGCCACCAATTTGGGAGGATGTTCTTCCTCTACTGGGTTAGACTCTTTTGTCAAGATCACGTGAGAGTGCTTGGTAAGGTAGGATTCTATTCTCTATTCTCTTCTCAATCCTTGTATCTTGCCTTTGCTAAAAGTTCATGTCCACATATATACTTGTTTTCCAACCTTGGAAACCATCTTAAGAGTGATGAGTTCATCTCTTCTGAACATGTCTTGTTCTGTGAATTGGGGAAATTCCTTTGGTTGAACTTATGTAGGTATTAGTAGAATTCATTCTTGTGACCATCACTTGTAAATCTCCTTCTTTTCTAAGCCTTGGAGTTAAAGCATCGGTCTTGATCCCATAAGGCATGAATTCAGTAAGCTTGTTTGATTACCTTGTTACCATTGAGTTCTTATGCATTGATAGGACTCCTTCTTAATGATCCTCTTTCTTCTTGTTCTTATACTTCCTTCATGTTAAGAAATCCATGTATAAGTGTAGGATTCATCTCCTTTTCCGTAATCATGTTCTCCACACATGATAAATAACTCATGTTGAGTAGCCAAGTTGATATATTTGTAATCCTACTATTTTTCCTCCAGTTTTGATAAACATTCTCACATTAGGGAGGAGAAGATTCTTGTTTTACTTCCAGATCATCTCTTCTTCTTCTTCTTCCACCCTTGATCCTTGTATATGTTATAGAAGTTTGATAAAAGTCACAATACCATTAGAACTTGTGACTAACTTCTGTTCAGATGTTTGGTACTTCATACCTTGATTTAAATCCATGAAACACTTTGAGTTTTAGTATTTATCTTGTAGGAATCTTCCAATAAACCATTACTATCAAGACCACACTTCCAACACTATACTATGTCTAGTTTCTAGCTAGACAAGCTTGAATTGCAAACTTCTTGTTTCACCTCGTTTGTTCGGTTTATAACCACTGTAAGAACTCCAATTAGACTCTTCCATTTGATATAAACCATGCCTTGGCTTATAAGTTCTATAATTAGGTGCTTAGAATAGATTTAAACAGATTTACGGAAGTTCTGCAGCTTCCTGTCGACAGCCAGCCCAAAAGCTGTCGACAGGCGCATGTTTCCAGAACTCCAGGTTTCTGGACTGTGTGGATCTGTCGACAGATCCCTTGCATCTGTTGACAGATACCCACAAAGCCAGCAAACCTGAGCTCTGTCTGTGCCATCTGTCGACAGATCCTTCCTGTTTGTCGACAGCTACTGTCCTGCCTTGGATTTCAGCACTCTTACATGTGTAAATCCTTGCTCAAAGCTCATCCTAATAGCCTACCAAATTACCTCTTATTTACTTTGATATTTTCTGTCATTCTACCATAAAGATTACCCACTTGAGATACCTTACTCACCCTTGAATTATCCTTGAAATTGTCAATTACGATTGGTACTCTGTTGAGTCCATTCTCCTGTATTCGGTAACTAAGTTCATATAACTTGATATTCTGAGAGTTCTTATGCTTGAACACCATGTGATATATGATTAACTTATGATGATGACATTTATTGGGTCCTTGGACCCCACCTGACTGATATGCCTGTGGCAAATAGGGCTGGTTCAGTCCTGGGGAGCACCCAAATTCATTACGGGCCGTACGGGAGTGATAAGGACACGGGATGTTTGGCATTGCATCACTACTTCCTGATTATGTCATCATACTTCCTATACTGTGTGAACTGATATATGAACCAATACTTGAGTTATATACCTGAGCATAACCTGAGTTTTATTGTCACTGTATCAAGCTACTGTTCTGAGATCTAGTATTGTCTCTTTGATGCCTGTTCTATCCTTGTCTTGGGGCAATGAGGACACCGGGATGTCTGGCATTGCATCAATACCTGTTTGATTATAGTCATCATGATACCTATCCTGTGAGAATATATATATGAGCCAGATGATGAGATACGTGTTGTTCATCTTTGATATCAGTCAAGTCTTTATTGTGTTCACATGAACTAGAACTTGAGTTTCAATGTGAATTCCTGAGTATACTCTGTGTATCAATTCTATGTTCCACATTCACTGTCATGTTCAGATGCATGTTGGTCCATCTATGATATCACTTAAGCCTTTTCCTTGATCATCATACAGTTTAATACTTTGATTTGAGAATTTGAATCCTACTGGGCTAGTTAGCTCACCAAATCCTATTTTTCAGGTATCTACAGTTCTTGAAGGAGGGAACTTCGGGATATGTGTGTGGAGAGACCATCCTTGATGGCATTTTACTTTTGAGATTGTAAACTGGAAATGTTGTAATATTCATAGAATGACAATTGTCAAATTTTTATTTAATAGAGCTTCCGAGCAATTTGCTGCTCAATTAGTTCAAAGTTCACTCTTGATTCCTCTTGCGTTCACGTTCCGGAGTTTATAGATATATTAAATGACGGGACGTGACAATACTGCTCTAAGTCCTCCTTGTACTCTGGCCCGGCCTTATAATCGGCAACGGCTCGGCCTCTGCATTCACCATCACCTTGGCCAGAGCATCCTTTTCGGCTTGTGCCAGGGTAACATCCAACTTCGCAGCCTGGAGAGCCTTTTGAGGTTCTTCACCTCCTCCTCCAGCGCCGCCTCGCGAGCTTTATGCCTCACCGAAAGCTCGTTGCAGAAGGCTGTCTGCGCCTCGTAGAGATATTTCTGTCTCTGGCCCGAACAGCTAAAGCCTTCAGAGTGCCCAGTGACTTGGACATTTCGTCCACAAGCGTCTCTACGTCAACGTCGCTCAGACCGTCTTCTACCTGGCACTCCGGACGGTAACCTTCCACTGACTTCTCCGGAGTCTGTTCGGAAGGAAGGTCCAGGCACCTTGCCAACCGATCAAGACAAGAGGCAGTGGGGCTCGCAGGCAGCTCTCTTGGCGCCTCTTCCATCCGACGAAGGGTCGCCTCCAATGCTGCCACCAAAGGAGCTCCAAGAGGTCTTTTCAAGAGCGCCTCACTAAGAGGTCTTCGGTCGTCTTCGGACCCTTCATCCTGGGCAGCACCCGCAGCCTCCCCCCCAGTACCTTCGACTCCCTTGGAGGTTGCTTCTGTATTAGCAACCACCTCAGAGGGGGGCAGGGGGGCAGGATTCCCCCAGTGGAAGTGGCAACCTCTTCGGGCGCCCTCGCCGTCGCGGCCGCCTCCTCCGCAGTGGCCCCTGCTGCAGGAACCACTTCTTGCTCCGAGAGAGAATTGTGGTTGGCACTGTCGCCACCACGCTGCTCGAGTTCACCCCAGCAGGGGCGGAGACTTCTGTTGCACCAGTGTCCTCCTCCTGCCGAACAGGAGACGCAACAACTTCTCTGCTCCTCCTAGAGGATACCTTCGCGATGTCACTGGGAGCACCGTGCTCGGCACCTCCAACATTGGAAGCACCGGTGGGTTCCCTATCTCTCGCGCAGGTGGAGCCCCCGGCCTCTCCACCGGTAGGACTTTCGGATCATTCGCTCACAAAAATGAGCCCCAGCTCGGTCGCCATCTTCTGTGCGACCTCGGGGCGAGTCGCGGAGGCCACCCGTGGCACTCCATCATCGGCCGATTGTACGGCCCTACTCTTTTTGCGCAGAAGCAACTGCGCCCCTTCCTCTTCCTCTTCGGTCCCCTCCTCGTCATGTGGAGGAGTAGCCTGGACCGCCTTCTGCTTCTTCCGAGCACGGAGTTGTTCTGCTTCCTCCGCGCTCTCGTCAACCAGAGCGGGCCTCTTCTTCGCAGAGGGCCGGCTCGTTTGGTCATCCTTCTCCCGAGGAGTCCGAGCTCCAGCCGGTACCACCTCTCTAGTGGCCTTCTTCTTCAAACGAATCCTTCTAGGCCCCTTCTCAGGAGCCTACGCCTTGTTGGGGCGCCCTTCGGCAGTTGATGGAGCAACAAGTGCCGTTGTCACCGCGGCACCAACCCTCACCGCGGAGGAACCCGAACAACAGCGGCGACGTCGTCACCTTCATACACCCTGTGCGCTAGCACAGGGATCTGTTCGGCGAACTCATCATTCGCCTCTTCGTCTCTTCCTGCCTCCAGCTCTGCAGCCGCTGCGCACAAAGAAGATAAGAAGAAGAAAGGTTAGTATGAGGTCACCAAACCTAAGAGTAAACCACTGATAGACAGTATACTTACTCCATGGTTTTCTGAGCCCGTACTTAACGAGCATGAACTCGGTCACATACCCTTCTCCATTTCGAACACCTGCTCGGAGAAGTGCATCTGATGCCCTCGCCTCATCCTGGATAAGCTTCGGAAAGCTATCCTTCTGTGCCGGGCGAATGACTGTGGGGAACCCCCATTCGGCACCACACCGGTGGCGCACGAAAAATAGCCTGTCCATCCAACCCTTGTTGTTGGAATACTTGTTGGATAGGCCGATGTGCATCCGGTCTGTTCGGTGCTTGGCGTAGTAGATGTCCGCTCTTGATGCCCGCGAAGCTGACAGCTTGAAGTGTGCTCGGAAGACGTCCGCCGAACCCCGGATCTCCTTCAACTTGCAGACAACACCGAAGATACAGATGTATCTCCAGGTGTTGGGCGTCAGCTGTATCGGCGAAACGCCCCAAGTGTTAAGGAGCACCTTCGCCACCTCCGGCAACGGCAGCCGGAAGCCTGCCTCTAGATGGTCCACGGATAGGAGCAGGCAACCTGGTTTATTCACCAGGATCGTGTCGCTTTCCTTGGCGTCGACGATCTCGTACTCGTCCCCGATCCGGAAGCGCTCATGAAGACCACTGAAGTGGCGGTATCGTGGTCCGCTCGACGCTGCGACAGTCACCCCGCTAGCTCCGGCAGCGGCTTTCCCCTTGCTCGCCATCGCCGGAAGGATTGCAGAAAGCGGCAACGGCGCGGAGACGAAGCAGAAGACAGGGAGAGGAGAAGGCAAGGAAGCACGAAGGTCTCAAAGATGGAGGGTTTCAGGGAGTCGTAGCTCCCGCCCTCGTCTCGTCCCCTCCTTATAAGGAAAGAGGAGGGAACGAAATTCGAGACGGGCCCTAAAACGTCGCTCCTTCCCATTTTTGAAAACGCCCCTTCGGGTACAGCGTTGGCGACCGTCCGAACGCAACGGCGGCACCTCAGGTATGGCGCGGCTTTGCACCCATCATGATGGGTTAGCCGTTTGACAGGACCCTAAGCGGCGGCATCCCGCAACGGGCCATCACATTAAATGCGGAAGCGACGCCCTCGAGGCCCTCGTCTCACCGAGCCACTCGAGGGCGTGGGGGGCAAGTGTGGTGGCCAAATCTGGTCACCTAGGCCCATGATGGCTCGTTACGGCCCATTCACGTCCTGTCAACTAACGTGGCACCGTCATCGAAGGACACACCCTCTCCAGGATGGCTCGAAGACCTCCATTGTGTGACCCCCGTGATCGGAAGCTGTCAAGTTCCGCTGCGGCGTACCTCCGAGCAGATCACCCGCCTTCCCTTACCGAACAGCCATGAACGGCTTCCGAACAGGAACAGCAACTCCGCTGCATGAAACTACCCTTGATGTTACCGAACAGCATGTTCGAGCCCCCGCGTGGGTCACCTGCTCGGAAAGCGTTCCCAAAGGGTTCCGAGCAGGTTCTCTGGCCCGCAGAACGGTTGTAACCGTCCCAGGCCACGTTCTCCACCATCAAGGGGCGTGAGCTGCCTGGCAGCCTGACGGGCGCCAGAGTCATAACTCTTCCCGTTATGCGCGTGCGTCAAGGCGCCTCTTCAGGCACGATCCGCCGAACGTTACGCACGTTGGCCTCGACACCGACGCTTATAAAAGCACAGGTACAGTACCATGCAAGGGTACGCTCTCTATCCCTCGCGAATACATTCTCTCACTCCAAAACCCCCTGCCTCTCAAGTTCCTTACTGACTTAGGCATCGGAGGGTTTTCCTGATCTTCACCGGGCCCCCTGATCCTCTTCTGGTTTTACAGGTGTTCGTCCTCACCAGCGATCGTCTTCCCTCTCTGATTAGTGGAGGCCCGTTTGGCTCCGGCCCAAACAGGACTATACCACCACAAGTCGTAAGTACATATATGCACCCAGTAAGTATCAATATACGGCTAAGTGTCAATGTAGAATCATAAGCAAGAATATACTACCATAAGTATATAACTAGGTTTTTCTTTTGGACATTGACGGGTTTGATAATCTAGTTGAAACAATATATGGCATTGCTATATTTCTCTCTGACAAATAGAGGTCCCAAAATTTCATTCATCAATCTTGTTTAGCGCCGTAAACTAACCTTTTTTTTTCTTTTGTTCTTTTCCGGGATCTTTAGCCTCTTCCCCGCAAATTGTTCGGCCAAATTATTAAATATTTAGCCATGACAAAAATTCTGCGCGTTAGTCTTGTATTCACATATCGATTTCAAGTTGGGTTATTCTTTTCTTAAAATCACATGAAAACCATTATCTTTAACTAAGATTAGACAAATCCTGATTTATTATTTTTAAAGTCACATGAAAACCATTATTTTGACGCAAGATTAGACAAAGGCATGAAAACCATGTTCTCAAATGTCCCTTCCTCGTCTCTCATAGCTTTGTCATTGGGGGAGAGGTTGTTGCTAACAAATAAAAGATTACAAATATCATTTGGCGTCGACTCGATATGCATTACTACTATCATCTATATAAACCGTACTACCGAGTCTTTAACCAGAAAGTGTAATCTAAATTAAATATTTTTTTTAGTTAAAAAGACGATGAGAACTTTTACTAGTTTGATTTTTTAAAAAAAAAAATTGAAAAGGTGACGATAATTTCTAATTTCCTTAATGGTCCATGTCAGTTTTAGGCAGCCTTTTGCGAAGGTTTTTGAAAAAGTTAAAAAATGATAAAATCATTTTCTCAAAACTCGTGTGACTTTCTCGCGACGTTCATCTTGTTATTCGTGCCGACAAGGCTAATACAACAACTACAGTTAAAAAATAGTCAAATTTACCTTTGCCATCCAGACACAAGTCATTCGTAAACATCGTCACCCGTGCCACTCTCTACAAAAACGGTTCTTAAGAGAGAAAATACTTTCTATCTATCTCTCTCCACCTCCCCAAAATTGAAAATGCTTGGAAGTCCAAGCATGTCAAGACCGATCGGATTCGTTTGTAACTTGTCCCTTGTCAGAGTTTTTACAGTGCTAAAATCGACTCAAAACCGTGTTTCCAAATGCTGAGATGTTATGGTATATGTTTTGTTTTGTTTTGGGTTGGCCTCAACTAATGTGGGGTAAGTGACCTCTCATCAACTAGTGTGGGGGCAAGTGACCTGTCATCTATAATCTATACTATTCTAATAAAACTCAATTCTGGAGCAGCCACGTGGCAGCACCAGAAGTAGAATTTTCCCGCCTAAATCTCCTCACTAAACTTATCTATATCGCAGTTAAATATGGTTAAGTAAAATCGGGGTAAACAAATCCTAACATATAGCAGTTAACATAAAATAATAATTTATCAACTTTAACACACCTCCGTAAGACAAGTCTAAAACATAATTGTCATTTAAATCAACGAAAAAATCTTTCTAAACAAAGTAAGATACTCACCATCTAAAAAATCTTGCTAAACCAAGTAGGCTATAACTTTTTAGAAAAAATTCAATTTTAAACCTACCTTCGTACAGTCCACCTTTCTTTGTTTTAAGAATAAAATTTTCCTGCTTAGTTTAACAAAATTTTGTAATAAAATTATATATTTTTATAAATAATATTTTTTATTTATCTTAATATTTTATAAACAACTACCGTGCATCGCACGGATTTTCAACTAGTATTATAATAAAACTCAGTCTTAGAAATATACGTGGCAGTACCATAAATTTTTTTTTTCCGCCTAAACTGAGATATGTGATACCGCCTAAAACTATCCCCCTTCTTCTTTCTCTCTATTTTTGTATTTCTTTCTCTCTTTATGTGTTGCCATCGCAAGCAGCAAATTCAGCTGGATTTAAAATTCAAATCTTCTCCCTTTCTCTATTTGGCCCGCTCTTAACAAAAAATAATATATTTATCCAATCCGCCACCCCCCATCTAAAAATATAAGTACTCGCCTCCATTATAATATGCATATCTCATATTTGATCTATTTAGTGTTCCGCATGAAAATTATGTTTTCTTTTCTTCTATATAATACTCCTCTATTATTATTAATAATAATCATATCAAATCTAATTATAATTTATAAATTTATTATAATTAAATATATATTAAAAAAAAACCGTGCGAGGCACGTGTAGAGATCTAGTTACGTTAATGTTGGGGTAACTCCGGGCCCGGTGTCACGGTTGTGACGGTAACTCCCACTCCCATCCCTTGCAAGCAAATAGACAGAAAAAATGGGGTCAACGGTAAATTCCACCTCTGCAGGAGCTCTCGTCTGCCTCCACGACCCCCTTCCACCCCTCGATCTTTTAACCCCGTCGGAGAGCCTTCTTGTCTCCCTTCCGACCACGAATCCCTGGCAGCTGCGATTGTCCGGGCGACACGACGGCGTGGGGCCCGCAGCTATGAAGCGCTTGCGTGGGTGAAGAAAAAGAGGAGATCCCGGACGGCGAAAGCCAAGACAGACAACAAACACATCTTTGGCTTCTTCTGCGGCTCTCGCCGGTGGGTGGGGGTCGTCCGCAGACCACAGGATTGGCCACTCCTGGCTGGGGAACCCCAGCCGTCTCCTCCGCCCAAAAATTTCCGAACCACAACGAGAATTATTAGAAAGGTGAGAATTTTTGAGGGAAACCCGCGAGACGACCCATCTTCCATCTCTGCACCTGTTTCCTCGTGGAGGAGGAGGGGCTGAAACGTGAGGCGAGGAGGAGATGGTGGAGTTCTCTCTCCTGGCTTCCGCCGCTTTCGCGACACCGGGGATCTTCCACCACCAGGAGCCCCTCCAGCAGCAGCTCGGCTGCGGCGGCCTCTGCAGGCCCCCGTCCAAGGTTGGTGAATCGGGCAAGGAGTCCTATTAGTCTGTCAGTCTTCTGCTCCTGTTCTTCCTTACTGGGTCTGTCTGCCTCTGGGCGTTGAGGGTTTGCTTTTTCCATGTATGCTTCGTGTGTGCGCAATATGTTTCTGGGCCTTCGTTAATTGGAACCTAGTTGCTTTGTGGGTTTTGGTTTTTCGCTCGTTGTCCATTGATTGCGACGCATCTTTCACGAAGATTTGTTGCTCGAACGCGTATAGCCATGTAGCTTAGTTAGGATTTTGATCGCTGCTTGTTGCACAAATTTTACGCCGCGTAGGAACAAAATCTTTACATCCCTTTTAATGAAATCCTGATAACTTGTCAAGCTCTAGCGGAACTCATGTTCCTCCTTGCCGTATGCAAAGAAACAAAAAAAATGAAAACTTGATGAGAACAGACAGTTTTGTATCGTGATTTTGGGAAAATTCAAAGGCGGGGACTACTAGCTAGCTGTTTCTTACTTTGAGCAATAATTACTTGTAGTAGCTGAATTAGGCATCTTTGCAACTGAGATCTTTCCGTTTTCTTTTGGGCGTTTGTTCTGTATCATTATTATTCATTAGCAGGCCTTCCTTTGTGACCCCCCCCCCCCCCCCCCCCCCCCCCCCCCCAAAAAAAAAAAAAAAAAATCAACCTTTCTTGAAATCAGACTTCAGCTTCAGCTAACTAGCTGCCAGTTAGCATACAAGTGGTGCTTGCTCGAAGCGGTTTAAGACATACAAGCTGTCCCACACGTTCACATATCTCCACAGTGTGTCAATACACAATCGTATGAGTTGGTTCAGGTTTGAGACCTCCTGCCCATGAGAGATGGGGGACGGAGTTCGGAGTTTAGATCCTTATGGCAATGCCTCATAAACTGTCAGAAAATTCTGATACTTTTTTGGTTAAGTAGTGGTGCATTCCTATACCTCAATAAAATGCATCTCACGCCCACCACAATGCTTCTGGATGATTTCAACACGGCTTTGATGCTTCGATGCCCAGATATGTGGTTTCCAAGAAAAAGCGAAAAAGTGCTCCAACAATAAGTTTCAGTTTTTCCTCCTTCCATTATTTGTTAAGGTTTTGATCTGGAACATGTGTTATTGATTCAGCACATTTGGATACAAAATGTCCATTTGTCCTTCATCGCTAGGATACATATTCTGTAATGCTGATAGTTTGTTACGGTATGCAGGATCTTCACGCTTTGTCGTCAGGGTACATATCGAGGCAGGATGTTTCAAGGTCTGGATTCCATCAGTTTAAATCATCAGTGGTGGATCCATGGAGATATGAAAACATGCTATCAGACTATGACCAGTTATCCACACTGATTTCCACAACTAGCACGCCAGTACTGATTGATATTCAAGGTTTTCAGTTATAATCTTTGCCCATACAACTGTAGAAGTCCAAAACTTCTTTAGCCTTATTAGTTTTGCAGCTTAGTTTTTGTTTGTCTGTGATAACGAAGCTCTTTGTAAATTTTAAAAGTGAAACCATCCCTTTTTGTAGATTATTCTGTTACAATGGTGATAAATATAACCAGCATTGTGAAGCTGACCTTTCCATGTGCACGAATGGGTTGCTCGGGCACTTGGAAAGTTTAGCACTAATCAGGATACTGACCAACCTTGTGATGTTTGCACCACCTAGAATTCAGGTGGCTATCTTGATTCTTGACTTGATGATTTTACGTTCAATTGGTAATACATGTGTTATATTAGACACTTGTTGTGTGTTTGCTCCTGCCTTTCTGCAACATTAAGCTTCCAGGCATATTAGTCTCCAGAATTAGATTGCACTGCTTTAAACTATATTCATCAGTAATATAGTTAAGAAACCCAATGTCAACCAACTTTGTAGCAAACTATGGGATCTTGAAACTGACCCTACTATTTGAAGCAGAAACCTCTGGTAACAGGTGGCACAACCCCAAAGTTTCATGGCGACCACTCTCTCTAAGACTGCATGGCATCCATGAGTTGCACTTGTCTTTCTCCTTTTGTGGCAGCCAAATCTGCTTCTTGGCATTGGGGGCTCCAAGCACACACGTTATTTGTCCAAAAGAAAAAAATTCCACCTTAGGGGTAGTTGATTCGATAGCAGCTGATTCTCCTGCTCTTCTGTGGCATCTGTAACTTCCCTCTGTCCCTCAATCCTCGTCCACCATGAGTTTTTGTCTGAGTCATGTTATATCTTGGTTCCCTTGATGTATGGCTGTATGGGCATCAACCACCTCCATGGACATAAGTGCAGGCAGTACCAACATGGGGTTCACATGGGTGCTGATCTCATGGACTTTGCTGGGCCAGGGAGCTCACTGTCTGAGTGAAGTTTGCCCTGTGCCTATGGCTGCAGTTAGTCAGACTTGATCCTGGGTAGGCTGGATCTACTTTTGGTCTTCTACAAAGAAGAAAACCTTTCATCTATTGCTAAGTAATGGTAATATTATTTGTCTACAGGAAACTACATGTACAAATCAATTAAATTCTTGTCTCCTAATCTTTGATTAGGGTGTATGAGTGCTCTGACTTTGATCACCTTGGATGCAACCTAACAAGAGTGGTTGGTTACTTCCATAGACAGTTAATGTCAAGTTGAATAGACCACTGCAACTACTACAGAACTTTCATCATGTTTAGGTATACTACCGGCTGTAACCAATACTCTAATGAGGCTTTAAAGGCACTTTTGTAACATTAGAATGGTCTTATGGGGAGTGCAGTGAACTTAGGAAATTTGTATATGCAATCTTATAAAGTCATTTGCCAAAAATGTTTGCCTATGAACAAATGGTTCTCCTGTTAAGTTTCCAAAGACAATGTTTATCTCTCAGATTTCTGTTTTTAGCACTGATCTTTGAATTGTTTGGGACCCATACTCATGAGTTCTCATGTCATTTTGCTTGGAATCAGATGGCCAATCTGATTCTCCACTTTTCAGCTTTGGAGTTGCTGAGAATTGTGTCCGACAAGAAAAAATCCGTCAATTTCTGATGTCTGGATCAAGCATAGTGGAAGGAGAAAGTCTAAACATTTCCTTACTTTCCGACCTTACAGGACGCCACACTTTGACTATTGACACCTGCCAAAATGTTCCTGGTCTTGATGATTTTTCTCACTATGATGTTGCGAATGGTGATTTGCAACCTTCTTTGATATATCCACGGATGCAGTTTTACACCCCAAAATCTGTTTGTGATTTTATTGAAGGCTTATCATGTACCTCAAGGATAACTGCAACTCCAGATGGTCGAGTGCTATTTATGGGCACTGAGGCAGAGATAAGGTATCTGCTTTCTGTAGTTTCAGAATTTTATCTGACAAAGAACACAAAAGTTGGCAGCAGACGACAAATGGTGGTTCCCTACTTTAGAAGGTATGGTTATGTGAAACTTTTTCTTTTCTTATAATAGATATAAAATAGTTATAGCAATGATCTCATGTCTCTTTCATGTACTTAAAACTACGTTGGAGAATATTAAGATTGCAGTGTCATAATGTTTCTGAATTCTTGAATTTTCTTGAAGCCAATTCCGTGGATGGAACTATGAATTGCTTTATTGCATTCATGAACTTTTTGCTATATTCAGCTTGGTGACTTTATCCACACCTTTCCTGTCGTTTTCTGAACCTTTTTGATTTTCTGAATTATGCTCAATGACAACCTTCAAAAAAACTTTGCGAAACTTTTTCCCCATATATAACTTTCTAGTCTTTGAAATTTCTTATTTTTGTAAGGTTGTTCATTCTCGTGGTTCACATTCTCTAGTGTTTAACTGGTAGCAGCTTAAAGAGGTGTTTAGTAACTGAACATATGGTGGTTGAGGTCTGCCGAGCTATGAAGATTAAAAAATTGACATACATCTTTGTGCTGGATTTAGACTGGGAATGAGAATATAATATCTTCTTCTAGGAGATTTTTACGAGTCCACAAGGATACTCAATCTTTGAGTGCCTATTAGGTGGTTCTTTCCTGACCTCCCTCCATCAATGGCATTATCGGTCATGCTCTTTGGTAAGAATGAAGCTGCTTCTGTTCTAGCTCTTACTTTGTTTTACTTTTAAATTTTTGCATGTGGGTGTAGATATGGGGGTGATTCTGCCCTGGAATTGTACTCTTGTGATCTGTACAATCGTAACTGGTTGAATCTATATTTGTTTCTTCTCCACTGAACTTTTGACCAACACAAATTTATATCAGTGATGTTAACAGTGGGGTGTAGCTTCAGATGGAAAATTAATTCTCATTCTGACATATTTGTCTGCAATCACGTTCTTCATTATTATTGATCACGATGATATTTTCTGCACCAAGTTGATAGAATTGCACTGTGTAAGCAGATCTGGAAGTGGAGCACGTGCAAGTACAAGGAATGTGAATGCCCAGGCTCAGGTGGTTGCTCCTGTGAAAAGGTATATTGATTGGGAGTACCTCTTTACATTTCACAGATCATACTCAATATGGCATATAAAATGATCCTTCAAACCTACACTGTAATAATATTAACATAGTCAGCTTTGTAATCCACTTGCTTGTCTTTGATACAAGCTGTGCTCATCTTTGTTTTTTTTTTTTGGTTGTATACAAGCTGTGCTCATCTTTGTTTTTTTTTGGTTGTATACAAGCTGTGCTCATGGTGCAGAGTCAATTCATTTCAATTCATATGGCTTATTACATGTTTAATATATTTCTAGCCTGGACAATTTTGCATGTGGGTAAACTTAAATGTCTCTGATTTTTGATCCATCAAGAACAATGCTTTGCTCTTGGTAGATATATGGCCAAGAAGAAGGTAATTTGCAGGTCCATTGCTGCATTAAAAAATAAATATATCTTCATCAGGGATGATCCCCATATTTCAATTCAGATGACAGGTCCAAATTTAGGATAATTCCTATCTAGATGGAGATAGTAAGGACAAAGAAAAATATCTAGAGATGACTAGTCATGCTATGATATATATTAGGGACAATGCATTTTCCATATTTTGGTCTATTCGTATGTCAGTTCAGTAAATATATGGACTAGTTCTGTCCAGTTTTTTGTGAAGTTGGCAAGTTTATGTTTGATACTCGAGATATGGACTAGTTCAGTCCAGTTTTTTATGAATTTTGCAAGTATATTGATATGGTCGGTCCGATCCCGGTCTTGTGGGCTCGGAGAGGAGGAGATCACATCAGTCCTGAGATGACCTTGGGCGCTAGGAACTGGAGAATAAAGAACAAGCGCTCTGCTTGGCTTGGCCCTCCCTCAACTTGTAAAGAAGTCTGTTCCGAGGACGTGGATTCCGGGGACGGCCCTCTGACGGTCAAGTTAGTGGAGGTGGAGTCCGTGTTGGAAAATAATAGTCTAAGAGAGGGTAGAGAGAGAGTGCTAGCAGTGTCTAAGTGTGACACCTTGCCATCTCGCCTTACCCATGACTGTTAGGCTTCCTTTGAAGCCTCTCTCTGGTAGGGAGAATCCTGAACTCCCGATATGGGATTACTCCCGTATGAGGAGACCTCCAAGCAGCCTGAGGTGCTGCTTCTGGCACTGCTGAGCCCTTAGTGGGCTTTATTGGGCTGAGCCTTCTTGGGGCGGCCCAGGGCCTTATCATATATCTTTGATACTCGAGTTATGGACTTGTTCACTCCAGTTTTTTATGAATTTGGCAAGTATATTTTTAATACTCCTCTTTGGGTAACGAAGTAAATAGTCTGAGGATTTCTCCATTTATTTTGGCATCTGGTACCTGTTCCTTTATGAATTTGCAAGTTCGCATGTCTTCATTTGTTACACATTGTCTGAAAGCTCACATGTTTAGAGAACCTGCATCAAAATACCGATATCTCATTGTTTATTCACATATTTTTCCTGGTTGAATCCTCAGGCCTGAGAAGCTGAAACCATCGCCAAGCAAGAAAGACAGCAGGAAAGGAGGAAAGGAAAGAGATCTATACAGGAGGAATTATTTCCATGCTTGTGAAAGCCTTCTGTCCATAATATCAGACAAAAACAGGGGAAAAATGGCTATTCACTCCCTGAAGAAATCAGGTCCCGAGATATCTGATCTGCTTACCCGGTTCTCAGCTGGCATTGCTGGAACAGGCCTCGCCATTCTTTTCTCCGTTGTATGGAAGATCACCAGTGGGAAAGTTCCTTTCTGTACCGTGAAACTATTGAACACCGGGTTTGCTTTGGGTTTGGTTTGGCTCTCGGTGGCAGTCAACACATTGAGAGACAGCATCCTTTCCATCAGCAAGAACTCGAGTAAGTCAAAGTGGACAGAGGATGAAATAGGAAGAAAAGTGGAGATTAGTGTGAACCAGATTTTCTTCAGGGCAGCGACCTTGATGGCAGTGGCAGTCCTGAGGTTTGCTTGAGCAACTTGAAGTTTTTGTCCCCATCAGCTATGCTTTTGTTCCTCCTTATTTGAAACCTTGAGATGGCTTCTACTCTTAAGTTGTCCAAATCTTGTGTTACAGTTATCTGATAGGGCATGTAGGCCTCTTTGCCCTGAGCTTGTGAAGGATGCAATAATGCTTTGTATATGGAATATCTAGCTTGCTTCTTTTCTTTTGTCAACAAGGGACTTGACATCTTATGCTATTGATTAATTAATTTGGACTTTGAGGCTGATTTTTATTTTACATGTGGTTCATATTTCTTGGTTTTTATGGACCCTGAGTTTGTTCCTTCTCAATCCCACTTTGTGACAATTATTAAAGCATGAACATTAGGAATAACCTTAGGTTGGCATTTGTTCACCTTCATGCACATTATTCAGCTGAGAAATATGGATATTCGTTTTTCCTTTCTTCTTTTTTTTTCCCCTGCATGCTGGCATTTTTCAAATAGGGTAATTTTGCATGTGTATATATGGCAAATCTTGCTGGCCATATTGCTGGAAGGCGTGTGTAATCCAGGGCTATGGTATCAGACACAAATTCTTCAAGTGCACTGCAACAAGAACATACTACGTCACTTGTGTGTAATGAACAGGGATGTCAGTGTTGTCACTGGTCCACGTCCGACCGAACCTGGAACCGAACTTTAAACGGTCGGATGGACGAAGATCCGATACCAACGGGTAAATGGTAAGGACGTTAAACCTGGTGCAAATCCGATAAACCTGGGTGTGGGTCCGCCATAAGTAGAATATCGGATCTCGGACTTGGAAGTAGATAGTGAGCTCCTACGCCGCTGGCTGTGACGGCGCCGAGGAGGTGAAGGACGTCGACATGCTCCAAGGCTGGCGGCGTCATGGGCCGCCCGCCGGTGGCTGGGGCTTACTCTAGGTCACCAGCCACGGCGTACGTACCGCTGGAGGACGTCGCCCCCGCGCTCTCCGCACTCCAGGGTCTTCATCAATCAGCTGCTGCCACCGGAGACCAAGGCGGCCTTCCGAGACCAAGGTTGCCTTTTACACCCGAGACCAGGTCGCCGCCGACGCCGCCTCTCTAAAAGCATCGTCGACCTGTACCGCGCCGATGCCGCCTTGGCGGCGGGACTCCATGCAGGTGGTGACGGGGAGGGCACCGCCGGACTCGGCGAAGATACCGAAGGTGCATGTGCCGGCGGGAGCTAAAAAATGCTGCTTTTGTGGGACGAGAGCACGTACTGAGGCTGGCGTGGAGGGAGTGACGGGGCTGCTCAGCGAGGGGCTGGATATGGAGGCAGGGAGGCCGGAAGGGTCGTTCTCCTGACCTGGAGCAGAGGCTGATGGTGTGCGGCTCCTCCCTGTACCGTCTCCAGCAGGAGCTGATGGTGCCCGGTGCGTTACGCAGGGGACACGCCGACGTGGTGGTACCGGTCCTGCCGGTGATGGTGCAGAAAGATGTCGATCGAAGGGCAGCTTGCTACTAATAGCTATTGATTACGGGTCGCCAGTCGCCGAGACGGTCGCCGCCTCCCAGAATTTTGTCATCCGACGATCCCTGCGCGTGGGTCCACGACGGATCCAACCCCGCCACGGTATAAGGAAGGCCAAGGTCATTCATTCGCTATTCATAGTATGTCCAGCTGGCCTTGTGCTCGTTAGCCTAGTATGCCTGATATGGAAGGATTCAAGAATCTCGGGCCACACATTGCGTCCCACTATAGCTGGCAAATGCTAGCTGTGATCCAAAGGGTCTCCCGGTGATCGCGCCCCCTGCCGTGAAACCTCTCCTGAGCATTCCAGGGAAACCGTGGATGCAAACACAAGCAACTTACAATGTCCAACCCCGCAAGGCCCCTCTATAAAAGAAAAAAGGATACGACAGGAAAAAGGTACGCTATTCATAGCACCATAATTTTCTCCTCTAGTCTTTTATAGGGTGTTTGGAGTAATTTAAAAAAAATTATTTCTACCTAAAAAATGATGTTGAATTTGCTCTTAACTTTAAATTTAAAATTATAAAAATGTGATGTCATGTGTTTGGTAAAAATAATATAAATTTTAAATTTGTTTTGATGGTTTGGGGGGCGGGAGGGGAGCCGCCGGGGCGGGGCAGGGGGAGGGGGGGAGAGGATGGGGGGAGGGCACTGGGTGGGGGGTGGGGGATGGGGGGGGGGGGGGTTTCGCAGGGGGGAGGGGGGGGGGGTTCACAGGGGGGTTCTGCGCAGCGGGGGGGGGGGGGGAAGGGGGAGGGGGTGGCGGAAGGGAAGCAGGGAGGGGCGGGGGGGGGGGGGGGGGGGGGGGCGCTGCCCAGGGGGAGGGGGCGGTGAGTTGGGGGGGGGGGGCACTGCCCAGGGGGAGGGGGGGTGCTGCGCAGCGGGGGGGGGGGAGGGGGTGGCGGAAGGGAAGCAGGGAGGGGCGGGGGGGGGGGGGGGGGGCACTGCCCAGGGGGAGGGGGCGGTGAGTTGGGGGGGGAGGCGCTGCCCAGGGGGAGGGGGGGCGAGTGTGGGGGGAGGAGGGGTTCGCAGGGGATGGGGGCGCTGGGTGGGGGGGGGTTCACAGGGGCGGGGGGGGGGGGGGATGGGGAGGGCACAAGGGTGGGGGGTGGGGGGGGGTTCACAGGGGCGGGGGGGGGGGGGGATGGGGAGGGCACAGGGGTGGGGGGGGGGGGTTCACAGGGGTGGGGGGTGGGGGTGGGGAGGGTGCAGGGGGGGTTCACAGGGGTGGGGGTGGGATGCGGGTGTGGGGGGGGGGGAGGTGCTGGGTGGGGGGGGGGTGTTCACAAGGGATGGGGGTGGGGTTCACGGGGGAGAGGGGGCAAGAGATGAGAGAAGTGTTGTATTTTTTTAAAAAAATTGGTCCACACTTGTTTTTATTTTGGGAGAGATTTGTATAGAATAAAATTTCTTCTTTAAAATAAAAAATTACTTACCAACATCTCTATTTATCTTTCCTCTCTCTTTTTTAAAATTAAGAGAAAAAGTGATAAAAAACTGTAACCAAACACCCCATTACTCTTCTAACTTGGGTGTCGGAGTGTCTTCCCACCGAGGTGACTCGGTGGTATTTGCAGGCCAGAGTTCCGTCAGCCCGCGCCGACGACGACACGCCATCGCCTCGGGGCCCATCCAGATTGACTCCGGTCAATCCCCTTTGCTATTGCATCAATATTTGGCGCCGTCTGTGGGAACCTTCGGACAGAAAGGCTTCACCTCATGGCACCCAAGGCGAAGGCGGTCGCTCGTTCGTCCGACGATGAGATCCTCCCCACTACCGTGGTTGAAGAAGTTGCAGGGGACAATTCGGGAGCAGGAGAGCAGGGCTCGACTACGTCATCGCGCCTGGATCGAGTCGAGCAAATGCTTGCAAACCTCCAGCAAGTATTGCTGAGAATGGAGCAAAACCAGCATGCGCCCCCGGCGCACGGTGAGGCCCTTGTGCAGCCCGCAGTTCAGACTGCGGAGGTTCAAGGGGGTCTTGGGAACGCCGACCCCAGGTATGCACAACCTACTATATCAGCAAGCCGTGCCGATGACCAGCGCCCCCCACAGGTCGCGGTGGCACAGGGCCCCCAGCAGGCCGACGTCCCACCACCAGCAATTCCAGTAGTCCCAGCGGAGCCTACGGCGAGGACCGACGTTGTCGATCATTTCTCGGCCGAGTCCACCCCGGCACCGACGAATGTTCGGGCAGTCGACCCTCGGTGGAAAGATGATTTGCAGGAGATGAATAAAAAGATAGAAGCGCTGCAGCGAGGTACGCGCGCCCCCTCAGTGGCAACGCTCCTGGCAACCTCACCTTACGTCGAAGAAGTCACATCGGCGCTCGTACCAGATAAGCTGCAGCTGCCGAAGTTTAGGCGCTACAATGGGACGACGAACCCTGTCCATCACCTCGACCACTTCCAGGGACAGGTGAAAATGGTAAATATCACTGACGCATTAAAGTGTCGTGCTTTCATGTCAACACTGGATGATGCAGCATTGTAGTGGTTCAAGTCGCTTCCCTCCCGATCGATAGCTAGCTTCGCTGACCTGGCGCAGCGATTCCTAGACCACTTCTACATTACAGTGCAGCATTCATTGTGCACCGACGACCTTTGGCTCGTCTTGCAGAAGGAAGGTGAGATGTTTCGGGACTTTGTGAAGAGGTTCCAGCTGGAGGTAATGAAGGTAGTAGATCTGGACCTGAGGACGACGGTCAACATCCTGACAAGGGTGTGCTCGAATGCCCTGTTCGTGGCGTCTATCGCTAAAAAACCCCCGGTGAGCCTTTCCGACCTACTTTCTAGAATGCAGAAGTACGTACGACTTGAGTCGACGCTCGGTGCCGCGGGGAGGCTTGGTCGGCCAACCGAGCAGGGTGCGGCGAGCGCAGAACCAAGCGCGAAGAAGCCCAAGAGAGAGGAGTCGCGTGGCGAGAAGCGATGGGAGGCGGACTGACGAGAACCGGATCGTCTCCTAGATCTGGATCGTCGCCCCGACGAGTACCGGCCCGTTAGGGACCTGCCCCGCTTCGGGAGGTTGCCTTCCGAGATTCTCCCCATTATCAAGAAGCTGCCAGAGTTCAGACGACTTGAGCCCTTGACGAGGCCGCCGTCTGGCCGAGGAGCCGACCTCTACTGTGAATATCACAAGGGATATGGCCACCTCACTGACCAGTGCAGAAGCCTCAAGATGGAGATTGCTGAAATGCTGAAGAGAGGACTTATCGGCAAAGACGTCGTCGATGGTTGCGCGAAGGAGCGTACACCCGAGGACGACCAGGAGACGCATAGAGGAAAGGGGGCCATCCTGGTCCTGGCAGGAGGCTCGGCGGGTGGCGGCGACAGCGGGAGAAAGCGGAAGGCTTACAAAGCGGCCGCAAGTAACAATGTGAGCCAGCCATGTCTCAAAGACGGAGTGGTCATCACCTTTTCCGACGCAGATGTGGTCGGGGTGAGTCTCCCCCATGACGACACGCTGGTTATTCATGCCGACGTCGATGGGTATGATGTACATCGTATCCTTATCGATAATGGAGCTGCGCCCGATGTCTTGTTTTATGGCTGCTTCGTAAAAATGACCAACTTAAGCACCGATGACCGATAACTACTTATCGATGACACATAATTATCAAATGGCGACAAAAATAATTATCTTGGTTGCAAATAACTAACTAACTAAATAAGAATAACAATTAGCAATCTAATAGTGACAAATAAATATACAGTGGTCGATCCGCCGTTGTCGGCACTTTCGTCGTCGGCCGCCGCCTTATCATTAACATTTCGTGGACATGATGAATCTGACAATTCATTTAATAAAGGGAATTTTCTTGAGCTCTTGAGATTTCTTGCATATCATAACTCATCTATTAATGACGTTGTGTTGCACAATGCTCCTCAAAATGTCCAAATGATTGCTCCACATATACAAAAAGACATTATAAGTGCATGTGCAATTGAAATAACAAATGCAATTATCAGAGAAGTTGAAGATGATTTTTTTACCATACTTGTTGATGAGGCTCGTAATATATCTGGCAAAGAACAAATGACTATGATTTTGTGCTATATTTATTAAAGGGGTTTTGTTTTAAGAGATTTTTGAGTATTGTTCATGTTACTGATACTACTGCTATGTCACTTAAGACGACAATTGAACATGTTCTCATGAGATATGGACTCAGTTTATCCAGAATAAGAGGACATGGCTATGATGGTGCTAGTAATATGCAGGGTGAGTTCAATGGTCTTAACACATTGATTATGAGAGACAATAGCTCGATATATTATATTCATTGTTTTGTTCATCAACTACAGTTGACTCTTGTAGCTATGCTAAGAATCATGGTGATGTTTCTTGATTTTTCTCTATTGTTTCTCAAATTACAAATGTGATTAGTTCATCTTGCAAACGACGAGACACTCTTCGAGAAAAATAGAGTATTAGAATTGCAGAAGCTTTAAGCAGTGGTGATCTTCAGAGTGGTAGAGGTTTGAATCAAGAAATAAATTTGAAAAGAGCAGGTGATACCCGTTGGAGTTCTCACTATGGAAGTCTCATAAATTTGACTGTTTTGTTCTCTTCTGTAGTGGATGTACTTGATAATATTTATCAGGAAGGAACTCTGGAACAAAAAGGTGAAGCACTGGCTTATTATTGCATTGAGATTTTTGATTTTACATTTCTTCTACATTTGATGACAAAAGTATTGGCCACCACAAATGAGTTGTCAATAACTTTGCAAAGAAAAGATGAATATATATATATATATTATATATATATATATATATATAGTTAATGCCATGTCACTTGTGAAACTTTCTAAACAACGATTGCAAATTATGAGGGATGAAGGTTGGAATGATATTTTTGAAGAAGTATGCTCATTTTGTAACAACGAAGATATTCTTATTCCTAATATGGATCAACAATATATTTTTTCTGGAAGATCTCGACGCAAGGCTCCTTGTATCACAATTTTACATCATTTTCGGATTGACTTGTTCTATCACATATTAGATATGCAATTGCAAGAGCTGAACAGTCATTTCAATGAAACAAACACTGAGTTGCTTCTTTGTATGGCTAGCTTAAATCCTTGTGATTCATTTTCAGCTTTTGACAAGGAAAAGTTGATTAAGTTAGTTGGATTTTACCTAAATGAGTTTCCTAATTTTGTTGATCTTGTGACACTTCATAATCAGCTTGAAAATTATATATTTGATCTGACATATGATGAGAGATTTTCTGACTTAAAAGACATTGGTGATCTTGCAAAAAAATTGGTGAAGGCAAAGAAACATGTTGTATATCCAATGGTATATTTGCTTATAAAGTTATCATTGCTTCTTTCAGTAGTTACTGCAAGTGTTGAAAGAGTATTTTCAGCAATGACTTATGTGAAGAATAAGCTGCGGAATCAGATGTGTACCGATTAGATGAATGATTATTTAGTGACATTTATTGAGAAAGATTTACTTGAAAATGTAAGCAATGAGTTTATTATTGAAGTGTTTCAGAATATGAAAAATCGATGAGTATAATTGTAAGAACAGAATTAATTGTAATGAATTGTCTCATTGTTATTGAAATATTTCTTTTTTATTTTAAATATTTATTATATATTATTATATAAAATATTAAAATATAAATCAAATGACCTCACTAGATAAAATTTCTGCGTCCGTCCTTGCCCCTTCCCCCGTCGTCTCTCTCTCTCTCCCCTCCTGTTCGTCTCTCTTTCTCTCTCGTCGTCCTCTCTCTTTCTTTGTCCCACACCCCTTTTGTGCGCAAGCATCACCCAGTACCTTCGGAGCTCTCACGCCCCAACTTCGTCGACCTCACAACCCTGCCATATTCGCTCCCCTACACTGCCCTTCCCGCACCCCTTCGCCTGTCTCCTTAGTACGTCGTGCCACCGGAGCCCACTACCCCGTGCTGTGGTCCCCCCCCACAGCCATCGCGTGTCGCCTGGCCGCCTAGCGACAGGGAGGTCGGCCACCCTGCGTCGGCTTCCTCTTGCTACGCTGCGTCATCTCCCTCCACCGAAGGCAACACCCTTCGTGCCACGGCCTCCTCTTGCCGCCATCGTCGCGCCACTGTTCTCCACCCATTACTGTGATCCCCCCCCCCCCCCCCCCCAGCCAGTCGCAACAGCCCCCACCCTCCTTCTTCCTCAGACCCTCTCACTCTCTCTAGCTAGATCCCCCCCTCTCTGTGTGTGTGTGTGCCATCGGGTCCCTACCTCTGCTCCTTCTTTCTTGATGCCGCTACTTTGCCTCCTAGGTCGTTGTCACCGCGTCGCCCATCACCACCTCCCCGACCCTCGTCAACCCAAGCCACCATGACCGCGGGGTCTGCCGCCATGGCAGAAGCAGGAGAGGAGGGGACGACTGTTGAACCAGATTAGCAGTACATACACCAAACAATCAATATCAAAATAGATACCAAACAACATGTCAGCAGTATATGCACCTTAGGCCAAAACTATGGCCACTGGATGAGGGTTCAGGAACTTGAGAACAGAAAATACTGTTGCACTATGTTTTTGTAAGATGAAAATAACTAGATGCCGATGGTTTTCTATTATGTACCTTGGGTAGAGGATAAGATGAAGAAGAAGAGAAGAAGGGGAGGGGGAGTACCACTTGGACCCCTTAGGGGCCATGCTGCCGCCCCCACCAGGAGACCCAGCCACTACTATCGCAGTTGGGTGCCTAGGAAGTCGCCGCCGCAGGGGGCTTCCCCTGATGGTGTCGCCGCTGCCGCAAGAGGGGTCTCCCCCTGCTGGCCCTTCCGCCGCCGCAGAAGCCCCCTCCTGTTGGCCCTGCCTCCGCCGCAGGAGCCTCCTCTGCTGGCCCAGCCATCGGCGCCTCCACTTGCAGTTGTTAGGGCTGTTCATGGTTCGGTTCGGTCCGGTTTGGGACTGAATTGAAATTATGTTCAAACCGAACAGAAAAAAAAAACACACAGAGAAAGGGCGGATGGGCGGTCATGGGAATCGAACCCAGGACCACCCAATGGAACAGAAGGCGCTAGCCCACTGGGCTAGGCTTTCTTTAGTGATATTATTTATTATTTAAATATATTTAATATATATTTCGGTTCATTCGGTTTCCCTGTGTGAAACCGAACTGAACTGTGACATTATTCAACCCGAACCGAACCGGTCAGTTCGGTTCGGTTTTTCGGGTTGAACCGAAAAATGAACACCCCTAGCAGCTGTCGCTGCCGCCACAACTCCCCCTAGCAAAGGCCGCCGCCGGCTCACGGGACCTCCCCTGCTTGCCTCGCCGCCATAGGGGATCTACCCTGCTTGCCTCGCCATCGCAGGGGACCTCCCCTGTTGGCTGTGCCGCCACTGCAGAGGGCTTCCCGCCGTCCCTGCTACTACTTCCTCCCAGCTCGCAGGCCAGGGAGAGAGAGAGGAGATGTCTCCTTCTCTCTTGTCTTCCTCTCTCTCGTGCCATAATCAGAGGGGGTAAAGTAGGGGTGTCAATTGGGCCGAGCCGGCCCAGAGGTCCGGAAGTCTGGCCCGGTTTTAACCGGGTTTGGGCCGAAAAAATGAGTCTATTAAATTTTTTTGACTCGACCCGCCGGCCCGAAAAAGAATAGGGCCGGGCTTGAGTTTTGTGAGGTCCGGTCTGGAAAATATAAATATAAATATAATTTATATTAAATATAAAATTTATATTTAAAAAGAGAATTATATTTATTTTTTCAACAATAAATCTACTCAAAAATATAATCTTTTATAAGTTAAATGTTAATATAGATATGGGTAAAATATATATTATTTTTATAGATATATTATAGTATATATATTAAAATTATATATTATATAAATAAAAATAATATTTTTTAATATTTTTCGGGCCGGGTCGGGCTTAATCAGACTTTTCCTAGGCTCAGGCCGGGCCACCCATACCGGGCCTACCCCCGGGCTTGGGCCAGGCTCGGGCCGGCTTTTAGAAAACTGGGCCTGGGCCGGACCTAGCAAGGCCCAGTTCAGGCTCGGCCCATTGACATCGTAAAGTGAACAAAATTGAAACAAATAAGGAGAAAAGAAATAAAACAAACAAGGGGGAATATGTAAAAGTGCAATGGCCGAGACGGTGTAAGTGGCCGAGACGGTGAAAATGGTCGAGATGGAGCAAATGGCCCGGATGGGGTCTCTCCTATTCCCTATAAAAGCAAGGGGGGGCAACCAAGGCTCAAGGGTGGATTTTTTGAGTTTGAAAATAGAGCAAGGCTTTGGAAAAGACTACAAGGCGATCTAAGAGAGAAGGGTCTACAAGATAGTCCTAAAGAACATTGTGCAAGACACAATATTATTTTCTCAAGTCTTAAGAAAGGTCTATTGGGCTTCCTTATTGGGCCAACTTCTTTATTGGGCCAGATTTGTTTATAATTGGGCCAGACTTGTACCTTTCATGCTAAGACTTGTTAAGATAATCATGATACTTAATGGGCCGACATTTGGTGTATCTTTACATGTGATCATATTAATGGGCCTATTGGGATAATCTCACTTTTTAATCATGTTCAATATGTGCAATTACATGTTATGTAACGTTTGTTTCATGTTCTTCGCCAATTAATTTCTTAATTAAAATCAACTAATTTTTTGACAAATTTTAATAAAATGTTTTACAAACATTGTTGTTTAAGTTACAATAATTTAAAAACAACAAACAAATCATGTTTTATTTCATTTTTGATCCACCCTAGGTTAATCTCTCGTTAAATCAAATAAATAAGTGAAAATATTAATTTAATTTATATAATTATAATTTGGATAAATAAATGGCAAGAATAATTAAATAAATGATTTTAAAATGAATAAAAAAAGAAAGGATAAAAAATGAATAAAAAAAATTAAATATCATAAAATTCCAAAAAAATAGATTGCATACTTGCAACTTTATTTTCTTTCATGTGCAATTTATTTCTTTCAATTGTGAGTTACTTTCTTTTGTTTTAAAGGGGTTGCCTGATGGTTAATCAGGGTATTTAGTCTTTGCACTGATGTAATTCACACTGGTCTTGGCCAGTGGGGAGAGGTCAACCGAACTCATAAAAGCATGTTAATGTAAATAAATAAAGGTAAATAAAAGACCATAATCCAAAGATATTTTTAAAACTAAAATAAAAATTAAAAGTTAAAAATGGTTCTCACAACGACGAAGGAGAGCAGAGGTGGTGGGAGCATGGCGGAGTAGAGGGAGAAGACGTAGAGGAGCCTACAGCTACTTCCGTGCCATCGCCGTCGTTGCTATGTCGCCATCGCGAAGGAGCATCAATAGCAAACAGAGTAGAAGGAGAGAAGGATGAAGAAGAAGATTAGAGAAAGGAGTAGCAACATTTGTTGGGACCAGAGGGGATGTAGGGCCAGGGGAGGGGATTTGCAGGGGCGGAGGAGGCAACGAAGAATTTTTTATTTTTTATTTAAAAATAGATATTTGTCAGCGGATGAATAAAGCCGCTGACATAATCTTAATATGTCAGCAACCAACAACTGCTGATATATGTTACATATGTCAACGACTGCAATCCATTAAGATATCCAATATATGTTATCGGTTGTTAACCGCTGACATATGACTCATATGTCAATGGGTTAATGATGGTGATAATTACGTAATTGTTATAAATAATTGTGTAATTTTATTGACAAATAATTGATAGTTTCATAAGATTCTATTCTCGTTTGAGTATAAGTGCAATAATTGATTAAATCTCTTTTGTATTGTGTTTGCAAGATTAATGAGTTAAGAAGTGAGGTTTCAAATGGGTCAATAGATCTAATTGGATCAAGAGATAATGAAGAGAGATTTTGATTTTTAAATATCTTTTTCTTTTCCTCTCTTTCTTTTCAATTTTCAAAACTCACTCTCACTTTTAAAATCTCTCTCCATTTTTCAAAAAAATCTCTCTCCTTAATTATCTCCTCTTTCCTTTCTTCTCTCTATCTAATTTATAAAACTCTCTCCTCCCTCTTGCATTCCCATCTTTGGTCTTCTCTCTCTTCTCCCTCTCTTGGAGGCCGCACAGTTTCCCCCTTCTTCTTCTCCCTTCTCCTCTTCTTCTTATTCCTCTTTCTCTCTCGGCCTGCATAGCCCCCGCCTGTGCACGCCTGAACCTTCGCGTGGATGCCCCGTCTACACCGCCAGCACGCCCGCGTGCCCGCTTGCCAGACCACTTGGCCTGTCTGCAACCACCTCTGCCCGTGCGCACACACGCCTCCACGCGCCTGCGCCCCGCCACACCGCTGCCGCCCCCGCGCACACGCGCGTCCACACGTCTGCCGCCACCCCTCGCGCAGACGCCTCCGCGCTCGCGGCCACGCGCCCCTACGCGACTCCGTCGCCCCCCCTCCTCCACGTGCATGATTTTGCATGCACGTAGAGGAGGCAACTGCCTCCTCTCTCTCTCTCCACTCGCTTCTCTCTCCTCTCTCTCTCTCTCTTCTATTCTCTATCCTCTCTCTTGTTTCTCTCTCATCTCTGATCCTCTCCCGTTCTCTCTTCTTCCCTCTCTATTCTCTCTCTTCTCATCTCTCTCTTCTAACCTCTCTTTTCTCTCTCATGATTTTAAAATATTTTTCTTCTCCCTTTCTATCTTCTTTCTCTCTCTCTTGTTACCAATCTGGAGGAAACAATTGTGTAGGAGTCACCTCATCTAAGGACGGGTCAAGCCACGTGAGCGTACATTGTCATTGTTGGGACTTCACCTACCCAAGACTTCTTTTGGGTTTTCTTAATTGTTCTTAGTTGGGCTTGTGTATTCTTGACACATTTGAATGCAAAAAATTGTTAATAGAGTTAGTTTAATTTCTAGCATATGTATTTCTCTCTCCCTCATCCTCTCTCTCTTTATCTATTTCGCTTAATTTAGATTTAATTTTGTGCAACTTAGTTTTAATATCATCACCCTATTTCCTAATAAAAACCTAATATTTTCAATTCTAAAATCTAATTCTCCGTGAATTCGACTCGGCTCTCACCTCTTAACTATTGTTAAAATATTTAGTATAAGCCGATTAAATTGAGATTATTAGTCACATGTGCATTTGTGGGCTATTAGATGGTCGTTAACAAATATTAGTCGATGACTTATTTGTTAACAATTTTATCGACGAATTTATGGCCGTTGACATAAGTCTATGTCAACGGCTATGCGTCTTTTGTCAACATTTGTAAGCTGTTGACATATGTCCTATTTCTTGTATCCTCTGTAGATGTATACTTTAGTCTTACATTGAAAGATTGTGAGGAACAGTGTGTACTTATCAGTTAGAGCCTCACCATTTCTCCCCAGAGAGTCTTTTTATATGACAAAACATCAAATATGAGGATAATATCTCTTGAAAGACACATTTAAATCTCGTCTCTTCATTGACGCCGTTTGTAGGAACGAATGAGAGGCCATGCGTCCTATCCGAACGTCTTATCTTCATAAGACCTGCACATCCTTATCCTCACTGGGGGAGGGGGGGTCTGTGTAAAGATATATTTTAATATCACATTGAAAGATAGTGAGAACAACTGTATTCTTATCAGTAAGAGTCTCACCTTTTTTTTTCCCTGAAGAAGATTTTTTTAAAAGATAAAACTCTAAATATAAGGACAATATCTTTAAGAGACACTTAAATCACATCTCTTCAATAACCAATGACATAAACATCAGTATTTGATGGATGCCCTTTGACGTTGTCTTAGAGTCACAGAAGATTAAGACCCCCTCATGCTGGCCCTTAACTATATAAACATTAGTACTTTGAGAGACTTCTTTCCCTGATCCACACCAAATTAACTTCCTCCATAATATTCTATCACAAGTCTTCCCGAAAATCTTACGAAAGTAACATTAGAGACCCTGGATGGACTGATTGACTGGTCATGAACTCATGAGTCATGACCAATATATAACCCAAACCCTCACATATGTCGACGGTCAATAAAGGAGAAGGGGAAAAACATCTCCTCACTTTGAGCTGCTTCTTTAATTAAGGTGGGTTCCTCTTTTTTTTCCCCTTTAAAATTTAAGAGCTTTGTGATCAGTACCCAGAACCTGCATGGTTGCATCCTATATACGGAGCTATATATATGCACGCGGTACCAGCTCTCTCTTAGTCAAATACACGGCGGCCACAGCCCACAGGTGCAGATGATCTAGTTCGAGTCTTTTGATGTGTGGCGGTACTGTAAGTTGAATAGTTTAGAAGTTGGGATGAGTTTATCTATATGATCTCGAAGTTTGTTTAATTGATGGCATGCGATGCAATATCTTAATTCCCAGTGGCCTGCATACACTGCCGTCCCATCTGTTCCGCAACATATATACCTGGCGTGCCCGTCGGAGTGCTTCCTGTTGCAGGAACTAATCTAAAACTTTTATTCTAATCCCAACCCATGTACGTACGTGAGCACGAGTTGTATATACACCACATCGTGCCATGACAAGTACGGTTTTCTTTCTTCTTTTCCTTCTCTCCCTCCTCCACAGCGCCTCACATGTTGCAGCCCACAAGTCCACGAAAGCCATTAGAAAACCCATACGGTACGGAGCATGCATATGCCCTATCATTAGTTGTGGGAGTCGATGTGGAGTGATGGATGCCCACTCGCGCCGTTCCCCATGTCCTCGCCCTTCGAAGGAATGTACATCTGAGCGTGGGGAGTTAATTTGTATGTATATGTATGGGGAGGCTCTTGGAGATCACACCCAGACGCTTCCAACTCGCGCAAAGTCTGGCTCCAAATCCAAGTTAAGTGCATGCGATAAGGCACGGGGACAATGGCCCTTTTAGTCTCTGTGTGTGTCTCCATCTGACTCTGACTCGGAGTGAGAGATATTAAAAATCTTTTAAATTAAGTATATATCACAATTCTAATGTAGATGTGACTAATTTAGTATAAATATTTCTCAATCTATATTAATGACAAACACTGACTTTTGTAGTAATCTGTATATATGGAGAGAAAGTGACCCGTACGTGTGGTAATCTATATGTTGGCGGAGAGAGAGAGAGAGAGAGAGAGAGAGGTAGAGAGAGAGAGAGAGTGTGTGTGTCATTAGTTAGCGAAAAGACCGCCATGCATATATATATGGGGAGATACTAAGGGCAATTTCGGAGACCGCGGATATTTTCCATCACAGCAATGAAAATAATGGAGTTCTTGCGTCAAACTGAAGCTATCTGGACGAAGAACACAGTCCTCCCAATATCTCCATAAAAGGATCTACAGAAGATTATTTCACAAGGAAAAGAGAAAAATGAACGAAAAAGAGAGTGAACACATTTACACTACTCGCAAATCAGCAAAACTCCTTATAATACTCCTCAAAAAAATTTAGCAACGCCAGGTGGAAAGGAAGGAGAATCTCAGAGAGAGAGAGAGAGGACAGTAGCCTGGGTACGTAGCTGGTAGCGACTGGGTCCATCGCTCACGCACGACGCGCACGCCGTGCAACGTACAGTACTGGTACGACAAACCCCTGCTCGTGCGCCCCGGACGGACGAGGAGGAGGAAGACGACGACGCGGACGAGACGACGGAACGCCAGGTAAGAGATGAAGAAGCGGAAGCCGAAGAAGAGGCAGGAAAAGAAGATGGAGGAGGACTAGAGAATTCTATCCACAGATAACCCCGTACGGCTCTCGCGCTCGCTCGTCCCTGTGCTTGGCGAGAAAAGCCCGAGTTGACCAGGATCCCATCAAGGCGTCCATTCAGACATCTTGTGGTGTGTGGGGCGCGGGAATCTAGCAGGCGCCGCGTGCAGCGGGCCCCACGCTGCCCCCCGCTCTCAGCAGCTGGCCCCCGCGACCGCGACGGTGGTGGCCATGGCTGACGGGGCGGTGGACGCAGTTGCCTTCGCCGGCCCACCGGCCCCCTCGACAGCAACGCACCTGCACTTGGCGCTGCCGTTGCTACCCCCGCCGCTGCAGCCGCTCAGGTGGTTCACGACGTCGACGAGGTCCCTGTCGCGGGCTTGGCCGCTTCCATAGAGGAAGCTTCGCACTATTTCCACGCTGGGTCCTGCCACCACCCTCTCCCACGCCTCCTCGGCCTCGCGCCCCCGCCGTCGGAACGCCTCGGTGGCGTCGAACCGGTGCACGTCCCATCCCGACAACGCCAGCCGGAGTATCTTCTGCCGCTGGCGGTAGGCCAGCTTGCGGGTGTTTGCCTTGATGTCGTCGATGGCCGCCTGCAGTAGCCCCGCTCGGGTGGAGCGGTCGGCCCCCCACGCCTCCGCCCGGAAGTACGCGTCCATCTCTGGCACCCCAATGGCCCGTCTGATGCCCCTGGAGTAGTCCCCGTCTGGCCGGAACATCCCCCGAACCTCCTCCACTAGCCCTGCCTCCACCATCCGATCGACACGCTCCGACACGAACGTATTGAGCACTGGCAATGCAACGTCCACCCACAGGAAGCAGCAGTTGTACCTGGACTGGAATCTCTTGTTGTCGCCGTCGACGAGTGCCTCGATGTAGGAGTTGGAGCCGCCGGCGATGATGGGGAGCCGGTCCCGCTCGTGGAGTCGTTCCACGATGTGGGTGGTCTGCCGGCGGAACTCGGAGGCGGAGAAGTCGGCGTCGGGGTCGGCGACAGCCAGGAGGTGGTGGGGAACGCCAGCGCGCTCCTCGTCGGTGATCTTATTGGTGACCACGTCGAGGCCCTTGTAGACTTGCATTTTGTCGGAGTTGATGACCTCGGCAGGAAAGTTGGTGGCGAGGTCGAGGGAAAGCCGGGACTTTCCGTGCCAGTGGCGCCCATCACCAGCACGACATTCCCTCGCGGCGCGGTGGCGTGGAGGGAGAAGGAGTCCATGGACATGTGCCATCCGCCGCCGTCGGGGAAGGTGATGGTGGTGATCGGCGGCAGTTGCTTGGTGGTGGTTGTGGGTGCCATCACCGCCGCAGGGCACGCCTGCTTGAGCGCGGCGTAGATCACCATGGGTTTGCAGGTATCTCTTCAGAGTTCACGGACAAGGGTGGAGATTAAATACCTACAAGGTGATATAAACCCAAACGTTTAGAGAGAGAGAGAGAGAGAGAGAGAGAGAGAGAGAGAGAGAGAGAGAGAGAGAGAGAGAGAGAGAGAGAGAAAGAAGCAGACAGTACAGGCGATCACAACAGGTCTATACTAATTTGATACCGACCCATTACATTAACAATTCCTTTTATGCCCTATCGAGCAACTCAATATTTTTTTTATTCATACCGCACCCTTCTTCAACCTGCAATTTTCTACATGCGGCATATAGTTGCGCCATTTCAAACATTAAGGCTGCTCACATCAACAGATATATACGTGTACATATATATATATATATATAAACTATAAAATTTGAGGAGAAATATATATATATATATATAATATATATATATATATATATAATATATATATATAAACTATAAAATTTGAGGAGAAATACTGGACACCAAGAGCACATTCAGTGGGTGGGTGCTAAGTGGATGCGTGGAGATGACTTGGCACCCATCTATTGGTGTGCACATCCATGGTGCGCATCAAGTTATATTCAAATTTGAGAGTAGAGATTCGGTGCAGGGCAAATTTGAGTTTTGAGACGATGAAGAAGTGCCAAAAGTACACAACTTTGAGATAAAATTATAAAAAGATGAAAGGCAAAGGAAGAAAAGGAGAGATTCGTTCTTACCCTTGGCTTTATAGGACTCTGTCTTGTGGAAGCTCTGTATAGGATAACTGCATGCCCCTTGAGATCGAGCTAGCTAGCCTTCTGCCACCCTCGTCTCAATTAGAGGAGTGAGCGCGATGAAGAGAAGGAATGTGGGGGAGATGAAGGTGCAAAGAGAGAAGGGCTGGTGGACTAGAGTGGTGATAAGAGGGGGGGGGGGGGGGAACAACCGATGGCTTCAAATGGCCAAAAGGTTGTACATCGGAAGGAGAGGATGGTGCGCCTTTATAGCTAGAGGCAACACTCAGATCTTCATGCTCTCATTTCCCATCAAAAAGAAATGTATCGATCGATGACTGTGGGAGCCAGATGGAGATGGTAGCGAAAAGGGCAGAAGCATAGAGAGAGAGAGAGAAGAGCTCACAACTAGCTTATATATACATGTAGATGCATATACATACTGAAGAGCAAGCCGGGGAAAATACGTTACGATTTTTTCAGGATATGCAAGAGGAGCACTAAGTAGGGGAGGCCTTTTTTATTAGAAGTGCTCCTTCACGAACTTTAAGCCTCACTTTGGTAATGGGTTGGAGTTTGAGTAACTCCACCCATGGCTAAAGTTATTTAAGGTTAACTCAATTTCTGCTTTGTGAGTGGGTTAGAAAAAATTGAGTTAACTTGAGTTAACTCTGTTCATGGGTGTGGGTGGGTTAGAAAAAGTTGAGTTAACTCAAAGTTAACTCAAACCTAACCGAGTTAACTTTTTTGGTTGCCAAGTTCATTTTGAGTTAACTTTGAGTTAACTCTGAGTTAACTTGAGTTAACTCATTACCAAAGTGAGGCTAAAAATTCGAAGGACAACACCATCTGATTAGTCTCTCTCACCGCGCGCATACGCGCGCGATGAAGACAGGCAGGATCGTAGCTAGCCACTAAACTAGACAGCGGGGTTCAATTGTTAATGCAGCTTTTTGTTATCTCTTCTCCCTCGACAGAACGCACAACACTACCAAACAAGAGGGTGGCATTGTCGCATCCTGTTTTCGTGCAAGCAGTGGGCAATAATTAAAAGTGGGTTCTCCTTTGGTGGTTTCGGCCACTTCTGATCAAGTTGATACGTATACATGTACACTTAACTCTTCCTGCGTCGAGAGAGAGAGAGAACGTTATATATATATATACATATACTTGGCTAGGTACTTACTCAGTTCATAGAGAAAGATTGGGGGTAGGGCCGGCGTGACGTCTTTAAGTCACTTCTATCTCTTCTTTCTATTCTCAAATCATGAAGCGAAGAGCCACATGGCGCAATCTCTTGAAGCTGTATATATTTTAATTAATTTCTTATGATTGAGAAAAGACGTGGATATGACAAGCATGAATCGTGAATAGCCGGCGGACTGCGAATTATCAATCGGACAGCTAACTCATCATAAGAAGTATACATTTCTATATATGGCCAGTGGCTTTAACTTGTGGAGTATTAGGATCCCGGGAGCACTCTGAAACCGGCGGCCGACACAATAATTTTATTCATCGGGTTATTTTTTTATTTTTTTTAATTAAATTATTTAATAAAATTGTTTTATTTATATTAATAAGATTTTAAAATTTCAGTGAAGACTCAAGACAGTGACCTCACTAACTCTATGCTCTAAAACTACGAAACTCTAAAACCCAAGTAGAAGAGAGTTTGTGGTTTTGATTGAGGTCGAAAATAAAAAGGAGTTCAAGAATTGCAGTGCTTTTGCTACCGTTTGTCGACCTAAATGATCCTTCACGAAGAAGACTTAAAAAGGACGGTATATAACTCTTTGTAGAAAGGTCATTCCCCTAGTGTTTTCATGTTTTTCTGCGTCTGTCTACACAGTGAAAAAGTTCTCTCAAATGAAACTTGGGTTGTGGTGTACATATGATCACAATGGATTATATATAAGGGACTCGATTCCCACAGCGATTATTGGTGCTGCTTATTGCAATTAAGTTGCTTCATGAAGTGCCATGTTATAAATGGTTTTATCATACTGATCTCTTTCTTTTGATGTGGTTTGGTGGACGTACGGTACCATATATCTATATATCTTAAAATTTACTTCTCTTTCACATACATAATCTTTTATATTTTTTGTGGGGTTCGGAGTGCGGCTGTCTCACACAGATACCATGAACTAGATTTTAGATTCTAGAGAGAGAGAGAGAGAGAGAGAGAGAGAGAGAGAGAGTTTGAACCAACTGCTAAGTTAAGGACGGCAGGACAGTCAAAAAGTAGAACTTGTCCAATCTGAGAACATTAAGCAAGCCAAAACTTATGATCACAAAGAGAATCCAAGGGCCATCTGTCAATTTACTTCGACGGGCGATGAGACGCAGCATTACTAAAACCGAACGATATTCTTGGCTCATCGTCCCATCTCGTGATTCTTATCCCTCACGGCCCATGCATGTATATATATATATATATATCCCAAGTCAATTTGAAGTATATGTATATAGGGAGGTCATTTAGCAGAGAGAGTGCAGGGATCGATGGCACCATTTCCACGGAAAGTATTGTTAAGAGCTAGCTAGATTTATAGATGGAAAGCACGTCCTTGAAGGTGCGCACACTTTGCTGCTCCGATTGCGACTTGCATAGCTATCTTAACGTTCTGTTTCTTCTTCTTCTTCTTCTTACTTTTTCTTTTGTGGTGGTCTCATTTCACCGATCGAGTCACTGTTCCATTCGCATGTGTGATAGCTGTATGTACACTGCTGGTCAATGCGAGTGCTGTAGTAATCCAGATGGAGACAAAACATGATGACGATAATGAAAAGAATGAAAACGGGAGGCCTATATAGCTGTATGAGAAGCAACTCCAAAGGCTAATTCCTCGTGCTTACATCACCGCCATGCACATATGGCAGCTCGTCATACGTCAGGATACTATTCACATGCAGCTGAATCACTGCAACGTCGTGGTATATATATGTAGCAAGTGCTTAATTAGTTATCTCCACCATCTTTATGTAACTTGTCCATATGGGACCCATGTTTTTAGATAATTCCTTTAATAGGGTTCTTCTCTCCTTTTAAGTCTTTCCACACTATATATGTGAATCAATTTTATAAGTGCATATAAGACAATTGACTACTTGCAGCTGCACTACTCATATGATCATATAGCAAGTAATATATAATTCCATGAGTAACGTATATAGATCACAATGGAAGGCATGCACAAGCGCAGCAAGTCAAGTCAGATCAGTATATACGGCCTGGCTGATGAGACCCAGTGTTTCTTGCAAGTCAGATCAGTATATATGTATTAGGGTTCTGGATTGTCCTAAAAGAATCTAATCAGTTTTTCTTACATAGTAAAAAGTTAATATATATAGATCCTCAACACGTAATCTGAACCCACCCACTACCGCTCATACATATAAACCTTCGAACAATATTAGCTGGCTAATATACAATATTAGATCTAGCTAATGTAATGCTATGAATCTGATAATGTATATATATTTGTTCATTATTAGAATGAGAAATATTATGCCCTCAGCTAGCATGAGTTGGAGGGGCCGTGCCCTTCTACAACGCGCCATGTGGAGAGGTGCAATCTTAGGTGTATTTCATGCACTATTTTTTTAACTTAAAATAATACATACAAATAAGTTCACAATACACATAAATGGTGATTTGGTGTAAACAAATAGCATGTGCCATTTGTGTGCACCAAATCACATTTTGTGCGTTATATAATTATTTATATGCATTGTTATGTATATTATTACACTATTTTATATATAATGTTGTGCTATTTATATGTACCAAATCATCATTTTATATGTTATATGATTATTTGTATGTACTATTTTAGGTTAAAAAAATGGTACATTAAATGTACATGGAGCCGCATCCCTGACGTGCTGTGGGAGAAGTACGACCTCTCTAACTCATGTTACCCGACTAGTCAGGAGTATAATATTAATATATTAGAATAGATCTATGTTAAATCGACTAAAAAAATAAGATGTGTTTTGAGAGCGATGTGTCGTACTTGACTCTTGTCTTAAAAACTAATTTGAATTGGACAGTCAAAGAATTTGATCCATATGAGTCAAACCCTACAATAATAAATTTGCAACGCCCTATTTGCCCTTGTGTCTGTGGCCGGCCCTAAGTCATGATCTCCATATATGTCAAATGGAGTGGTAGGATAGTCCGATGTCTTAAAGAATTGTGCCTTCCACTTTAGTATTAATAAAAATATTATTATTATCTTATGAACAATATCGTCATAGACATAACAAGGATAATTAAGATCGATAATATTGTGATGAGTAACATATGTCTGTTGTAATTTAATAACATGCTTTACTATAAGTAGTATTTTGGTTTGAATGACCAGTAACTTTCACAATCATGCATACTAATGGCTTCCAGCTTGTGATATGATAAGAAAATCATTAGATCATCACCAAGTGAAAGACGCTACCTACGTACGCCAAATTAAGGCTGGTTGGCAACTAGCTAGACAAGAGAAGTGAGCTTATCCCTTCTAAATATGATGTCAACATTATTTGTTTAGCAAGTGGAAAAATTGGGGTTTGGAACATATGCAAGTGGTGGAAAAGACGATTTTTTTTCTTTTTTATTTTTTGCATTGGAAGTCTGGATTCACTAGAATAGAAAAGATGGAATATTAGCTATACAATAAGGTGTGAATAAGGTGTGGTGGCACGTATATTTCTATGTGACTAATTCACGTAAATATGATAAAAGTGGAAAAATTTATGGCGATATGTCCTATTTATTTTTTTCAATAAAAACATGTTTTGTATCATGTCTTATCACGTAGACTAAATTAGATGTCCATCGTAAAGAATTTTTTTTTTTTCATTCATGTCAAAAGTTAGCTAGCTAGCTAGCTTAGGTTTCTACCTAGCTAGCTGCCATTTATGAGTGAAATGAATTACGAAAATGACTGAAAGTGGAATACTGTGTGCCATGTACCAAATCGGTTAAAACAGCAAGACTTAAAATAACATTGTTCAGCACTTGACCTGGGTCAAGAACCATGGCGTTCCTACATTCAAGATTGGGAGACCCTCTACGTTTTAGGAGGATAAAATAGTACAGTATGAAGCATAACTAGCTGGATAAGACAGAAGTTAAGTGATCCATTGACGAGAGAGAACATGATCATAACCCAACAAAATCTAATTCCTCACGACAGGTCTATTGAGGAGGAAGAATATGGTCATAGTTTATTAGAGCCCAACTCCTCTGACCCACAAGACCTCCATTGACTCGACCGTAAATGTGACCAGACTATTCTCCAACTGAGCTCATCTTAGATGAGCTTCTAGCTGCTGAGGTGTGAGTTCTTGGAGCCGCGCACCTATGAGACAGCAATGACCGCGGTAAGATATATCTCTGCGATTCCATAGTACGGTGACGACAATAAAATATGCCCCATGCCTGGCAGGCTCAATCAGAAGACATGTTGATACGATCATCCACCGAAATATGAGCCTCCAACTGTCCTACAGATTGTTGCATGGGGAGGGGAGGAGGCCGTGAAGAGCAGTGGATCTCTTGAATAATGCTTATTGTTGTAAAAATAACATGGAATAGGACACAATCATGGCAATTACCGGATACATACATGTGCATGTAGAACCATAGTAAATAGGTATATGAAAACAGCCCAAATAACAAGAACCAAAATATAGTATATATGAGATGGATTGCAATAATGAATATGCTGGAATCAGAAATAAATGAACTCAATATGAATGTAGTAGAAGTGCTTATAAGGAAACTCTTTTTAGAGAAGATATTGCTCCCACAAGAACAGTACGCCGAGTAAGTCGATCCCCTTTCAAGATACGACTATCATCACGAGATTAGAAATCACACTTATTCTAATCTCGTAAACATGCTATTTGTGACCTAATCCTCTTGTACGGGGAAGGGGAAAATAGGGAATGAAGATCTTGCACTGATCACCGGCGGAACGTGCAGCGACGACGAACGGAGGCGCAGCGGCGACGCCGGGACGGGGCATGTGCAGTCGTTAGGGGGACGAGGGAGAGAGCGACAGGACGACGTGCGGTTCCTCTTCCCGAGAGTCGAAAAGACACTTCTGTTCCCGAATAACCGTGATTAGGAGACTTAATCACCATATGAAGCGTCTAACGCCCGCGCAAATCAAAACAATGGATCCGTTAAGAGAACTGACCCAAAACAACTCCAATCTCTCCAAGAAAGGGACAAAACGTAAAAAGAAGAAGTCAAAAGATGTCAAGTCAAGTCGGTTAGACAGCGCCATCACACGTACGTGTTCGTCCGACCCCACCTAGTCTGGCGGCACGCGTGTGTGATATGGTCTAGTATAACCCCACCATTGTCTATAAGACATAGTCTCATGGACTCTAGGGGTTATGAAGTCCCTTAATCCCTTAAGAGTATCCCATGTGGAACTAAAGACCCCACACATAAGAACAAACTAGCACAATTTTTGATGCACTTTTTACTTTATCAACCTTGAGTTTTTCCTTTCTTTTATATTGCCCTAACACCCTTTTTATCCCACACTTATAAGAGGATGGACTGAGACTAAGTGAGATACACACTCTCAAATATCTAAACTTACTCGTCTTCATCTTGCACTCATCCTCCCACCTCTTCTTGACTTAAATATCAAAGGGCTCCCCTAAGATATCAGTGGGCCCCTAATCCCTCATTCTATTTTGCAAGTCCTTTGCCATATTTCAAGGGTTCCCCTAAGATATCAGAGGGCCCCTAACCGCTCATTCTATTCTACAAGTCCTTTACCATATTTCACTCCAATACAAATCTGTGTTGATCCAACAGTCGAACTCACAAAACCGTTTTCCAACCCATAAAGCACATGATAGCACAGGGAATTAAGCTCTGTTAGATTATGACCACATTCCTTTCTCTGCAACAAGCCTATAGTGTAAATAATTGGGCTTTAGTGGGCTAGGTGCACTACTTAAGAACAGTTGCAAGAATCAACATAAATTACCTCAACAATAAATCTTATCTTAGGTTATACTTTCCCATGAAATTTTTATACTATGTGGCCATCCGCTTGCATTCAAGCCTGTCATGTATGCACTTCTTTCCCAAAGCGATTGTGAATATAGTATGTCTTCGCACATGTCCTGAACAGTTTACGGTTATTATCATGAACTGAAACAATCATAAAATTCTAAAGAAGCTTACTTTGTAATAGCCTTGACTGTATTCCCAGTATTAATTATCAGGAAAAAGGTATGCAGATAGTTAAAGTGCGGACAAGTAGAAAAGAATTTCCCACTGAAAGATGTCATGTCTAAACTGTTCGGTACTATGGTAAACAATAATTTTATCAGTTTCCTTGGGATCTGAAGGTCTGACCAGTCTTTGGTCACCTTAATTTTGAGGGTATTCTATAACTTTGCATAATTATATGATCCTTTTAGGAGTGTTATGGGAGGAAGCTTTTAGCAAAGGTAACGCTATTGACCCTCTTGCTCCTTTTTCATCTTCTGACAACGGAGAATGACCGCCAAAGATGCAAATATTTTTCTTACCTATATATGATCAAAAAGGAAAAAGGAGACATCCCAGTGGGTGGACCAGGATATGCATGATTAATTAACTAGGTAAAATATATAGCTGGTAGACCAGAAAAAAATTTAAAAATAATTTTACTTGGAGTATGAGGGTTTCAAAAGCACGTACACAATATTGTAATGGGAGAGATAAGGTGGGGAATCCAACAATCATAGAGTTGGCGCTCACATTGACCATTTCAACAATCCCAACATCAAATTATATTATCATTGGGAGAGCACATTAACTGGTCTCCACATCCCACATTAGAAAAAGTGGGGAAGGGGAGGAGAAAAAAAATGCGAGGGATCATTTGTCTTTTCAAGGATATGTTATAAGTTTTCCTACGGCCGTAAGGAATCATCATTTTCTTCTCATATGAATCGAAAGAGAGAGAGAGAGAGAGAGGGGAGAGAGAGAGAGAGAGAGAGAAGGAGAGAAAAGAAAACTGTGAGGACTGGGAGGGGAGGGGGAGTGGTCCCCCCCTTTCCCCATGCACACTACGTGCAGGGGAGCCCGGAAGAGGCCGCTTGGCCATTTCGGGTAAGGGGAGAACCCCCTCCCGCCTTGCCCTCTCCTCTCCCAACCTGCTCTCTCCTTCTTCCCCCCTCTCTCTCTCTCGTGTTCGCCCTCTCCCTCCCCGAGCTCTCTCTAGCGGTTCTCTCTCTCTCTCTCTCTGTTCTCTCTCTTGGTCTCTCTCTCTCTCTCTCTGTGTGCGTTGCCGCCGGCGACCTTGGAGGAGCCCCGTCGCGGAGGAGGCTCCGCCCTTCCCCCCGTCACCGTGCCGCCGTCGCCCGGAGCCGCGCACGGAGGACGCCGTGCTCGGGGCCGCCGCGTCGTCGTCGCCGCCGCCGCCTGTGGAGCTCGCCACCGCCGCTGCTTGGGGTCGCCGCCGGGGGTCCTACCCACGAGGTAGGGACCCCCTCCACCTTCTCCGGCGTCGGCCGGAGCTCCCCCCCTCTCTCCTGCTCCCCGTCTCTCTCTCTCTTCTCTCTCTCTCTCCCTTTCTCTCTCTCTGCGTGTGGCCTCCGGGGCCGGGTGCTTTCCGGCGAAGGGAGGGCCGCCGGCGGCCGCCGCGCCGTCCGGCGACCCCCCCGTCCCGCCGGCGCCGGCTGGCCCCCGTCCCCGTCCCCCCCCTTCTCCTTCTCCCCCTCGCCTCCCTCTGTCGCAGGGGAGTTCGGGAGGAAGAAGAAGGTGGGCGCAACGCGCCCAGATCCGCCTGGGATCTGGGCGGCGCGTTGCGCCCAGCGCCCAGCCACCCCGGCGCAGTGCGCCGGGGCGCTGGCTTGCGGCCCCCTGCGGCACATTGTGCCGGCAGCCCTTTGTGGGCCTTGTGAGCTCCGTTTCGCGCAATTTTTACGCCTTTTCGCGGGCGTTTTCCGTGTGTGTCGATGCTCCGGTTGTGCTTGTGGGCCTGCTCGGGGTTAGTGGCCATTTCTCGAACCACGTGGTGGTCGGGCCCACCCGGGTCGGCTCTGACCGGACCGGTAGTGCTAGTTGACCGGTAACCTGGGGACAGTCGTGCAGTGTTTCCGGCACCGTCGGGGGTGTTCCGATGGTTGACCGACTGTCTCGGGTAGTAATATTTATATATTTGAGTCGTCATACCGTGTTCCTCGGTTTCTAGGCCCGCCCGAGTCAGCTCCGACGGGCCGTTGGGGCCGTTTGACTTTTGACCCGGACAGTTGCGCTGGGGTTTCCGGCACCCGTGGGGTGAGTTCCGAGGGCCGGCCGACTGTCTGGGGTGGTAATATTAGCTTCTCGTGGTTGACCGTCAATCAGGTACTTTAGCGGATCTGTTTCGGCATCGAGTTTCCGTTCCGTGCTCGTGACGCTTGTGCTGACTCCTAGCATGTGCCTTACTAGTCTTCGCCCGGTGCTGTGGCACTTGAGGGCTTGTCCCAGCGCACGGTGCGCGTTTGGGTTGTTACCGTTCCCCGGGACCCCCATCCTCGTGGGCCCGTTGAGGGTGGTCTCCGAGCCACGAGTGCGTCCGTCGAGCGTTTCTCCGGACGAAGGGGAAAACGGTGTTGGACAGCGGCGTTGAGTCGTTTGTTGAGCTCACTTAGTTGGTCCAGGTCCCGCGGAGTTTGGAGTGTCGCGGTGCGGGCCAGCTAGTCCGTTCTCACTACCTCGCTTACACGGTTCCAGAGCCGTGTCGGGAGGACAGGCGTGGGACCGTAGTCCGGCCAGACTACGGCTTGTGGTTGTGTTTGTCCACGCGTCTCACTCCGACGGGAGGGGAGACCTGGACTCATGGTCGAGTGGTAAGACACCGGTGGGCGCAACTGACCACTGACTAGTAGAGGCTGGGTTGTGGCTAGTGTGTCTTGTCCAGACGAGGGTTTTGCCGTCTGCTTGTGCTGGGTTGTGGCTAGTGTGTACCGTCTGTTTGTGCAGTTGTGTGGCGTGCCTGGGGTACATTTATCGAGGTTGAGACTGTGTGCTATTGTGCCGTGTTGGCGATACTTGCGGACCGGTGTACTTTTCGTTTATTTATTTTAGTGTTGCTCAGTTGTGTTTTTTATTTTATTATATCTCCTGCTTAGTTAGTAGACTTGTTGCTTGAGTTACTGCCGCCCTTCCGCTTGGTGTAGTTAGCTTGTTTACTTTAGCAGCATTGTTCTTCCTGTCTAGTTTAGTTGTGTTGTTCTTGTTTCCGCTGTCGAACCGGTGAGGGGTTGGGTTCCCTACTGGGCTTCGTTCGCGAAGCTCATTCCCCCCTTACTTCCTTCCAGGTTTGTGCTCGAGGGAGCCGATGTTCGTGTTTGGACGGTCTGCGTCGCGTCGCTTGTGGTCTGCAGCGTTAGTTGTGGTTAGTACTTTCTTTATTTGCACTTGAATTATTATCTGGGACTTTGTGTGTATTTTTATTCCGCTGTTGTATTTCTTTATATTGTTTAGCCATTGTAACTTGTTGTATATCTCACTGGACATATTTCTAACCCTTCCGGGTCTTCGGATCCGTGGGTGGCGGTCCAAGGGTCGGGTACTTGGAGGGTTCCGGGTATCGGATTCTTGGGTCGTTACAATTGGTATCAGAGCAAATGTCTTCTGAGATTTACAATGGGTTAATGGCTATGGCTATCCCAGAAAATAGTTCAAGTGCGTTGTTGGCACCGTCGTGGTGTGTTAGTGTTAGGCTTGTGTCTTGATCATTTTGCAGGTAGGTTGTGGTTCAACAAGATTCTAGTGGGGGTCGTAGAAGGGTTGCTGTCGTTGCAGTGTTGCGTGCATGGTGCGTGATCGCTAGTTGGTTCGTGTCGTTGGTGCTGTTGATGATGGAGTTGCTGGTGGAGGTCTTCCTTGTGAGGAGGATTGTTGCAAACAGGTCCGGTGCGGTGCTCTGCTCGTCGTTGGCTGCGCTTTCGGCTGCATGTGTCTGTGGTGGCTGAGAGAGTGTTTGTGGTGTGGCTTCCACTGGTGCAGATTTGTTGTCTGCGGGTCCAGTGGAAGGTGCCCTTATTTTTCCTACTTGTGTTTGCTCTTGGCTTTGTTGTGCTTTGGTTGCTTGGGAATGGTGTGCCTCACCTGTTAGGTGAGTTGTGGGTGCCCTGTGTTCTGCTAGGTTGGCATTGCTGCTCGGACTTAGCAGTTGCTCTGTGTGTGCTTGTGATGTTGCTGGTTGCGTGTTATGTCACTTGTTGTGTTTGCTTGGTGGCCTTATGCTAATTGGTTGTGAGTTCTGGTGAGGTGTTCCCAGAGCTCTTTCTTGCTTGTTCTGGTGGAGGTTCTCCCAGAACTTCTTCGTGCTCGTTTCTATTTTGTTGCCCTCGGGTTGAGGTGCATTGTTGGTTGGCCTTGTGTTCTGGTGAGGTCTCCCAGAACTGTTTGTTGTGTCTTGGTGAGGGTTTCTCCCAGAACTGCTCCGTGCTTGTTTCTAGTTATTGTCGTGCTGCCTCAAGGTAGAGTGTGCTGTTGGTTGGCTGGTGCGTTCTGGTGGGCTCTCCCAGAATGGTGTCTTGGTCGTCTGGTGGAGGTTCTCCCAGAACTGTCTTGTATTGTTTATGCTTGTTGTTATGCTCTCTTTGAAGATCTGTGTGGATCGGTTGTTTGGGTTGTTTGTTCTGGTGGAGCTCTCCTTGGACGACTCTCTGTCGTTCTTGGTAGAGGTCCTTTCCAGGACTGCCTAGTGTTTGATTTGCTTGTTGCTGCTCTCTCTGTAGAGATGAGCTGTCATTGTTTCCAGTTGGACTGTCTGTGTTACAGTCTATCTGAGCATTGTCGGTCAAGGTGCGGTACCTTTGACCGTGTGTCTAGTTGTTGTGTTGGCCAGGTGCCTTGTTGTTTGTTTCCAATTTTCTTGGCTGCGTTGGTGGGACTGCGGGTGTCCCCGTGGCTCGGATGGTTCTGTTTCGTTTTCTTGTGCCCAACTCTCTCTCGTAGTTGGTGATGTGTGTGTGTCTTGGCCATGTGGCTAGCTATATTCTTGTGGAGGTGTTGGTTTTGTGTTTCGATCCCCTCTCTTGCGTGCGGAAGAGGCCTGCTGTGCATTTTGTCCTCTGTTTTTGTGGGTTGCTCGGGGTGGTGATGCTTCGCTTTTGTGCTTTGGCACTGTGGTGCTGCTGTGGTGGCCTCCTTGGTGAGGGTCTTTTACCTCGAGTTGTTTTAGGGTTGAGCGGGTTGCTCCCCTCGTGTCGTCGTTTCCGTTTGGCGCTGTAGGTTGGTGAACCTACTGGTCTTCTGGTTCTGTTGTGAGGGCTTGTGTGTTGCCTGACTGGTCGATGTGGGACAGTGTGTTTCCACTTGATCAGCTCTGGGTTGCCCGATTCTCTCGCCTAGCTTGCTCGTATTAGGGTTATGTTCGCGTGTGCTCTGCTTGTGCCTCTTTCCGCTCTTAGAGGCTTTGGTCGTCTTTCAGTGTGTGGCCCTCACTGCTTGTTGTGGTAGGGCCGATGCCTTGTGTGGTGCGCTTCTAAAGAGCCGACATGTTGTTGTGCTCTTCAAAGCTCATGAGTTTCCGTGCTTTTTCTCTTCTTGGTGGTTCTCTAGTAGGGAGCCCCTTTGGTTAGCCCCGTGCCGTTTTGGAGCCGCTGGTGCAACCATGTGCTTACACCTGGGGTTCTGGTGCTTGTAGTTGCGCCGTGTGCTTGTGCCCGTGTGTGATGACCTTGAGTGTGCGTTGTTTTGCGATTTGTGAGGTGCTCGAGGCGTTGAGTTGTTCCGCCTCTGGGCGCGAGTGGTGGCCTGTCCCTTGTGGTCGTACCTTACCACAGTGTGGTAGCTACCTTGTTGTTTTGTAGCCCTAGGGTGGTGCGCTGATTTTGGTTGTGGCCCGCGTATGGTGTTCCCTCGCTGTACGTGTTGGGTTGTGCTACCTTGTGTTGGTTTGAGTTCTACTCGGGTCAGTGTGCCATTTTGGCTCCTGTGTTTTCCCATTTTTTCTGGTGGTTGAGTGTTTTTCTGCGGTTGGTTTTGTGGCACTCGCTCTTGGCATTGCACATTTCGTGGTGGGTGCATTGCCAACCATTGTGTGTTCGATCGAGTTTCGGGTGGAGAGCCCGGAAGCCGATGGCGGGACTCCTGTCTATGTCTGTGGTGGCAGTGAGGCCTATCGGCTTACTGGTGCTTGACCGCGCGAGTCGCTGACGTCTTGGGTTGCTTGGTTCTGACCAAACCTTAGACGTCTTTTCGACCTTTGTCGTTGTGTGTGTGTGCTTGTGGAGCGTGTTCTGCTTCTGGTTTTCCTGTAACTCCACATTCGTTTGGTTGTCCGTTGTCGGACCACGAGGAAGGTCTAGTGAGACCGAGTGGTGTTGTGGATGTCGTTCCATGTGTTGAGAAGTTTTCCACGTCTCTGTTCCGCTTAGACTCTGGTTTCCTTTACGAGACATCCATTTGGCTGTGTGGCCGATACTAGCTGTCGCTAGCTGCGTGAGGCCATTCCTCTGAGGCATGTGGTTGACTCGTAGGTCTTCTTCTGAGTTGCCACCAGTCACTGTGGTTTCTGTCGGGTTAGGCTGGTGGCAGAGTGGGTTGCTGACCGGATTGATTTTAGTAGCAAGGTCTGTTGAGGACTTCAGCCACGTGGTTTTCGGCTAATGGTTCTGTTCGTCTCGGTTGGTTGGTGCGTGCCATGCTTGGGAGTTGTCATCATCCGATTGAGTGCTCCGTCCCCGTCTGGGGTGTGCTGTGTGGGCTGTCGGTTGCCTGGTTGAGCACTCCACGCGTGGCTGTATCGCTGTTGTGGCCATCGGGAAGTCGTGGTGAGACTTAGTGGCCTTTCGCGGTGCTGGCTGTTTCTTGTCGTGTTCTTTTCCTCGAGTTGTCGGATCAATTCGAGTGAGTTGTTCCTGCCCCTTGCTTTACTTCCGTACTTCGGCTTTGTTTTTATAATTTCGAGGGCGAAATTGTTTTAAGTGGGGTAGGATGTGAGGACTGGGAGGGGAGGGGGAGTGGTCCCCCCCTTTCCCCATGCACACTACGTGCAGGGGGCCCCGGAAGAGGCCGCTTGGCCATTTCGGGTAAGGGGAGAACCCCCTCCCGCCTTGCCCTCTCCCTCTCCCAACCCCGCTCTCCTTCTTCTCCCCCCTCTCTCTCTCTCTCGCGTTCGCCCTCTCCATCCCCGAGCTCTCTCTAGCGGTTCTCTCTCTTCTCTCTCTCTCTGTTCTCTCTCTTGGTCTCTCTCTCTCTCTCTGTGTGTGCGTTGCCGCCGGCGACCTTGGAGGAGCCCCGTCGCCGGAGGAGGCTCCGCCCTCCCCCCGTCACCGTGCCGCCGTCGCCCGGAGCCGCGCACGGAGGACGCCGTGCGCGGGGGCCACCGCGTCGTCGTCGTCGCCGCCGCTGTGGAGCTCGCCACCGCCGCTGCTTGGGGTCGCTGCCAGCGGGTCCTACCGCCGAGGTAGGGACCCCCTCCACCTTCTCCGGCGTCGGCCGGAGCTCCCCCCCCCTTTCTCCCTGCTCTCGTCTCTCTCTCTCTCTCTCCCTTTCTCTCTCTGCTGCGTGTGGCCTCCGGGGCCGGGTGCTTTCCGGCGAAGGGAGGGCCGCCGGCGGCCGCCGCGCCGTCCGGCGACCCCCCCCCTCCCGCCGGCGCCGGCTGGCCCCCGTCCCCGTCCCCCCCCCCTTCTCCTTCTCCCCCTCGCCTGCCTCTGTCGCAGGGGAGTTCGGGAGGAAGAAGAAGGTGGGCGCAACGCGCCCAGATCCGCCTGGGATCTGGGCGGCGCGTTGCGCCCAGCGCCCAGCCACCCCGGCGCAGTGCGCGGGGCGCTGGCTTGCGGCCCCCTGCGGCACATTGCGCCGGCAGCCCCTTTGGTGGGCCTTGTGAGCTCCGTTTCGCGCGAGTTTTTTACGCCTTTTCGCGGCATTTTCCGTGTGTCGATGCTCCGGTTGTGCTTGTGGGCATGCTCGGGGTTAGTGGCCATTTCTCGATCCACGTGGTGGTCGGGCCCACCCGGGTCGGCTCTGACCGGACCGGTAGTGCTGGTTGACCGGTAACCTGGGGACAGTCGTGCAGTGTTTCCGGCACCCGTCGGGGGTGTTCCGAGGGTTGACCGACTATCTCGGGTAGTAATATTTATATATTTGAGGGTCATACCGTGTTCCTCGGTTTCTAGGCCCGCCCGAGTCGGCTCCGACTGGGCCGTTGGGGCCGTTTGACCTTTTGACCCGGACAGTTGCGCTGGGGTTTCCGGCACCCGTGGGGTGGTAGAGGGTTCCGAGGACCGCCTGTCTGGGGTGGTAATATTAGCTTCTCGTGGTTGACCGTCAATCAGGTACTTTAGCGGATCTGTTTCGGCATCGAGTTTCCGTTCCGTGCTCGTGACGCTTGTGCTGACTCCCTAGCACTGCGCCTTACTAGTCTCGCCCGGTGCTGTGGCACTTGAGGGCTTGTCCCAGCGCACGGTGCGCGTTTGGGTTGTTACCGTTTCCCGGGACCCCCATCCTCGTGGGCCCGTTGAGGGTGGTCTCCGAGCACGAGTGCGTCCGTCGAGCGTTTCTCCGGACGAAGGGAAAACGGTGTTGGACAGCGGCGTTGAGTCGTTTGTTGAGCTCACTTAGTTGGTCGGGGTCCGCGGAGTTGGAGTGTCGCGGTGCGGGCCAGCTAGTCCGTTCTCACTGCCTCGCCTTACACGGTTCCGGAGCCGTGTCGGGAGGACAGGCATGGGACCGTAGTCCGGCCAGACTACGGCTTGTGGTTGTGTTTGTCCAGCGTCTCACTCCGACGGGAGGGGAGACCTGGATCGTGGTCGAGTGTAAGACGCCGGTGGGCGCAACTGACATGACTAGTAGAGGCTGGGTTGTGGCTAGTGTGTCTTGTCCAGACGAGGGGTTTGCCGTCTGCTTGTGCTGGGTTGTGGCTAGGGTGTACCGTCTGTTTGTGCAGTTGTGTGGCGTGCCGGGGTACATTTATCGAGGTTGAGACTGTGTTGCTATTGTGCCGTGTTGGCGATACTTGCGGACCAGTGTACTTTTCGTTTATTATTTTAGTGTTGCTCAGTGTGTGTTTTTATTTTATTATATCTCCTGCTTAGTAGTAGACTTGTTGCTTGAGTACTGCCGCCCTTCCGCTTGGTGTAGTTAGCTTGTTTACTTTAGCAGCACTGTTCTTCCTGTCTAGTTTAGTTGTGTTGTTCTTGTTTCCGCTGTCGAACCGGTGAGGGGTTGGGTTCCCTACTGGGCTTCGTTCGCGAAGCTCATTCCCCCCTTACTTCCTTCCAGGTTTGTGCTCGAGGGAGCCGATGTTCGTGTTTGGACGGTCTGCGTCGCGTCGCTTGTGGTCTGCAGTGTTAGTTGTGGTTAGTACTTTCTTATTTGCACTTGAATTATTTCTGGGACTTTGTGTGTATTTTATTCCGCTGTTGTATTTCTTGATATTGTTTAGCCATTGTAACTTGTTGTATATCTCACTGGACATATTTCTAACCCTTCTGGGTCTTCGGATCCGTGGGTGGCGGTCCAAGGGTCGAGTACTTGGAGGGTTCCGGGTATCGGATTCTTGGGTCGTTACAAAAACTTTGCAATGATGGGAAGTGCCAATCATATATGTTATGTTGTACGCAGAAGGAAAGTACGATTAATTAAATGAGCCGATCTCTTTTGATGGTTAGACGCAGACTACGTACCTGTACAAAACCCTAATAAAACAAGGCAGCACCGAGCACACTAACAAAGAATAGATCCAAGCGACCAAAACCCATGATTAATTAATTTACTGGGGTGCCTAGATCTCCAGCTGCATGCCTACAATGAAAGCATCAGAGGCTCATGATCTCGTCTCTCCCCCACTGCATGCATATGCTTTCTGCCAGTATATATATATATATATGGAAGCTATACGTACATAATTTCTATTTGTTAATCCATGCATCCATGTTATTTTCCATCAAAAGGCAGTATGTTAATTAATAGGCTTTCCCCTGAAACATGAACACCATTAACTGTAAACTCTCTCATACACACGCACAGTCGCGACTGAGCCATGGTTTCCATCAAAAGGCAATAATAGCCCTCCGACTTTCGTAAGGCATGAACACCACCCACACTCACAGACGGGCGTACACACTTACCCCTCTCCAATAGAGAGGATTATAGCGAGAGTACTGTGTGTGTGTGTGAGCGCGTGTGTAAAAAGGTGATTCTCTCCAAGACAATTCGGACGCCCATGCGCCGATCTTGAGGGACCTGGCAAAAGAGCTATATGGCAATGCGAATCACTCGGCGTGGAATCCAGTTCTCTTTTAAATTGCATGCCTCAGATCTTGTCTAGGACAAGATAAGTGTAATATGCCTGACTTCTGATAGACGTTCGAGGAGGAAGGAGAGGGTGATGCTGATTAGAAGATCTCACTTAAGATCTCTTGAGTGCAAAAGTCCACCTTAAAGAAAGAAAGGAGAGGTTCTCTTCATCCAGTCCCTACAAAACCTGGAATCTCCCTAGCTCTTCTCTCTCTCCCTCCGTCTCTCTCTCTACGTACCCATGGTGGGCGGTGGCATCTGATGCCTGTGAATGTGGAGGGAACTGTGGTGGAATCAGCTATAGTTCAATGTTGGCTTATAGGGGAAAATAACTTTTTTTTTTCCATCCAGATGAATGTCCGAGAATGAACTCAGCAACCATACAAATACGAAAAGTTACAGAATTCAAAAACTAACGTATAATGGAGGCTATATATGTCCGTAAAAATTTCAAATAAAAAAATTACGAAAAAAATTAAATTTACTATAATAAAATAAAATACGACTCTACAAATTAAACAATCTTTACAAAAGTATGGAGATCACACACATGAGACCCCAATAAGAAACTTCTGGAGGTTATAGTGGAGATGAGAATCCCAAAGAAAGAGATATGAGTCCTGAGATATTACCACCTCTCTCTCTTTCTTCTTCTTCCTCCTCTCCTCTCTCTCACCGGTGTGTGCAAGGGACTACCCGGCTTATGCATGGGTGTCTTCTCACCTTTTACAGTGAGAAATCTTTAACACCAACCACTAAAACATGCACATGATGTTTATAGAGGAGAGATGGTTGTGGAAACCAATTCTCTCTCCTCACACAAGCTTCTCATGAAGATGGAAATATTCAACAATCTCTCCCTTCAGAAGCTATTTTGCTATATTGGATTCTGTGAAAATATTGAACTACTCAAATAGTAATCATCTGCACCAAAAACTTGCACCTGTTGTGTTTTTCTTGTGGCAGAACTTTTATCATTATGTTTGACAGATTCTTCTCTGTGTGGATCTTCTCCAACTGTAATAATTTTTTCACGAGAGCATCTCGAATCCAATGACACCGAATATCAACATGTTTTGTTTGATAAGTTAAATTCTTTACCAAGTGTATACCATTTTGACTATCATAATGCAACACATAAGCCTTCTGACTAAGACCTATCTTTAGGAGAAAATTCATTCATCCATAATATGTCCCTGCATGTCTTTATAGTTGTAATATACTCTACCAATATAGTAGACATAGCAACACACTTCTGCAAACTAGACTACTATGACACAACTCCCCTAGCAAAAGTAAATATATAACCGAATATGGATTTTCTTGGATTCTAAATCTCCTACCATGTTTGCAACTACAAATCCTTGTATTTTTTGCTTACAATCACCAAAAAATAAAGAATGGTTTGATGTGCCCCTGAGATACATGAAAATTCACTTCACTGCTTACTAGTGTTCTTTGTTTGGATTAGACAAGTATCTACTCGCCACGTCAACTACATAAGTTAAGTTTAGACTTGTCTATACCATGGCATATATGAGACTCCCCACTGTTGAGGCGTATGGTATCTTCTCTATACTCTTTTGCTCCTCTACAGAAGATGGACATTGCTCACTGTTTAACTTAAAGTGACTTGCAAGTGGAGAGCAAATTAACTTGACATTTTTCATATTGAGTTTATTAAATACTTTTTCAACATATTTTTCTGGTGGCAACCACAATTTCTTGGCCTTCCGATCACAAGTGGTCCTCATGCCCAATATTTGTTGTACTGGTCTCAAGTCCCTCATATCAAAGAACTTGCCCATATCTTTCTTCAACCTAGCATTTATGTGAATCTCTTATCCAATAATTAATATATCATTTACATATAACAAAAGAATAATAAAGTTACCTTTAACGAATTTTAGATATAACAACAATGATTTGTTGTTGATCTATGGTACCCGTGACCCGCCGTAAATGAGTCAAATTTTCAGTATCATTGTCTAGGAGCTTGCTTCATTTCATATAAGTTTTCTTTGGTCTATAAACCATGTGTTCTTTCCCAACAATTTAAATCTTTCTTCTTGTGTCATGTAGAATTCTTCCTCCAAATCATCATGAAGGAATGCAATCTTAACATCTAGTTGCTCCAGCTCTAAGTCTAGATATGCCATCAACCCAATACCACCCTTATAGATGGCATGTTTACTACAGGAGAAAAGATTTCATCAAAGTCAACATCTTTCTTTGTAGTCCTTTACCACCAATATAACTTTATATCTCACTTGTCCCCAACCTTCATTCTTCAACTTATAAACCCACTTGTTTTGTAATACTTTCCTTCCTTTTGGTAATTCTATCAAATCACAATGTTGATTCTTATGCAAGGAATCCAGCTCTTCTTACATTGTCTGCATCCACTTATCCTTGTGCATATCACCCTGCAATTTTGCAAAACATTTTGGTTCAGGTGGTTGTAAGCATAACATATTCATAGAAGGATATCTGGTAGAAAGAATGTGGATCTTTTTTCCCTCTCCCATATTGCTCATTAGTTGGCTCTACTTGAGAAGGCTACTCCCTCTCCCTAGATCATGTCCTTGATCAACATTATCATCCATGAAAAAGTCATCTAACTTCCATCTCTGAGTCTGTTTCTTCATCATATTCATGAGCCTCATCTTATTTATCAAGTTGTTCGTGAGGATTTGCTACTATAGGCATAACAAAATCACATGTAGCAATATCTGGTTTTGTAGGTTATTTATGTCCTCAATTATCTAATCCTCTCTGAAACACATCATGAGTCTTGTGAATTGTTTCTGCCTTCAGAACTTAGAGTCTATATCCAAACTCACCATTTGCACAATCAAGAAATATGGCACTGTCTTATCATTTCACTTAGATCGTTGTTCTTTAGGCCCAAGCATAAATACTTTGCAGCCAAAGACCCTCAAATGATCAAAAGACATCTTTTTTCCTGACCAAACACTCTCAAGAATGTCTCCCTTCAGAGGCCATGAAGGAGATCGGTTGATCAGATGTATGCTTCGCCTCACCCCTAAAAGGATTTCGACAATAGAACTAGAGAGAATACTTTTGATTCTCTCCACAATGGTCTTCTTCATCCTTTAAATAACTCCATTTTATTATGGATTATAGGGAATAGTCTTTTCAGTCGAAACCCTGCTTCATACAATAAAATTTTCAATGAGCAAGCTTGTATTCACCATCATTGCACTACAACAATACGTGCTATAGTTCGGCTAGCAGTTACGGTTTTGGTTTCTGTAAGAATAAGTGTATGAGCACTTACGATTTGTTTATAAATTATTTTTCTTACTATGATCTTATAAAATTGTAACAAATTGTGAACTTTCCCGAATAAAAAGGAAAATCTACACTTAATCTGTAACTAAATGATTAACAACGCCAAACCCAGTGTACCAATACGGGAAGTTGGAAAGACCCCATAATTGTGGAAACCGTGAAAGATTCTCCACCCCGCCACTAAGTTGGAAAGAGACAATAACTTTTTGATCTCTAAAAAATTCTCCCTTCCGCCACTGCATATAGAAGTTGAAAGTTTTGTAATCTATCTCTTAAAGAACTCTCCACGTACAAGAGTTGGAAAGGCCCAAATTTCTCTATTTAAAAAATTCCCATCCTCCTCTTCATGCCTTTTCAAGGAGAGAGAGAGAGGGAGAGAGCGAGGAGGGGGAGGAGAGGAGAGAGAGAGAGGATAGGAGAAGAAGGGGCCATGGAGCTAACGGCGGCGGGGGCTGAAGGGCTACGACGGCTCGGACGACGGGAAGCCCATCTATGTGGCCATAAAGGCCACCGTTCTACGATGTCACTGCCGGGAAGGGCTTCTACGGTCCCCGCGGCGCCTACTGCATGTTCGCCGGGAAGGACGCCAGTCGCGCCCTCGCGAAGATGAGCAAGAGCGAGGAGGACGTGACA